>JASVER010000019.1:8360107-8465310 GCA_030449065.1 Oceanodroma leucorhoa
TTTTTTTTTTTTTTTAATGACAGTAGAGTCCTAGAAGGGTTTCCACAATGTTTCAGGAATATTTCACATTCATCAGTGGCAGTTATGACATGACATTTCCTATGCTGACAACATAAATTTTGGCTTTACCATTTCCAAGTGAACCCAAGGGTCCTACAAAGCTGACATGTTCAGTACCCTAATGAAAGCTAGACTTTTTATCTGATCTAAATAGCCACAAGTAAGGATTACATCCTTTAATACAATCTTATCAGCCACATGTGTATTCAAGACCCTGGGGGGAAGTGTTGGCATAACATGAACCTAAAAGACATAAAAGATCAAGGTACTGAAAAGGAGAAAGGTCTGTGCACAGAAGTTGTGAATTATTTCCTGCTGCGTATAACCTGCAACACTGGTGCACAGTCTGAGGCTGATCAGAAATATGAGAACATAAGACTCTTCTCTGTTCAGTTCTTAATAAGCAAATGAATGACAATATAATTTCATGCTCCTCAATAATTCAAGACAAATGCTCTGAGTATTAATTTTTCTCTGGTTTGTTTTCTATATCTCATGCTGTTTGCTTTACAGAGAAGAATGAAAAGCAAATACAAAACAAAATAATGAAGTATCAAGGCAAATGAGGACAAACAAAGGAGCAAAGCATAATCAAATTAAAAATATGAAACAATAGCTTATTGCAAAAAGAAGAATTTGGAGAACATTCTTGCACAGAATTGAAGTATAATTTAGGTTCTCTCAGCCTTCCAGTAASAATGTGGTGKTTTTTGTAAGAAAACAATTTAAAAGAATTTTAATAATGTCCACCACATTTTACTGTGTGCTGACCTAGGCTGTAATTTATACCACTTTTTATATTTTACAGCATTTATCCCACAATTTGAGTTGTGATTCATCAAACATGAAAATATTTTCCAGATTATTAAACTAATTTACTTGAAAGCTGTGTAGAGGTTCTAACTCCACTTGTCAGATCTTAACTGCATTTAAAGAAAAGGTAGACACATCTAAGATGTATCATCTAGATTATGACACTATCTAACATATAACATGTAATTTCTAAACCTATAAAAAGGTGATTCTTAGCACAAATTATAAAGATATAAACATATAGATGTGATATAAAGAAGTAGATGAAAGAATATAAAAAAAATTTAGAACCATAGAAGAGCTTCCAGTAGCACAGACTGATTTAACATTTGGTCACATGTTGCTTTCCTGTATTTATTTGTTTTGGCTTTGAATTAAACACATCATTTTCACCTCCATCTGTCACATAGCAATCCTTGTCCCAGTTTTTGTTTGTATCATTCTCTGTTTCCTTCACAGCATTAGCATTTCTTCCTCCACTAAGAACGAGTGGTCTCTTACAAGACCAGTATTTCAAGTAGTGATTTTGAAGATGACATACCCGAAAGGAGTTCCGTGAGATGCACTTCACATTCTTACTACAATAAATGTCCATGAGCATTTTAAAGGAGAAAACAATTTTGTGGAAAATCTTAGCATACATATTGTTATAAACTGGCCTTTTTGCAAGGACAGGCAGGAAGAAAACATGACAAATGACATCACTGGTGAAGGGAATAAGGTTAACTAGGGCAAGAAACAAAGGGATATGAGTTAAAGGAACAAAAATACCTCTTGGAGGTACTTGTAGGGATACATCTTATATTTCATACAAGTTAGCCAGGACTTAAAACGTTTTTGAAAACAACTGAGCTCCATGTGAAGTGGGGAAAGCATAATTTGAATGAGGGATTTATGTACATTTATTTTATTCTAATTGCAAAATGAAAATCTGAATTCTTGCTAGATCGATTTAAGTATTGCCACTGAATTCTGTAGATCCAGTAAAATCTCCGGATCAAACTCACACAGATGCTGGCATTTCAGAAAACAGTATTTTTTTGATATTTCCACAATCAGAAATTTAATTTCACATTATCTCAGTTKTCAGGCATTTGCTCTATCTTTATCTTAGTGAAAAGACTGTGCTGAGTTACTTACGTAATAAAACCTGTGGAGTCAATAGGTTCTTAAAATTATTTGAACTTAAGCAGTTCAACTCCTTCCATAGTATTTGGCAAGCRACCTTTGTATTTTTGAGATCACTGTTTGATCATTCTCATTATCTAGACTGGAAATATATGATTTTCCCTAAGTCCCAAGGTTTAGGCTCAAAATTCCTACAGGATGCTATTTCACTGTAAAACCAAGATAATTATCATCTTTGAAATCATCATAGGCATTAAAAAGCCACTTTACAAGGAGTTCCACATTCCAAGCTTCCACACTGTAGACTAAACATTGATGATGTGGGTTTTTTCCTTCTGAAGGACACATGGCCTCAAGCCAAATGAATCTCAAACTAAGATTAAGATGAGTCAATGTGGCATGTGTATTTTCACTCAACTTCAAAAATGTAGCTGTCCAGTACGAACTGTAAAATCAAGAGACAACTCTCCAGCACATGAATTAAACTTATGCTTCATAGGATGTCCAGAGGGATTACAATTTCAAAACAGCAGAAAGCTTAGCAGAAGGAACTCTGACTGCAGCACAAACAGCAAGTTGCATACACTGATTCTGATCACAGTTGATGAGTGAAAAAGAGGTGCACTATCAAGTACATGATCACAGTCAAAGTGCTCAAGTCACAGTGCTTCCTGCAGTCCCAAGCAAAACATAGTGCTGACAAGAATTAAACATGGGAATCGGTGTACTGGAATCCAAAAGCTCTGTTTTACATGGGAGTAAGATAAACCGCACACTCTCACTTGCAGAAGCTTGGCAGGCAACACCACAAGATAATGAACAGCAACTGCAAGATGAAAATACCGGGAGATTCCACACCCACTTTGTGATTTGTGGTGGTTCTCCCTGAAGARCTTCTGATGACTTTGGAGAGCCCATAATGGCACCTCTACCCCACGACTGTGCAGTTATCTTACCCTCACCTGTAGCCATGTCTGTTGTACTAGGACATTGGCAACAAACGCTGAGAGGGTTTTGGACAGGTGGAAGGATTTAAAATGAAAAGGTGACATAAAAGAAAAGCTCGTTATAGACTTTAGATAATCAAGTGAATGAATCCTTGGAGCAAACTGCACGTTAAGCAAAAAATTCTGCTCAGTAGGGATCAGGTGAGAAGAGTAGTGACACAAGCAATGTGCTACTTCCAATTCATTCCCTTCTTACATGAAACCTCAGCAGTCTTAAACTTCATTCTCCTTTTTCTCTGTTCTACAGAAATACAATTTCCCTGATTYAATTAGGTCTTTATATTGTGGCCTTTATCATAGTATCTAATACCGGGCTTTGTAAACTGAGATTTTGCTCAGAGAGATAAACTCTGAAAATCCACAAAAGCAAGATGGACCCACACTATCGCATTGAACAACTGGGCTCCAGTTGTCCGTAAAGTTACTTTTGTGTAGTTTAGATTGCACGGTAGTTGTACTCACTTAAATGTTTCTACTTATTGTCTAACTTTCTGAACAGATGGAAAACTACATGTAAATTCTAATTCCTCTTGCTCTTAACAATCCTACAATAATGTACCCTCCTTTCACTGTGACAATTTCAAAGAGGTGGCACG
This sequence comes from Oceanodroma leucorhoa, assembly GCA_030449065.1. NCBI lineage: Eukaryota > Metazoa > Chordata > Aves > Procellariiformes > Oceanodroma > Oceanodroma leucorhoa. The sequence continues at coordinate 8,363,712 of JASVER010000019.1, forward strand.
GCTGATCATTTGAAATTCTAAACCTTCCCTACATTCATGCACTACCTAAAATTCCATCTGCTCATTAACAGTGTCACTTGTAGGGCAAGATGCTTTCTACCTGCTGAGAAAACACACACAGCACCCAGCAGTAAGCACGAACTGACACAAGGAACATGACAATGAGATTCCACAACACAAGCAAGTTTTGATTCCATTAATTCCTTCTGTCCCCTGGGTTATAATCTATGATTCTTGTAGCAAATGCAAACCAGACATTTATAAACAGAAAGGCCAAAGCATTTATTGCAACTTGATTTACAGCATCCCATTAATTTGCTTATGCAATTTCAGCATAATCAGGAAACTGTCAGGAAACACCATGGATCACTCAAGTCTTACGTAGTGAAACACACATATGAAACAATTTCACAATTCAAATCCAATACTTCTCAGATAGCTAGTTCGTTGTATTTACTCTATTCTTTTCTAAGAATCTGTTTTCCTCTTCCAATGCTTTCATGCTTAGCTTTAAGAACGTGGTAGTTTCCTGAAGCTCAGCAGAATTACTCAAATGGTTAATTTTAAGCACATGTATGTTTGCAAGCTCAGTGTTTTAGCCTTATCTTTTCAAACACCATATAATGCATGGCATATGATGAAACATTCTAGTAATGGTAAAGCCCTGGAGCAGTGGCCCTTTGTATCTGAATCTTCATACTGTGAATTGTTCATCAGGCAATTCATTTTAAGTGTACCAGAAATGCTTCTTATGGGAACAGATGCCTTCAATGGCTAAACTCTTTATTTGATATACCAGACCCTGAGATTCCTACTGTGTACAATGCGGTAATCATGTTAAGATTCAGGTAACACAAGAGGAAGACATTTAAGTTATATACTTTAAGAGGTACAAACACAGTCAAAAATGCTTAGACATCTAAATCGATCCTAATAAACAAAGCTAACAGATAGTGCTTCCTTTGTTCACAGTGCTGGCTTATTTCATTCTCAGCCTATTCAATCTGCATGGTTATGAAAAGATCAGACTTGCATTATGCTTGTATTTCTCACAGTACTCCTAATTTGATTTTCCAGTGTTGGATTCTTAAAAGCTTATTTTTAAGGCTTAATCTTAAAGATGATAAGTGAAGAAGCTAACGGGAAAAAATCTAAGTTGCTTCTCTTCTCTGCTAAACCATTTTGGAGCAAAAAGGAAAAATTATTTGTTGATTGTTCTGTGTATTCATTTGTGTCCAGCTTACTGTATTAACCATTCACAGGTATCAACCAAGAGACAATATGATGTAGTGGCTGAGTGTTTTATCTGATACCTCAAGACATGACGGAAATAACAAATGCAGTAGATAATGGATGATGAGAGACTAGGAAGGTCTAACAAGTTGTTCAACACCTAGATTCATGTTGTATACAGTCAACAATTGTTACTCTTGAGCTGATTAAAACTACACTTCAGTCAACACTGGGTAGCTTATTTCCCTGGCAAGTTGTCATTGTGACTTGAGTAGCAGAAGCCAGTTTCCCATTTTTAGAAATGAAGCCTTCTTCCTTTTGTGAAATTAGAATTCCCCCTTTTTTTCATTTTTTTTTTCCCTAAATGAAACTGGATAGAACTCAGACCTTGCACATCTGGAGTTGAGGATACAAAAAGTAGGAATGTCTCTTCTGTAATATCTCTACTGATATCTATGCATCGTTTTTGTGCTTGGTTTGTGTGAACAGAGAAGGACAAAGAAAAAAGATTTTCCACTGTAGCATCATTATGGAGAAGAAGAAAAGGAGAAACATAACTTTCAAGATCTTTATTGCAGTTTTATCTCTTGGCATTATTATAATTTACTTTATTTGTTTAACTTAAAGACTAGGTGGTTTCTTTCTCTGAAGTCTAGTATATTTGGTTATGATTTTTTTTAAATCAATCAGGCCCCATAAATAGAATATAAGTACTTTAGCTGTGTATACCTTAGTTTCAATTCAGAGATAGTAAGTATACTGCATAGATCTTGACATTCAAGTTTCCTGTCCTTAAGCTGTCATTATTTATCAATTCTTATTAAAGATACCTTTTTTAAATCGAGTTATAAGGAGTTCACAGAAGTGAGAAATTTAACACAGCTCATGGATGGTTTCCAAACATTTCACTAAAAAAAAAATCTGCTAGTAATTGTTATGAAATATTTTTTTCCTTCACTTTGGCACTCTGGAATAGAACAAAGCTGAATTCTTAAATTATTAACTTACTCCCCTTCACAAGAAATCATTAATTCGTTAAACAACTTTAATTAACGTTTGGAGCTTACATCCAATCCAGTTCAGCATAAACAAATATTTAACATTTTTCCTTCACAAAGTATTCACTCAGTTCAATATGTCCTTTATTTTAAGCATCTCTATAATTAACCAGTTAGTTTGTGATGAATACAGATTATTGAATCAGGCTTTCTGGGAAAAAAACAAAACAAAACAAAACAAAACAAAAACAAACCCTCATTTCTTCTTTCTAATTATTTACTGAATGGGTTTGATCAGTGATGTCAGGTTAAATCCTAAATTATGTTGCAAGAGTAAAAATGGATTAAGCAAAATTAATTTCAGAGGTCATGAGTTTTCTGTCTGTATCACTGGTTGGTATGGCTGGGATAACTATTTTCTAGGACCACTGGATGTGGACTGCGAGTGAACATACGCAAACCCACTTATGCCCTGACAGATGAGACCCTGCAAAAACATAAACATGAGCTGGGTCTCCCCTTCAAGCCAGCTCTCATGCTCACTGTAAATCTCTCCTAGCATAGACTCAGGTGTGAATGATACGAAGGAGAGGAAATCTCATTATATTCTTCAGATGAGAGTAGCTCATATCTCTGCTTAGCTGATGATGTTAGCTATCRTTGCAAGGTCAATGGGCATTTTGTCACTGGGTTAAATCCTAACTCCACTGAATCCTACTTTGTGAACTGTGAACTGTAATTAATGAGGGTTTTAACTCTGCAATCCTGCCAGGGAACAGCAATAGGTGCAAAAATAAATTGAGGGGTTTATTTATATTCACAGGTTTTATTTGTTCCTCTTGCAACTTTGCTACTTATTTTTAGTCGCATGTTAGTTTATCCCACAAGAATTAATGGAATTATGAAATACTATCATCAGTCTCCAACTCCCTCTTCCCTGAAGATATTGTTGGAAAAACTATTAAAGTTTCACAGCTTAGGTCATATTCCTTTATTTAAACAATCATCTACTGTGATTTACAGAAAATTTCACTCAGTCATATAAAGAACTTTATACTATAGAGTACAAAAAGCTAACCGACGATCCAAATTCAAACCTGACATAAAAAAAGGCAACCTGGCTAAGATACGTCAAATGCTAGGGACACTTCAGTTTTCCTACCTTTGCAGAGCTTCAACTCAAATAGCACTTTTTTTCCCAGTAATGATAAGTACGAAAAACAATACTGAATTCATAATGATTAAAAGTTTTCTGGGCACAGAAAAAGGAAAGCAACAAAGCTATGTCCTCAGGTAATGGTGTTTCATTTAATCTTTTTTCTTCTCCCTTCCAGAGCTTCACTGCTTTGGTCTTTATTATTGTTTCTTCCTACCAACTTTCATATTCATTTGAACTGGAATATACTGCTGCAAATTGTAAGTCATGTGAGCAACCTAGTAAGGGCTTACAAAAACAATGAAGATTCCTAAAAATAAAAAATAAATTACCATAATGGCTCATCTGCTGCAGACTTCCACCAATTAAACTGCTTAGGTTTTTGAAATCAGGAGTAGCTACTTCTTTGAAATTCTCTGTTTTATGGTTATGATAGAAAAATAAATAGTTAAGTAATTATAACTTTAATTTTTCTTTCACAAAGCATTCACTTTGTAGGTCATTACAATTTAGCAGATAAACCTGGAGAAGGAGTAGTGGTATAGTGAAATTCTATATTCATTGCTATTTTCATCCTCTTCTAAGACCACATAAGTAATTCTGGAAGCATTTCAGTTTAGGACTCTGTGGTTACATGAATTCTGGTAAATTAGATGTGCCAAAGCCTGTTTTATGGCACTTAGAGCAAGTGGTGTGGCTTGCATGCAAAATGTTAAAAATCTCTTCTATTTCAGAACAGAGAGGTCTTATCTAAACTAGTTATCAGGAACTGCCATTGACCTATGCTAGTCCCTAAATTGTCCCTAAATACTGTTTGAGAAAGTGTTAATTGCATAAGCTAAAGCATTATAGGAAACATGCCAACAACTACAGCTCCAGCCCTGTTTGCTACTATACATAGCTTATAAGTCCAGCATCTTCTAAAGCAAAAGCAAGAGCCCCTTAAACACCTTGGGATATAATGCATTGCTCTCATCATAAAAATCACTAGTTATAAAACCTAAAATTTAAGCTGGAAAATTAACAATATCTCTTCTGTACTTGAGAACTGCAAGTAGTGCTATGACCTTTCAGCAAAGATATCCTTGCATTTAAAGATTTTGTAATTATTATCATAGAATCATAGAACAGTTTGGGTTGGAAGGGACCTTTAAAGGTCATCTAGTCCAAACCCCCTGCCATGGGCAGGAACATCTCCAACTAGATCAGGTTGCTCACAGCCCTGTCCAACCTGACCTTGAATGTTTCCAGGGATGGGGCATCTACCACCTCTCTGGGAAACCTGTGCCAGTGTTTCACCACCCTCATTGTAAAAAATTACTTCCTTATGTCCAATCTAAATCTACACTCTTTTAGTTTAAAACCATTCCCCCTTGTCCTGTCGCAACAGGCCCTACTAAAAAGTCTGCCGCCATCTTTCTTATAAGCCCCCTTTAAGTACTGAAAGGCTTAAGGTCTCCCCAAAGCCTTCTCTTCTCCAGGCTGAATAACCCCAACTCTCTCAGCCTTTCCTCACAGGAGAGGCATTCCATCCCCCTGATCATTTTTGTGGCCCTCCTTTGGACCCGCTCCAACAGGTCCATGTCTTTCCTGTGCTGAGGGCTCCAGAGCTGGACGCAGTACTGCAGGTGGGCTCTCACCAGAGCAGGGTAGAGGGGCAGAATCACCTCCTTCGACCTGCTGGCCATGCTGCTTTTGATGCAGCCCAGGGTACGGTTGGTTTTGTGGGCTGTGAGCACACATTGTCGGCTCATGTCCAGCTTTTCATCCACCAGTATCCCCAAGTCCTTCTTGGCAGGGCTGCTCTCAATCCTTTCATCCCCCAGCCTGTACTGATAGTGGGGTTTGCCCTGACCCAGGTGCAGGACTTTGCACTTGGCCTTGTTGAACCTCATGAGGTTCACACGGACCACTWCTAGAGYTTGTCCAGGTCCCTCTGGATGGCATCCTGTCCCTCAGGCGTGTCAACCACACCACTCAGCTTGGTGTCATCTGCAAACTTGCTGAGGGTGACCTCGATCCCACTGTCTACGTCATTGATGAAGATATTAAACACTACCGGTCCCAATACGGAACCCCTGCAGGACACCACTTATCATTGATCTCCATCTGGACATTGGGCCGTTGACCACTATCCTCTGGATGCATCCATCCAACCAATTCCTCACCCACTGGACAGTCCACCCATCAAATCCATACCTCTCCAGTTTAGAGAGAAGGATGTTGTGGGGGACCGTGTCAAAGGCCTCACAGAGGTCCAGATAGACGACATCGGTAGCCCTTCCCATGTCCATTGATGTAGTCACTCCATCACAGAAGGCCACTAAGTTGGTCAGGGAGGACTTGCCCTTGGTGAAGCTGTGCTGGCTGTCTTGAATCACCTCCCTGTCCTCCATGTGCCTTAGCATAGCTTCCAGGAGGATCTGTTCCATCATCTTCCCACGCACAGAGGTGAGACTGACTGCCCTGTAGTTCCCAGGGTCTTCCTTTTTTCCCTTTTAAAAAATGGGGGTTATGTTTCCCCTTTTCCAGTCAGAGGGAACTTCAACGGACTGCCACAACTTCTCAAATACGATGGATAGTGGCTTAGCAACTTCATCTGCCAGTTCCTTCCCACGGATGGATCTCATCGGGTCCCATGGACTTGTGCACCTTCAGGTTCCTTAGGTGGTCTCAAACCTGATCTTCTCCTACAGTGGGTGGCTCTTCATTCTTTTGTATTTTAAAGCAATTACTATATAGCAATACATAGCAATTAATATAACTACCGTGATACTAAAATAATTAAGCCAACAGAAAACATTTAAAAACCTGAAACTTGCATTTTATACCAGTACTTCTGTGAACCTAATTTCAACATACATTATTTTCTCCCTTTTGCTCACACCACACCAAATATAGTTTACCACAATCAAAGGAACAAAATAATTTTAAACATGCTATTAATAAAAGAAAAGGCATCATCTGGGAAAAAAAAAACCAGTAGCCTAGTGCAAATATTGACACCCTGAAGGCAAATGTTGCTTGTATTTGCCATCACTTGATTACTATTGTAGTAATATAGATACTAGCAGTTGGCTAATGATCTTTGTATCTTTTTAACCACAGATACATGAGAATAGCGATTCTGGCACCATGAAGTCACATGTAATAGGTGATCAAATTATTTCTAGCTGCTACCATATTCTGTAAGAATACTGGGAAATTGGATTGCTCCCTCTAGATACTTTAATATGCATTTCAGGTACCATCTATTCCAGAAGTATATGCATGTGATATAATAATAAGAAGAGGGAATGGAGACAAGGAAGGATTCTGTATCCTTATTCAGCACCGTACATCACCAGTTGGTTCAGTAGTCTATATTAATCTACATTCTCTTAAAGTCTGATACAGTTCAGTTTTCCATGGAGCAAATTCCATGGCAGCTAAATAAAAGAACTTTTAAAAATAATTCACAACTAGTAAGTCCCCTTTTGTGAAGAAAAGTATTGAACACACTACGTCTATATGAAATACACAGTAAATGGAACTAGGAAATTTTATTTGAAGGTATGCTTATCTTTCCTATAAACTGTAATTGTTTAATGATTTCTCTACCTAGATTCCAACATAGGATGGAAGACTATGGTGGCCTTGTTTTGGTCTCTGCTAGGGTTTGTAGGGTGCTATTTTTGCTGTTGACAAATGTCTTGACAGCAGATTCTACAKCAAAATGGATTCTTCATATCTTATATCCCTGCTGACCCTACTGAGTACTATTTCTATTTCTGTCCCAGTGAGTCAACGGCACAGTTACCTCCATCTCCAGCTAACACATCTCTAGATCAGAACCACTACTTCCTCTATGCCATCCAACTACAACACAGTTAGACTAAAACAACAACCATGTTTTTTAACATGTTTTTACTAGAAATTTGTTGTATCTTTCTTAGCGAGAAAGACCACGTGCCTCAAGGCATGCTGTTTTTTCCAACAGTACTTACCAGTCTGTCCTGGTTTTGGCTGGGGTGGAATTAATTTTCTTTCTAGTAGTTGGTATAGTGCTATGTTTTGGATTTAGTATAAGAAGAATGTTGATAACACACTAATATTTTTAGTTGTTGCTAGGTAGTCTACTTCCCAAGGACTTTTCAGCTCACATGCTCTGTGAGGTGCACAAGAAGCTGGGAGGGAGCATAGACGGGACAGCTAGGCCAGCTGGCCAATGGGGTATTCCATACCATATGATGTCATGCTCAGCATATAAGGCTGRGSGAAGAAGAAGGAAGTGGGGGGGACGTTCRGAGAGATGGCGCTTGTCTTCCCAAGTAACCGTTATGCGTGATGGAGCCCTGCTTTCCTGGRGATGGTTCAACACCTGCCTGTCCATGGGAAGTAGTGAAGGAATTCCTTGTTTTGCTTTGCTTGTGCACGCGGTTTTTACTTTCCCTATTAAACTGTCTTTATCTCAACCCACGAGTTTTCTCACTTTTACCCTTCCGATTCTCTCCCCCGTCCCACCTGGGGGAGAGTGAGCGAGCAGCTGTGTGGGGCTTAGTTGCCAGCGGGGCTTAAACCACGACACAGTCTAACAAAAATATTCATTTACATTAATATATGAAGTAAACTGAATTCTTCAGTCTGTTTAAATGTGAAATACACAATTATTTCACAGAACATTTAGCTCACAAATTTTCCTCTATCATTGTTAGCTCTGTCAAGCTAAAGCTTCTGCTGCACTTCCCTATTTCTGGATATTCTACGTAATCTCTACACAATGAAAACCAATGCTTTGTTTCAGCTTCCTATCACAAGCTCACATTTGAAGCCTCATTCCAGTATTGTAAATGGCATACTGACCCTAACTCCTGGCACATAAGACCATGACAAAATGAATGTACACGTTAAATCTCACAGATTGATTTCTGTCAAATGAAGACCAAAGGTCATCAATTCTTCTTTCACCCATTCACTCAGAGAAATAAGACTTTTTATCCTGCCTTTATATGACTGCTGGATTCCAAGTGACAATATCTTTCCAGCAGTAAGTAAACATACGACGACTTGAAAATCTGGAAGAGGAGTTTTTGCCTGTGGTGACATGAAATATGTAGCGACTTAAGGCAGACAGATAACACATAATTTTTGCAAAACTGATAAAAACAGTTCAGTATAAATGTTCTAGGATTGCAACCACATTGCTTTCTAAGGTCCACTCTTGAAACATAGGTTTAATTTTACCTTTTCATTTAGCTGTCTGAAGCAGAATTTCAGCTACAACAGTCTTATTTGCAGCAGGTACATGAATATAAAAGTAATGTTACATACAGAATTGAAAAGACTATTGCTTTGTGATACTCCATTTTGCTAAATTAGCCTAAATTTTAGTGCAAGAAAATTCTAGATTAAAGCTCCTCATGGAGGTTCACCTCTGGATTGTCCATTCTCCTATCACAATGAAATACTTATAAAATGCAGCACAGCTCAATTCTGCAATCATGAGTCATGTTATAACACAAAATAAAGAAAAGGAGAAAAAAAAGAGTCTGCCCTGAAGCCTACGTGTGAAGGAGAAAGACTGATCAGATTAGAAAATACAATGGAGGAATATAGGACAGGAAAGACCACGTGTGTCAGTAGGGTCAGACTTTGGCAACAGAACAACAGCTGATGGATCCAGAAAAGTCCACTGATCACCTGTTCTGCACACCTCTGGACTATGGCACTGCCAACAGCCCTACAGCAAGGAACTACTTGGTCCTTTGGGTGGGAGACCAAAATAAACAGTCTAGCCTACTACAGGAAGTGAATACATGAGACCAAGGAAGAACATAGGGAAATGTTAAGTGGATTTCACAGTCCAGGGAATGGCAGTGAAGATAGCAAGCTATTATTTTATTTTCTATCATTTGTTGCTATCTTACCTCTAAAATGCAGGCCATCGCCTCTTCAAAAGAGGAAAAGATTCTTGCATTTTACATATAATAAATGGTAATATACGACACAAAAAATGCTTTAAATACTTATACTTCCTTGGTTAGCATTATATCTAAGATTTCTTCACACAGGACTGTTGAATTTGGATGTAAATATGTACATTGTAACTGCGCTTTTTTTTTTTCTTCTTTTTTTTTTTTTCAACTGGAAATCAAGTTCAAGCTTTCACTTAGCCTTGCATGGTGGAAGGCACCCAAGGGAACTCAAGAGTTCCCTTTTCCTATCAGCTACCAATGTATATCTCTACAGACGCATGCTAGAAACGTGGCAAACTTTGATAAAACATTTCTGGCATTTAGAGAAGCAAGGAACGTATTGAGACAGGGTTTGTCAACTCTTACTCTAATGTTAGGAAAACCTTTCTCCTCTGATTGCAACGACAAGTGAAATATAGCACTTGAAATTTATCTAGGAGATACCTGAATCCAAGGTTATGGAGGTCCCACCTCTAGGTCACTGAAAGCAAAGCAAGCTAAAACTGCACATGAATGTTGAAAATATAACAAATGTAATTCTGACAAACATCCAAGTCCTGAGTGTTAGCTGGATTTTTTTTCCATAGTTCTCTTATAGAATTCATGCATTTTAATAAACCTAATAATTGGTACATGTTGTGAACTATAATTATTTTGCTTTCAGGTTGATTTACTACTGTTGACAGGAAAGGAGTGTAAAAGCATCACCTTTTAATTTTTTCAGATACTTGATGCAGTGATGGAGTAATTAGATGGATTATAAATAATGAAATATTATACACTTTCAGGAACGTTCGGAAATTTTGAATTAAAACCACTTTTACAAAATGTCACAAAAGCTTTGTTCAGCTTAATTCATGCCTTAATACTCTAAGTGTCTGATGAAGTCTAATGGAGGGTATTTTCTCCATTCTTCCAAAAATAATAGTTTCAAGCAGCAGTGGTTCTTTTATAAAACACAGTATCTTATAATACAGTGACAACCTTAAATTAAGCTCTTCTTTAGGTTTCCATGTGTAGGAATATGATGTATCCAAGATCACTTGCATCCAGTAACCATAAATCTAAGAAACTTTTTGATTCATGTTCCTAATTTCTTATTTAAGTGACAACACTGCAAAATGTAGGCTGATTAAAACACTTTCTGAGGGCAACTGATTGAAAATAACATCCTGTTCCATATGGACACTAAACATTACATCAAAGCTGCAGTTTTTCAAATCCTAAACTTAGGAACAGAGGATTGACATTGGCAGTCTTGATCATATAACTCAAGCTTCTTGAAACCTCAATCCATTTTGCAAACACTGTTTAGTCCAAACGGGTCAAGTGAACATATATGCTATGTATCCTCACACAACACATGCCACAAAATATTTTTCCAAACTCCACAGTCCACTATGACCTAAGGTCCCTGAATCACAACTACTTCCCTTTAGTATCAATATATACCTCAGGGATTTTTTTTGTTTTTTTTTTTTTTTTTCAAAAAAACAAAATTTTGGTTTTTTTTAAAAAAAAACACGATTCCCGACAGGAAACTATGGCCCAAACAATAAAGGAAATTACAAGAAAAAGACAGCAATGGCTAACAAAGTAATTTTGGGGAGGAATCCTTCTGAACGGTAGAATGGCACTTAGCAATGGGCAAGGCACAGAAGCCAGGTAGTTAACAGATTTTATCATCACTAAAATTTTACTGTAGCCCACCACACATCTCTGAGGCCTCTGCGGCTAACCTTTTCAGGAAGGATTAAAAAAGAAAAGAAACCTCCATCAAAACCAACAGTATGATTTATCACATAAATAAGCAGAATGTCTTTCAAGCACTGTGGTATTCAGAACTGTATATTGGCCTCATCAGATTATAGGATGTAAGGCTGAAAGAGCTCTCCTCAGCTACTGAGTATAAATTCCAGCAACTGCAAGCAGCCTCAGCGTGTAATCTTTTCTGTAAATGTATCAAGCTTCATTGTATGAGTAATCAAACTCCTTGTCTTCATTGCTTCTATTGCCATGACTTTTTTTAAACATTACAATCTGCAATTCGCAAAAACAATGAGAAAAATGGTGACAATGGCAAAAATTAATTCATATCATGAATTTCGCTAATATTAAAATGCATGGAAAATAAGCTATGAAACAAATAACTGAATCATGAATATTCATAGTTTGGAATGGGTAACGATACTTTTGAAAGTAGTGAATACAGTTAATAACCTCAAATGTTTATTATAAAGAGAGTGCTTCCAATAGATTATTTATTATTCTTACCCTGTGACAATTTTTTTATCTTCACAGGTGATACTGTGAGAATATCTGCAAAAATGTCATTCAATTTTGAGGCGTTTCACTCTTACAAATAAACACTGGAGAATCAATATAAGTTAACCAGCATCAGCATCTGAGAAAGGTTTATGTGAACACGTGAACAATAAATCCACACATTAGTACAACCACCAGGTAAAACCAAACTATACAAGGCAGTACGGCAATTTTCTAAATTAATTACCTCTAAGTTAAAGGTGAAGCTTTACATGTTCCTTGACTTCTAATGTCAGTCTTAATTCTCCCTGTCTGTAGTCTTCCTCAATCAGAGCAGTTCAGTCCCTGACACACTTTGTCCCTTTGTCCTCAAACGTGAGGAACTTCCTAAGGAACAGCACAGAGTCGCAGGTGACACCAGCCATGCCTCCAGCACACCTTTGCTACACTAGACCTGGGAGGACAGCCTGGGAGAAGACATTCCACTCAATTTAAAACAGAAAATATGAATAGCTGCCCGCTTTAAGGTGTTAACAATTTTTTTCCATTTTACTAAATAAAACTGTTCAGTTTCCCCACAGATAAAACTATGTGAATGGCATACATTTGAAAGATTTCAGTACATACACACAGAAGCACACCCCTAAGCCCTAAATGCATTACTCCATCTCCACTGGCACAGTACATGCCACAAAATATTTCCCAAAACCCTATCGTTCACTAAGATGTAAAATAAAGTCCCCATAACATAACTGAGCCTCTTCAATACCAAGGTAAACTTCCGGTAAAAAGGTTAGGATGAACCCTGAAAGCAGACCATGACAGGTCTACTCAGGCAGTGCAGAGGGCCATTGGGTGTGGGATCACTAGCTCATCTCCAACAGCATTGACCAATCTATTTACCTTTCTTCACAAAATGCCTTAGTCTTTATTGACTCATAAGACCCTAAAGAATCATACATATTTCTTGAATTTCATATTCACTGGAATAATGTGCTAAATTCACAAAAGCCAAAATATAAAATTTTAACCAGGGAAAAAAATTTATTACTTCAAATTTTTCCTTTCAAGCTATAATTCTTAACTGTTTCAGAAATAATTCCTATTATAGTGTGAGCAAACAATGTGGGGATTCASTCAACAAAATGGGAGATGGAGGTGAGAGTAAGACTCCATTCACCAGGTGGATTCACCACGTCATCCTGACATCAGCACTCTCTCATTCATACCACCCTGCAGGTAAAATGAGGATAATATTTTGCTTTTGCGGTAAAATAAATCTTTTAAGATAAAGCAAACAGGTCAGAGGTGTCCCAAGTATGAGAGGGTTCAAGAGCATGAGAATTAGAGTTGTGCCCCTTCTCCCATAAACCACAATATCATAACCCAGAACTGATGCAATACCATACACCAGATCCACAGCAGATCTGTCATCAGTCATAGCCATTTACAGAGCTGGCAGAYCAACCATCTATTAGAAGGAAAAAGATATAAGAAACTGAACTTTAAAAAGTTGTGATTGTAACATTCTACTTAAGAAAGATCTATAATCTCTCAAGGACTCCCCTTACCCTCCCTTCACCCCCGCCTGCCCCCGCTCCCCCCAAATTATAAGTTTATTTTACATTCTTAACTTTGCGAGACTGGTATTTGTTCGTAAGTTGTCGAACATATAGTCTCACTACATAAAAGATATCTAATTAGCTTATGCGAGGCTTAATTTGGACACCATTTTAATTACAAATGCATGGTGCATCAGACTGGTTCATATTCCAAACACATTTTATTAAGCTGGGTTGTATTACATAAATGAYCTTTAAAGACAACCACTTTTTAGAGGTGACTATCTTCAGGACTGATGCAACTGAAGACATGTCTAAGTTACCTTCCAGCAGATTTCACAGATGGCTCACAAGGCTGTCATAAGGCACAGGAGGAAGACAGTTGCTTATTTCTTTATAGAGATGCAAGTGCTAAGCGCAATCTGGATTTAAGGCTAGAAGTTGTTTATTTATCAATAACTCTTCTAAACCTTACTCCTTCTAACTAATATTTCTCACATCAAAGTGAATTACTAAAACTTAAAATGAAAAGGCTGCAAGGAAATAAGTATATTTCACGTCGATGAGATGTCAAGTATTGCCTTACAAAAACATGTCATATGTGCTTTTCAAGTACAACCTTTTATGCACTCTTCTATGCAGTCTATAGCAGAGTCTATTTTGTTGGGACAAGTGAACACTGGAAAGCACCATTGAGTAGTCATGGCATACACTGGTTAGACCATTTCAGGAAAAAAAAGCAAGGTTTTTCAAAAGATAACTATGGTTTAATGTTGTAGATCAAATTCTGACAAACAGTACCATCATCAGTTTGTGCCCTATCGCTAGGCTGTGAAGAAAATCACAACAAACTACAAATGTATATGTTTATTTTTCAAAGCCTACCACACTCATCATAATAGACACTTTTCCCAATCCATAAGGCAGAGTATGACTTTTTTCAGAATTTGCTTCTTCGTTATGCAAAACAGCAAAAGGAAACAAGGTGTAATGGATCATGCTGGTGTTCTTTTATAACCTTCGCATGGACCAATCCTTTTTTCAGCCTTCCAAAAGCATTGTGAAAACTAACAATCCATTAAAAAAAAAAAAAATCAGGATACATTTTCTTCCCTACAGCTTCTAAAAACTCAACTAACCTAGCTGCAAGCATCTGGCACCAAGCAAGTGGCATATGTAAGTTGTTTACAGACTTYGTGTATCTCAGAAATCGAAAGCCTAAGGCTCTTGTCAAGAAGCTTCAACTCGCTCTAAAACACTGTTCTTCTAAGACATCAGTCTCTGAGACCTCTCGTCTTTTTGGTCAGCAATGTTCTTTGAACAATTACAGCATCTCTGGTGGGGCTTGCAGAAGGAAATCACACTGGTTAAGTGTAAGTGCCACACTGAGATCCAGGGACAGTGCTCGAGAGACATTTGAAAGTGTTAGCCTATAATCGAGTCTTGACTCATTGCATTATCTTCTTTTTTCCAAGCTCAGCCATCTATATTTCTTTTTAGTGTGTCTTATGTTAAGGGTGAACATTGTATTATAGAAGCTCCACTACAAGAAGCCTTTACAATAAAACCCATACCTTATAATTTTTCAGTCTCCTAGGCAGTTGCTTAATTATACACTCCACTCTCAACCTACAGATGCATGGAGAAATTACTCAAGACTGTAATACCATGGCATTTAATACAGCATAATGATTTAACTTCATGGTTCTATATAAGGTTGAATGCGGTACGGAAGTCATATATGTCTGTATCTCTCTGAGATTCTTGTGATATAGTAAACAAATAGATGGGGAAAAATTACCTTTTTTGTCACATAACACAAGATATTGTACTAAACTTCACAGACAATTCCAACATCTCACCGTTCTGCCTAGAGCTCTCAAACCAGAAATAGAGAGAATTCGTCCTGGATGGTTCTATTCCACACAGAACCGTCACCTTCCCTTTTAATATGTGATACAGCAATTTATTATTACTGCCTCTATGGCTGACATAATTATAGGCAAACATAGGCAATAAGAAGCCTCTTCTTCCCTTCGCAGATCTTTCCTCCCACGCTGTTTATGACAAGCCCTTTTTTTTTCATTCTCTGTTTCATCAATTGTACTTTTTTCATCAATCCAATACATATATTTGTGTGTGAAATATATACTAATTTGACACATTTAGGTAAGTTCAGGGAAGTGCAACAATAAATTAACAGGATTTAAAAAAAAACAAAAACAAACAACAAACCAAACCTAATACTCTTTTGAGATTCAACCATCACTAAAACTGGAGAGCCTGACTTCTTTCATTTTTATTACACGTGAAGAAGTTATTTTTAGSTTTTGTGCATTGCAATCCACTTGCTGTTAGCTATGACAAGCACCACAAAATAATTAACTTATTTCCTCTAGCAGTGGCATCACTGGACAGCTGGTTAAGTTATTCCCACTGAGGCAAATGAAGAAAATGTATTTTCTTTCCTTCACATATAAAAGGCAGTAGCAACATAAGATGTCGGCTTCCACATGTACTGCAGTACTATCTCTAATGACTCATGTCTTTCATATATTTTCCAGTAGCTTGTTAATTTTTAAAAAGCTATCTTTAAATAGGTATCTTGAGATTAATTTCAGGAGATTTTTTCAGTATCGTGCAGGACTTACTGCTAATTTGGGCAATAGACAGTAAAGTAAGTCAGTGATATTCTTTCATCAGTTTTCATCATCTTGATGTATATCAACGTGATACACACAGATGTATATATACATCCAGATGAATATGTAAAATTACATGAAATTGTCTGTACAACCAGAAAACAAGGATTCTTCACATTCTGACATCAGTTTTGGAAGGCATTCAAATCTCTCTCTAACATAAGCCTACACTATGTTGTTTTATTCAGTGCAAGCCAAACTTCTTCAACACATGTGTTAGTTTAAAAGTGACAGAGATCACCAAGTATGGTTTAATGTGTTGAGTATATCGGACAACTAAAGCATTTCTATTATTATCTAGCTTCCAGTTATGTATTTTCTGAAGCTTAATGTTCCAATGGAAATCAGTGTCCCTCTCTACCAATAAACAATTATGATGGAATTAAATACTGATAGATAATACTTTTTTATATCCATTTCATGACAGCCACATATGAGCACTTGAAAATCTAAAACTTCAGAAAYACTGTTGAGATTTGTTATTCGAATGACAAGAGGTTCTCACTTTTCCTCCTTACTCCTCAGATCACTAGAAGGGAAGATGTCCTGTTGTTGTGGTTTAACCTGTCAGGCAGCTAAACACCACACAGCCACTCGCTCGCTTCCCTCCCATGGGATGGGGGAGAGAATCGGAAGACTAAAAATGAGAACACTTATGGGTTGAGATGAGAACTGCTTAATAATTGAAATAAAACAATAATAATAATAATAATTAATGAAAAGGAAGATAACAAAAAGAGAGAGAAATAAAACCCAAGAAAGACAAGTGATGCRAATGAAAAACAATTGCTCACCACTAACTGACCAATACCCAGCCAGTCCCTGAGCAGCAGCCCGCTGGCCAGCTTTCCCCTAGTTTATATGCTGAGCATGATGTCATATGGTATGGAATATCTCCTTGCCCAGTCTGGGCCAGCTGTCCTGGCTGTGCCTCCTCCCAGCTTCTTGTGTATCTCCAGCCTTCTCAGTCGGTAGAGCATGAGAAGGTGAAAAGGTCTTGACTCTGTGTAAGCACTGCTCAGCAATAACAAAAACATCTCTGTATTATCAACACTGTTTTCAGCACAAATCCAAAACATAGCCCCATACTAGCTACTATGAACAAAATTAACTCTATCCCAGCCAAAACCAGCACACCTGTGCAAATAATATATATTGTACAAAGATAAACAGGTCCAGAATAAAAAATCTGTCTAGAGGGCAGACAAACTGAAGTAGCCAAATAAATGTTCTGGTATTGCCACCAAAGATGTATGTTAAAATAATCTCTGAAAACAAAAGGAGAACAAAATCAGAAGCACGGGGAACAACACTAGCCTAGTGCTCTTAGCATGGAGCCTATTCCCTTCGTTAGAGCTCTTGGAAATTTTAAAAAAAGATTTTGAGGTGACACAGAAAATATAATACTGTGACATGGGCTGTGGAGTAGAGCAATCTGCCTTGAAAACACAGCATCAACTCCTTGCCTGGAAACATGGGACCTTCATCTCAGTCTGGCTATTACAGGCTAAAGAGGAAGAATGAAAGAGCACTATCATTTTACCAGCTTTGAAATGCGAGATTTGAAATGTATCACTCCTCCTATTATTGTGCAGGCTCCTCATCCTTTTTTGATTAACCTATCTCCCTTCTCCATCCCTCTGCCCTTTTTTTTTTGCTTTGTTTTGTTTAAAAGAAACAGAGCTTACTTGACTTTGTGTCTTCCATATGACTACTAGGAGCTCAGGACCACAGGAACAACTGAACAGAACTGAACATCCGATTGTCCATAAAAGCTTGCCAGGTGTCAGAGTAGCTGACAAAATGGTGTGCCACTCCTGAACTTCTCCTAGAGTAAAGTTATCAGTGAGAGTTAGAAGGAATAACAGAAACAGTGTATTCTCTTTGCTGTACTCTTCCATTATTTTTGTTTTCCAGGTATGGGTATGTAATCAGAAACAACAGGTGCACCGTATCTCAACCAGCTTCTTCAAACATGTGCCTACCATCTTCAACACCACTTGTAAGATATGGTGTTTCCCTTATTAAACTAATTGCAGTTAGAGCTAGGTATGGTTTTTTTTCCCCCAGGAAAAAGTAATATGTTGAAAAATATAGTTCTCAAGAGTCTCTAAAAAAAAGGGAARGGGGAGGAAAAGTGATGAAGAATGTAAACCTCAACTAAACAGTCAGGTGAGCTTTGATGAATTTGTAACCTTTTTCATTTTGCCAAACCAACTAATAAAAATCCCTCTTTCATAAATAAACATGCAAGTATATTCCTAAAACTCCCATTTCTTCCACAGGGTCACTACAACTAAAGGCAATTAAGCCTGACTGAGCATTCCAGATTCAAACTGACTGAACTGCTTCTCATTCTTCTCCATTTTTAATAAAAAACTCACAGCCATTTTGGTTAGTAAGAGACTGACGTATCCGTAGGAAGAGGCTGACGTATCTGTAGGCTATCTCTATGTTGACAAGCTTTATTCCGTCTTTGCTTGGGGTCAAGCATAACAAATTTCCAGCCAGATAACACTTGTCACATCTTAAGCCCATCCAGACAGCAATCATGCCTGCTGCTCGCAGAAGCAACATCTGCCGCTGCGAAAAACAAGAGCTCTTGATTCTCACAGTCTCTTACTGAGCTCCTAGCTCATTAGGATCTCCCAACTGCTGCCTCTTACACATGAAAAACACACCTATCATTGAACAAGCAAAGTGCCTCACTCCCTGCTAGACCCTTGAACTGAGCAGCTCCTGCTGAGCCTGAGCTTGGCAAGAGCAAGAGCCCCCTTCACTCTCAGAAGCAAGATCTTGTCAGATTGTCTATCAGCATTACCTGATGAGTGAGAGCCTCTTCAGCTGTGAAGCCAAATCCAGCCGGCTTCACAAGAGCCCTGCTAGAACCCCGAGTGCAGCGGTGCCTGCTTTAGGCACGAGCCTGGAGCCTGCACCAGGGTGAGCACAGGGCTCTCTCCGCAAAGCCCTCCGGCACATCACTGCTCCCCCTCCTTTGGGCACCTCGCCTAGGAAGATATTTTGGAGCTACAGCATCAGCTTAACATTTACCGTACGCTAATGTTTCCTCAAAGCCCCCAAATTTATCTAATTGCTTATGGTTATACACTTGGCAGGATGATATAAGCACATTTAACTCCCTATCCCTACTTACTCATTCAAAGGTTCTGTCCCCATATTGCCTTAAGGTTAGAAATATTTCTAGTATGGAAGAGGACCCAGACAAACTTGGCAGTTAAAAAGAACAAAGAATTTCACATTTAGCCTGCTTGATATGAAATTACTCTGCTCTTAAAAGAAATAGTGTGTTAGGAAGAGGTGAGATTTCACTCGGGGAAAACTTCAAAAGCAGCAGCGTTTATAGGATTAACATGTAAAAGACTGTAACAGCCTCATTTTCTTTTTAAACAATCCTATTCATACAACATCAGCCTAGAATTACAATATAAGAAAATGGTCTTTCTTTGAAGGAAAAAAGAAGAATTCATGTCTTCCCACATTTTGACAAAATTCTTTGAAAAAATACCTGGAGCAAATTAAGCAATTTTACATGGCTCAAAAAAATTAACAAGCCCAGTATATTCAGGGATTTGAGTTGGATAATCTTTAAAACATGAGACAAGTACTACTGAGATCTTGGGATAAAATCTTCAGTAGATATTATTGGATGCTAGAGGGTAAATAAGAGTATAACAATGGGGGAAAAATACCCAAGATAACCTTTGCAGAGAGAAATACTACTTCTTGTTTTCTGGGACCAATGTTTTCTTTAACACGTCAATTAATTTTTTGTAGGCACCAGATTCCTTCTGCTATCCTTCATTCTTACGCAGAGTGAAAGGGTTACCCCACAGCTCAAGGAGTTTCATTCCAGACATTTGCTTTCCATTTCTTACTGTACCGCAAACTTCCTATGTGATCTTCAGCAAATCCCTTTTTATCTCTTCCCAATAAGACAACACCTGTGAACCATAACTTAGGTTAAGTATACTAAAGATAGGATTGCCAAAGTATTGTTATATCAACAGAAAACATTTCTGTTTATATGAACAAAAAAGATTTCTCAGATAGTAGAAATCAAAATAGTTCTTTTCAGATTTACGTACACTGTTAAAAAAGCCCAAATCTCTGCAAATTTGACATGCGCACAACAAATGGGAAGGACTTTATTTGTCCATTTATGGAGTAACAGCTGGATGAACTTGCAGCAATTTTCTCTACATGGACAAATCCAAGCAAGAAAAAAATGAGAAGTCCATAATTTAAAATCTAAAATTGTGTCAAACTGATGCTATGACTTCGATCGTGAGCCATTTGTTTATATTTAACTTCCAAGCTCTTTTTTTCAGAGCATTAAATATAAATGCTAAAAAAAAATTTTATACTAATAATAATACCATAGCTCAAGATACAGCCTTATTTTCATACCCTGCTTCATTTACTACCCTGCTTCGTTATTTTTTGAACAATCAGAAGTTTGTCTTTTAAACAACAAATACAGTATTTCATAAAGCACTTCTGGACCGCTAAGCTCCACTGAGCTGAAGGAACTGTGGAAGTATCAGAAATTAATGAGCATGGTGGACCACAATCCAAGCTCTGAGAGGCAAGGTAAAATAAATAAGCATTGAAACGAGTTTCTTGTGGCATATCATAGAGTACTCAGTGTAAACACAGAAATTTCACTATTTTCAGGTACTGTAYGCTTAGTATAGATGTATATTCTTCACCTTGTAGTGTTTAATACAATTCATCTCAGCCTAGAGAGCTTGTTTTAATGGAAGGAAAAAATGTAATATACACAGGAAAAAATGCACTCTGATGTATACAAAGATTACAAACCCTCAGCTGAAATATGGCAACATTATATTGGAGTTTCACATTGCAGACTCTTAAGAAACTGGTTGCTGCTTCTTATTGTATTCTTACAAAAAAAGAGAGAAATACTAAATTCCTTGAAAATCATCATAACAGAATATCCTAAAATCAATTATTTCCCTCTAGAAATGACTCATTATTTATGGGGATGGGAGCCAACAAATGTAAAAGCACAAAATATCTGATATCCTCCACTGGAAAAGATACTATTATTTACAGTCACTTATTCTTTCCCTCAAGGATTCAGAATTTTTATTTTTCTTCTTATAAACAAATGAGAATAACATACAGTTATGATTAAGATTTTGCTTGATAAATCTGGAAATAAATATGTATTTTGAGAGTTCTCTTTCTTTATAATAAACACCTGGCTTAAGTAACTGGAAAAGGGGCAGGAACACCTACGGGAATGAGTTGTTATTAATAACAGTGTCACATTACTGCTGACTTTAGAAGTTACATTCTTTTAGCTGAATCTTATTATACACTTCCCACTGTTCAATACAGTTAGCAGAGAAAAGAACTAGTTTGACAAACAGCAGGAAGCCGATGCCTGCAGCAGCAGCGGCACCAGCAGCAGCAGCAGCCGTTGCCACGTGCTGCGAGGAGCGCGAGGCTTGCAAGGTCCCTGGGGGTGCCTGAGGGGGTTTCTGGCCCCCGGCACCCTCGGGCTGCGTGTGTGGAGGGAGCAGGCAGCAGGTCTCACGAGAGGGGCTGTGCAAAGGGAAGGAAAGCCCGAATTCAACCTCGAGCTCACTGACACAAGTAACCCACACGATGAAGGGTGGTAGGGTTAGACTGGACATAAGGGTGGATGAAGGGTGGTAGGGTTAGACTGGACATAAGGAAGAAATTTTTTGCAGTGAAGGTGGTGGGACACTGGAACACGTTGCCCAGAGAAGTTGTGGATGCCCCATCCCTGGAAGTGTTCAAGGTCAGGTTGGAAGGGGCTTTGAGGAACCTGATCTAGTGAAAGCCAGATGGACTAGATGATCTTTAAAGGTCCCTTCCAATACGAACCATTCTATGGCTCCATGATTCTATGACAAAGAAAAAAATCAAGGGAAAAAATGGTTGCCATTAATAATCCAGTAATCTACTATTAAAAGACCATTGGATATTCATGAACAGTACAATATAGGAATGTGTTCAAAAAGTTACTTAGCCAACACTGTATTTTAATTTTACAATAAATTTTGATATCCTGTTAATAGGATCAATAGGTAAATTCAGTATGTTGAAACTCTCATTTGGTTTTTAGTTA
Organism: Oceanodroma leucorhoa; assembly: GCA_030449065.1. Taxonomy (NCBI): domain Eukaryota; kingdom Metazoa; phylum Chordata; class Aves; order Procellariiformes; genus Oceanodroma; species Oceanodroma leucorhoa. Next base: position 8,385,724 of record JASVER010000019.1, read on the forward strand.
CTATTTTGCTGTAATTACTTAGCAGTAGCAGCAGCCATTAAATGCTATTGATATTGTAATTGGAAACTGCAGAATTATTCTGGTAAGAATCAGGTTTAAATTTGTAAAGCCTATGGAATTCTGTACTACACTGCAATAACATGACAGTTCCTCACAGATAGCTATGGAGACTGTTGTAAATACTGTAGTCTCAGAAGACACATTTATGAAAACACTGACTGCTTTCTAATTGAATTTAAGAAGACAAACTATTCAGAAATCAGATATTGAGAAGAAGTTTTTTTGAGACTTCTCACCTATTTTTGTCCAAGTCATTCCACCCAAAGGTCTCTCATTTTCCACTTCTCTGGTATTCTAATTTTCTAATATTCTGAAAGATTTCATAAAATCTCAACTAAAGGGATGGCTCCCCTCTTGCGAAATCTTCCAGTAAACTCAATAAGACATACCAAATTCAACACCTTTGTAACTGAGCTCTGCTTGGTTTATGTCTAAATATAGCATGTCTGAAATCTAATGACCTCAGTTTGAATACTTTAGCCTTAGACCTTTGACATTTAAAAACCCAACAGATTACTCCATTGTGATTGTTCTAGCCAGTTAAAATGTATTATTGGTGGTATAGAGAGATCCACCCTGTATCTCCGGAGTTTATTATCTAACTCAACCAAATAATTTCTAGAAACGAGGAAATATTCAGCTAACTTTGAGCACCTGTGGCCTTATATAGATAATAATGGCTTTTGATGTTTTTTTCTAATCTTATTGTGTGGGATATCACAGTATCTCAATAAGCCTCTAATACTTTGAGGACACTGGAGATTAAAGTTAGAAATCGAGCTTGGACGTAATGTTAGCAATACCGACTAAATCATTTCCAGAATCCAGAATGGATTCTGAGAAAAGATTGCTTTGTGTGCCTGTTTTACAAATAGCCGTATTACTGTCATGTCTGTGAATCCCAATTATGTAGCTAATTAATTGTAATTAATTAATTCATTGTAATTACCTGTAATTTTAAAAGCAACTCAATCCCCTGAAGTTTCTCACTTGTTAGTTGCCACATAACATGATTCTGTAAGATTCTTTTCCCTTGGCAGCCTGATGATCAGATTATCATAACAGCGTTATGGAAACAGGTTGAGGAGAGCTACCTACTTTGTATATAAGGAACATCATAACATCCTCAAAATTCATTTTTCTTCTCTTGAAAGATAGAATAATGTATAATATGTATTTATGACTATGTGCATCTGGAAGTATAGTGGAACCATACGCAGAAAGTCCAAATAATTAGTTTATAAAGTTACTGTACACATGTTCCATCTAGTATGAAAAAAAAAAAAAAAAGAAACAGAACTTAAGGATACTGAAGAGGTAAACATATTAAAATAGTGAAGAGCTAAATGCATAAAACATTTACCTATCCACAATGAAAGAGAAAAGTTTGTAAATATAAAATTACTCATATTGAATCTGCACTTCTTACATGAAATGTATTTTCAAGATTTTCTTTCTTTTAAACAAAACTAGCAGGAGTTTTAGTGCTCATTAAAGTGAAAAATGGGTATTGTTGTCCAGGACAATAGGCACAGCAAAATATAAGAAGCTAAAGCATAGCTTCGTTAATAGAAAACAAACCAGACATGCCCTACAATATTCTTCTCTAAGGCAGAAAAATATCCCAGAAGAGGCTCTTTTTTTCACATGTACTCAGCTTTAGTACTACTGCCACAAACGCTTCAGGTGGTAGTTCCAATGGCTCCAACATCTACCTCCCTATAAACCAGCACTTCACCATAGAATCATAGAATCATTTAGGTTGCAAAAGACTCTTAAGACCATCAGGTCCAACTGTTAACCTAATACTACCAAGTCCACCACTAAACCATGGCCCTAAACATCACTATCGTTTGGAGAAGAAACAACAATGAATCCCACAACCCACCGAGCATCTTGTTTGGCAGCTAGGTGCAAGAAACAGCAAACAGGTAAAATAATTAGCATTTAGGCAAACAAAATATGATTGTTTTACAAAATCATAATCTATTGTTTCAATCAGAAGTGTTTTAAATAAGGATGACTTAAAAAAGGCCTCGCCCTTCTGCGGTCAGGGTTACACCTCCTGGCACAAAAAAATTCTCAAGTGAAAACTGCCCGTCCTTTCACAGACCACTTCTGGGTGCCTCCAGGACCCCCAGTGGGCAGAAGCACGGAGAAGTTCTGCTGTGCTCCGCAGCTCAGCTCTCTGCTGGCACAAACGCTCTCCAGCCACCACAGGGCAGTGAAATACTAATGACTTATTTTATCAGCTTTGTCGCTCCAGGATTCATTGTGCGCAACGTGTCATCACACATAGGTTGCGAAGGTCACAGGGCTGGAAGGGAGCCACTGTAAGATCAAGGCCATTTTCTTCCTATCTCAGGCACCACCTTGAAAGYTGGAGCTTTTGTTCCTTCTCTCATTAGAATACTGTTTCAGAACCACACTCTTCCACTTAATTTTTAGCCCCGTTGTTTGGTTTTTTTTTAATCTCCTAAGTTTGCAATCATTTTTTTTCTTGTGCCAAAACTGGTTTGTTCAAATCCTGCTTCTCTGGAGTTATGTGATATATTTTCAAAGAGCGATTATACCCAAGTGCAGAATAGCAAACCCAGTAAGCAGCTCCTGACCCATCCACACTCCAGGATGAGCACAGAGACCTGAGCGGGCACCCTCACTAACCTCAGAGCTGTACTTGACACAGATACCCCCCAAAAAGTTCAGTGCCTGTGCTACAGAGCCAACCGGACACAGCGCAGCCCCTGGGCACTGTCCGGGTGCTGCCGGGTGGCAGCGGGCAGAGCTGCCTGACCCTGAGCAGCTCCACGCGGGCACCTCCGACTCGGGCCCCCGCAGAGCACTCTGACTCATGGCGGAAACAGCCTCTCGGGTCTTCTCTAATGAAACACCCCCTTTCGTTATTCTGGAAGTCTTTTCTCTTACCTAGCTTCTATCTGCCTGTATCTGGTTTCCTAAATATCTGTGAAGAAAATAATTGGTAAAACGAGACCTGTGTGCTGGACAGATGTGCAGCCGCGCTCTGGCACAAAATCTGACTGCAGAGAAAGCAGTAGGTAACTCACCAGCTTTGCTGTTTCTGTAATTCCCTTCTGAATTACCTCCACTGCTTAAACATGTGCAAGTTACTTCTCCCATTACAGCATTTAGTTCGCTATAATCAACAGCATCTAAAGTTAAAAACACTATTAAAATCTCAGTTGTTTCAAGATAGTATTTTTTTTAATCATGCCCTCCCTGGTTTCCAGGGACCTCTAAGTTATTTCAGAAATCTTTCTCTGCAAGATATCTTCGCATCTCTTTATTCCTGTTGTCAGGTAGTCAGAAATGAGGACCTGAATTTGAACTTAAGATGCAAATACCAGAATCTGAAACTAAGTACAAGACTCTCTTTAATTTAGCTCTATTGTTCATTTTTAAGCTTCATAAGGCTCCACTGACCCAGTTTCACAATTACTTTTTTCTGTAATTTTGGCTCCTGCTCAATGAAGCCCACTGTATTCATTTACTGAATTAATAGTTTTACATTGAAGACAACATTTCCTGAATATAGTTTTGGCATTTCTGTTACATATATTCACTGTATCTGTGTTGCATCATTGCTTTTCTTGCATTTTAGGGATTGTCCTTCTAAAAGTAAGAATTTGAGCACCTATTTCTTCGTCAGGAAGTACATACACTAACAAACGGACTCTCTAGTTCTTTATTTCTCAGTGTTCACAAAGACAATTCCACTAATTATTCTTTTCTACCATTAATATATTAATATAACTGATTTTTTAAGGGGAAAGTGAAATGCTGAATCAGAAGCTTGCAAGTTTTCATTAACAGAAAGTTTTTTTAAGAATTGTACCACAGAGACAACATGCAAAGACAGCTACCTTGTATTGTAGCCTTAAACGTGAGCACTGATGGAAGGAAAGTGGCTTCAATCCAATCAGACCTTGTGCTGACTATTCATTTTGCCTAAATGCAGCACGAAACTCATTTCCTTTCATCACTGAAATACCAAAAGCTTCCCAATCAACATAATCTATATTTTTAAAATACACCATTTACAAACATTGAATTGTTGGTATTAGTATGCTTGCTTGTACTTTTGCATGAATCTGTATTAAAAATTTGTATTAGACATATCTAATATTTCCACAACAAAATATTGATAATTTTAAATCTAATGCTGCAAGATGGCCTTATGACACTAGCATTACATGTCAGTTTAATATACATTATTCTAAAATATATAATTCACGTCATAGTTTAGTTGGATATAAGGACAGTAATTATGCAAGCATACTGCATCCAAACGATACAATAATTATTCTCATAGTTACCAACTCAGAAGAAACGGGTGAAGGACAAAAGGACAGCTGGACTGTTTGATCTACGTTCAGAGAAACTAAGAAATATCTCAGACATACCTCCTAAGCCTCCTCATGATTCAGGAATTTGCTTCAGCCCTTTGCAGCTGGTACCACCACCTGCCCATGGCTTCCAAGATGAAATATATATTGGTAAGTATGAGAAGCAGAGAGAAAGAAAAAGCACAAGAGAGACCTGACATCGCCCCAGACCTGGAGGCCTCAGCAGCCTACGTACAAACACAACTCCCTGCCCACCCTCCTCCCTTCTTACTTGTTGTGTCTTTGAGCTACACAGCTAACTCTGAGCTACATTTATCTTTACTACTTCTGGTTCTAAAGCTGGTCCATCTTGAAAACAATGTTACAATACGTAACTAGTGATAAGAGAAGATTGTGCTCTTGAGATTATCTGACCTGTTAAAGCGAAATCTGTTTCTCCTCCATGGGAAATCCCTGTTCCCCAGGGATTTCTGCAGGTTGCAGCTCAACACGTTCGGAATGGAGGGAGACCAAACTGTGTCCCCTCCCATAGGGGATGGGTTCCACAGCCCCAGCAGGCGTACACATAATTCCCAATGCATCACTGGCAACACAGCTAAAAAGGCATAAAGCAACTTCTCCACAAAACTTAGAGGAAGCCTAAACAAGAAGCACAGGTATATGGAAACCTCATTAACTTCACTGTCCAAACTCAAATATCACATTTTAAAATTGGCTGACACCTACTGAAAAGAGGGGAATTTTGAAGTTATGTGCCAGTGATGTTAACCACAACTACATTGATGGCAATTTTAGGATGAAAAGACAGCAACAGCAATCAAAGGTCACTGATTTTGATCAAGAATTCTCTCTTTAAAAGCAAAGGTTTTGGTTAACATAGAGATGCTTCAGTGGAATGCAATGGCTTATTTTCAGTTTTGCTTTGAACCTATATTCATATCCTTACTAATGGCCATTTTAATAACCTTAAATGATTACGGTCATGGTTCTTTATCTAACTAAAAATRAGCTCTCCCTGGAAGACTGCAGAGCTTGTTTGTTCTGGTTCAGAAACAAGTGACTCAGAAAGGATACCATATCTAGAATCATAATTTAGTTGACATTAATGGCATCTCATTATCACTGTAGATAACTGATAGCTGTGGACACATCAATAATAATAGTCTTTTGTGTACATACTTTCTGTGATTCTAAGACTTTTCTATTAAAATTGCATTATGTGTGCTGTTGGGATTACCAATGACAAATACAATTCCTTAATGGTATGAGACTTCTGCTCACAATTTCCGCCGACCAAAGGTCAAGCTGAATTTATTGGTTCTGATTTCCTCTTACCTCTCACTTTGTACAATTATTTGAATTAGTGTAAATTAGTGTTAATATACAACAAAATTAGAATGGATGACTGTTTCCATTTTGCACTAATGTCAATAACTGCACAAATGTCAATAACTGCACAAATTGCAGAGAGACAAAATAAGAGAATATTATTCAAAGATCAATTGCAAATATTGCAGTTCCTATAATTCTAGACTTTCCAAGTCTGTGACAATCAGATACGCTAAAAAAGCATAAACATGCAGCATATAATATACATAATGAATAATCTGTAGTACATACAGAAAACCATATAAAACACAGACAAGACAATCCTTGATTTATGTCTCAGCTACACGCAGTTTGGGAGTTTATTCAAAACTGAGTCAGAAATACCCGTGTTTGTGTAGAAGGGTCTTTGTGTTTAATATTCCCATATGGAATTTTCTTCCATATCTTATCATTTTTTAACTCATTTATGCTACACAACAATAATGTCCACAATAGTATTATGCACTCAATGAAAAAAATATACCCTTTAGTATTAAACTCACACAAGAAGAAGCAGCATACAGTATTGTCCTATTATACTTCCCATTTCCACCGCAGATGACATGATCACATCCACAGTCTGGGAGAGATGGCTTGGAGGATTGTCTGTTTCCTTCCACTGGGGAAAAATATCCATTATTCCTCACCTTTAATTGCTATCTTTTAACTAGTTATTAATCTGTAAGAGGCTTTTTTGTGAATTCCAATTTAGTTCAGTTTAATTAAAAGCATTTGTTAAGGAAATTTGTCAAAAGTATTTTGGCATCCAGGTATAACAACTTTTCGTTACAGTCACTGCTTCAAAGTGATTCTTCAACTGTTACATCTTAAATTTATACGGAGCTATTCAATACTAAAGCAAGAGTATTCTTTTGTGAGCTCTTTGAATATTACTTCAGTCATTTACAGCATACAACAGTTCCGTCTCTATCTCATTCCACATCATGACATCCACCTAGTTCATACAGGGGCAATCAAACTGTCTATCACTGCTGTATTGTCTATCTCAAAGTTTCTCTCCATTAGTGTTTCTCAGCTCCTGTAACCATCTTGGTTGGCTGGTTTGTACTTTTCTTTTATGTTAATATTTTTTCCTTTTTCTTTATGCCTGGAATTTCACCCACGGGGATTCAATGTCATGTGCTGACGTAGTTAGCCGTTTGTAATCAACACATTCGGCTCCACCTTTTCTTGTCTAAAACACGGAGTTGGACTGTTCTATACCATGTGTACCCTGAGCATATAGGGAACCCTCATTTCAGTACGTACATTTCTATAATCTGTATAGAAGCACTATACAGTTGGTTTGAGATGTATGTCTTCTTACATGCCTACTTAAATGGGACTTGTTAATTCCATTCTTTTGTCCTTTTTACTCAAATTTAATTTTTTTTCTATCATCTACTATCTGGTACTACTGGTACACAGGATCCAAGCCACTTCGGATTTCTTAGGGCACTGGCTAGACATACACCTTATAAGAACACTCCTACCTCTTCAGACCACCTCTTCCTATCAGCTGGAATCAGTTTTACAGAAGGACTACTAACAGCATCGTGGGTGATAGCATACGTAGCCATCTGCTGACCTTCGCTGACAGTTCAAGCAAGCTTGGAAATTGTGACATTATATATAAGTTCATGTCTCCAACCCAAGCTGCAGAAAAACAAGTTTCTGCATCTAGTAACTCAGTTTTCCACTTTAACAGAATACCTCCAATATATCTGCTGTCTTCCTTTGTCATCACAGCAGCTTCCAGCAGGGTCAACTGAAGATCACCCTCTGCAGGATCTCTGCCTCCATGGCTCCCATCTGCCAGGGACACTTATTTCCTCGCATCAGAGACTCATTTATCTACTTCAAATCACACAGAAGAGAAACTTAGACCTGTTTAGTCCTCCAGAATCCAAATTCAAAATAGACACAGGTTGTCCACTCCAATAAACACCCAAATGACATCTTCCCACAGAGTGTGCTTCCTTCACCTCTTGTTTCAACAAAGGAGTTTTGGCTTTGTTATCCCCTCCTTTTTTTTTTTTTCAAACTGTCCCTATCAAGGTATTTTCCTGCTCCCCTACAGCTTTTAAAAAATAAAAACCTGTTGTATGTCTCCCACCACCTGTCCACAGCCACCTGAGTCCGCATCTTTTGCAGTCATTGCAATGCTAGGCTCCAAAAATATCTTATAGTGTCCCAGTTATATGTTGGGGCTGTATTGTGTGTTTGTTATAACCACAAAAATATCAGAGAACATTGTCAATGTATTCTGTTTCTACGTAGCATGTTTGGTCACTGATTCTCCACAAAGGATATTTTATTGAGATAAAATTTACAGTTGTTCTTCAGAGCTTTCCTATATTACCTGGACAAATCACATTATTTCAGAGTTTTATTTCTAATATATTATCACAGAAATAGGATAAATCAAACACTGAGAGAGTGCAACGCAGGTTGCTACATGGTATCTTGGATGGCTGCATAGGTGGAAATCAAGCATGATTTAATTTCAAGAATTAAATTTGCTACAAAGAGATTAAGCTTACCCAGTGTCAAGGGTAAGACTTATTTTCTTAGAAAACTATCAATCACAAAATAACTGATTTAAAATGTAATACTCAGTTGCCTCTATAGTACACTTTAAGCCCAGGGATTTGTTTATTTATCCAAAAAAAGCATGAAAGAAGCAAAAATCTCTTATATGTAAACATAGGGGAACTTTTCAAGTGTTTTATAAGCTGGTTGGTTTTTTTTTTTTTCTTAACAGAATCATAGAAAGATGTAGGTTGGAAGGGAGTTTCTGGAGGTCTGATATAACCTTCACTCAAAGCAGGGCCAAATATGATGTCGGATCCAACTTCAATATTAAACCACTTTGCTCAGAGCCTTCTTCAATCAAGTTTTGAATATCTCTAAGCATGGAGATTCCACACCTCCATTCAAGCAAGTAAAAGCAAAACCACTTCTACTTATATTATCAAAACATACATAGCTGTTAGAAAATATTTTCATATTGTTTATCAATATAGAAAAAAGATATGTGTCTCCCTAAATTACCTTTTTAAAGAAAGAGAATTTGCTTTCCTGATACCACCTTTAGGAAGAGGAAAATATTTATTACATTTACATGCACCAGTCTTCAGTGAAAAAATTAACTACTGCAAAGTGAAATTCAGTGTGTGTGGATTAATTGCAGACCTTGTATGAATATAGGAGATAAGTTATCATCTGTTCATACAATCTGAAATTTCAAAATTGCCTCTCATAGGATTGATAAAAAAATAACAGAAATCCATCTGCATTCTTATTTGCTTATTAAAGAATACCGTTATGCATATTACATGGCATCTTTAATGTAGGTAACTGAAGCTCACTTACAATTATATTCACTCATATGTTCACATGTATATATTCGTTTATTTATTTACTTTGTAAATATAGAATTTACCGGAATCTTGCAGTCAATACCAGAAGGAGAAGCATTACCCAAAGAGGCCTGAGCTCCATGCAAAATGGCAGCTATATTAAAAGGTACCTTGCAAATTCAGCTACTTTTGCACTTTGCGTTGTAAATTTGACAAATGATCACTTCTGCATTGTCAAGACAGAGGAATTAATCATTTGTAGCAACATGTGATGCTTTTGGTTTCAATTTTCACTTGTCTGTAAAGAATGAAATATCATAAAAGAAATAGTGCAGGCATAAAGAGCACACTGCTACCAACATATTTAAGTAAATTCTGCCCAAGTCACATAAAAAAAAAAACCACATTACTATCTGACAGCTCTTTCTTGATTTAGGTGAAATGAGTTGTGAGTTTTGCTCACTCACTGACACATTAATAGCCATTTTGAAATCACCACAATCCTCCTTGTTCTCTTGGGCCTGTGTTCCAGACAGTAATCTTGACTCATCAGCACCCGCACGCTCATCTGACTCATTTATTTTTTCAGGGTTGGCCAGAAAAGCAAGCTAATTACAATGAAAAAATTCAAGGAAGAATTCTAGACATGACAGAAATTCATGACATGAAACTTAAAACAATTGCTCAAAACCAAATGAAATGATATTTTAAATTTTCAACCTTTTGACAGAATTGAAATATTCTACACACTGACTTTTGATTAATTCTACCTTTCTCTAACACTGAAAAGAACAGAACAGAGCTGGTTTCGTGCTGGATTAGAAAAAGAAACTTCCACAAACCCTGAATTTGCTACCAAAAATGAAAATATCATCATGGCAAAGCTATTCCAAGAAGGAATTCAGAAAGAGCAGGAGAAATGCAAAAGTTGTATTTATGATGACCTTGATACAAGTTTTACCCATACTGCTAGAGTTTCCAAAGAAAAGCAATGGAAAAAAAACTTGTTCAGTACTCAAACAGACTTTGGTCTCTCTGTTTTGAAAGGAATTGGGGATCAGTGGGACAGAAAAAACATTTTGATTAAAAATAAGGATAAAATCTATGAATAAAACATAGGGGTGACAGATTCTGCAGATGAGTTCCTTCTGAAAAAAGGGCCATGGGCTCAACTAATTGCAGAATGTCAGCAAAATAACCATTCAACAGAAGAGAAAGAAAATCCAAAATTTTTTTGTCTGGACTGTGCGGCTCAAATAGCGCTATAAAAAAATTAGACTGTAAATATGGGCAGATATGCTTATGTACAAAGTTGCTCATATGAAAAATGTAAAGAGTTAATTGAAGGGCCTTGTAATAGATATTAAAAACATCAGTTGACATAGCTGACAATTTCAACTATGTTTGTATCTATGAATCAGCAAATCCCAAAGCTCAAACAAATCTCCTGGGAAGTCTCAATGTCTTCCTTTTTTAAATTTGTATCTTCCTTTGCACTTAGGGACTACAAATGAAAAGCTTAAATACAAAATAACAGCTGTTCTCATCCCACTTTCAGCTTTAGTGGGATCAAGAGAAAACAAAAGGCTTGTGAGACATTGCTATATCTTCAGCAGCAGTTGGCTAACTCAGAATATTTTGTTGCTTTGGATTAATACAGGAGATTTCACAATTTATTTGAGACTAAACTGAGAATGATTTCCAGGTTTCACCTATACAGTGCCATCTATAGTATTAAAGGATTTTTGCTCCTTCTCTTTTGCCACTGTATTTATTAAGACCCTGAAGCATGTGAAGTGCTGAGGTAAGTTTAACCATTCTAACACCTCTACTTCCACCATAGTCTGCTTTCTCCACTCTAGTATTCTCTTCCACTCATTTCATGCAGTTACATGCACATTCATCTGAGAATCTATGTCAGGTTCCAGTTTTAAGGATATGTGACTTAGATCACGTCTATTTATCCACATAAAATACTGGTAATTCACAAAAGATTCCCATTAGTAATGTTGAAGACTCCCACTTGCATTCACAGCATCAAACATCCTTCTACTAAAAGCAGAGATTTCCATTTCCCCAAAAGACTGAAGATACCCCAGTGATGTTCACTGAAGAGCAAAACTTCTTTATCATCTGTATATTTCCCTTGAAATACAGCAGAGACAACAGTGAAAGGCAGTGAAAAAAAAACATCTGCATCACAAAATCTCTCTGACCATCTGCAGATGGTCATTCATTTTCTTAACCAAGCTCTTTAAGCTAGCACTCACAGATTATTTCAACAGGCTTGGAAGTTTAAGGAAGTTTTTGCGGTCAGCACATTCAAGCAGTTTTAAGTGACAAAACTGAAGTAAAATTTTAAAAGGTGAACATTATCCCAAATGACATTGAGATTTTTCTTTACATTCATTCTTGCTTCCAATGTTCTAGCTCCCCAATATCTCATCTTAATGTGGTTTATCTCATTCCATCCTATTACTGTAGCTGCTCAGGGCCAACATGAAGAGAGATTTCAAAAGCAATTACAAAGCTGACAAACAAAAACATCCATACAGTGTGTTCAGAATTAGTGCAACATGACACCTGAAGAACAAACATTCTTCCTATATTTAACCTGACAAATCCCTCAAAGGCAGAAAGCCTTCAGGACCACATCAGAACAAAACAAAGAAAGTCTAACTGTAGTTAATATTTGAATTCTTTGGGGGTAAGATTTTAAGACAGCCCAGTAAAAAGTGGGACATGAATGCCCTGTCAGACAAATGCCTCAAGATGGAATTATTTAGATTTGTTCTTGAAACAAAGAACAAAGAAGGTTAAAGATTAAAAAAAAAAAAACCAAACAAGAAAACAAAAACAACAAAAAAACCCACCTCCTGAAACATAACCACTGAAAAAAGAGGAGAGACTTATTGAAGGATATTAAAGAATAGAATCTGTATTTGTGTTTAATTTGAACAGTTATCAGTTTTCATGCAGATGCGTATGAGGCTGTGAGAGCGACTAAAGCTAGGCCACACCAAATATTTCAGAGCTGAAGTGGTATTTCTGTTTCTCCTGCTGTAATACTCTCTTCCCCTAAACCCCAACCCTTCATGTTAGAAAAGCAGCAGACACAAATGACTAGATTTAGAAAACTATGGAAAAACAGTGGTATCTTACTCTTATCCTAGTCCAATAGTTTAAGAATTTTCAGAAATATTTTTACATAGAACACCTCAATAGTCATTGAGACACAAAGATGATGAAAAGGTAAGAAGGCAGCATGTGCAGGCATCAGCCATTAGTCAAGACATTTTTCTTCCTTTTGTTTGTGAAGATTTCAGAGAACCTTGAAAGCAGTACACATCAGGCTACCCACAATTCAAAAGTGAAATATGAGTACAGGATATGAAAAGCCTATAGCTATAGCTCCCCTGTACAGCAAAATGGAGACAGAGATATTGTTCCAAAGGCCAAATCAAAACAAGAACCCAACTCAGAATTTTAATTTGAGTGCGAAAAACCAATTTAAAAATTTCATCCCCTGGAGTTTCTGTGACAACTCCTTTATCACCCCGGCTTCCTGCTACTAGCACAATAACTGGTAGCACTTTTAACCTCCTCTGGGTCACAAGTAACAGGCATAACTTCAGCAGTTCTGGTGTTGCCAGGAACCAGGGAGCACAGATCCAGCTATGTGCTGACAGCTGTTCCATGTTCTCTTCTATCAGGGCTAAAGATCTGCATCATTAGCTATGCCGGAAATCACACAGCCCGGTCAGTGAAAAAAAATACACCAATAATTCATCCTGATACAAAAGAATGGTTGAAAAACACAGAATACAGAGTCCTTAAAATTTTATTTAATAAGAAGACAAAGAACAACTGTGTTGCAATTGTATATGGAAAGACATTTAGAACTTCCATAGTGAATGAAAACATCAAAGCAGCTTAGTGATAAATAAACACCAGTTCAACATTTACATTCACTATAGCAACTTGCTGCCTCCCTCTTGGACATATGCTGCTTCTGTATCTACATGGCTTGTGTTATGGTTCCAGAGATACATCTTGAGGAGGCTGAAAAGACTTCTCTGAAATTGTTGCCATACGTCACGAGTCATACTGCAAAACTTGGTGATTTGGCAATTTTATTAGCCWTAGAATAACTGACCTTCACCAGCTCCCTGCTTATCTTCAGTGTGTTTGAACAGCAGTTATCAACATCTACTATCAAGGATCTGCCAGTATAGTGTATTATGATGATGAGGGAATTTATACTCTCATCATTACTATAGTTACTAAATGCTACAGTAGAAAGATTTTGATAGAATTTACTTTTGTGTTCATATTGTTAAATTATCTGTAGTGGTTCAGAGACTGCTGAATGATAATTACTAGAAGTCTATTTTTTAAGTCTTTTGGATTTTTTATTTATTTTTATTTGACCCTATTCTCCCTTAAGTTGTAAAAAGTGAACCTACAACATGGAATTCAAACAAGCTTTCTAGCTGTACTATACCTGAGAGTTCAACTATCCTTTATTCCTTGCCCAGTATCCTAAGCATTATTCCTAAGCAAGGAATAAGTAATTACATGGCTTGTGCTACAGTTCCAGAGACATGTCTTGAGAAGGTTTCTCTGAAATCACTGCCACACATGAGTCATACCGCCAAACCTGGTGACCTAGAATTACTTATGCCTTGCTTAGTGTCACATCACCAGAAATTTTCTGCATAAACTACTCTAACTTAAAATCAGACAGTCTAAACTAAAACTATTCTTGAGAATCTGCTGTTCTGTCTGTTACGATCAACCTTTAGACTTCAAGGGAAGGGGAACAGTTTTGTTAAAATGTTTTGTTTTCACAGTTAAACCAAAAAGGTTAATTTAAATTTGAAAACAGTTTGATTCACCTATTTCAGTTTATAAAAGTTAAAAATTAAAGTTTGAAAACAAAATGAAATGTTTTTAATCTAATCTGATCTTTTTTCAACCACTTTGTAAAAAAAAATTCACGTCTGACATTCCATCTAACTGAGATGAGAAAAACCTTCAAAACCTTCAAAATATTAAAGCGGGAAAACCCTTTCAACCCCAAGACCATCTAAAGAGAGTTCTGCCAAAAAATTAATAGTATTGCATCTTGCAGTACCAAGTGATTAACATGTTAGTTTGAAAGAAGATAAGAGTCTCTCAAATAAAGGCATTCCCAGCCTTTTTCACTGACGCTTGCCAAAGACGGCAGGTCATTGCAGGAACAGTTCCAAGCAATCCTTCCTTTAACATAAACATTCTCTAGAATAATATTTCAGGTTTGCAAGAACACCATGAAGTCACAGATAAAGACATATATCTACAGCAAAATAGCTCACCCAAGTATGAACTACTTCCTATCTTGTCAGTATTTGCAGAAAAAGAGAATTCAAGTTTTACATGGTGGAGAAAAGTCTTCTGTCTAAAAGGAAGGTAATACATAAAAGGTATATTTCCATAGTAACTAATACAAATGAAAGTGACTATAAACTTGAAGTTTGTAACCAGGTGAACCCAATAAGAGAGGACATATCCACATTTTTAGGTTAACTGCAGTGCTGCTACTTCATGCTTCAGTTCATGCTTTTTTTTTTCTTTTGATGGGATGACATGATTCCCATTTTGAAACTGAGTCCTCCATGTGTCACAAAAGGCTAACAAATAATCAAAAAGAGCTTTTCTTCAGACCCCTGCATCTATATTCCCTGCAGAAACAGGCTGTGTTTAACAGCAGTGACATAATCTCTTTTTAAAAAGTATCTGCATATAAGATAAAATGGAAATTTTTGTCATAAGATTTTTTTGGCCTAAAAATATGTTCAGGTTTGTAACTCAGCTTTGCTTTATTCAGAAACAGAAAGACAGAGAGGAGATGCTGCTCATAGAGACATCACTGCTGAGGTCCCCACCAGGGCCAGCAGGATGTTCAGCACATACAACATCTCAGCAGGAGCCAGACACCTCCCTGGAGAGGGAATGAGGCCACAGCAGGTTGGGATTTGAAGCAGGATTACAGAGGTGGGTGAGCGGGTGAGATGGGTAGATAGTGGCTGACATATGACTCTAAATCTACTGTGAGTATTGGAGAAGAAGGTAGACTGGTGGAAAGAGAGAAGTCATAGACCCCCATGATATTTAACGTCAAACTTTTGACGTTGTTGTCAATTATCTGTTTATACTCAAAGTCATTTCTGTATTCAGGTAAATATCGTACACTTAGTAGCTTTAAAAATAAACATATCAGCAAGCAGACATCTTAATGTTGTAATAGTGAAGCCATAAATACCTATCCAGTAGGTAGGTCTCGTTTTCTTACAGAAATAATTTCTTTCTTACAAATAAATTATTCACTAGAATGCTTCTCCATGCTACCACACAGTGTAGTACAATGGAAAAGACGCACAACTAACTTATGGTGTCCTTGGCCACAGCAAGGCAATGCCATGTTCAGGCTAGTTTTTTTTTCTGTWCTGTAGCATGCTGATGTATCAGTTGGGGGCTTCAGTAACGCCAAGGTTTCTCCACTATGAACCCACTGTACAGCACAGATGTGCTATAATTCAGCTTATCCATGTTGGTGCTACCAACAGACCTTTGAACATCTAATGTCAAATGATGTGCCTGTACCCTTCTCCTTCTAAGACTTTTCACTGCTCACCCCACATTTGATATTCAGGCTCCAAGTCCCATAAAAAAAAACAAAGGACTAAGTATATATAAAGAAAATATAATATCCTAGAAGGACACAAAATGTGTCATTCACAGTCCTCCTACAGTCATTCAAGTGTGCTTTGGTGATGACTGCCATATGTTATGTGGCTTCTTGCACAAGAGCACTGCAAATATTTTCCACAGTTTATTTCAATAATTATTAAACATAACTATCCTTGGATAATTACTGAACATATGCACAGTCTTCACCATACAGTCTTAGGCATCTCCCTCATTTAGGCCTAACTAGAGAAAAACTGCTCCTTATCTGCAGAAATAGCGGCAGAATTTTAAGAACAGCTCTACTACTGCATCCCCATATAACTTTGTTGTGACTCTTACAACATGCATTTAAATCCAATGTGCTTTGACTCCGTCACTAAACACTGCCTCTACTCTTTTTGACTGCATTTTCTGAAATTTTGGCTGTTCTGTCATTTGACTTGGTGTGGCAGCTATTTAAGTTGTTGTTTTATCTATTTTGCATACAGCATTTTCAAAAGTTTGCTTGCTGTGGGCATGAAACACCTGGGTAGTGAGACATGAGTAGCCAGACTACGTGATATGCATCTCCAGTCCACCATCAGTGTCCATGGCTCTGATCTGGGGAAGGTACGTTTCTCACTGTTCTCTGCCTGTTCATTGGTGTACATGCCAACATCACCATCTTAACAAAGGCAGCTCGATAACTCAGGTGCAACCAGAGGTCACGTCAGGGAGCCCTTTGAGAAGGGCCTTGGGAGAAGACTGATTTCTAGCATGGCAAGGAAAAATAGTTTCAGTAGTAAAATCTCTTTCATTTCCTGTCATTTTACTTCCATCAGATGAGGAACTACAGTTCCACTAGCTAAATATTGATCACATATTTCTGCCACAGTTCAGAGTTACAAACAAACACTCTCTAATCTAAACAGTCAAGCTGAAGCTCTGCTGAAGTGTTTCTGGTAACAGCCATGATGAAGGCTGACATTTTGCATCTGAAAAATCACATGATGGTTGTTCAGAACGCCTTTGCCATATCTTTTACAGGCAAGATTAATTTTTTTGTCCTTGTTACTTTTTATTTTTTTTTCCCTTCCAGACTAGCTAATAAGATCCCTACACCAGAATTCAGAATGACAGAAAATCATGCCATTTTAGCATTTTCAGCATCGTTTGTGACTGAAGAGGGCCTGCTACAATGAATCCAGAACCAGTCTCCCCTATCAGCCTAGAGAAGCAGCGGTTTTCACCTCCATGGATAGTTTCTCTCTCTCTTATTGTTCCAGAAAGCGCTAAGCAGGGCCGTAAGACCCAAGGGCCTAGTTATCTGTYAGAAACAAGCAGCTGGAAGGCTGGCTGGCTTTCGGGCCCGGCCTCAGAGCCCAGCTGCGACGCGCTGTGCCGGGAGCAGAGGGCGTGGCGGGCAGGCTGGCGGGGAGCGGCCGGCGCGCAGGAGCCAGGCCTGGGCAGGTTCCCAGCCCGTCTGGTCCCGCTCCTAAGGTCCTGCGGGCGACTTTAAGCTCACTGGCAGGCCGCGCTGCTTTGCTCWCCAGGGAACAATCAAATCATTTATTCACGATCTGGAAGCAGCGAGAAAACACTCTGCCTGCACCTTGTCTCCAAAACACACTCCAGACTGTCCCAAAAATAAAACAAGAGGTAGCACCGAAGACAAGGCTACTAGAGGAAATGACAATAGCCTGGCCCCGGACAGAAAGCAGCCTCTCTTCCTATTGAGAGGTGTGTTAAACTGGAAATCAAGCAACACAGAAGAATTCTCCCAAAGAATACCGAGGATGCAAGATACACGATCTCTTCGGGGTTATTTTTGGGGGATGACTCAACCCCCAGGAGTAGCACAAAGCAGGACGGTGGCTGCATGATTATGTAAGTTTAAAGATAAGTTTCTGCACGATACAGTCATCTTAGTGAAAGTGCCTGAGCTCTGCCACCAATTAAGATCAATGTGATGGAGAAGACAATGCTAACAATCTCTTGATACCATCCAAATTCTCTACTGCATTCCACTCATTTTAGTGGCAGCAGAGAGAGGTCAAAGCTTCCTGAACAGCAGTTCTCAATGGCTCTACACCTGCCCCCAGCACAGACTTTTAAAGGCGCACGCAGGGGTGGGAAGCCTCCTTAGTGGAATGGCGAACAAAGAAGAAAAAAATATTTAAAGTAATGACTCTATTATAAAAGCTATACTGGAGTCACATATTTTTCTTTTTCCATTTAAAAAAGTCAGTCATTTCTGAATATAGAGTCATTGTGGACAAGACTCATCTCCACAGCCCCAGCAGCATTTCTGTAACCAGAACAAAACAGTAACATAATTATTTTAATTGCAGTGTCTTTAAGACTTAATAATGTGATAGCCAGCTGTTTCTGCCATCTATCTCACTTAAASAAATTGAATTGGTCACAAACAGCTGTTCCTAAACGGCAGCCACACAATGTGATTGCACATTTTAAGGTCACAATATGCAAACTATAGAATTGTGATTCGTGGATAACAATCTTTATCTCCCATTCATAATGCAATATTGAGCCATCTGAAGGCAGATAAGGTGCACCCAGTAACTATGCAATTGAGATTAATTTACTTTCTAAATGTAAAATAATCACTATCTGATAACCAATAAAGTTATAATGCCTGGACACTGAAGTCTAACAAATTCAAAGAAAAAATGAGGCTGTATATGTTGAACTGTGAAAGTAACTATCATCCTATCAACAGTGCAATACAGCCTTCATTCTAAGTCTTGGCAGCAAGATTTGATGTCTTTCTGAAATGAGCACTCCATACTGACCTGCCATTACTTGTTTGATGCGGGAATTATTGGCTAAAAATGCCATCCACTGTCAGGCTGAAGTAAAACAAATCACCAATGGTGATCCTTGCAGTTCTTAAAATGCCTGAAAATAGCATCACTATGTCATATGGATATGGTGGTACTAAAAAAATCTGTGTCTAATGGTGAAATTCCTGATATTAATTCTTTATTCTTCAAACACAGACTCTTCTTTACACTGGCCTATGGACACTTAAGTACCTATAGACATTCTTCCTTTAAGTACAAATTACATAATATAAATTAATCCTTCAAAAACTGAACAGATATTTTTGCTGCCTGCCTGACTTTTCTATTTCAGTTTCAGACTAGCAAAAAAGCTGTAKCTTACCCAAAATTTTCACTAAAGCTAACGAGAATGAAGAGTGGTTCAAAAGAATCTACTTTGCCACAGATCCTGGATCACGATCTGATAATATAGTTAGCTTATCCTGAATGTTGCACGTCTTGGGGCTCCCAACCCCAGGCAAACCTCTAATTAAAGGAGCCACAATGGTGGCTCATCATTACCTTTTGACAAAAATATCAGTTCAAAGAAAAAGGAATGTTACACAAAACAAAAATTTCGTGTAACAAATCACAATTAAGGAATCTTACCGGAAATGTAGTTAATAGTTGCATTTTGATATGGTCCATATTATTAAAAAAAAAAAAATACCTCTGGATACAGGATAAATAGATAAAAATGAAACTTTTCTGAAATACATAGATTTCTACGGCTATTATTTATACACTGGCGAATGTTGGCAAGACATTTTATAGACATGAACAATTACTATGCAAAACCACTACTAATCTGGCTAAGAAAACTGGTTCAAAGATAACATTACATGCATATTAGGAACTTCAAAAAAAAAATCAAAAACCACCAAAATAAAAGGTTTGCTCATATTTTATCATGGAAAGTTTATAAGCAAACAACAAATTAATTGACCTGGATTATATAAACCCTGTGAGACTGTCCCCACCCCRTGCATGGCACCTCAACACATGCATTTAGAAACTGCATTTCTACCCTCTCTTCCCTTTTCTCCCCATAACACACATTTTATGAGACAGACTTTACATACACCATCTACATCATGTAGGTAGGCCAATTACCATGCCGGATGCCTTAAGTAAACCAGCTAAGTAGAACTTCATTTAACCAAATGGATAAAAATATATTTTCTCTTCATCCATCTCTTTAGCCTGGAGAAGAGGAGGCTGAGGGGAGACCTTATCGCTCTCTACAACTACCTGAAAGGAGGCTGTAGAGAGACGGGTGCTGGTCTCTTCTCCCAAGTAACAAGTGATAGGACGAGAGGAAATGGCCTCACGTTGCGCCAGGGGAGGTTTAGATTGGATATTAGGAAAAATTTTTTCACTGAAAGGGTAGTCAGGCGTTGGAACAGGCTGCCCAGGGAAGCGGTGGAGTCACCATCCCTGGAGGTGTTCAAAAAATGTGTGGATGTGGCGCTTTGGGACATGGTTTAGTGGGCATGGGTACTGGGTTGATGGTTGGACTCGATGATCTTAGAGGTCTTTTCCAACCTTAATGATTCTATGATTCTATGATTCTATAATTTATCTTGTTGGTTGCCAGGAACTACACAACTGAGAAAACACTTGTTTAAGAAACTGAACAAATATTTAGCAAGGGGTATTTCACCCTTGAAATTGAATAAAAACCAAACTCCTATTAATAACTGGACCAGCATTTCTCTATATAGAATACCTACTCTAAAATATTTTTTAAATTTTTTCTCTTCTATAAACATACATTTAAGGAATTAATGAGTTTGTTCCACTTAATATAATCTGTAATACAGATAAAAAGTTTAATGTCCTAACTATAAAAGCTATTAAAAGCAGAAGTGTGATTGCTCACATTCAGCAACACTCCTTTATTACAAAGGATCTGAACATTGAAAGTCCATCACTGCCCTAAGAAAACTGAAGGTACACAATCCCTATGAAGGTGAATGGGAGTCCTTGGACAGAAAAATATTCCTGAAGCTGTACTTTGAAACACAGTTCTGAAAAACACAGACAACAAAAGGTGATGAAGCAAAAATTTAATATCAAAACTTCCCATTGTGTGAATAATCTTGGGGCAGCCCATCACTGTTTAATATTTCCAGCTGAGAAATCACAGAGCATTTTATCCTTGGAATCCAACATTGGCAAGGAATGATCGGTAGCATAAGATAGTGTTAACACCAAACAAAAATTTACCTGAAATGAAAACAACTGGACTGTGAAACGACACAGTTTGCACACAAAACAAAATTCAAGAACTCTTGCACATTTTAAAGCATATACAGAATAATTTTTCACTGATGCAGTAAGACCTGTACATTTCTGTCACCACCAAAAGGACAGTTTCAGAACACTGTTTTCCCTTCTTATGGAAATAAAGCACATCATCACATCTACGAGTACTGAATAATGAAAGGATAAATTCTACTTTGACATACTGATATAAATTGAAATATTAGATAGTTATGGAACTGGCAGCACAAGTGCATTAAAGAAGGCCTGCAAAAGCTGAAAATGAAGCCAAGAGAAAATTGACCTGAGGTACTGAAAAGTATCTCGCATCTTGACACTCAAAATGAGAGCTTTCAGGATACATCTTCATAGTCCTGTATTCTGAGAGGCTCACCAGTACTTAGAGGTAAGGCTAACCCAACAGGCAGTGAGCGGCGTGCTTTTCACTAGCTCTATATCACCTTTATTTAAAGCCAGAGGCAGAGGCAAAATCCCAGAAATAGGACTAATATTTCTAGAGCAAAAATAATGCGGTTTAAGTTGATAATTTTTATACTAATTGATAACTCAGATCACAAACTTAACTACTATAAATGAGATTTACTGCGTTGCTCCGAAAAGATGGACTCCACGAGTTCTTTGAAAGAAGCATTATAAAAGCATGATAATTTCATGCTGCGTGTCTGCTAGATAGCAAGAGTCAATGCAAGACTATTGACTAGTTTTCTATGAACAGAGAATTTATTTTTCTTGTATTTAGCAGATTAAGCTGATCCTGTGTTTATTGAGAGATGGCAATTACCTTTATCTCTGCCTTTCAAAAAGCACCTCCTGTGGCATACCTTCTCATCTCAATAGATAACTGAATCACAGTTTAATGCCTGTCTGTTCTAAGTACGCAATGTATCAGGAATGGACAAACCGGCTCAAGCCAAATTTGGCTTACAATTGCTTCAAAGGCAGCTTCCTTAGCAGTGGTGCAGAATGGGTTTTAATAATCTTCCTGAGAACGCAGGAAGTTTTAGTCAGGAAAACTTTTAAAGACATAAAGTGAGCAAGTATGTAAGCTATTGATCACTGCACATTTGCTGTCACAGCGCTCAAGCTCCCATGAGGCAGCAGGTCCTCCTGCTCTACTCTGCTTTGCACTACATCCCACTCCCTACCAAGGGCTGTCCTTCCAACTAGGAACATAGAACAAGGGCATCATTGGGAGACTGAAAGCACTGGATTAGGGAGATGTTTTACCTGATGGGAGAACACGAAAGTCAGCATGATGAAGTTGTGACCTACATCATGGGTGTGAGGATCTCCCAAGAGGTCAGCAGTCAGAGAAACCTAGTTGTGTAATGTATGAGATAGCTTTCAGGCATCTGACAATGTATTTGRGGCACCACAAAAGTTTGGCCATGCCTGGTACATTTAATAAGTGAAGATAGCTAAATGGACCTTAACTATATCACAAAAAATTAAGACGAGTGAGACCAGAAAAAGTCCTCCATTGTAGAAATGTTTTAAACTAAGAGGAATGAGATAACAAAAATCACAACTTCTTACAGAAAACCTGTCTGCTTAACAAATAATATGATGCAGAAAATGCAAACTGAGAAAGGATTAACCTGAAATGCCTTTATATTCAACAGGAGCCAAAACAAGGGAAAAACTGAAATTGTTCCTTTCCCAATTTAAAACATCTAGATTTATATGACTGTGAAAAAAAGAGGAAGAAGATACTTTAGTAAACAACATACAGGCTGCTATTGCTATTTAATCAAGACAGCTACTTATCATATACTAGCTATGCTTCTTTAAGAATCTTCCAACATGTGCCCTTAACATAGACCAGTGTGATATTTTCCACTGGCCATGTTTATGTGGAATGACTCAGTTGAGGTGAGTGTCCTCTGAAAGGGTCTATGAACGATGACACACAAGGGAGTAATGATCCCTTGTGATCCATCCACAACAGTCACTGACATACCGTAATTTCAAGCCATACCTTGTGAAAAAAAGGAAACAAAAAAGCAAATCAGGATCAGCTCTGGATTCTCACCAAGGATGTCAGCAAGTTGCAAGCATCTCAGAAAGAAGATGTACTTGTCCTCTCTTCTGGAATCTGCCCTCCTTATGAGATTCCTCTGAAGGCCTGTGTGTGTATTGTAATAAATTTGAGACAAAAGAGGGTAGGCAAAAGGTTTCCAATGTTTACTCATTAATGCAAAGACCCTTAGGTCTAAAGATAAATGTAAAGTGTCACAGTGAATGTAAAATCACGTCTATTTTAGTATGAAACATCTTTCCTTCATTACCAGTAAATCCTTCATAACCCTCAAGACAATGCCATCTGGAGGGATGTTTTAGTTTTTAGTATCTCCTCTGTGGAAAGAGAATTGAGCTCGTGAGGCAATTCAGATGGAAGTTAATCTGTAAAGTCTGCCACTTTGTCCACTGCACTGGCTGATACACCTTAGTAATTTTTATCTTCATTTGTAGACCAACTAAGGGATAGAACCTTCTATTAATTTTGGAGCAGCCTATCTTTATCTTGCATTAATATCACTGACAGTAGAGAACATACAAGAGGATGAGTATAACACAGTCACGCAATCCTGTTGGGGTAGGGCTGTGAGTAATGCTAGGCACATAACAAAATAGTTGAGATAAAAAATGGAGTGGAAATATAAATACTTTCCTGGATTAAATATCTGCTGGATTAAGAAGCTGACAAGGCTACCAGGAGTCTAAGAAGTATATGCAGTTGCAAAATCCCAGAGACTACAAGAACTTTTCTTGAGCCATTCTCCAAACTTTTTTAAAATTCTTTAATCACCTCAAGTGGGAACAGATATTAACAAAGCTTGTTTGTTCGGAAAATGGAAACTAACAGGTGTTTTTTGTACCTTCTAGACAGGTAGATCTTCCTTATCAATAAATGTGTATGTCCCTTTGACAATCTCCCTGTAGCACTGAGTGACGAGCCATCTGTGGGTCCACTCTAAAGGTGGCCTAAACTGCCTTATAATTTCAAGATGTTTACAAAGGCAGACAAGAAACATGACAAGGCAGAACAGTAATTGTTTGAAGCTGGGTCATAGCAAATAAATGTAATTAATAAATAACTTTTGAAAGTTTCATTAAAGGCCTGTATCCTTTTAAGACATTTCTAAAAATCTGTATTTTAAAATGGCAACCTGGTTCTCTTCTATTTCCCAGAATGAGAAATGGAAGTGTAGATGATATAAATCCAGTTAAACCACCTTATGCACATTTCAGATAACAGGTATTCCTTTCTAGAGCAGACTGACAGTTTCTCCTACCTGCTGTGTATGACCCTCACAAAAGCAAATCAGGATATTCAATTACTTACATCAAGTCCAAGGATAATGAGGTTTTAGTACAATTTTGTTCCATAAAATTTCATTAGTTACTGGGGTCATATTGATCTGTAATTAGATAATGTTTTGCCACATCTTATGGAGATTCTGCAGCCTCCTTCAGGCCCTGTCAATAAAAGTGAATTTTCATTTTCTACAGGCAGATATATTCAAGAAAACACAAAGGATTCAGGATAAAAGAAACAAAAAATTCCAAACCAAAAAAAAAAAAACACCACCTCTCCAAACTATTAGAACAGAGAAAAGAAACTGGGAAAGTTTGATAAAATGCCTCCTCCTCCCATCACCAAGCCCCTTATGGTCTGGCAGAAAAATCTGGGGACCTGCCTCTTGTTTGTTTGACATCAGGGACTAGTGCTGGCTAAACCTATTTTCATGCCTAAGCTACACTGCCCCGGTCATCCTGAATAGAGAAGCTCCATCCTTTCCTCAGTCCAGGTTTCCTGCCTAGAATAACCTAACTCTGGTTCCAGCAGGCACCCTCTAGCACAAGCTCTTCTTTTTAAAAGGAGAAATGATGCTTGAGTGGATTACAAGCAGGTGATGGCAGGAAAGGGCAGATGGTAGATAGAGGGAGCAGCTGCCACTACCAGCAAAAATGGTAGGGCAAGGTCACTTCAGGAACTCTGGTCATAGCTAGAAATGGTTTTGGGGTAGGGTTTTTTTGTTATGTCTTTGAAATGAATACTGCACAGCACTAAGCAACAGATATTTTAGCCTACATTTTCCCAGAATAGAACAGAAGCCAACTACACACAAAGGAGTTATTTGTTAAGTACATTGTGATGGAAAAGTCCTTGTCACAACAGGAAACTGCACCGGACCGCTGAGAAAGTCCAACAAAGCCATATAGAATCAAGTCCTTTTTCCCCTGAAATGCCTAACTGCAGTCTACAACAGCAAACTTGTGGAGTACACATCCCAGATGAAACTCCAGAAAAACAGATACCTAGCTCAGATTCCAGTAGGACAATCTGATTTGCTTAAGGAGGAGTTATGCAAAGACCACTGAAAACATTCATGCTCAGTGACTTGCAACACGTCTGTTCGTATAACTTGGTTACCAAAGTAATTGGGTTATAAAACTTAAGGGCAGCTAGATTTAGTAACAAGATGCCTAAAGGAATAACAAGGTAGCCAAAGCGCAGATCTAAATGTCTTGTACTCCTTACGTATTTTTTTCTCCTGTGTAATTTCTATGCCACAATGTGTTTAACTCGCTCTGTTTGAGTACATCATGATAATAGCAAACAACTGAGTTTGTCCCACACTTTCCCATGAGGTGCTCAGTGGGCTGAACAATTGATATGCCTTACAGTTAAAAACAACACACTACAGAAACAAAGCAACTAATGAAATATTAAAGCACCAAAACAACCATGACCATAAGCAGAGACAATGAGACACAAGAGTGCTTTTATCCATTCTTTCTCAAAGAAGGTAATGGACCAATTTTAACCAATATTGTTCTGATGCCTATCCTATGCGATGGGATTGTATACACACACTAATTGTTTTTTCGCACTTCTGTAGATCGCCCTTCTGCTAGGATAAATCCAACATATCTTTAACACTGGTCATTTCTAAGCTAAAACATCCTTAAAAATCAAAAGGAAAGTAAAAGAAGAAAGATGATACAGCTTCATGCTTGGAAAAATGTAAACAAAAACATCTTCAGACTACTCATGCACAGCAATACTGTATGAAAAGAAATACAGTTTATTAAATCAGTCATGCCTTTTAAGTGCAATATGGTATCAATTAAGGATCCATGGCTATAGCTACTGAATAATAGAACCAGGGCTGATAAAAATAAATTATATCAGTAAATAACAGGCATTCCAGCACCAAATGAATATTGTTATATTGGAAGGAATGTAAAGTAAAGTAACAAAACTGAATTAAAAATATGTTCTTGTTAACTCCCAAGATTTCATAAATTACAGCCATATTAGATAAAATGAGGACATACTAGCAGAGACCTCTAAATCCTCATAACCCTCTAAAACCCCCTTAAGCCTTAGGGCTTATGTCAATAACTTACAAAGTTAAGGTTTCTATTTGGTATTTTCACCTTTAGATTTTTTATGCCATAAAAGTCTATTACAGATTTTGCTGCATTTTCCATTTCAGTATCTATGACTAGCTGCAGTCAGGGAGAGGATATAGTTCTAAATAGAACCTTGGCACTAACATTCTTGCAACAAAAAATTATCAAATAAGTGATTATATTCAGTGAGAAATTAATTAGGAATGTGATCACGTAAAGGCATGTACCACATAGACCCATGGTCTATACTAAGTTCTACTAAGAACTGTAGTTATTTATTCCTCCAGTTTGTAAGTATGTAAATTACATTTCAATTTCTCATTTAATAAGTCCTGCAACCATGAATAAACTTTTCCTGGCTTTGTGGGTGTTTTTTTTTTTCCCCAAAATTCTATAATTGAGAAGGTGTCAATTCAGCAGGATGAAGATCTTTACTACAAAAGTTGCTCTGCATCCTTTTTGAATATGGACAAAATGTACTTTTTTTTTTTTTTTTAAACACGGCAGTACTTCCTGATTCAACTACATGGGAACACATACATTCAGCTGTTTGTCATATGCACACTGACACCTTCACTCAGGAGCAATGTGCTTCCTGCATATAGACTGAAGAGATGTGATTTCTTGAAGCACAATACATACTGATAATTCAGTATAGTATAGATATTCCCAAGTCATCCTTGTTCAGTGGTCCTCCCTTATCTCTCATAAATCTGATCCCAACTCCTTCAGTAGTCCTACTGCAATGAGTTAGCTTCATATTTACATTCACTCTTGCTTTGTTTGAGTTCAGATGAAGAGGATGGTCTAAGAAAGAGTGAGTTTTGTAGCTTCATTAGTCTACTCAATGATTTTGAGATGGAGTCCGTGACTTTGAATTATTTTACCCAGAGCATGCATTTTAATGCCTGACTGAGCCTGTCTAAGAGTGAATTATTACATATTACTTCCAGAAATTTTGATTTAGAAACAATATTTCTGGAGAAGTAGCACCTTTTTTCTTCCTAACTATACAGAAAAAGGTGAATGCAGCTGTACCCAAGGACAGTGAGATAGCAGGTATCTGAATAATTATATATCTTTATTCAAGACACCACCTGTAGATCATTTTAAAATACAGTGACCTTATAAAGCAATCTCTGTTTGGTTTGGGTTTTTTTTTAATATATATAATTTATCTCCACCCCCCTTTCATTTCTTTTATATACTTAACAAGGCTCAGGTAAAATGAAAAAGTCCCTGGGCATTATACTCAGCAGGACCCTACTACACACCATGGACAGCAATCATAGCTATCCACAAAATTACTGGTGACTGTCAAAAAATGGAACAGATAGATAAATTCTGAAAACATCATGGGTTGATTTCCCAAACTTTATAAAATAAATAGGCTCACTGTGAACCCAAGTATCACAGAAAAATAATTGGAAAAGCAACATGGGGTGTGAAGTTATCATCACTGAGTATGAAAGCTATGTAATAACAGCCCACCTCATGTGTAAACTGGAAATCTAAATAAGTACATGGTAAATACATCCATCACTGAAGTCCATATGGATCTTACAGACTTAAACAGCTACAGAAACAGAACTCAGAAGTAATCAGAGAAAGTACCAGGTAAGGCAGTTGTACCTATTTTGATTGAAATTTTTTTCAGTTCTCAAGAATTAACAACTAAATAGAAAAGGATTAAAATCATCATACTCGGTATTTATAGTATGGAAACTATTCCATAGTAAATATTCCAGTCAGTTTCTGGCACTTTTGATTGCTACATAATAAGTGATGAACTTGCTCTAACTTCCTGCACAACGGTGATCTCAAAGATAGCTGTTTTGTAGCATTTGTAGTAATAATAAGTAGTAGATGCCACACAGACCAAATTATCAAACTGATTTAACAGAACAGAAATAACTTTGTTTTCAACTATCCATCTCTTTCAAAGATGGAGCTTTTAGTAAGGGTACATCTCTGGGGAACCTGAGTGCCTTGTCTTAAAGACATAGGACAGCTGCACTGTGGGACCTAGCCTCCGGTGAAAGCAGAAACAAAAGGAAACCACAGACCTGAATGCCAATCAAAAGGCACAGAGAAATGTTACTACTGCACCCTATTCAGATTGCAGAAAATGTATGTGCATGTGTATTCAGAGCAGTGGGACCCACACCGAAGTGTCTAGGGAGCTCTCGACAAGAGCACGGTGCTCACTACATGAAAACCTCGCTCATCTTAGCTCCAGTGACTTTCCTGACAACAGTAGGAGATGAAAATGCTCCATAAGTTTATCACCTTAGTTCTTTCACAGTGGGACTGCTTTGAGTCCTATATGTTGCCAGATCGTGTCTTCCTTGCCCATCACAAACTGCCTCTTTCCTTTCTGAATCCATATCCTTCATCTATCGTGCAACCTTGCCAAGAGCACACATGAATTTCAAAGATCCGTAGTTCCTTGGGGTCCCGCATAATCGCTGTGTGTTCCATGACAACCTTATTATACCATTACAGACGGATTACAAATAATATGTACACATAAATTGTGGTGCAGAAGCACTCTACAGAGTACTACATAACCCTGGTACCTGCATTACACCTATTAGCTTCCTACCTGCTTATGCATGCCAGTCTTCAAAGGGAATCATAACACACGAGAAAAACACAGTGCGTATCTGGAACTTGTCCCAACACACAGCTAGAAGATGACACACAGGGGCGTATTCCAGGATATGAGAGATGGGTACCACTTCTAGGTACAACAATTTTGACCTGGGAACAATGAAAWGCTGGTGGGTTTATGTGCACATCTAACTTTACAATGAATTTTCTAGGACTAAGTGTTTTCTTGGAGTAGGAAGCACAGCACAAATAAGTTAACCAACTGCTCCTCCCCCAGCCTGAAGGACCAGGAATTATTCCTACACTCTGCTTTCATGTCTGATCCCTTCCAAGAACTAAGCTGCTGTTCAACATATCCCTTAGTGTTTTGGGAATTTCCAATTATATTAAGGTTTTTTTTTCCCACACGGTATTGCGTCCTGATGGCAGGCAGACTTATCTAAACAAACAAGCAAGCATATTGGATAGGGAAGATATTTAATGATTGAATGTTCTGCTTTACTATGATGGATTCAGAATCAGCCCTGAAAATATTCTCTGCATTTTTCTTCCTCATATGAAAATGTTTACTGCTGAATTAGCTCAGTCTAAAGGTGTGTGTTTCTGGAAGGCAGGCTTTGCAAAGTTCCCAACACTGAAGAGGCAGCACAGGCCTTCTGTTCCAGAAACACTGATCACCTGGACCTGAAGTTTCATATTGCTGATGTAGCGCAGGCTTTTCCACCTATCATTATAAACAAAGAAAACAAACCAATTAAGAAACCAAGTACTGTCTAGATATTGTACGGGAGGAAAAAAAAACAACAAAGAAACAAGAGCTAGTGTATTATTTCTATAGTGGTTTTCATTTAGAACAAAACACTACTAATCTAGAGCAGACTAATATATTAGAACTCTGGCTGTTCATTTATTATTTCAGTTCTTCTCTTCTGTTGGTTTCCTTGCTTGCATAAGGGGATTGCACCTTCTGTTTTGTTTTTAACCATAAGAGGTTCACCTAATACCTGTCATGTCACATGAACAATGAATAGTACACAGACCAAAGACAGTGTTTGACAGACAAAGTGTTGTTTTTTTTCTTAAGGACTACCCCAAACAATAAAGGTGTGGTGGAGCTGACAAAGACATTGGGAGCATTTCAAGCAAAAGAAGATGAGATGACAGCATACAGAGACTAAGATCTCTAAAGGAAACACATCACCACAGACTGTTTTGTTGTAATTCTTTCCCTCTGAAAAGTAACCCGTTATTGAAGACTATGAGCTGGTTGCATTTTATGTATGCCATGGAATACGGTCATACGCCACTAGCAATTGTAAAAGCATCGGCATCCAAACACATGCTGCAGGTTCAAAAGAGCACACACAATACCGCAGCCCCAATGCAGAACAGCATGTTTCACCCCASAAGAGAGAAAAAGTTTAGGAGGACATACTTAACTGCCAATAGATCACCAAAGTACAGATATCTAGAGCAATTGCAGGTGATGATCTTAGAATGATAGGTATGTGACTTTCTGGTAGTTTTCCAGGCCTTAATACCATCCAAATTGTGCAAAGAGGCTACTACAAAGCAAGCTGGTTCACCTCGAGAACACAGAGTGCCACAAAGTGGAAATACAAATGTTGGAATGAGAAGCAATACAATCCCGTGAGTAACCTATGGTCTATTAATTCCCACCCCAGCAGGACTAATAAGTGTCTTTATTCTTTTAATTCCCATTTCTATGCTTTCTTGGCATACCTCTGCTTCATTTTACCGACAGCTTGCTTAGTCATGTTTGCACCTTGTTCCACATCATATTAGACAAACTTGGTTGTACATGTTGCCTTCTTGTCCTGTTCAAAAGCCATCCCATTTAGTTTGTCTGAAGAAGTATGGATACATGYGTATCAAGAACTCCAAGGCCAGGGTCCTCCAGGAACAATGGAAAGGACTGAAATTCCAACGCACTGTCCTTCAAGACTGCTCAGGCAATATCAGTATGATGAATCAAACTTTCTGGTGATATGGGGCCGTGCTTCTTTGAATTATGCATGATTACTAGTTTAATAAAACACCATAACTTACACAGTTTTACGAACAGAAAGATCACCATCCTCTGTAGGAATAGATCTGCTAATACTGGTTTCGTGAAACGCTGAGAAAAGCCCTTCCTGACCAGAATCCTTAAAAAACACAGAATAAAACCCAGTAATTTACACAGCAGATGAGAGGGGACAAGGGGCACTGTGTCCAAAACACAAAGACACAACAGAGAAGTAGTACATATTTTGCAGTATTGTTAATACCACATTGTAAGTTAATTCTCCTTCTTCTCATCCTATCCCATTTCACTCCCCAGCTTTTCTTCAGCATTTAGTAGTCCACATTTTCAATATGTCCGATTGGCTTTACTTTGGTAATCCCAGTTCAAAAGAGACAATAAAAAATTAGAGATGCCTCCAAGTGTCCTCCACAACAGTGGAAGATCTCCAAGATGAGTAAAGCATTGAAGAACATGACATAATAAAGGCAGCTGAAGTAGTTGGGTTTCTTCAGCCTACAGAAAAGGTGGCTTCTAATACTCAAAAGGTAGTTGATAGAGAAGATGGAGGTACACTCTTGTCCAGATTTTGGCTGGGATAGAATTAATTTTCTTCCTAGTAACTGGTATATGCTGTGTTTTGGATTTAGTATGAGAAGAATGTTGATAACACACTGGTGTTTCAGTTGTTGCTAAGTAGTGTTTACACTAGTCAAGGACTTTTCAGCTTCCCATGCTCTGCCAGGTGCACAAGAAGCTGGGAGGAAGTATAGCCAGGACAGCTGACCCAACTGGCCAATGGCGTATTCCATACCATATGATGTCATGCTCAGCATATAAGGCTGGGGGAAGAAGAAGGAAGRGGGGACATTCAGAGTGATGGCGATTGTCTTCCCAAGTAATCGTTACGCATGATGGAGCCCTGCTGTCCTGGAGACCGCTGAACACCTGCCTGCTGACAGGAAGCAGTGAATGAATTCCTTGTTTCGCTTTGCTTGCACACGCGGCTTTTGCTTTCCCTATTAAACTGTCTTTATCTCAACCCACGAGTTTCCTCACTTTTACCCTTCTGATTCTCTCCCCCATCCCACCGGGGAGGAGTGAGTGAGCGGCTGTGTGGGGCTTAGTTGCTGGCTGGGGTTAAATCGTGACTGTCCTTTTTGGCACCCAACGTGGGGCTCGAACCCACGACCATGGCATTATCTATCCCAGCTGAAACTGGGATATCCAGCTATCCCAGGACAACTCTGTGTAAGACGCACAATGACACAAACAGAAGCAACAGGTAGAAACTGAACCAGTGGAAATACCAACTTGATACAAGAAAAAAAAATCCCCACTGTGAGGACCACTGAACATTGGAAACAGGTTGCCAGAAAAGTGGTGCAATCTCCCTCACTGGAAATATTCAAGACTTAGCTTGACAGGGTCATTGATAAACTAATCTAAAGCCCTGCTTTCAACAGAAAGTTGGACGAGATGAGCTTCAGAGCTGTCTTCCAACCTAGATGTTTTTCATTATTCCATGCAAGTAAAACACTGAATTTTATGACTCCTGATTCTCCCTTAAAAAACTGACTCCAAGAAAGCTGTCATACTCCTTAGCCCATTTTAATTCCGCCTACGTTCCACAGAAGTCTGTTGGTCACTCTTGTGAATAGTTAGGAGCCATAAATATTAGATTACATGAAACAGAAATGCATATATGTTATATACATGCATACTTACTGACACTCTAAATTTGCTGCTAAAGGAACATACATTTTCTCTAAGGGACTTCCCACTGTATCCAAGTTTCCTGAACAACTCATCATGCCCCTCTTACTTGGCACCAGCATCTTTCACCACATTGCTGTGGTTGCATTGCAACCACAGGGATCAGTTGTAGCAGCTGTCCCCTGCATGCTCTGTTTCATTTGTGGTGCTGGGGACAGACCTGCAAGGAGAAGCCCCACCAAGCACAGGACCAGCAATGGAAGTTTCTATATCTCCTCTCGGACCTTGAATAGTGAATGTCTCCTGGTATGCACACAAGAGGAGAGTGGAGGATGAGCAACAGAGGAGAAAAGAAGGGGGAGATGTAGCCTAAGGGCTATGATGGAGTTCAGAGCCAGCCATCCCCATCTGCCAGTGCTCATCAAGGACAGTATGAGGACTCCAGGCAAAGTTGAGGAACCACAACTAGATCCTCACCCAGCTCTTTCCCCGTTACTTCACAGACAGACATCAGAGAACCTGCAGTCATTCCCAGCATAACAGCCATCAAATCACATCTCAACTGCACAACCTAGTATGGTCATTTTATATTAACCCTTTCAACACATAATAAAAGCTTTTACAGGATTTGTATAATTCTCAAATGAGAGTGAAATTTGTCCACTTGGAAAGAAGCAAGAAACAAGCAGAAAGACGCAATTATTCTCAGAAATGCCCTATGATATTACAAAGTACCCACAAAACCAACCTTTTGTGAGGCATTCACCAGTTTAAAACCATAATAATCTCTGTACAAACTTTTTAAAAACAAGTGCAAATACAGTGACATATGTCTATGAGTCTAAATAAAGGTTTCATTAGCTAAATGAAAAAAAAAAGTTTAAAAAAAAAAACAAGCAAACAGCTGGAAGATGAAGAATGACACTGGGATTGGGAAAATTGAACAATATTTATGTGACTTCAAGGTTTTGCAACTGTACCTCAAGCTTGCAGCACTGACGACTTTCATAAACACAATACTGGATCTGAAAAAGCAATGACTTACTGTAATCTGTCAATTTTCTAGATAAAAAAACCCAAACCAATCCCTCTTGCTTGATACAGAAATATGCATGACTTTGTAAGAATGCAAAGGGAAAAGCTAGCCCTTCTTTTTCCCACACATATACACAGACAGAAAACACACATTTTCAGCTGCAAGCAGTATTCCAGTTATAATAACTTAGAATAGGCAGTTCTTCTCACTGTACTTCAGTACAGCTTGGTAAACATATTTACAGAAACTGAACATGTTTGCAAAGTAATTGGAAATGCTCTTATGTGCTGTTTACATTTGCAACTCAGAAATTTATTTATTACTATTTTAAACCCATGTACTAGATGTGCAAGGCGGGCCTAGTTGAAAACAAATCATGAAAGAAATTTACAGTTGAGCAAATGAATTAGCTAAAAATTACCACAAGGGAAAATACACAGGAAAATAAAAACTATTTTATAAGATCAAACAGAATTGAATATAAAGTGTGTTATCAGAAATTAATGTCATTTACATTTTTAGAAGTAAGACAAGTTTATTATATATTATCAAGTTTTGCTGGGAGAAACTATAAACCCTTCCAAAACATGCAAGTGTTCTCAGATGTATCTGATGTGGACTTCATAGCCTCTCGAAGTTGGATGGATATCGTATTGCATGCACGTCTTAGTAGTGATTTCCTATAGCAGATGATCATGTAAATTTATAGACATGAAGAATTTAATGAATGTTGCTGCAATACCTTGGTAGATGTATAGTAGCTACTTTCATATATGCTTGTAAATTCAATGCAAGTAACAACACTTCAAAATGTATTTGTGTATTTTTTTTAAGATGACTTCTCAGTAATGGATAAATAAGAACAAATCTCCATCAACGTCTTTACTCTTTGTTTCTTGTTCAATAGCCCTTTTAAATTGTTCTTTGATATGTCTTAGTATAGTTCTATTTATGTTCTTTCCTATTACATATGTCAATAAAACTCATCATGCAGTAAAAGAAATCATAACACAGTAGAGGCAATATTTTCCTATCGGAAGGAGGAGGTGTTTGCACGAGTTCCTGCAAAGTGGGACTATTTTACTTATTACATATCACATGACAGAATCAACATTCAGCTCTGAGAAATTCAGCAACAGTTGACAGACAAAATTCTCTGGTGAAAAGCCACCTTCCATATTTTCTATTTACTCAGAGTACTTCTAATTGTCACTTACTCCTACAGATATTAACTGAGTAGTACAGCAAAGTCGGTCTATCAGGCTGTCTTTCTCCAGTGTACATCTACATTGGCTGTACACAGTCCACTAATTAATCACTTTTTAGCAATTATGTTTGAGCAATCCTTTCCTTATTTATCAAATAATCTCTAAAAGTTTTTATTGTGGTTTTCAAGCTCTGTGTGCTTTTGTTCTTTAATATTGTTTCTCTCTGAGAAATGTGTATTAGTATTTGTTTTCACTCAGTTCCAGAACAAAACTATATTGAATAATTCTTTTCCCCATAACAAAGACACGGGTTTGTTCCACCCAAACATATTCCTAAAGTCCACAGTGCTAAAAGGCTATATGTAAAGACTTTCTATATGATCTATTAAAAAAAAGAGTTGGTAATAGGCTAGCTTCAGCCAGATGACTGGGCAGACACATTGATTCAGTGACTATAAAAGCGTCTGATTTCAGAATACTAATTACATGTGGTATTTCACCCATATATCTGAATTGTAACCATTATTTAAAACTGGATTTTTGAAACAGAGATAGTCCGTATGAGGCATCATTTTGTGTTACATGTTTTTCTTCATCACAGACCCCTCTCTACCCTGTAATGCTGCTCTTACAGCTCTCTGACCAGATCCTCCACGAACACTTAATGAAGATGTAATACAGGCGGTGTATTTCCATACAGAACTTCTTGTTACCAGTTTAATAAAACAATGTGCTATGTGCACACCTAACTCACGAATTTGCACATTACATAGGGTGCTTATGTGTGGAAAAATATATTGCCTACTGTAGGTTTAATTCACTGAAGTTTTACCAACCTTTGGAATTATTTCTTAACATAAATTTGACATTACAGTAATTATATAAAATGTCAGGGTTTCCTTCAGTCTTATTTTCAAATGTAGTTGTTTTTAATAGTTACTGATCAAAATTCTCATATAGCTTTGCACTTTGTTTTCAGATCAATTAATCTCCATGAGAAATAGTAAGATCTCCTTCGCTTGTTTTAAACTAAATGGACTTTACAGTTATATATTATTTTCTACTCTTGAAATCAACTACTGAAAAGACTACTATCTGGTCTACTGCTGGGTTGGAAGCAATACAAGTTCACTCTGAAATGCTGCAGAACGCAACAGGATTTAAACCTGTGCAAAGTGAGAACTTGTTTATGTGTGCTGCAAACAAAAAATAGGCTTAATTATGAGGTTAAAGACAGGCATTTAAACATTTGGTTCAACCAGTGCCCAAAAGAATATGGTAACATTTCAATCCACTGTGGCATCACTAATGGAGACTGTTTTTACTACAGAATATTTTAGCACAATATGTATAAGAGGCTACCGATTAATAACTAAAAGTATTCATTCTGTGATGATGCTGTTCCATCCATTAGCTGGATCATTCCTCATGAAACCAACTCATCCTCAGTCAATATAATGCAGCAACTACAAAGCACTCCTGTATTTTTGCCCTCACTGGATGGCTGCAATCGACTGATGATGTGTTGATACTACCTAAGCAACAACGTACTTGCTGTATGTTAGCTTTTGTGTTGCTGAGTTTCATGTAGCTTCAACAGAAACTCAAATATTAGTATCCGAGGTCTGTTACACGAGATAGATCATTTCTTTCACATCAGTTTAAAACTCCTGCAATTTCTGAACTTCTGATGTACCCTAAAAAGAATTGGGATTCTGAAGCCCCTTCTTTCTTTTTAGTCTCTAGCCCATGATTTGCTTCATTTATCTTTCAAGAAAAAATATATTTTGTTTATTATTTGTAAATTCTGATATTTCTTCTGAGCTTACTTACAGAAAACACATCTCCAAACTTTCAAAGGACTGACTATCTGGGGATTTATCCACGTGATTAATAATTAAGAAAAAAAGCATCAGAGTGAAAACAAAATCATAATTCTCATCCATTTTTATTTACACTGCAGTAGTATGTATGAACACGTGCCGTGCACTAGAGCCATGTTACTGGGACTTTACAAAATGCATACAAGATACTACCTCCAAACAATTTAATGATGTGCATATATCACTCCTACTGATGTCACTGAATGCTGCACACCTTGTGACTATGCATACCAGTGAGGTTAAAGGGCTAAGAAGAGTTGTTAACTAGAGCTAGTATTAAAAACAAACAAACAAAAAATTTCAAAGACAAAGCAGAAAAAAACAGGAAAATAATTTTGAAGTTCTTTCCATTTACAGACCAGGTCATTTCTGTAAAAAATAATATCTACAATTTTATATAAGACATCTCTTACATACATTATTATACTCAAAACTATACTCAAAACCTTTAGTGATTTTTCTCTCTTACAGAATATAATCTTTTTGCATATTTTGGGGATTGGAAAAGCAGATTTTCAAACAATATTTCAATTTTTACACTCTTGAAAATGGCATTTTCAGTGAAAGCATTTCTACCTGCAAATATTTAACCGAATTTGGTCATCAAAGCATAACTGGCTGTGATACAAAGTCAGTCCAGACGCCATATACACCACAAGCA
The DNA here is from genome assembly GCA_030449065.1 of Oceanodroma leucorhoa. Taxonomy (NCBI): domain Eukaryota; kingdom Metazoa; phylum Chordata; class Aves; order Procellariiformes; genus Oceanodroma; species Oceanodroma leucorhoa. Next base: position 8,423,285 of record JASVER010000019.1, read on the forward strand.
TGGAAGCTACTGGATCAATAAAAGTACTAATATACTTAAATGGAGGCACTATTTTAATAAAAATATTTAAATTAGTTTGTAACTATAAATATGATCTAGTAACAATTAATAATTTATTTTACTTCATTATTTATTATTAATTTCTTGTTCACTTATATATTATTTATTTATGAATGCATTATTTGTTAATAATAAATTAAATATTTAAATTATTGAATTATATAAATTTAATGGATAACTCCACAAATTAAGCCTTCACTCTGTCTACCTGCTAGGTAATCACTGCACATGGTGCGGTGTTTCTTCAAGTCCAGGTATCTCGAAGAAAACAGGAACATACAAATTTAGAAACACTGTCAACACTTAAAATTACTGGATATCATAGCACAAGGTTAATACATTTCAGGAGACTAAAAATGGAAATCCTAAGGAGTGTGATGAATAGCTGCTGTAACACTGCCAAAAGACCAGAAGGGACCTCGTACAAGAAGCTTACCAACGTAGGAGTGACTTTGCAAATATTTATTTAATTAGTATGGGAGAGAACATATAGTGATGTCTCTGTCGCAGCTTCTGAGCATGCCTAGTGAAAACGAACTGAGCAGACTTCAATCTGAAACAGAAGGTAACAAAACAAGCGTAGATCTACCAATTTAACTCTAGAAGCCTCATCATGGTCTCTTATGACACCCATCATGGTTATGACTGAGAACCTTGCAAGTATTCTGAATAGGCAATGAAAACGCCTCACTTGATTGCAAATAGGTACCCAAAGTGATTTAAAAGAGTGCAAGCCAGGCACACGAACAACTCCAGTGTTAACCTGCGCTTCATCTGGCTGTAACAATATTACTTTGTATTGGATGTTACTACTTGTGCTCCCAGATTAAACCACTGTTTAAAAGACTCTTTCTCTTTCAACGCGTACCTTTATTCTACCAACCATTTCCTTTAAGGACTGTACAACATGCAAGGTGGATGAGACTAGTCTGAAGTAATGGAACTGCTAACAAGTCAGACCTAGTAACAGACAAGTAAGACCTTCTGATCTACCATTTTAATTTGAGTTACAGCCACCAACCAATGTGGCACTATAAGTTTCCTCTACACTTAACAACAAACATGGAATAAAACTCCTCTACTCAAATGGATCACTTGAGATCAGCCCAAAGATAGCACCTCCCTTAACATGAGTTCTCTGTTAAAAATGTAGAAGTGAATTCCAGGGAGTAAGAAAACTTTTCTCCAGTAAATAGCAAACTAAAGGAGTTTTCCCAGGCTTCAGTCATCCTCCAGTGTCAAGGAACTTCAAACCTGAGATGACGAGGCTACCACAAGGTAACTATGACTGGCTTCGGTGAAAAGCCTCCAAGCCCACAAGCTACTGGCTGCAGCTGTGCGCCAAAGATGAAAAAGGTGCCAGAAGAAAAAAAAAAAAACAAAACACCACCACACCAAAACCACAAAACCAGGTAAAATTAATTCAGAGAAGAGCCAATTAAATCAGAAACATGGAAGGCACTTAGAGCCTATTCTGCTGAATCTAATCTTGGATTACAATAAAGTACAATACAATACAGTGTGTACCTAAAATATCTCCAGTCCTTCAGACAGTTAAAAATAGTGTAAAACAGAAGTAAAAAAGAGAGTTTGAAACTATATTTCAAACCTTGATGGGAAAGCAAGCTGTTCCTCAGTAATGGTAATATTTAATAAAGAGTAAGGCTCAGTGAACCTAAGCTGACACAGTTGCTTTCTTACATAAAAGTGAACACCAAGAAAAAAGAATGCTAAGTATAACATAGCTATAAGCACTGATCTACAATTCTAAAACATGAAAGAACCTAAAAAGGAACTCGAAAAATGTTTCTTAAAATGCAAAGGGCATAGTAATTTGAAAATGAATACTACGTGGTACTTGCTGTACAATTTAGTGCATTTTCACTGACTGGAATACAGGTTAAATATATTTAAATACTTTTTTTGTTATAAAAGTGTATTTGTAAACACATATTTTGCTACATATTTAGAATTATATTTATATATGCATCTATACATATAGAAGTGCACGCACAAAATAATACATGTTTACTAAGCAAATATAGGGTAGAACAAAAATAGTTGACACACTGTCAACACTGCAGAAATATCTCTATGGCTTCTGCTGCAAATTCTGTTTTTCTGAGACAGGCAACCAAAGACATTAAGTAAAGATGCCTAACATATAAAACTAAGTATTATGTCAATTTTCAGTACTCTGACTTTAAATGCATTATTTTTCAATCCAGAGAGGAAAAATCAAAATATTCTCATACTTTTATGTGCAGTAGCTATAACAAGGTAAGTGCATGACCGCTATAACCACAAGATTTGAATCTGTCACATTCTTTAAAGTATTTAACCCTAAATAGCTTGCAAAATAGGGAAATAACATTATTCTAACTTGAGATCAGTCAAGAAAATGAGGAACATAGATACCAAATCACTTGTACAAAATTACACTGAAAACTAGTCAACACAACAGGAAATAAATCTAGATAAATGCAAGGAAAAGAAACTATAAATGCGAGGATGTCTATACCACAACTGACTGATCAGAATTTCTAGAGTACGATCCTATCTACGCATTGAACTCCACAAAATCAGTATATAAGTATAAAAAAATCTGCATGGGCTCCTAATGCATGGCTTCCCCTACAGAAATCTGGGAGATTGYATGACATTTTTTGTTTCTTGGTTGGCTGGTTGGTTGGGTTTTAGGCAAATTGCCCTTGGTTCCTTAATTGAAAGGAAAAATGTTCCTCTCTCCCAGTCTCATTTCCCTGAGTCCTCCCACCCAAAATCAGTTCTGTCACTCAGAACTGATCTCACAAGTCTTTGCAAAACAATCTTCTTTTTCCATGTCCTCCTATCACATTGATAAACATAAAAGTCTAATTTAAACCACCACCTCAGGGAACCCACAAACTCAAGTGAGCATCTTTAGAAGATACTGTTTCAAGTCACTGCAACCACACCTAGCTACCTAAGCAATCCTCAAGTGTATTAAATGAAAACAAACTTTGTAGGACAAAAAGTAACTATGGAAGAGAGACTATTAATCTCTCTATTATTTAATATTGATTAGTATTAAAAGCATTATTTAATTTTATTAAATTAATTAAATAAATATTAAATATTAATTAAAAGTATTTTGCAAGTACAGGCTTGCTCTAAGTCTGAGCACAGCATTTTCACAAACCTATCTTCTGTTAAGATCTCAATAACAAAAGTTATCAGTAGAAGCTTTTTCCCATTTAAAGCTAAGTACATGCCTCGATGTCCAACTGAGCATGAAAGGACTTCCAAAGAGTACTTTCTTTGGAAATACATTATGGAAATATCCTCACTGAAAAACAAATAATAAATTAATCAGAACATTGTCTTAAAAGTAAAGTGTCCTGTAGGCACACTTGGTAAGAAAGGTCTTCAACATTTTGCAAAGCTTCCTGTTAAAAATAGTCCATCTTCCTGAACGGAGATGGTCACCAGACCAAAACCAGGTCCAGCTCCAGAAGCAGTTTCAACTAGTCAACAAAAATGCTGGTCAGCTGGCAATCAAATAGAGGCTGTTGCTGGCACATGTTGCGGTGGAAGTCGGGGAGGCAGAGTAACCCTTGTGTGCATCTCACAGGGTTGTCAGTCTAACAGCAGTACCTCATCAACTTGGGTGCTCTGGTCTTGGCCCTGAACTGCTCTAAAGCATAAGCTTTCTCTTCCTACTCATTAACTAATCTCTGGATAGGCATCAGCATATCATCTCTGCTTTCCTTTTTTCACCTATGTATGAAGAATAGAACATTCAAAGCAATGGGAATGGTCAGAGGTATTCTTGCACGGTGGGCCAGGCCCATGTGATCTATAAATCTCTTCGTGCTTCATGGACAGGTAAATAAGATTATGCTGCTCTGGTTTTTCTTCCTTATTTCCAGCTGCTGACCTTCACTAAAACCTCCATAAACTAGAGTAAAGACATCCCTCAGGAGTCAGTTGCTCTAATTCTCCTGGAATATATTTGCAAAGAAGGGGCAGGTGGCCCACACAGCAGTCTGGATGGAAAAGTAATCAACCGTACAAACATTTGAGAACCCTTGTGCTCACAAAATTGAATGGGATTTGGCAGGTATAAGAGGGTACATTATATATCTTATTCTCATAGATTGGGAGCACATAAAACTGTTTAGTTATCCATTGAAAATGCATAAAAGGACTTGGCACACATGGAGTTTGCCAAAGTAACAGTATCCAGCGGGAAGGAGACTGAATTTACTTCGATAGCATAGTCAGATTCTGCCAATCCAACCCGATCTAGTTGAAGATGTCTCTGCCCATGGCAGGGGGGTTGGACTAGATGACCTTTAAAGGTCCCTTCCAGCCCAAACTATTCTATGATTCTATGAGTCTATTCTATATGTTCAAAGAGCTAGAAATACCGGGTGTGAACTGCTTTCTGTTATGCATTATCAGGAAGCAATCCATATTTCATTTTGAATTGTTAGATGTTTCTAAAGATACTCTACCATACACACTAGAGGTAAAACACTGAAGTGGACGCATGGCAAGTCCTTCAGCACTGTGTTTACAACATCCTTCCAGCAATCAACATGAGCATGCACAGCAAGGGCTTCTGCTGCCCGTGAGGTACTGTGTGTAAAACATGGGCAGCAGATTTTCAGAGTTAATGGAGTTCCAAGAAGTCAGAGCTTCTGTTATCGAAATATTTCAGGAAATTTCATTTCTTCCTATAGTAGCACCAGAAATGTCACTGGCATTACTAAGGAATGAGCAATTTGCAAGAAAGGTAGACAGAGCAGAGTTCAACTTTTTCTCAGTAGTATAACTAGTAGCAATATTATCATTAACTTATTTAGCACAACCAAATTGAATCTGTCACACATATATAGAGCTGTTCATGCAAATGTAAAAAAATATTGCCTGGGTTTTTTTTTTTTGGTTTTGTGTTTTTTTAATTGGACTTACAGTTTAGCACTGTTGTCTTGAAAAAATGCATGYGTTCAAATTTGAGGGTTTAGCAGCTTCCCCAAATTAGTCATCACTATTTAAGGAAACATGGATTGAAATATGATCTTTCCCAAATTTTAATTATTCTGTATGATTCCTGCAGAGATCCTATTCATAGATTGACAGATTGGAACACTGCCTGGTGTGCTTCGATTGACATGACAGTACCCACCACATCAGTGTGTCCCCTACTCTCGCAGGTTTCCATTCTTCCTTTCATTCTGGCTCAAATGTCTCATTGTTCCTAGTGTCATTCTTCTTGGGTTGTATCAAAAACAGACTTGTTCCAAAAACTTTTAAGCTTGTTATGAGTACCAGTACACTGGTTTTCAAACAGGAAAAAAAAATACATATTTTGCTGGGTTTTCCCCATTTTCATTCTGTGTTTCTCACCTTTTTTAAAAAGTGTTACCCATGTTACTATTATGTCCTTTCTAATACAGCTTTTATTGATTTATTTTACAGACAATTTCTTGTCAAATAACAGTTGTAATGACACCTACTTTATCCTAATATAAAATCCCTGAATTGTTGTGATACATGAAATCACAGTGTGCTATAAAGAAAAAGTGTTTCTTATGGAACAACCTCTACAAATGAGGTGAACAGATAAGTTTGTAGCCTATTCAAGTTCCAAATTTATCTTCAGGTATCAAACCATAACCTGCTATGTTGGATTAGTTTAGCAGCGTAATCACAAGAAAACATATACGAGAGTATTCACATCACCAAACATTAAGTATACTACATGATTACGCAAGATCACTACACTCCACAAGCTTCTTTATAAAAGCAACAGATACAGAGAGACTTTTTCGGAGCTTATTATGGATGAGTTCAATTCAGGTGCTCTGAATTGCCCTGCTACAGAAGCCTATGCTTATTGTACACTAAGTCTGAGAAGAGGTCTTGATCTAGGCATCTAAATACCCCCCCAAACTCACAATAAGTAATGTTATAAAAAACATGTTACCAAGTTTATACTTTTAATACCATATACAAAAGTACTTGTGGTAGGAAATTGTACAATTTCTGAATCAGGAACAAATTTAACTAAGAGATAATTAATAAATTATGTTGCTTCTGAAAGAGTAAAGGCCTCTTTCCTGCCTTATCTTAAATTGTGAATTAGATTTCTGTGATTCTCCAGTTGTAAAATCCCAAGTACAGCGTTAATGCAATCCTAAAATCGCATACAGTCCAGATGGTGCCTAACACGAAATGCCTACAAGCATGTTTTGGTTTTTGTATTTGACACAATAACTGCGTATATTGTGCATGTTTCCTGACAAGTCAACAAAAAGGGCATTGATAATATTGTTCATTGATTTACCCTTTCAGCAAAGTGAGTAGTGTATGCAACTGTATTCCAGCTGGTCTCTGGTAAGAGGTGTGGGATGCAGACCTTACCTGGACTGGTACAACATATACATTACATAGATTGCTATAATCAATAAACAAACTGGACTTTGTCAACTTAGTCTTTTCAGTTATATTCATATTAGAAACAACTGTTGCAATATAACGTGTTAACTGTTTCCCTTGCTAACAAAAATTTCTTCTTATGGCCTCAAACATAGGAAGATACTTAGACATAGATATCTGTTACAATTCTCTCCTTTCTTGCACTATGCATACTAATTTCACTTTCACCTAGTCTTTGCTACACTGTCTGTAAGCCACCACCACTAACTCATTTTATGTTCATTAGGCAGATACTTACAACACCTGCAAATTTTCAAGTTCTTATTACACTGACAAGAGGTACTGACCTCCCACAGACCTTTTATTGCCAAGGAGAATCTCCCTCCCTTATTGGATGCCGGGGGGAACATTGCCACTGAGGATGAGGAAAAGGCTGAGGTACTTAATGCCTTCTTTGCCTCAGTCTTTAATATTCAGACCAGTTATCCTCTGGGTATTCACCCCCCTGAGCTGGAAGATGGGGACGGGGAGCAGAGTAAACCCCCCATAATCAAAGAGGAAGAGGTTAATGACCTGCTACGCCAGCTGGACACTCACAAGTCTATGGGGCCGGATGGGATCCACCCGAGAGTACTGAGGGAGCTGGCGGAGGAGCTTGCCAAGCCGCTCTCCATCATTTATCATTGGTCCTGGTTAACAGGGGATGTCCTGGACGACTGGAGGCTTGCCAATGTGACGTCCATCTACAAGAAGGGCTGGAGGGAGGATCCGGGGAAYTACAGGCCTGTCAGCCTGACCTCGGTGCCAGGGAAGATCATGGAGTGGTTCATCTTGAGGGCGCTCACGAGGCAGGTGCAGGACAACCAGGGGATCGGACCCAGCCAGCAYGGGTTCATGAAGGACAGGTCCTGCTTGACCAACCTGATCTCCTTCTATGACCGGGTGACCCACCTAGTGGATGAGGGGAAGGCTGTGGATGTGGTTTACCTGGACTTCAGCAAAGCCTTTGACACTGTCTCCCACAGCATTCTCCTGGAGAAGCCGGCGGCTCATGGCTTGGATGGGTGTACTCTTCGCTGGGTGAAAAACTGGCTGGATGGCCGAGCCCAGAGAGTTGTGGTGAATGGAGTCAAATCCAGTTGGGGGCTGGTCACGAGCGGTGTTCCCCAGGGCTCAGTTTTGGGGCCGGTCTTATTTAACATCTTTATCAATGATCTGGATGAGGGGATCGATTGCACCCTCAGTAAGTTCGCGGATGACACCAAGCTGGGCGGCAGTGTTGATCTGCCTGAGGGTAGRAAGGCTCTGCAGAGGGATCTGGACAGGCTGGATCGATGGGCCAAGGCCAATTGCATGAGGTTCAACAAGGACAAGTGCCAGGTCCTGCACTTGGGTCACAACAACCCCAGGCAACGCTACAGCCTTGGGGAAGAGTGGCTGGAAAGCTGCCCGGCGGAAAAGGCCCTGGGAGTGCTGGCTGACGGCCAGCTGAACATGAGCCGGCAGTGTGCCCAGGTGGCCAAGAAGGCCAACAGCATCCTGGCCTGTATCAGGAATAGTGTGGCCAGTAGGCAGAGGGAGGTGATCGTGCCCCTGTACTCGGCACTGGTGAGGCTGCACCTYGAATACTGCGTTCAGTTTTGAGCCCCTCCCTACAAGAAGGACATTGAGGTGCTGGAGCGTGTCCAGAGAAGGGCAACGAGGCTGGTGAAGGGTCTGGAGAATAGGTCTTATGAGGAGTGGCTGAGGGAGCTGGTGTTGTTTAGCCTGGAGAAAAGGAGGCTGAGGGGAGACCTTATTGCTCTCTACAACTGCCTGAAAGGAGGCTGTAGAGAGGCAGGTATTGGTGTGTAACAATAAGTAACAAATGATAGGACAAGAGGAAATGGCCTCAAGTTGCATCAGGGGAGGTTTAGATTGGATATTAGGAAAAATTTCTTCACTGAAAGGGTAGTCAGGCATTGGAACAGGCTGCCCAGGGAAGTGGTGGAGTCACCATCMCTGGAGGCGTTCAAAAACCGTGTGGATGTGGCGCTTCGGGACATGGTTTAGTGGGCATGGRTACTGGGTTGATGGTTGGACTCGATGATCTTAGAGGTCTTTTCCAACCTTAATGATTCTATGATTCTATGACTCTATGTTTCTATTTGTTTCTGCATGACTCCGTTCCAGAAATAACATTGTCGTTCCCAAAATGACACTCCATTTCTTCCAAATATCCTCAGATGACAAAAGGACTCTGAGAAACTGGAAGCCAAAGTCCTCGCTGTTCTGTTTGTGACAGAACTGCACGCTTTCTTAGAAACACCACCATACGATAAAGTATTCACCATGCCCCTCTTACAGTGAATGGGCAAATTACTTATTCGTAATACTGGAAGGAAGTACACGAAACTTTTGGTAACTGAAGACTGAATGGACTTTGCATGCCAAAAAAACCCAAACCCCAAAAAAACCACTTTCAAATCTAAGAAAACCTAACAACAAAACACCAAAATATTAAAAGGATTCAGTAACATTGGTAACTCAGTTTTATTCCAAAAAATCGCAGGCCTCTGATGCAGTTGAAGTTAGCTGCAAGAATATTAACCCTTATGGAGAAAGACTAGGAAAAACTACTTTTTCATTTAAATTGGAAAAAAAAAAAAAAAGAAAAAAAAGGAAAAAAAAAGTATGTTTACAGTATACATTTATTTTTCATGACACAAACTAGACCAATGAGGAATATAACATTTGGCCTACATCTCTGACAGTTCAGGTGGTATGGACAATCTCTTGGATTATACATATTATACAAAGTAAAACCTTGTTTACATGGTTAAACTTGCCTTTTTTTTTTTAATGGACAAGTTGTGCTACTCAGCACTTAAGGTATCTGTTGCATCAGTAAAATCAGAACCTACCTAACACAGTGGAGGTAAGATTTCCCTTTGAAAAAGGGTATGATCAATAAGCATTTGCCTCTTTATTGACCACTTCTTCCTCAGAGTTTTCTACATCATTAGGCTGTCAAAGCAGCAAATTTATATTCTTTACTGATTAAATTGTAGCTACAACCACTGGGCAAGATTCTTTCTCTGAACATAACAAAAATGTATCAAAGGCAATCACAGATTGATCATTATTTGTCAGTCCTACTGAATAATAAATATCAGTTATCATCTTACTCTCAACAAACATGACAACAAAAATACTACTCCACCAGGATAATTTTAAAATCAGTTTTAAGGCTTTTTAAGACAGTCTGTAAGCCAGGTTTTATGTATGATTTCCTTCAAAATATTGGTTTTCTTTTGTAAGAAAATAAATTATTTCACTACAAATATGAAGCATAGAACGACAGATTTTTGCATAGAGTGGATGAGCCAGCAAATAATTTCAGAAAAGTTTTCCTCTGTGATCAAAACCCAAAATAATCTTTCATCAGCAGAAACAGAATTTTAAAACATTACTAAAGCATAAATGACAGGCAATAACTGATAATCATACAGCTCCACTTCAGCATATATCTAAATGAATCTCATTAAATTCATTCATTATTCAGTCAGAGTACTGCCTGCAGAAACATGGAGCAAAGTGTTTTCTTCAAATGTTCTCACAAAACACTGTGTAAAAGCTTTCACACGTCACTTAAAAATCTTACTTACATGTTGCATCGCTGCATAGACGACAGTAAAAACAAAAACCACATTCACCATACACTAGTAGTATTTTATCATCATTATTTCTGTCCTTTTGGAGAAGATATGGATGTTACAGCTTTCGTACAAGATCTTATTTATGTACCATTGAATATCACCACATAATCCAGTTATAAACTGAAGCATTGCAAAAATCCCTTTTCATAGCATAATCTCATCAATGGTCTCAATGGTGTTTCATCACCCTTGAATTGCAGTGCCATTTCCTTTCAACTACACGCTGCATAATGTAAATGCTCCTCTGTAATCTTGTCCTTGATGGATACTCCTCACTTTCTGTAATACTCAAAACATCTCCCTAAAGACTCCTCATACTTTCTGCATTACAATGCGGCCCTAACATTTTTTGGTAGTTACAAGTGCTATATTCCTCAAATATACAGGAAACATTAGGTTTTGTTTCATCTCTATTTTGCAATGCACATTTCAAATAATATTATGCTCCTTTGAAGTATAATGCACTTTCAAAACAGCTGTTTGCCAAACCAGTAAAGCTAAGCTTGAAAGTAACGCTCATCTTATCTTTCAGTAATTCTGCTGTTGTGGAGGGTAGAATGGGATAGGAAGCAGTTACTATATACAAGCTGCAATCAGTTTCTATAGGTTTAGAAGCTTATTTGCAAAGCCAAAAAAAATGAAACTGTTTGATGGATGACTATAAACTCTTCAGAAGGGATAGGCAAGGAAGGAGAGGCGGTGGGGTAGCCCCGTAAGTTAGGGAGTGATTGATTGTCTAGAGCTTAGTGATGGTGATGATCGGGTTGAGTGTTTATGGGTAAGAATCAGGGGGAAGGCCAACAAGGACGATATCGTGGTGGGAGTCTGTTATAGACCACCCAACAGGATGAAGAGGCAGACAAAATATTCTATAAGCAGCTGGGAGAAGTCTCACAATCGCTAGCCCTTGTTCTCATGGGGGACTTCAACTTACCAGATGTCTGCTGGAAATACAATACAGCAGAGAGGAAACAGTCTAGGAGGTTCCTGGAGTGTGTGGAAGATAACTTCCTGGCACAGCTGGTGAGTGAGCCAACTAGGGAAGGCACCCGCTGGACCTGGTGTTTGCGAACAGAGAAGGACTTGTGGGTGATGTGATGGTTGGAGGCCATCTTGGGAATAGCGATCATGAAATGATAAGAGTTTTTGATTCTTGGAGAAGTAAGGAGGGGGTCAGCAGAACTGCCACCTTGGACTTCCAGAGGGCAGACTTTGGCCTGTTTAGAAAACTGGCTGACAGAGTCCCTTAGGAGKCAGTCCTGAAGGGCAAAGGAGTCCAGGAAGGCCAGACATTCCTCAAGAAGGAAATCTTAAAGGCACAGGAGCAGGCTGTCTCCATGTCCCGAAACACAAGCCAGTGGGGAAGAAGACCGGCCTGGCTAAACAGAGAGCTTTGGCTGGAACTCAGGAAAAAAAGGAGAATTTATGACCTTTGGAAGAAGGGCAGGCAGCTCAAGAGGACTACAAAGATATCATGCAGAGAGATCTGGACAGGCTGGATCAATGGGCCAAGGCCAATTTTATGAGGCTCAACAAGACCAAGTGCCGGGTCCTGCACTTCGGTAACAACAACCCCAGGCAACGCTACAGGCTTGGGGAAGAGTGGCTGGAAAGCTGCCCAGTGGAAAAGGACCTGGGGGTGCTGGTCGACAGCTGGTGAACATGAGCTGGCAGTGTGCCCAGGTGGCCAACAAGGCCAACAGCATCCTCCTGGCCTGTATCAGGAATAGTGTGGCCAGCAGGAGTAGGGAGGTGATCGTGCCCCAGTACTCGGCACTGGTGAGGCCGCACCTTGAATACTGTGTCCAGTTTTGGACTCACTACAAGAAAGACATTGAGGTGCTGGAGCGTGTCCAAAGAAGGGCAATGAAGGGTCTAGATCACAAGTCTTACAAGGGAGGGAACTGGAGTTGTTTAGCCTGGGGAAAAGGAGGCTGAGGGGAGACCTGAAAGGAGGTTGTAGCGAGGTGGGTGTTGGTCTCTTCTCCCAAGTAACAAGCGATAGGACAAAAGGACACGGCCTCAAGTTGCGCCAGGGGAGGTTTAGATTGGATTTTAGGAAAAATTTCTTCACCGAAAGGGCTGTCAAGCATTGGAACAGGCTGYCCAGGGAAGTGGCTGAGTCACCATCCCTAGAGATATTTAAAAGATGTGYAGATGTGGTGCTTAGGGACGTGGTTTAGGGGTGGACTTGGCAGTGCTAGGCTAACGGTTGGACTTGATGATCCTAAACATCTTTTCCAACCTAAACGATTCTATGATTCTATGATTCTATGAATATGTAAGCCTTTCAAAGAGACATGGTAATATACAGAACTATTTCAAAGCATGTGAAAAAATGAAGATAGTGAAAGGCCAGATTCGGCCTCGCCCTGTCCTTGTCTTGAGGGCAGGAATAGGCAAAGCAATATGGACAAACACAGGCCAGCCTGTAAGGCAGCTCCTCAACACTTATCTTCACGCAGTACAGGTCCCATTTCCTTTCCTACCCAGAGAAGGTCTGCAGACTGAAGGTCATGGCTCCACCTTGCCCCTTTCAAACTTTCTCACAAAACAAAAAAATGCAAGAGGAATCTCATTCAGCAGTGAAGCAACAAGAGCACTTTCTCATAACAGGGAAGACAACCCCCTCCACTGTGCGGCTGTGCCAGAGCGGAAAAACTGAGATCTGGGAAGGGAGGCAGCAAGAGCATTTTGTGCTATAGGGATGCTCAAAGCACTCCAGTGATGAGTAAGAGTCTTCAGTCTGAAAGAAATTGCCCTTAGATATTCAATTTATTCCATTAATTCATGGGCATGAGGATGTTTATGCAGTAACACAATGCTGAAATCAAATGTTTGCTACTTCACTGGAATTGTATTCAGGATTGACTAAACACGTGCAGCAGGCAACACAAAGTCATTTAGATGGGAACTGAGTATGTTCTTTCTTCTTTCCTTCCTGAAATAAAGATTAAGTTTCTATTACATCTCATGGAAGCAGGGGAAAGCCAGTTTATTGTACTGTCATTCTGTGGAATATCGTTGCAATAAAGAAATTAATGGCTTTAAGAAAAGTGGTGCCTTTGATAACCATGGTTGACCAACAGAGCCTTAATGACAACATATGCCATCAYGATTAAGCTGTTTTAGCAGCAAATGAGAGTCATCCTTGACTGGCTTGGACTGATCAAATTTATGATCAAATTATCCAATATAATAATTAGTTTGATTACCTGAGATAGAGTCATTGAATTGGTGTCAGGCTCATGGTAAAATATTTCAGACAACATTTCTGAGGGTGTTTACTTGGTCAGTTGCTGTGGTTCATTATTTAATTATGAGAAACTAATGACTTAATTGAATCTCTATAAACTGAGGGTTCCCAAAAATTATTTAATGAAGGAGATGAGAGAAAATAATTCTCTGATGCAAAAGCTACGGGCTACGCAGTAAATTGCAAAAGCAAAGAGCTACATACTCAATTTTAAACAGAGAAGATTAAGAAAGAAATTATCTAATAAAACACATAACCTAGCAAGGCAAAGAAATGTAAGTATTTATTATAGTTTCTGAACATTTAATTAATCAAATATTACATTTACGTCACTAAGTATACTTATTTCTGTGTGGGTTAAGTGTTTACTGGAAGCAAAAAGAACAAGCATGACTCTAGAAAGAAACAAACTTTTGCATACTAAGTAGTAAAATCAGCTGTAAAACCTACAAGAACACAAAAATATTTCCAGATAAGCTTCCTCTGGCCAGAGATAGCCCCCCTGCAGACCTCTGTGCAACAGGTTTGCAAGATTTCAGAAAGGCTATCCTACACACCTCTCTCCTCATTTTTTCCCAGAGAAAATCACCAATCAACTGAGCAACATTTCTAGCCAAAGTAAAAGACAGGACATGCTTCAAAACAGTAGGAAACAACTCTCAAGAGCAGTGAATAACTGTTACCCAGGAAAAACTGAGCACTTCAGTTCACAAAAAAAATAAATTACTGAAGCCCTTTCTGTTGGGAAATGCCTCAAAAATCTAACAACAAATTGGAGCTGACATTAAAATCAATTCATGACTATGAAGAACCCCATTGGTGGATAGATGTATTTGATTTCTGTTTCCTGAATTGGCACGTTACTTTCCAAGGGATCTCTGAATGAGCTTGCTAGACTCCATGTACTGACCTGAAATGAGTCAAGTTCCAGCTTTAGTCATTTACTGTAGCTCAGAGCTCTTCTAAATGGATATTAAACCGTTGTCCCCTATAAAGCGCAATTCTAGAATAATTTTAGTTATTGCAATGTTTTCATTTCAAAATGATGCAGGGAAAAGCTACTATAACCGTGCAGTCCCATTAAGCTTAAAAAAATCTGTTTCTCAGCTTTTAAAATCAGAATTTAAGTACAGAAATATATTTAAAATAGAACACATACACTGAACTAAATATAGATACAAAACCATCATACCACAGCAAAATGGAGCATCCATATATTTAATTCACCTGACTTTACAATATAGCTATGTGCAGTAAATACCTCAGGAACCATCACTGAAACAAAGTGAGACTAATTACTATTTCTGTGAGGTAATTAAAGGTACCTGTCAATATTTTAGAGTGGAGGGAGCTGAGACAGATTAACTATTAAATTGGACAGTTAATCACAAAAACCCAGTTCTCCTCCCTCATTACTGTGGACACACATTTAGACGTCAGCTCCTGGTTCAGTCCTCCTGCTTGCTGAACTCTGCTAGACCTGTCCTGGTTCTCCCTGTCTCACCCAGCCCGGCTCAGCCCCTCCGCAGGACTCCTCCTCATCGCGTGTATCTCTTAGCGTTTCATTCTCCAGATACTGACCCATCCTGTCCAGATTGTTCATTTTTGTTTCTAGCTTCAGCCTACTTTAATATTCGTGCTAGACTCCAGCAACTAAACCTGAGTGTTGGTCTCACTTTCAGGGTTTTTTCTGCATAGATGGGAGACAGGGAAGCTGAGGGAGGAAGAGAATACCTGAAATTAATCTAGCATGACAAATAGAACTGTTTAGCTCCAATATTCAGAAGAAAATAACGAAGCAACTTCTGAATGCTGGAAAAGGCCTCCTGAACCAAGTTCATTCATCCACAAAAAATAGTAATTAAAAAAAAAAAAAACTGTTCATGTAGTAATAAATGATTACTCAGAGCAGTTTCGGCTCTCCTGTTTGTCTTGGTCAGACAATCTGACATAGACTTAGCTCATCTTGTTCAGACAATGAAAGATCCCAGTGTACTCGAGTTACACTTCAGACTTGTAGTACATTAAACCATGCTCCAGTTCACAAGCTTGTTTCTTTCCAGATAAGTATTTATTGCTTTAGATTGCATTAGATGTTCTCATCTCTTTTTTTCTTCCCTGCATTTTCAGCTTGCTCCAATACTTTAAAGAGAACAGTGTTTACTACAGTAGGCATCTTTACATACCAGAAATTCTACAGCATATTTTCTTATCATTTGGTTATAAGGCAATAGTGCATATATAGAGTTCATGGTTAATTTTCGGTTCTTTAATCCTAAATTGTCTGCTTCCCAGTACTAGATACTACCAGGTRTTTTCTAAAAATACCTGAAAATGCAAAAAAAGGCATTTTGCTCTTACACTGAAAACTTGTCCATAACCTAGTAAAAATGAGGACAGATGAGCAAAACTGTCCACCTGTTCAATAAAGGATTAAAACAGCACTCCAGAATGTTTAGCTCACTGCAGAGATCCTAAGCTGTATTTTTTGCTTCTAGACAGTAAAACTGTCAAAATAAGGGGGTTTTGGCATGTATCAGGTCAAACTCATTTTCATTAATACAAAAGTATTTATCTGAATTGCTCCATTCCCTGTAAGAAGTGTGTAAAAAGCATACRAATGTCAGCCAGTTATAAAGAAGTCAATTTTATGTCCCATATCAAAACAAATGAAACAGGTGTATATAAAACAGGTCTATAAGATACCCCCACATTTTGTATGCAAATATCACACAAGAAAAGCTAGCTTAAATGTACTTTAGAATCAAAAAGTCAAATGTTACTTTTTCACCGAGGGACTTTCAGATCAGTATTTGTGTAGGGTATGCAACTGATGTTCACTATTTTATTTCATTGTTTCATCTGTGGCTCCATGCCTTACCAGCCACAAGTGATGCTGCAACTCATCAAGTTGCAAATATATGAGAATCCCCATTCATTCATTAGTACCCTTTATCCTATTCAATGAACGCTGCAACATCTGGTGGAATATAGGTATGCTGTCATGTTACTGGACTGTCTCATCACATATAAGGCCAAAATGGAGGAACAGATATACTTACTGGTTTTAACACTTGAAGTTGCAATCTTAGTAACTTTATCTTTTCATTTAAAACAAAAAAGAAAAGAGAAAGAGGTGTTTGTGAACAAGAACAATCATTTTTACCTGCTTGTCCTACCAGCCAAAAAACATAATCTGATTTCCCAGGTGTCAGAAGCCGTGCTAATATACATTTCATGGTTGGAGAAACGTGAAAATGCCTACCATCAACAGGAAAAAATATGAGGTGAAAAATGTTGTTGTCACCAGTAGAGCTAAGTTTCACCCAGAAGATAGATACACGGTATCTAAAAATTGTAATCTCTCAAAAACTAAAGAAAAGTAAAATAAATTCACAAGTAAGTTTTGATTATGCAATATATTTGAAGAAATTTTCAACAAATACAAAAAATATCTTGAGGTTTTGAAACGTGTGTGAAGGATTATTTTTATTTCTTTTCAAAGTATTATAGTAAAAAAAAAGTTAAAGATCTTTTTTTTTTAATATTTGTCTCCCTTTCCGGTGCTGTATTCAGATGAAAACTGATTATTTACGAGCAGAGGAACAAAAATCAAAGCACTGAATGCTTAAATAGAGCATGCTCTACCCAGTTTCCATGGAAACATTATTGGAAACAAAAAGGAAGGTATATAATTTCAAGGTTTATTCTTCATGCATAGCTTCAAAGCTTAAAAAAAACCCACAACACTGTGGGAACTACACTATAAATATGCTATAAAATTATTAGGAGAGACTTATTTGGAAGCTGAAATGTAATAGTCATGTTCTTGTTGAACACACATGATTTATGTGCACAGAGGATCTGTCTCTCATKATTACTGGAATGTGGTCCCGCAAGTCCCCTGGATGCCAGAAACACTCAGCTTTCCTCCATGGGCTTATTACCTGGAGACAAACTGAGGTTCGATCCACACCACAAACGTGCAACATGGATATCTGAACAAAAAACCTGGGAACTTATTCTTGGCTATGAATATAAACAGAACGAGGAACTTCAACAATCCTACCTGTAAACTGGACTAATAAACTAATTCTCCCAGAAGGAAAACCCTGGAATCTGGAGATAGCCAAATTAGGCCAGCTAGAGCAGAAAGAGAGGAAGATTATGGACGTATAAAGGATTTGGGGGGTTTTGTACTTTTTTTTTCTTTTTTTTTCCTTAGGATACCTCTTCTGCTGGGATTAATTGCTCAGAAGAGTGGAGATTTATAAAGAGCTTGGTTTATTAACATTGGCAGGATTTCTTGATTCAGCTGTGGTACCTCCTTCAGTGTTACTCTTAGCATTTCCTTCTTTGCAACATTACCATTGAATGTTTGAGGAAAAATCTTGTAAGCGGACAGGTGTGGGGATCAGCTTCAGTGAGCAACCAGGGAGAGACTGATCATGGAAGAATGAAGTTTATCTGAAATACAAAACTCAGAAGGTTTCTCTGTAGGGAGAGGGAGGGCAGCCCATGACAAGGCACACACAGGAGAACTGATGGGTGGCTACAGCTAGGTAAAACTTTTTGGAGAATGACAATAAAATACATTTTGTTTAAAAATGGGCTTTGGTTGCCAAGATTTAGGTATAAAATTAAAAGGAGGAAAAATGGAAATATGAAAGGCGTAAGAGTGTGTCAAGGTACAGGTTTTTTGTTGAGAAACAAATCTCTTGAGATGTCAGAACATATGTGGAGGAAAAATAATTTCAACATTTCATTTCATTCCTGAAGTTATCTGAGTTTCCAGAAGCTGCAAACATTTCCTTATGTTCTGCCTGGTGTTCTTAAAGCTAACATAGTTTCATTTTTTAAAAGGCTCCATTTTTTAAAGGTGCTTTACTTTATCTCCTACGCTAGACAAACTGACACAACACAAAACCCTCTGGCATAAAGGACAAGCAGCAACACTCCTTGAACAGGCCTTGGGCACATTTTCTCTGGCTGAGCACTGCATTCAAAAATCCAACTGGTTCCTGCACTGTGTGAGCGGAGCAAGAGTTCRGGGGTGGGAGAAAAGGAGGAGGAGAAAGGCAGGAAAGCCTAAAGACAACACGCTAAGGAGATCTGGCAAGGTACAGCAGTGAAAACTGTCTGGGTCAAAAAGTCCCACTCTGCATTTGCTTAGCACCTGCGAGTAAAACAGTACTAAGGCAGCCCTCTTAACTAACACAGCTTGGTGTCCTGATTCAACAACTCGCTGTTGCGCTTATCAGCGACAATCAGATGAACCATGATCTTATGCTACATCCAGGCAAGCTTATAATTCCATACAATGCTGGAATTTCAGAGGATTTTGCAGGATAAAGCTATGAGGTGTTATCTTACTTAACTTATGCATTCACTCACTAGCTAATGCAGTGAAGAGAATCTATCTTAACATATATTGACTAGCTGAAGTGAACTGTCACTGCCACCAGTACAGCACGACAGCACTCTGAAAAGCAGCAAATTATGCTCTTTTTAGYGAAGGCATAAGCTAGTACCCCAAAAGCAAAGCAGCTGAGAATCATGGCCAACCTGACACCAAGGTTGCACTAGTTTAAAACCTGTCTTAAGACTAACGTTAATTCCTGCACAGACAGTCCTACATAGACACAAAGCAGCTTAAGAGACGTTCAGCGCATGCCTCAACAGTTACTGCTAACACAACAGAGAACTTTGCATCAGCTTAATGAATGCAATGTTAAAAGATATTTCAGCAGGTGTGAATTACATGCAGAATCGGCTTCTGGTTTTTACCTTTAACTCTAAAACCAGGGAATGCAGTGATTCCAAAAGCAAGCTCCTGATTTTGATGAAGGCAAACTATAGACTGAAAATTCAGTTTAAGGGTCTGGTTAAAAAAAAAAATAAAAAAATTAAAATGACAACAACTGTAATTGATGTGTATTATACATAATGAGAGAGTAATGCAAAGATGGTTAGCAGGACAACTCACCCCTTTGTCAACAAGCAGAATGTGACTGTCTACGTGTAACATGGAAATAAATTTATTATCCAAAAATATCATTCAAAGAAATCACAACTTACTCTTTTTACATTGCTTTGTAGAAACCGAAACAACTATGAAAATGTTCAAAGCAACTGATAAAGATTCACAATACATTTAAAAAGGGCTCTGCGGAGTTCTGATTGAGACATTGAAGTATCAGGGACAAACATGAAACAGGTTACACTGCATTGTCTTTGTAACATACTGAGTTTCCAGACAGCTTCAGTGGTAACCTCCCTCACCTACTCTGCACTCCAACTCTTCTACGCTGTCTTCAGGACTGAAGGCATCCTAACATTTCATCTGAGTTAATTCAACTTTGATYAGCTGAGTTTTAAATCTCTTTTTCACCGAGAAACATGTAAAAGTGGCATGAACTCACTGACGCAATATCAAAATCTGTCTCTTGGTTCGTTTTTGTTCTTCGACACAAGATAAATATTTTGTGAAAGATCATAAATTGTCAGGATGAATGTTTCGAATAAGCCAGAGTCATGCTTTCATTGCAATTACTCCTCTAATAAATTATTTAGAAGAACAGAATGTCATACAGTACACAATAAGACCGACAATTTATCATCTTTGTTTTAGTAGGATTGGCAAGAGGTTTTGAAAGGACCACTTACAGTATAACCAGGAAATCCAGAGAATAAGATAAGAGCACAAGAAAGGAACTGTTAATTGTGAGTTATGAATAATATTAGCTTACTGTACAAAGAGGCCACGCCGCTGATTTATACTCCAGCGCAATCACTTAAGTAATGGCGCGTGCGAACGTATGCAGGAGTGAGTCCTTACATACAGGCACCTCGGTGAGGAAGGAAGCCAGGCAGACAGCGGTGAAGTCGGGACCAGCTACGTGCCCCGATGCTTTCCACGCTGCGCTGGAGCTGGCTGGATGCGGAAGGCGGCACAGCCGGCAGAGCCACCGCAGGCACAAACAGCCCTGGGCGCCTGCCGGGCGCCGGGGACAGCTCCCACCAGATGGTTTCCCTCCCATTCGCACGGTGTGGCCGGGAGGGAAGAAGGACAGCGGCAGCACACGCTGCTCTCCTGGTATCGCCGCTCCTGGCGCCTGCAAACTCAGAGTAACACAGCCACCGCCACCTCTGCCGCACACCAGCTCCTACCTAAAATAGTGCCTTTCTGGTGTCAGATTTACATCCCACTTCCCTTATGACAGTTAATACTTGCTCTGACCTTTTGTGACTATGTATGTCATCAATGTCAAATCAGTAAAAAAATATTACTGTAATTAAGGGAACTGTAATTAAGGGAACTGAATAAATAGGGCTGAAGCCCTTCTTGGGGAGATAATGCAAAAGAATGTAAAATAAAAACAAAAAATCAGTTTTCTAAAGCTTACAAGCACCTTATAAGCAGAGATTTAATGTTTATCAGAGAYCATCTGTGGGAGAAAACCATCTGACCTAGATGTGGCAAGGAAGCTTTCTTCCACAGTGTGGTCCAAGCTGTATTAACACCCATCCCTTCCAGTCTCATTGCTCATTAAGTGAAATGAAGTCCATCTCTGTGATAACAAAAGCAGCAAAGAGCTTACCAAGGCTGCAGACAATAAAAGAAGAATTTCCTGGATAGCAGTATTTTCTCAGCATGCCAGAAGCACCCTAGCCAGCTTCCAAAAGATCACCACAGGTTCCCAACACAGGAGCAGAAATGGGACCTATGATAAAGCGGCTCTGTGAAGGGTGGAAGCCCATCATGCATGAGCTCCTACTGCTCACTGTCTCATTTTTTCTTTTACCCGTATTCACAGTCCCTAACAAACATAATTCTTTACTGGCTGATTGGCTCTATTTTCCATTGTGGTCAAGCTGAAAACAGCTGTTTAACATTCTTTGATGAGATGAAGCTCTTTAATGACATTGGTTGCTCACTATTTCAATTATATATATCTGCGAAAACACCATCTGAAACACTGCTATTCCATGATGTACAAAAGAATCTTTTTTCAGCCATGATCATTTCCATGCCAACATCCATGAATAAAAAAAAATGGGATGAAGGGARAGAGACAATGTTAAGTTGCAAGAAATGGGTAAAGGAAGTAAAAGAGGTAAGTAAAACCAGTTACACTAGTAACACTGAAGAAAATTTAGGAGAAAAAAGAAAAAGATAACTATGGGCAGCAAGATGGGGGGAGGCGAGAAAAGCATAAATTGTGTTGACAGCATGCAAAATAAAGAGAAGGAAGGAGGTAAAGAAAGTCTTTAAGTTGTATATAAAAAATGTGTACATAAAGACAGGTAAGTATAGATAAACCAGGTTTTGTTGATAAAATTACCACCACAAAAGGAAAACTGCAAGAGTCAGAAAATGATGACACTTTAAGCGCTACTAGAAGTAAAAAGTAGCCTTTTATTTTCTTTAACAACTGTGGTCAATTATAATGTAAATACTCCAGGACATCTAAAACTATTCAGGAGTAATTCCATGTGTTCATAAGATTCCAGTTCAGAAAGTAATGGTCAGGTGCAAGAACCCTTTTACAGTTTAGCACTGACAGTGCGACTGCCGGTTTCACTATAAGAAGCAAATTCAGCTCATCCATATTTCTTGTTCAGGTGCTTTAGGTGACGTTTTCATAGTTTAAGCTTCATTCCTCAATTACAGAAGCTTAATCAACCTGTGGACGCCAGGTGCCCACCAAGCCATTCTAGCACTCCCCTCCTCATCTGGACAGGGGAGAGAAAATATAACACAAGGCTCGTGGGTCGAGATAGGGACAGGGAGAAATCATTCACCGATTACTGTCACAGGCAAAAGAGACTCAACTTGGGGAAATGAGTTTAATTTATTACCAATCAAATCAGAGCAGGGTAATGAGAAACAAAAACTAAATCTTAAACCAGCTTCCCCCCACCCTTCTTCCCAGGCTCTCTACCTTCCCRATGTTCTCTACCTCCTCCCCCTCAGCAGCACAGGGGGATGGGGAATGGGGGCTGTGGTCAGTTCATCACACATTTCCTCTGCCGCTCCTTCCTCCCCAGGACGAGGACTCCTCACACTCTTCCCCTGCTCCAGTGTGGGATCCCTCCCATGGGAGACAGTTCTCCATGGACTTCTCCCATGTGAGTCCTTCCCATGGGCTGCAGTTCTTCACGAACTGCTCCAGCGTGGGTCTCTTCCGTGGGGTGCCATCCTTCAGGAACAGACTGCTCCAGTGTGAGTTCCCCACAGGGTCACAGGTCCTACCGGGAGCCTGCTCCAGCACTGGCTTCCCAGGGGGTCACAGCCTCCTTCAGGCATCCACCTGCTCCAGCATGGGGTCCTCCATAGGCTGCAGGTGGATATCTGCTCCACCATGGACCTCCATGGGCTGCAGGGGGACAGCCTGCCTCACCATCGTCTTCACCACGGGCTGAAGGGCAATCTCTGCTCAGGTGCCTGGAGCACCTCCTCCCCCTCCTTCTTCACTGACCTTGGTGTTTGCAGAGTTGTTTCTTTCACATATTCTCACTCCTCTATCTGGCTGCTGTTCCGCAGCAGGTTTTTTTTCCCCCCTTCTTAAATATGTTATCACAGAGGCACTACCGCCATCACTGATGGGCTCGGCCTTGGCCAGAGGCAGGTCTGTCTTGGAGCCGGCTGTCATTGGCTCTGTCGGACATAGGGAAAGCTTCTAGCAGCTTCTCACAGAAGCCACCTCTGTAGCCCCCAGCTACCAAAACCTTGACACGCAAACCCAATACACAACCTCATCAGTCATAAGATCTATCAAGAATATGTTTTATCAGTCTCTACATGGAAATTGACAGCAGGGATAAAACATATTATGACTTCTTGAAAGGTTGGACCAGATGACCTTTCGAGGTCCCTCCCAACCTGCGCTGTTCCATGATTCTATGATAATTGTGGTCTTGGATGTAAATCAGATTGTTCTCAAGTGCAGTTCACAATGGTCCATAGTGCAGAGCAGCGCATCTGACATCATAGGCACAAAATAGTGTGCGCAGGTGAGTGCTAAGTACCACTATTCCGGTGTGATACCTTAATGCCACTTAATAAAGGCATCATTTTCTGTAATAATTAATGCTCAGGAACTCATAGAGGAATCCTAGAAAATTCCTTCAGTAAAGGACAAAAAACAACCAGAAGGGTTTTGATCAACCTTAATCTCTCTTAGCATGTATTTTTTAAAATGACTAAGGTCTTCATTGCTCAGCTTCATATTTGCATTTCAGTTGTTTTACACCCTATGCTAGATTTCACTGAATAAATCTGTGTTTTCCAAAAAGATAATTACCCACATCAACCAATGAATGTTCATTGCAGTCAAAGATGTAACAATATGCTTGCTTTGTAATATTCTGCTTTGTTTTCTTTTCAAAGAAAATGATTTCCTAATAATTGCAAGGAAAAGGAAAAGGGTAAAACTGTTACTACAGTTAATGCAGTTATAATTCAATTTAGTGTTAGCCATCGGCATAATTGTTAATATGTTCTATCCTCTTATTCATAAAGCTGCCACTGGAAATGATATCACAGCGCATTATACATTCCCTRTAGCAATACTCTTGGCTTCAGACCCAATGAACTTAGTTTATCTTTTTTCATTGAGCTACAAATTTATTAGACACAGCCCACTATTTTCATTTGTGATATAAACTTGTCTGACTTGTTTCCCAACTCTAAAGTAGTGATTTGTCAACTTTGGTAATGAATGTTACTTTAGCATGGAATAACAGTTCTCACTCGCTTGGTTGATGCCACCAGATAAAGTAAAATTATTTTTTTTTCTAGTTGAGTATAAAGCACACTGAGTGGGTAGAAGAGGACGAACAATGTAAGAAAGAGAAATCACATATTTAGCAAAGCAGGTTACTCATATGTGAAGACATGTAAGTATGCAGTATGTTTCAGTACTGCATATTAAACAAAGTCTTCCTGCTAAGAAAAAATAAATTATTTTTTAAATGACATGGATGTGTTTACAAGATTTTCTGAGTACTCATCCTGTTATTTGTTTAGAATTAGCCTTTAAGATAAGCAGTCTCAGAATGTATGAAAAAAATTCATGTGACCACATTCCTCACCTTTCACATTTTCTGCTACACATTTGTGTTCAGTACTTACACAGCACCCAAACAGCCAAGGCAGATTATGTATCTTTCAGATTTCTTTTTGCTCTTTACCAAGACCTGTAAGATATATTTGGCTATTTCCCTTCTTTGTGAGGTTTATGAAAAGCCTCTGAAGCACATACCATACTGACACACTTGGTTTTGCACTTCCAGAAATTCCTGTGRAAAAATGTTTTTCAGTATTCCTGAGTCCGATCCAGCGTAAGGCTCTCAGTTTCCCAGGGATCCATAGCATGCATGCACTAATATTCTGCCAGAAGCACAATTCTACTAGAGTTCACCATTGTGAAATTTTAGTCTTTTTACAGAAAATACACTCAGCTAGACAAGAGCATTTTACACCTTTCATTCGAACAGAAACCAACAGAAAGCATGAAACCAATTTACAAATTGTGCTAATTTTGCTAGCAGTGAGACCTTTTTCCCCTCAGTTCTAGAGGTAATTTGTTTAATACAGCTTAAAAATGCAACTCTGGATGTTACATTTAATTTTCAAGAGCACTGCATGAATATTGGAGGATCTAAGTAACTCTATGAACAACCTCTCCCCCATAAATGAGCTTGATAATTTGTCTCAAGTTCCTTATAGTCTTGTTAGGTATCACCAAAAAACAGTAAAGCTCAAAAGTGGAAAAATGTGTATTTCCAACCAGTAAGCAAAAAATTTCACTATGTAATCCTCTGTGTCACTGCCACAGGAATGAAAGAGTACAACGTGACTCCTCTTCTTCCTGTGAGAGCTAGAGATGCTTACTATTCTTTCAAAGACTGGAAATCTGGCATGGGAGAGAGACATGTCAGTTAGAGGAAAGTAAAAAGTTAAAATAGTAACAAATGTTTAAATGCAAATAGGGGTTCTGGAAGTTTATCACTGTGCATTTGAATCAGGTTTCAGAGCTCCCCTGTGCCTTTGGACATTTTGTTAGGCAGCTCTTGGTTTAGAGCTTCTAAGCTCTAAATTGCTTTAATATTTGTGATTGGATAATGATGAACTGCRGAGCCCAGAATTAAGCGACAGAAGCTTTTTAGCCTTTCATCCATCCAGTTTCTTTGCAAAATGTCTACTGCCACTGATCGCAGCTTCTCTTAGCCCATTTGTTGAACAATAAAGTAAATTTCACAGTCCCCCAGCCATCATTTAAAAAGTACTCAGCCAAATTAATGGAAGCCTATGTCTCATATCCCCAACCATGTTAATAAACTGCATTCCCCAATTGTATCGTAATTACCAGTTTGGCCACAATAAGCTTTAACTAGGACTCACAATACATTTTCTACAAATACACAATTGTTCTACTCTATGAAATACAATATAGYATGCAAAACATCCAGAGAGTAACAGAAAACCAAAGGACATTTTGGCATAGTCATCATTATTTTTTAATTTGATGGCCTAAGAAAATGAAATCTGTTTATCGTGTTGCATGTATATGCCCACTCAAGGGTGAACATGTGAGAAATACCTGCATGTCTGAACATGTCCAAAAGCATTTATGAGTTTGCAGTCTCTTCCCCATACTCAGTTTCAGCAAAATGGGTCACAGAGGGAGCAGTACTGACAATAAAATTTCCTAAAGGTTTTGTGCAAACACATAGCTGGATAAAACAGTCTCCATTATTAATCCTACTGGCAATTAATACATCCACCAGGGATGTGAGCTTTAATTCTTGATAGATAACCCACGACCTTAAAATAAAGAGAAGACAAATGAAAGCACTGCTTGCAGAATTACTAACCGCTGTGGAGGAGCTGAGGTCCTACAGTGGTGGGACCACAGAGCTATTTACGTAAATGTAATACACGTAAGACCACACTGGATTACCCCATTTAAAGAGAAAACATTATGCAATTCCCAATGCTATGCCAAAATACTGTATTGAAACGATAACTCCTTATTAAGCAAAGCATGGCCCTAACGGTGAGGCAGTGTGCATTATCAACTACAGTTGTTGCCTTATGATAAGAAGACAGCTGTGGAAGAGAAAGGCAATGGCACTAGAAATCTTTGCTAATGAGCATATATTGTGTGCAAGGATAGCAAAACATAAGTTGTAAGTTGTTTAATGTCTCACATCAGCAACTGATACACCTGCTCGCTGATTTGCCCTACAGAATGAGTCACTGACAAGGTCCTGTGGGACAGACGGGATTGTGATGGACAGTTCTTCTCTCTTTTTTAAGGGAATGACTCTCTTACACTGTTACTACTATGCTATTTACACAGTAATTGTCACCAATTCTACATGGACAGGCCTAACACATTAGAGGTCTTGCCAGAACACGAATATTTGGTAAGATGGTGAAGTCATCCTAGGCCCCTTCTGGTTTCTTATCAAAGCATCTGATTCTTATTAATGACCATTTCATTTCTGTAAACTAGTATCATTCCCTCAAAATCTTATGCCTTGGCAAAAAAACTACCTACAGCTGTAAATAATAGCAAAGCAGGAATTCAGGAGTTTATGTTGCACAAGGGTGTGTGACCTGGAAGTCTATGTGTTGGCCAGTGCTAAAGCCAGAGACCTGTGCTAGCATAAGTCTGCCTACAGCAAGAGAGAAGCAAGTGTTAATAGTTGGTTTGACAGTGTTTTCCAGCTGGCTTCATACTAGGCTATCTTTCCACTTTCATTCAAATTACTCTTATATTTCAGTTTTATTTTAATTTTTTCCCATAACAGGAAAAATGTAACATCGTATCAAATCCATATCCAGATTTGCCCATGGAATTAGAGCAGTTTGAAACTAAATACTAATGTAGGAGAAGGAAATTTTTTTAAGTCAGAACTTAAGAAGCAGCACAAGTTACCATCCCATACATTCAGCTGGTTTTTTTAAATTCAAACAAAATGCAATTTATTTTGGGAATTGATAGCTCTCCAAATAACAGTCCACTTTTTTGTTTTACAGTGCTGTAGTAGAAAAAGAATAAATTTACTTAGCAGTTGTGGCTCTATTCACAGAAGAAATGCTTGCAGAGAGATTCCTTCAAGTGCTTATTATAGTACGTGAATCCTAAGACCTCCAAATGTCCCTCCTTACAATGTATCAATTAAGACAGAGACTGGAAAATGAGCAAATATGACTTCATATCAAATTTAATTTATGTCAAGAATAGATTTAGACAAATCCATTTTAAATGCTCCTACAGCAAATCAAATTATTTTCCAGGTTTGTGTAATGTTCTTCCAAAAGGTAATAATACATCAGAGAAAGCAATGACTTCAAATATACAGAAATTTGCTACTAGATCATGCAAAATACTCTTGAGAAACCAAAACCATGTGTAAATCGATACCTAACACACTATGTGCCTCCACTGTCTCTAACTACTGGGAATAAACCTTTATGTAACCATTCATTAATGAAGTCTCAAAGTACTAACCCATGTGTCCAGGAAGTATGAATTTAAGCTAAATGGGGTAAACGAGCCAAAAGAAATTTATGTGACTTGCTCAAGCCTATGGGGTGATCACAGAGTAAATCTAATTCAGAAGTTCCAGTTCCCTGTTGAGATCTCGCTCTATTCAGTAGACCTGACATTGCCAAACCGAAATAACTAATTTTAAACTAAAACAACTTACAGTTTTGAAATTTACTTAAACTTCACTAACGAAAAATATTACACATAGAAAAGTTTGGAGTAAAATTCCTCTAAATTATAGGTAAGACAATCTGGAAAAAAATCACAGCAGCACAGTTTAACTCCCAGTTGTTCACACAGCTTCTGATCAGCCCACAAAACCCAACTCCCAGCCCAGGTTCTCTTTAGTTTAGAAGGGTTCACCACTCCTTTCTTCCAGCAGTATGCTCATTTGGTATGTTATATTTGGACTACAAACTCTGAGGAAGAGAGTATGCATATAAGAAAAAAAGACCAAGATTTGTTTTCAAAGAGAGGAGGTAGGTCAGCCTTGCAGCTGTCCAGCACTGCCTAGTTGAGTGCTTGTTGCCCACACCAACATTTCATGACCATGATGGTGTCTCAGGCAGGAGATGGTTCAGCACACACAAGGATCCACGTCTTCTTTTTGGGTCTCCCCACACTTCCCATCTTCACAGTCTGGATTCAAGAGCAAAATTTCTCTTCACTAATTAAATGCTTTTTTAAATTCACTGTATATTCAAACTGATATGTGTAATTTCACTTGTTTAAGCTGTTTGTTCTTAAGTCCTTTTTCTGTATTTTTAAACTCAAMTCTTGACACTAGCACTTTGAATTTTCTGTTGCTGAATAAACAGAAACAGTTTAAGTCCAAGGAATCTAACGCCAACCACTGCCACGATGGCTGTCAAATGCTGAAGATTCATCCATAAACAAAACAGGGATGTTTTATCAAGCTGACAGTAAATTTTCAGGTAATCTGCCCTTGTCTGGTATGTACTGCCTAAAGGCAGATGTCTAAAAACATTCATATCAAGTATCTGCAATTTCCCTGAATAAATGTATATTAAATAGTTTTAAATTAAATATTTAAGCATAGTTATTGAAACAAGAAATGCTATTTTCATGTTCTGTGCCAGGATGTTTTAATACACAACAGTATACATTAAGTAGATTCTATTATTGGATTAGCAGGACAAAAATGAAAAAAAAGGCAAAATTTCAGTTACTCAAAAATTAGGCATTAAGATCTCACTGAATTATATAAAACTATTCATATAAAACTATTCAAAATGAACCACCGAGAAAACTTCTCATTTAGGTTTGAAATCAGTTCCAGATGGAAACCATCTGCAAGCATCCTAGTAGAAGTTAAGATGACAACTGAACGTTATAAAAGCAGATTTTCAAGTAGAGCATTTTTACTTTCATATGGAACAGAAAAATACATATTATGGAAATTTCAAGGGACAGAACAGGCAATTCAGACAGTGGTGGACTGGTGGTAAGAACAAAAATCTCAGTAAGCTGCTAAATACAGCGCCTAATGCTCGGCTTTGCTAAGCAAAACCCTTGAAAGCAAAGAGCGAGCTTCAGCTTGATGTGAGGGAGGAGGAACCAGCAGAGGCACGTAAAGAGAAGATTTAACAGGCCAGCAAGATGATCCTCACTTGTGGTTCTGAATAGATTTGAGGAGGGTACACAGCGTGAGAAAGATTATCTGAAAGAGGGTCAATTCCTGTACAAGCACAGGCCACCGTGTACTTTATGTAGGTCTAAAAGAAGACACGAGAACATCCAGCCACGTAATGTGGCCACTGCCATGATCAAAGATGGGTTTATTATAGATTTCCAAATTCCAGGGCTTTCAAGACTGACAAGCACTTAGTACATCATATTTAACACAGATATATAGACGTGTCTATTACAAACACATGTATACGCACATATATGTTAGAAACATACACTGTCAAGTGATAAGCCTGTAAAGGATAAAACAGAAATACTGGGGAGGGAAATCATAAATGCGAACCGCATTCCCCTTCAGGGAATTTAAGAGAAATATATTCTCCGTATATATGTGTCAGTAACCAGAAATAGAAACAAATGTTATAACTGAAGTTTTACAGATGAGTTGACAACAGTCTTTGTAACTCAAGTCACTTTTACGTCTATCATGACGGCACCTTGTATCTCAAAGAGGTACCATCTATGCTCACTGCTGTACACGTGAACAACAAAGAAACATTCTCCACTTACCATTCCTCCTTTGAATTACGTACTTTTATATCATTGTATCATGTCACTATAGGTTTATTATGCTGAAGATCTCATGGGTTTCCAGCAAGTAAGTCTCGGAACTATCAACCTCATAAATAACCATGAATAATCACACGCTCTCCTGTAAGCTACCACCCAAGAAGATGGCCAGAAGGAACCTAATGCATGGCCTTCCTGGTGCTCACTGACTGCAAACGCAGGAGCTAAAGGCTTGGTGGGCCACAACATGCAAGAAGGGAGAAAGGAAGAGACATCATGTCAGTCATGGTTGTGAGAAGAAACAGAGCCCAAGCTTTATGGGGCACAATTCTTACCCCAAAGGTGGTTTTTGCCACAAGCAACTATCTGCAGCGTGTCCATTGACCTGTAACAAATATTATGTCCAGTCTTTGTAAAAAAAAGGATGCCACCACAGAAATCTCCGATATGCATCTTCTATCTTCTTTCAACAGGAGCACTCCAGCAAGGCCCCAGATACCAGGTAGCTACTCAGACGGAAGGGACCATCACATAAATCATTTCACACTTCAGAAGCTGCCTTGCGTATTTCAGTAAATCAAAGGCTTCCCAGACTGATGAAAACTGAGCTTGCGGTAGAAGAACATCCTCTCCGTGGTTGAGGATGACAGAGCTGATGTCTAGCATTACTCTGTGGTAATTAAAAGCATGTTTTCAGGTTGTTTCTTGTAATTTCTAAATACAAGAGTGTATTTCAGATAGATGGTGTTAAAAAAAATCTTTCAAATAAAAGATGGTATTTATGTAATTATACCTTCTTTTTAAGCTAACAAAAAGCTTTGACAAACAAACAGCTGTTTTGGGCAAAACCATAAGTTTTGAACACACAGCAGGACAGTTTATACACTCATAAATATAGGTTACTACTACAGAAGTATATTTTTAAAAATAAAGGACTAGCTTTCCCTGCAGTAGCATCTCCAGCTATTTACATGCCATAAACCTGCTCAAAGTGACATTTAGCTGCAATTGCAAAACTTTGTAGTAGTGCATGGTTTTTGTGAGCTTTTGTGCAGAGGTTTTTCCAGCACTTTAAATGCCTGCAGAGAGAGATTCTATATGTAGGAAGATCTAAAATACTTCTCGCCATCCATAAAAGACATTTCTGCTGCCATAAAATGAGAAATGTAAGTTAATCTTGTGTATCATTTTGTAACTGTAGTAATATTGACACTTGATCCATGAAGGCAGCCTCCTTCTCATCTACTTTCTCTGAAGCAGAATTAGTATTTAGAAAGCTCACAACCTTAATTTTACACTTCTACAGCTGCCTTTAGAGGTGGTTCCAGCTATTTGTTCCACGTCTACTTGCTGGAAAGGAAGGTGTCCAGACAATTTTCCTAAGGACATTAGAATTGTGAAACAAGATCCATAACTCCGCTTAGCCTCCACAGACTTCTAAATACTGTAGAGTCTATCGTAAGAACAGGCATGTGTATGAAGCCCAATTTATCTCAACACATCTTTAGCCAGAGATACATGTATATACATGTATGGCAGGGCAAAAAGGAAGAGAAATCCTGATGATGCCACTTTTGCATCTTTCCTAACATGAGGACCTCACCAATTCCCATTTTGCTTCTTGTGCACTGAGGCCAATCTCAGATAGCCTGAAGAACCAGAGCTTCTCAACTACATCCCCAAATGGATCCACAGAAGTGAGTGATMCGCCTAAGGATGCAACTGAATTCCTGTCCATGAGGTCATGCTTTAAATATGGGGTACTTACGGGACTTTTGGAGAACAATGACACAGATACTGTCTTTCCCAGACATTTCTCATATGGACAGAGGACCTGCTTCTGGCAGAACTCTTCTGCATGAGTAGCAGGTCCATATTTCAAGGACATAATTCTGAATATTACTGAACAATTGCAGTCTTGAGAAGCACCACCTTCCCCTCAAGAACACAGACAGCAGCTCTCTCATCAAACATCTTGCTTCTGTCCTCGCAATTCTCTCTCTGCTTTGTCTAGAAATGCAACTATTCACCTTTTCCTCTTTCCAAGGGTCATACACATCCTCTCTCTATCACAGCATAAAGAATGCAAAAGCAAACCCACTGTATTTTTCTGCCTTCTTTCATACAGTCTATTTAGATGTTTATGACCCCAGCTACTGATGATCTCAGGCTTACAGTCCTGCGGCAATCAAAGAACTGTATAGAAGGCATACTGCTGTATACATTGTGGTCAGTACTACCATGCAGTAGCTAGCAGGGAAAGTGTTATGTCATTTTATGCTCCTGAGAGTAAAAGGTGGCAAAAAAAAATCCAGAGTGAAAAACAGCAGAGTTCCCTATCAGTATCCTTAAACACCTACTATCATTCTTTCTAATGAACAGCTGTATGTGACATCTTATCTGCATTTTATAACACTTAAAGAGCTTCTGCTGAATGGTCATTACTACTCCCCTTCATAACACATTATAAGCCATTAAAAGCTTGTGCTCTACATGGTAAACATTTCACTGACATAAGGAAAGCTTTATTTAAATTAATTCCTTTAGGAAAGGAGTAGGGAAAAGATGCTTATAGGTTTCTTTAAGGTTTCAGTGTTGGGATTCAGAGAATACCTCCTGGCTGTACCATAGTATGCATAGTTAGGGTGAGGAATTCTCATTAAAGGTACCATCTCTCCCTGCATAAACAGTTATAATGTCTAAGGTCAGCAGCTGCACCAAATCTTCTTCTCTAAGAAAGCACATATAGATATGTTCACCTGCATATGCAGGTTCCTGATTGTGATTTCCTGTGATACCAAATTATTGTAGCTTGTCCCCTTTGGTACTAGAGGGAACGCACTAAGTCTGGGGATATTTCGCACTTCTTAGTCTTTCCCTACTGGTACCCCGTAGAAAACATATTTGATTCTTCTCTGACACACAGTTCAGGATAGGTAGGCATCACATTTCTTCATAATGTTTAAGAATATAAACATCTCCTGAGACTGAACACAGAATAAAACCATCAAAAGGCATTCCTGTTTGAATCTACTGCAGCAAACACTCTTGTAAGAAAAGTTTGTTAGAAAATAATATAATGTGGTGAAGCAGGTGCCATATTCTGAGGAATGCCTCTTGCAAAAGTATGGGTCTGTATCGACTGGAGGAAAACTCTTCCCCTAAAACACAGCATTGTGCAATCCTAAGCCCCGTTGGGTGTCAGGAGCTTAACAGGAAGCTGTACCAGCCTGCAAATTCCTTAAATCCATTCTCCTAGCTGCAAGAGCTTCACAGGAGCTTGTCCAGATCACTCTGATTGGATTCACTACCCACACAAAACCAGGCTGTCTTGAAACTACTGGTTTCACAAGGCTGAAATAAAGAGCTAACAAAAAATGCCACAAGAGACTTTCTCCACTGCTCCAATACTGACATCCCATACTTCCTGCCAAACATCTCAGCCGCAAAGCCTGGAGGCTGAGGGAGCAGAGATTCAGGTCCGTTGCCAGATGACCCTCTCAGAACCGGATGTCCTCCCCCTGCACTGGCCATTCAGCCACACTGGCTACGACTCCTGTTTTCACTCTATTTTAACAAAGCATTTATTCAAGGATCAAGGATTGATATTTAAACCATTTCCTGAGTTTTACCATCATCCCCAAACTCACTTCAGGAATCTGAGGGATCTCTCTCTATCTCTCAGAATAATAGACTTCTTCCTTAACCAGCTACATCAACCAATCCACATGTTAGTACCTTTCCTGTTTTGCAGAATTTCCCATCTTCCTTTTGATAAAAAACAGCAGTTGTACAGCAATTATTTTAAGATTATGATCTTGGGCACATTATCAGCTTTTTTAGAGACAATATTCAATACAGCAACAACACAACAGGGTAAGTGATTGGACCAAGCAGGCTTTCTACTCCTCACCAAATGTGACTTGATAAGGTCTATAGTGAAATATTCTCTACCCTAAAACTAATTTTTCTATATATTCAAACTATATCCTCAATCTCTTATTTCCTTGCAGAAAACAATAAAGTTGTATCAAAATTATCATTTTCAGGCAAAAATGAGCTAGTTCAGGGTTGAAACATGAAAATATACTTAGAAGTAATAAGACCTAAGCAATCTTGTTCAATACTGAAAAAAATGGGCCCGTATATAATGTATGAACTTAACAGAAGAAGTCCAATTAATTTTGGTAGAGGCTGGATGATGTAATTTGCCAAAAGGGAGCTGGTCTCCAAATAGTTTTTTTTTCTCATTTCCCAAAACGCTTTTCCACAAAAAAAGCATGTCTTTACTGTTGTTAGACAATTGCAGCTGATATCTAATAGCAAAGAGTTAACTATAAAAGGAAAAATCAAGTCTGATTTCAAAGAGGAAAAGTCATGGACTCAGTCCTGTAAACACACAGTATATAAAGGATAATTATCTTAATCTTAATGAAGAGTTGTACATAGACACACAAAAGCAGAGCTCAAAAAACTACAGAATCAACTGGATGCAAAATGTACTACATGAGGAAAATAAATAATGCTTGAGATTAACCTTGAGATTTTCATTTCAGCAAAAAGTACCATAATATCATTATGAAGAGGTTAAAAAAGAGGCAATAAGAGGAGGTACATGAAAGGGCATGTTGTGCAGGAGCATAGCAATAAATGGCAGTATCAAATCATTGTTAACAACTGGATTTCTCCATTAATCAAAGCGTGCAATGAATAATCATATAGTCCATCTCCCAAAAATAGGAAGATTTTTTTTTTAAAACTAACAAGAAAACTTTGCAAACATATATAGGTATAAAATGGCATTGTGAACATAGATAACACAACAAAAAGAATGTACAATCACTGATCAGTAAGATCAGCTCAGATTACTAGGAGGCTATTTATGTAGTGAAAAGGAATGCTGCTGTATCAAGCAGATCAATAAACTGAAATTTAGGCAATTTTAATTAAGACATCCCAAGAAAATAGCCCAGACAACCTCACAACTGCATAAGACAGTAGTTTGTGAAAAGAAGCATATGATGAACCATTACTACAGATACTTAAGAATTAACTAGCCGAAAGACTAATGACATAGTGTAGAAAGAAATTCTTTACTTGTGCATTCAATTATCCAGGAAGGCCCTTCCTACTCCCAGTGAGTCAAAGAAAAACGAGAGGTGGCAATCATCAGACGCTGTCATGATTTCTATATACTTTTCTTGGAAACGTCTAGCACAGTTACAGCAGGCTTCCTCCAGTAAAATTCCTTCATGAATGTCACTGTATTTGACTGAGAAGTTCCATCAGCTGAAAAAGCAATAGCGTAGCTATTTTTGCATCTACATTAATAGAGTTGCTTAGTCTGCCGACAGGGAGCCGTGCCACCAACTGCACCCCTGGCAGTGGCCAGTCATGCCCCATTCATAATATGTTCACTGCTCCGGCTCCTCGAACTGTGAACCCAGTTTGCTTTTACATCCATTCCTCCATGTGATTAAAGCCTAACGCTGATTTTGAAAAGACTACTTTTTATTA
Source organism: Oceanodroma leucorhoa (assembly GCA_030449065.1). Lineage (NCBI taxonomy): Eukaryota > Metazoa > Chordata > Aves > Procellariiformes > Oceanodroma > Oceanodroma leucorhoa. The sequence continues at coordinate 8,459,029 of JASVER010000019.1, forward strand.
TAATTACACTCTGTGTTCATAAAGTTGTTTAATAAAAAAGCAAACCACATAACCCACAGAATGAGAACAAAGGCACTCCAAATGTTAAAACCCATAGAGACACAGGTCTGAYGCTGATTTTTACTCAAAATCTACCTTCAGTGAAGAGTTCTACGCATGCATCAGTGCRTATTTTGTTACAAGTGTTCTGCATGGACCAAACCCTTATACAGCCACTGCCATTTAATAACCGATTAAAACAGTTGTGTGAAGAACTGCATGTGAATCCTGCTGCATTCAGGAACATACAGCTGTGATACCAACCGGTAATGGATACAGGCAGATAGCTGTGTGTGATGAAACCTAGAGCTGCAAGACAACTGTAGAGCTGATGATTTTCCCCTCCTTTTTCACTTGAAAAAAATCTGATTAACGCAGATCAGTTCTCAAAGGCTGTTTATAATATATATCAAATGATCGGAGAGAGAGAAAAGAGTTCTCTTGCAAGCATAATTCTAATTGCTTTCCTTCTTTAGGGGTCAAAAGCAAGYCAAAGAAAATCAATGTCCATTTGTGTTGCAGAAGCTAAAACATACAGTTCATTATTCACAACTGTTAAAATAGTTAATCAAAACATTTTGCCACGTAGACTGACTAGAAAAAGCTGTCTCACATAATTTTGAATGAAGATATATTTAGAAATAGCAAAGCATTTCATAAAAATAATTTCAGAAACAATTCTGTAATTAAGAATCAATGCTTTATATTAAGGCAAATATTAACAACTATAATATGTATCAATATCAAACTTTGAGAAGATTTCTGAGAACTTAGTATTATACCTGTGGAAATCACTGACAATTTTATACTAATTTCAATAAAAATAGCAAAATAGTCTTTACATTGAGAAAAGAATCAGAGTGTGGGATTACTATCACTTGTCAGATTCTGTCACCTGTGCAGGATGACAATTTCAAATTCCTTTTAGTTTTTGACAGAAAAGTAAAGAAAAATTAATGTCAACAGCACTCCCATTCTTACTTCTTTATGGATATCTGTATTCTTTTAAATAAATTTAACATAACAGGTGGAAAGGGAAAAGGCATGTGTTTTGTTTTATTCAAACAGCCTTTCCTCACAGTTAAATCTAAGTCTATTTAAATAATTTGACCAAAAGCAATATAAAATTCACTTAGAGTAATTTCTTTCTTCAACAAGAAACCCAGTACACTGTCCACTATTTGAAAGAATACATTGTTTGAGATTGAATGAAAAATACAATAAACCCAAACTTTAGAATAACCCGATGAATAAAGTGTTCCTCCTCTGATGTTACCTCAGAAGCTCCAAGCAATTAACACTTCAGAAGTGCTTGATGTCATCAGCCTTAAAAGCACACCTTTGAACCAAAATCTCACCTGACCAGGGAAGGAACATCCAAATCTAACAGCAAGTAACAAATACTTCATAGGAAAAAAAATAAGAAATCCAACACTCTTGAGATGAGATCTAGATTATAACTATCTGCAGAATAATCAATTGAGCCAACAATCAATTGCACTCACGGCATCTCTGAAGCCATGAGTTCTCTCACAGACTCAGTATCAGTGCCAGTATTAAAGCAGTGCCTTTACCTCAACCACATCTCACACAGGAATTTCAGTGGCTGCTGAAGAGCACCCAGCAAGCGTAGTGTCACCCTTTCTCCCTGCTCCAGGGCTTGTTCCACTCCAGGAACATCCACTTCCACCCTCAGAGCAAGGCAGACATGCTATATTCAGCTCCTGGCATGGGGCACCGCCTGCTTTTCACAGTGGAAGGTACAGATCAGCCTTCCACAAACCATCCATGCCTCATCATTAAAGTTATTCTGAATACCTGAGTGGCAGAATACCTTGTCCAGCAGTATCATTTATCCATGTTTTGGCCTCACATGCAAAACCCCATCTTTTAGAACAATTACACATATGTAACTCAAATCTACTATTACTCTCACATTAGCATCAGAGTTAAGAACTTTTAGGGTTTTGACCAACACTACCCAAAGCAAACTGGAGAACAAGTTGTGAAATTAATCTCATCCCAAACACTCTTCTTGATTAGTTTCCCTCTACCCATTACTTTAATAGATTGAAGAGAGCAAGTCCCCAGGGAACAACTCAGCCCTTGGCTCCTGCACCACCAGACTCATCACACAACTGAGCGTTCCACCTCTTTTGGCCAACTTGAGCTAATTACTGAAGATAAGGCTCAGAATCCCAAATGACAGTGTCAGCCACATCTGAAGTGTGCAGTGGAAAAAAGCTTTGTTTCCTCTTCTTCATAAGGCGTAGACACATCACCTACTAAATCAACCTCTCAAGATGGATAGCAATTTCTTCCTTGGATAATTAAATATATATGTGAATTTCACTGGCTGTGTCTCCACTGCATTCCCTGGCATTGATTATAGCAGTATCTTTGAGGCATGATCTGATTTTGTTTTTTTCTTTTTAAGTATGCTTTCTCTCCTTCCTCTGATCTGCAACGGGAATGCAGAAAATTTAGTTTGGCCACAATGACAGTAAGGCTTTCTGACTCTTCCAGTTACGGTAGGTAAAACTCAGGGCAAATACAGAAGGTCGGCTGTGTATCTTGCTGAGCCAATGTCACAGCATATTGCCAGGGTACATGTTGACGCAGCAGACTCAAATTGGGATTCAACCCACCCACATCCAGTCCTGTCCCTGGAAACCTGAACTGAAAGCACAGCCATGAGAAGGGCCAAGAAAGACTGCACATTAAATCCATTTGACATTTCTTATTATTCACTACAACTCCTTACCTTTTTAACAATGCATGCAAGCAAACCTGGTGATGACTACCAGTAAGAAATACTGACAGTGTCGCAGTTTTCCTAGTAGCTCAGGCACAAGGATCAGTGCTAAATTACGAGCATGAAGAAATGGTATTTACCTGTGCACTTCAGAGGGCAGAACTGAGAGCAGACTACAACTCCCGTTTCTTTGTTTGTTTGCTTGTTTGTTTGTTTGAATATTCAATTTAAGATGAATAAATAGAAATGACACACTCGGGTTGGGCCGACCAGAAAAAACATGCTTAACTGTTGATATGTTTAATTTTGATTACAGGTCTTTCTGTCAGTTCGTGAAAGTTATGCCTGACAAGCCAAACAGCATGTCTGAGCAAACATGAAAAAAATCAGGAAAGAAACGTAATCTCTGAGCTTGCCCTGAAATATCTGAATCAAGTCAACATCTTCTCTATTAAAGAGATTTGCATAGTATTAAAATAAAAGTGCATGCTATGAACTTGAATATACTGTACTTCGGATATCTTTGATTCAAAAGATGCAAGCAAACTGGGATACAGAACTACAACAGCCTTACAGTGAACTGCATGACGGCCACTCCTGAGTTTTTAAATTAAGAACTACACACATTTTAAACTGAAGTATAAATATGCAGAAAGGCTTTCTGGCAAGCACCAAGTAAAAGATAGAGAAAATGTGTGAAGATAAAGGTGTTTGATTAGTATCTTAGAAGTTGTCATTTTGTAAATATATCCTTAAAGACCTCAGGTCTTACCTTGCCCTTTCTTTTCAAGTTTCTAACAGAAAAAGAAATGTTTATTTTTTTCTATCAGACCCTGGGAAGACTCAGTTCTTTGGCCATGTAACAGAGTGAAAACCTCACCATAAGTGAAAGTCTACAGCAGCATGTTCTTTAATCCAGTGATGGGGACCTTCATTAGATTATCTCATAGCTATGGGACAAGATACTGCAAAAGCCAAATGATACATCATTAAATTATGTTTTCTTCCTCTCCAGGCAAAAAGCGAGTATAGCATTAGATTAGTTTGAAGGACTAAAAAGAAAAGGAAGAAAAGGGCTCTATAACATCAGAAGTGACAAAAGCTGATACAATTTTTAATACCCATTTATTTACAYAATCAGGGATAAGCAGTTACGTATGGTAATTGTGGAAACCACAAATATAATATATAGCCCAAATGAATTCCAGATCAGTGCATGCTTCAGTATTTTATGATCTCCCTTGCACATGCCTAGTGAAAGCCTGCCACTCTGCAACAGAGGAAGGAATTACTACAATAAGACCATAGGCAGACTTTGCTCAAAACTGTACTTTTTTTGATATGACACAGAAGCAGCTGAGTGTTTTAAGTAATGGACAGGTTTGCATCCTACTGTCTAGCAACAGTTATTCTAATTGTGTTTCACAGTATCTTCAGAGAGTCAGAAATACAAACCACAGAAAAGCTCTCCCTAAACTGCACTGAAACAAATGACATTCCCCTCAGCCGGCTTACCCACAGTGAGCTCCATCCACCATTACAGGAAAGGCTTACTTTACCTTCCTGCTATAAACTTGAGTTAGTTACAGATTCACAGTACTGCCATCCCAACATTCTTTAATCTTATTATTGCATCTATGTAAAAATGTGTATTTCGGTGCATAAAAAGATCTCTTGCTGCTGACAAATCAAAGTGCATTAACCTGGGAAGCTCTGAGATTGCCATGCACACCCACACACCCCTTTTGCTAGAGATCTCACTGATTAGAAAATGAAATATCCAAAACTCAACAAACATTTCACGCACAGTGAGATTTCTGCAGGACCATATCCTTCCAACATTGCAACTTACACTTTCATCACTATTAGCAAGTTATTTCCCCAAGTTATTTCCTACACACATGCCATGCCCGGTGCCCCTGCTGAAACTACCACGTTCACTGGAACTGACTGAGCTCTTAGTGGAATGTCAGAGCTGAGCTATAAATCTGTGTAAATGCTTTTATTCTGTGCTGCTTTCGTGTTAGAACAGAACGTACATCAAGGTCACTGTAAAAGATTGTAGTTTTCAGGCACACAGAGAAGACACCAAGGAAATCAATAAGAGCAAACTTAATTAAACACTGTCTGAAGTTCTGTCTTCTCCCAAACCTGCCCAGAATTCACATCTCTATCCCCTGCATTTCAGAGACAGGTGTTTCATAGATACAGGAAGGCAGGCTGCTTAGCTTATATGCTATCAGTGCTGAAAGGTGAACAGCAGAATTAATTTCTGCAGCGTAACAGGTCTGCTCTGAGCTCTCTGAGTTTTTAGCAAGAGATTACAGCCCGATGGGCCTCCTCCTTTGAAGTGGAGTTCCTCAGAGAGCAGAATTAGTCCCCTGGCTGGAAACCGTGCTCCATATACTGAAACAAATTAGTCAACTTTCTGCTTCATGGCCATGTCAAGTATAGCAGTAAATATCCACAGGCTAAAAGTAAGCAAACAAACACGGCTGGGCAAACCATATCCTCACAGCAAGAGCATCTCAAAGAAAATCACCAGGTAGGGCACAAGAAAGTTAAAGGCATAACAATAAAAACTCTGGGTTCACTATCTTAATCCGTAAGTGGGTCTGAAAGGTTAACACGCACCTTGCCTCTCCCCTACAAGAAGGACAGATGGAAAGCAATTAAGAGACTCCCATAATTCAGTTACAGCTCAGCACAAAGGAGAAGGCATTTTATATTAACGCCTATAAGAAGGCATCATCTCTTACAGTTGCAGAAGTGGGAAGCACTGGGACACTATGCTTCCCTGCCGGCTACCACGCGGAGCACCGCACCGGCGGGATGCCCGCGGCAGACTCCGGCAGAGTTGGAGCCGGGCTCCCCTGCAATCCCCGCCACAAACCTCCCGCACCTAAATGCCTGAAAACTGCCGCTGCCGCCGCCGACCACCCTGCCTCCAAACCAGGACCGGGCGACCAATAGCTGCAAAAAAAAAGTCACTCGAGACGAAGGTAAGGCAGCGAAAAGACAGCAGAAAGGGAGCACTTACTTGCCTATRCACCACCGCCGGGCGACCTCCTCTCAGCTGGTGAAACGCTGTGCCGCTCGTCCTTCTCGGGCCGCCGCTCCGCGCTATTTCCAAAATATTTCCACAGGGCGCCGGCACATCCCCCGGCTCAGCCGGAGCGCGCAGAGAGCCYGGCCGCCGCGACCCCCAGCCCGGTGCCCATGGTGCCTGCCACAGCCCCGGCAACTCGCCCCTGCCCGCCGGCGCTACCTCGGGGGCGGGCCGCCGCCTAACACGGCATCGCACCCCAGCCGCCGCCGCCGCCTCAAACTCCGCCGCCGCGCCGAGGGGGGAGCGTGGGGCTCCCCGCGCCCTTCCCGGAGACGGAGCGGGGGCGCCGGGCGGGGGAGTGCGGGGAGGCAGCGCCGCCCCTCCGCGGCGGCGAGCGGCCAGGCGAGGCGAGGCGAGGCAAGGGGAGGCGAGGCGAGGC
>JASVER010000019.1:8465631-8482497 GCA_030449065.1 Oceanodroma leucorhoa
CCCCGGCAGCGCTCCCGGCCTCGGTGCCGCCCGAGCTGCCGGTCCGCCGGGGGGCGGCGGTATCCCCCCGGGCCGCAGGGGAGCCCGCTCGCCTGGAGCCGCGGAGCCCTCGCCTGTCCTGGGGAGCTGCGGCTGTCGGCTCTCCCCCGTGCCCAAGCGGGAAAGTTGTCCGCCCGTTCTACCGCCTCAGTGAGTCCCCGTTTCTGCTCAACTTCGCCGGCTGCCGTTTCTCCTGGCTGCGTGAGTGGGTCTAGACTGATCGCTCGCCCGAGGGAAAATACATCGACCCCCGTCTTTGAAAGACCCCCATTTGGTGCCGGTTTTATCGCTTCGCCGGTTCGGGCGCGACCTTCCCCCCTCGTCTCCCAGCCCCTAACCCGGGCCACGGCTCTGCGGCCCCTACCCCGCACCGGAGCACAGCGAGCCCCGCTCTCCCGGCCGCCTCGGGGACGAAGGGGGCTCAAAAGGCACAAAGTGTGCGGGGCTGCTGCCCCTAAAGCCCCTACGGGATCCCCTCCCTCCTCCGCACGTCCGTGCCTCTGACAGCGGCACGCATCGCCCTCCCCGTCGGGCAGCGCTGAATTGATACGGTATAACGTGGCAGATCAGTGCGATGAACACGCACACACATATATAAAATACATATATATATATATATATATATGTATGTGCACACACCCCCCATACGCAGAGGCCGGTGCGGGGCGGCCGCCGCGGGGGAGCCGGCTTTCCCCTCGGGCCGGGGGCCGCCAGCCACCGACCCGCCTCCGCCAAGGCTGCGGGGGAGGAGGAGAATTAACGCAGGAGGAAAAAGGAGAAGGCGGGAGCCCGGGGGGAGCCACCAGCGGAGCCGCCACTCAGGCACCCGCTCCCCCGCGCTGGCTGCGGGGAGCAGCGAGCCCCGCGGGCTCCCCTGCGGCGGGTGCCGGGAGCCGGGCTCGGCCGCAGCCGCCGCTGTAGGGAGCTGCGGGCGCGGGCAGGGAAATCCCGCGGCCGTGGGCAGGGAAATCCCGCGGCCGTCGCGGCGGGGAGACGGAGCCTCTGCTGCAGCGCGGTTTGGGGCAGAGCCGGCCCGTCAGGGTGCTCTTGCTAGACTAGGGGTGGGGGGAGCAGCCGTGGCCTCAGGCGCATCCTCTGGGCCCCGTTTTAGCTCTTGGAAGTGTTTTTCTGTAGTCAAGCTGAGGGTATCAGGGAGGGTGGTCAAAATTAAAAGGCTAGTAAAAGGAGATTGAGCTTTGCTTTTCTGTAGCGCCTCTGCCAACCCTTTTCCTCTCAACTCGTTTAGGCTTCTTGGAATGAAGAGTAATTTTCATACGCAAACAACAATGTTTCTGTTCCTTATGAATTCCTTTTATAAATACTAACTTCAGTAATGTGCAGTGAGCCATTAAGGGGGGAAAGGATTGAAAAAGATGGCTTCATGCAGGCTAAGTGCAAAGATAATAGACTTGTTCTGAAGAGTATAGTTAAGTGTTGAGTTGATAAATGCATGAGAATATGCAGTGATAGGTTTCATGCCTAACTGAACAGATTTGTACTTCACTTCTCATCTGGAGATACAGATCCTTGTTTTCCCTGTTTCTTAATACTGATTGATGTTAGCAGAGTTCTTGATAGCTACAAGCTAACCAAGTTATCGCCCTATTGTAGTTCTACTGAAACATTGAATGGTTTGAACCGACAGTTCTCATGACAAGGTTGGAAAAATAAATTATTGCAACTATACATATATTAGGACTAGCATGATTAAAATACATGTCTGAGAATTGAAATAAATGAAATGTAATGAACCAAAAACTACTCAAACATGGAAGTAAAGCAGGACTGCTCTTGCCCTGCTGAGAAAGTCGACAACCCTTGAGAGCACAGTTTTTAAACAAAGTGGAAATGAAGTTCCCCACCTGTAGGAAAATCTTTCATGGAGATCTCTCTCTTTTTTCTTTAAGTGATGATGAAGTGTAGGATAGATTAAGCAAGCAAGAAAATTTCATTTTCACAAGAGGAAGTTACAATTTTCACTGCGAGATCYTTCAAACTATTCCTACATTTATTAGAATACATATGTGTTAGTTACAAGTTTCATTAGCAGTAAGAATATGCTGAAGATGAACTCTACAAAACCAGGTGAAAACAGTGTGCAATATTTTTAATCATTATCACACTGATGCAACTTGACTGTATGAAATAAATGTGACTGCCAGTTTTACATACGATTTGAAGGTTAATTTTGTGTTGTATTTGTGCTTTGGGCAGCACAAACACAAGATTCTTACACATACAGAAATCAGATTTCAGGTAAGCTTAGGATGTAGTCAAGAACATGAATCAACATTTAAAGACAGAGTGGGTGAGCCAGAATTGGTTTTGTGTAGAATGGACAATGCTAATTAAGCAATTTCACGTAATAAGCTGGTGGTAGGGTGGCTTCTGTTGTAGGTTCTGCAGCTTCAGCAGACTGGCACCATGCAAGTCACCAAGGATGGAGTGACAGAGGGGGAACAGCATTAAAAATGGAAGAAATAGAGGCTAAGCATGAAGATAAAATGGCATTGTTTAAAAAAGATGGGGGTGAAAGGAGGAATGTCACCCAACAAGAAAGTGAGTGACATGCTTTGTAAAATTGTATTGACTATCTATCTGCAAGAGGTCATTTGTCTTCTTTTCCCTTAGCAAAATTATTACAGCACCGAGTCTCTTTTTTCTAGTTAAAATATAGTTCACTTTGATTGTGGGCAGTGATTCTGGCATTTGGCAGCCAAACACTGGTGCACACGTCTGTCACACATAAGCCTCACTGTGAAAGTGCTGGGAAATGAAGAGCTGAGGACTAAGGCTTTGAAAAAGTGCATGGGGAAAGAAACTACCTGTAGTAGTGGACAATTAAGATGAATATATAAGAAAAATATTACAGATGCTTTGGGGAGCAGAGGGGAGAGCCTTTTTATCCAATATCACTGCAACAGTGGGGTTTCCATTCATGTAGCAGGTCCTAGCATCTCTGGGAACACATCATGGCTCTCCACTGTTTCCTGTTCTTTCCTTGGCAGAACCTTGCTCTTTATCAGTTTTAAGCCATCAGCAATATGAAACACACTTCAGTCTCAGATCGAGACAAGGTGTACTCCTATTTTGAATATGAAAATATGTACCTGAAACCAAGCTTGGTTAATGTTCATTTACAAGCACTCTTTTTTTCAATGACAAAGTGCCTTTAATAGACCCCTAGATGTGTTTTTAATTCTTACAAAGTATCAGGTCTTATTTATTCACATAAAAATGGTCAATAAAAAGACATTATTAGTCTGTAAGAAGATCTTTTTAAGCAGAATATCAAAGAAATTGAAGTGAAACGTATAGCACTGATGGATTTTTCATTGACTCTATGAGAAGAGAATTAATCTATTTTCAATATTCACTTTTGGAAAAGATAGCAATCAGAATAGCAAGTGTAACTCTCACAAGGACAGGTGTCCCGCTTTATAATAAGTAGGTCACAAGGTCATCTATAAGCACCTTGACACTCCCTATATTGAGCTACAAATGCAGAGCACATTCCCAATTTCTGATGACTTTGTATTGTTTTTAGTTTCCATTCACAGACTGGTAATAATCCACACAACTGTGTCCAGAAACGTCTATGAACRTATTCCCTCTTGTTTTCCCACAACTACTCTAAACTAAACTTCAAGAAAATACTTTATTTACCAGTATCTGGCACACTTATATAAAATAATGTGTCATTTGTCACCATGGCTTGTAATCTGAAAATCTGACTGGGGAAATGTTGGAGACCAAAATAGCCTTTTACAGTCTGTGGGTGGCCAAAAAAGCTGCAGCTATATTCCATAATATTCCTTGCTGCCGTGATTTTTTTCTCAAGAGCTCTTGCCAATCCATTTAAAACTCACATTCGTGTAGACCCAAAGAGAGACATGGGGGTTTGTACAGACTGGAACCAACTATGCTTATACATTAAAATCCCTCTTTTCACACGTAAACAGGATATTAGCAATTCTATAAATTCTATGTGAGTTTTACTTTGAAATTCTGAGCTTTTCAAATCATCTCAGAGCTTGGAGAATTTAAATCCGTATACATTAAAACCAAACAGCAGAGAACCTCAAAGAAGCTAAACTGTGAAGTTCATAGTCTTAAATTCATTCCTTAATCCCAAATTTTACATGCAGCCTGTACATCAAGTTCAGTACTGTTATTATTTATGCCAGTCTATAATTGGCTTGCATCTCATTAATGGGTATTTTTAACCTATAAGAGAATTTGGATAAAACTATAACARAAGATTATAACTAGTTTCAGGGAAATGATCTGGGTTATCTGCCTTAGTAATTAATTTATTAAAATCAATTATCACAATTTAGAAAGGGCAAGTAACCAATCACAGGCTATAAATAGTAGGATCTAAGAAAATTATCAATTACTTTTTTCTGTATTATCCTCAATAAAAAACTTATCTTTGCATTATCACAATTATCCTATTGCTTCATCAAAAGAAGATAAAATTGCCCTCCGTGCATTTAAAAATCAATTTTACATATTACAAAGTTCAAAACTGTTTTTTTCCCTTTGGAAGCCAAATAACTGATAAAAGACAAGTATCATTTAAAAATAACTAACTTACACTGTAGCATTTATAAGTCTCCATAAGAAAACTAAAAAGATAAAAGATTACTAAGGATGTGAAAGAATTTATGTCTGTTAGCTTTACAATTTTTGAAGTGGTAGTTAAAGGATGAGACAGTGGAATTCAAATATGAGAGGTAATCTGCAAATAATTTAATTGATTAAAGCATTTTGAAATATATGTGGATACAGCCATAGTTTCTAAAATGATTGCTATGTTCCTGGCATTAAAGATCATTAATATATACTTGAGACAATTTTTGTGCATGGAATAAAAGTCACAGTTTTGCCCAAAAGTGAAACCACTCTGCAAAGGGATATTAATAAGGCTTAGGTACAAAATTACGCCCGTTACAGATAATCCCTGACAGATGAGTATTAGGACATGGTCTGCCCAGCATCTTCAACCCGGCCCAAGTGTCTGCGTGTGGGACAATGAAGAGAGCAATGGCTGTTTACTCAGCAAATGCTTTCAGATGACTCAATAGTTTTTTCACACTCATAGCTCCCAGTCAGGGAGAGGGGATAAAAAGGAGCTGCTTCTGTGGCTGCCAAAGAAATGGGGACGTGGTTCTGAATGAGGCAAGCCTTCCCACCTGAAGCCACCACAGCATCCCTCCGAATCTTCAGTAGAAAGGACAGCTGCTTTAGCTCAGATTTCCCTCCTCAGTTCCACAACAGCGACGYGGTGCTCTGTGAATGAATTCAGTGTTTGCTGTAAATGTAAAGAATGGCTGCTTCACTGTAGAGAAGGGGATGTAGGTGTCTTTTGGTGTGAGGAACAAGATAGGTGTATGTAGGCTGAACACTGTGCTGATGCTCAGTGCACATGAAGAAGAAAGAACCTGGCCTAGTTTGACTATCCTGTAAAATCTAAGTAGTTTTCTGCCACGATGCATGTGGTTTGCATGCGTGACCTACACCTAACCCTAGCGAAAACGGTCTGCGCTGTGGGAGCTGCACCATTTGCTGATGTTTCTTGAAGAAACTGACCCCAGCTCAGAACTGTGTGACCCACTGCATTTCTGCATTAATGAGTCAAATACTCCAGATCCTTAGCTACTGAATAATCAGCGTTGCTCTTCAATCATGTAGACAGTCTTGAAGTTTTGGGTTTTTTTTCCCCCCTCTCCTAGCCATGGAYTAACAGCTCACAACTGTGAAGCAGTTCCCAACACCACTGTGTGCTTCTCCCACCACACTTTGGTGCCATCTGCTGAATACGARCATGGTTCTTACTCATGTCACTCCCAATAGTCCAGTTCCCTAGAGCTCTGTGACTCTGCTCTTTGCTCAGCCCCCACCTAATGTTGCACAGCCCTTTCTTCTCAGCACAGCCTGTCCCTGCCTTTTGGCCATCCTGGTTAGCTGTCGGTCAGAAAAGGCATTGTTTACCACCTGGGTGTTTTTCCATGGCTTGGCCAGGGACCAAAATGGAGATGAAGGAAAATAGCAGAAATGCAATTAAAAGCACACTTTCGGGTTGTTTTTTTTTTTTGTCTTTTTTTTTTAAACAGACTACTTTTAGTCACAACAAACATGGTGTTAYCTACTAAGCTAGTCTTCCGGTGATGTCCCACAAAACCTAATGTTGTCTGCTACTTCTCTGCTTCGGTCTGATACAGATGAAATAACTAGCACAGCTTCATACAGTTCCCTTATCCATACACTTGGGGGCTCCTCTGCCTCCATGTGGTGCTCCAGAACAGCTTTTCTGAGCAGGTTGCTGCTGAGGGCTCTCTAGGACATACACCTTCCTGGGAGGCTCGATGGCTCCCTGGGGACTGGGCTGGTATAGTGACAAAATCAGGTTCCAAGGTCAAGCTGGGAAGAAAACCCACAGATCGGGGTCCAATTCAGCAAGGTCCATGGCCAGGCACAGGTGTGGCTATGAGAGAACTGCAGGCAGGCAAACCTCCAACGTGTGCCTGCGTCCTACAGCAGGGACAGATGGCCCCGGATGGAGCTGAAACATGGTCCTGGACCCATGGGCAGGGATGAAGGTCCAGGGGAGGCTGGGTGGGGACAGTAAGGATTGGGAGTGCCYTCAGGACGCTCACAGTTGATACAAATAGAAAATACGCTTCACCTGTAACTGCGGTGAAGCAGGCCTGCCATTTTTCCAAAGTACACCTACTCCAGGACATTCCTACTGCAAAAGTTTTCTGTGCCGCATATGCATGTACCAGATTATCATTTATGACAAAAATACGAAGGTACTGAGCTGAAGCTSCAGCTCCGATACAGCATTTTGCAAGAGCGGTTGATTCCAGGGCAAAGCAAGCCCTGGAATCTCCAGCTCTGATATAGCATTTCCCAAGAGCTGTTGATCCCAGGGCAAAGCAAGCCCTCATGCAATTCCAGCACCATTTTGCTCACAGATATAAAAAAGCACCCACAGCATCTCATTCAGAAATCATGAAATGGGTATTTTTTATGACTGTAAAAAACACTTACACAAAATGTTTCTCATTTTTATGCAAGGAAAAACGTTTTGACATGGTACCTTTGAAGTGTTCCTTCTGAGATGCAATCAGCAGCAATGAAACCTAGGAATGAATTTGGACTATCCACCTCCGCTTGTCTTTCACAGGAATAACCTGTCTTCCAAGTATTACCTCTCAATAAATATTACATATTTTTGAAATAATTTTTTCACAGAAGTAAAATGAAGGATGGAATAAACCTGGTGGTTTTTTCAAGTTATAGATGAGATCTGCTAAAACTAAGAATGACATCTGCGTCATCTTAGTCCCAGATCTGTACTCTGGTCTTGCTGCCTGCGTTATCCTCCCCCTTCCTGGAGGGAACTCCACTGACCCAGGCATCTGTGGGAAAGCTTTATTAACACTTACAAACAGGGAAGAAACAAAATGAATGTTTTATATATAAATTTAACCAATCATTTTATCAATTCCTTAATAATTATTTCTGTGGGGGAAAATAACAGCGAGAAAAGCGTTGCAGAATTATAGCCTTAAAATCTTGATATTGCATTTAATATTCAATTTTCTTCATAAACATGTGTCCTATTTTCTGTCACAGGTGACTCGGAAGTTGAGTTCAGATGATCAGCTTCCCTCTGAATTTCAATTGGCTGACTTTTGCAAATTTTCCTGTTTTGTGCCCACTAGMTATTCATTATCTCATAAAGACACTTTATTTTGTTACAAATATTTGTGTGAAAATAGTTTATTTATGCCCTTCTGTACATATTTAATTATTTTAGTAGACTTTGTGCTATGATAATGAAAGGTTGACTTAGGAAAAAAATTAAGTGTTATTTAAATAAACCAAATTATTTATTGTTTTCAGAAGAGTAAATTGACTCTTAAGTATATTCTGATTCTATTTCTCCCTTAGTAATACCTCTCAAAAATGATCTGATATTATSTGCAGATGTGATGAAAATAGCCATAATTTAATATGTACTCAAATATTAATTGCAGCTTATTCATGATGAAAACAAACCACTTGTCAGTATGCAATAGTTGGACGCTGTAGTTTTTATAGGTTAATTAGCCTTCAACATGGGTCTCAGCTTTAAAAAAAAAGAAAAGAGAAAGTAGACATGCATCTCAAAGCAATCTTATTTTTCACGGAAGATGTTACTGGGAGACTAAGTATAAATGGGTCACAGATCTATCGCAGACTTAGGAAATGCTTAGCAAAACATATCACGGGTAGCTTTGCACGGCTATGAAATGAATATGAATTCCTGGCTTTTTTTCCAAGTGGCACTAATCAGTGAGTTAGATTTTATGCCAATACTATTAAGAATGCTTTAAAGAAATCTTAACTCTCTACCTTGCTTAATTTTTAAAAGAAAGTGTTGAGTTAATATTTGGGGTTGAGTTAACATTTGTTTTTCATTGTTGATTAATAGCTCTTAAAAGAAGCAAACATAAAACCCTTCAATTTGCATAAAGCTTGATAAAAAGGTAGCAGAATTTTAAACATATGCAATAAATGCATTTTAGAAATTAAATCGTTGTGAAATTTATCAGTTATATCAGACCAGAAATGGGGAGAAAGTTCATTTTTATTTGGTAGGAAATGCACTGTTGTTGATAAAATATCTCAAAATTTTCCAGATAAATAAAGAATTCAGAAAATCTTTTTTCACATCAGTCAAAACCTTTGTAATGTTTTCTTCTTTTATTCAGTATAGTGAAATTAGAAGTAATTCCAAACCAGAAAAAATATGTATTTTGTCTTCTGATGATATCAGTTTACTTTGATGCTTACTTCAAAACACAATTCTGTCAAGCTGACTTGGTGCCACTGTGGCTCCCCACCAAAATGCTTTTGGTAAATTGGCTTTTCTGCAAGGAAACAGTCTACTAAAAAAAAAAAAAAGAAAAAGAAAAAACAAACAAACAAACAAACAAACAAAATAAAAGAAAACAACAGACTAATTCTATTTATAACAGAAAGTTTATGTACCAGTCTATGTACCACACATGCAAGCTGTTTTGACTGATTGGCATCTGAATCCAAGCTAGTATTGATGGGTGCTGATATATATCAAAGCTTCTCTGTGCCCTTGTATCAAACTGAAGGCTGGAACAATCACTTGCAGCAGCTCCTGTACCAGAAGTTGATGTACAGCTGCCAATAGATAAATCATTTACTTTCAACACCTGTGCTGGCTACTTCCTAGAGGTTTTACATTAGCATGCTGGCTCCCTCTCTGCAGAGAGAAAAGACTATTAACCTGAAACCATTTCATGGACAAAAAGACACATTCTGACAAACTGAAATACCGAGAAAAAAAAAGTCAAAGCTGAAATATGGCAATTCTCATTATAAAGCTTCTTTCTGATAAAAAGAGGGGCTTCAAGGAACTGCCATATACATAACATATTCTTTGTATTCTTCCTGGTACATCAGGCAAAAGCTTGTCTGGCTTTTATGGCTCTCTTGTCTAAATTATGGTTTTTGCTTGTGGCTTCCTCTGGTCACAAAATGGTTTAATGCTCCTGGATCACAGAGAAGAATCACTTAGGAGATATTCTACAGTCTTTTGTGATTAAGTACTCTATTAAAACTACAACCCAGAGTGAAGATCCTGTGGAGAGACTCCAAAGACTGACATTTGGAGCTGAAAAGGATCTTAGAAAACCTCTTACATCTGTCTGACAAACTCGGATGTATTCCCATCGACCCTCCTGAACTTGTTATTCTAGTCTGGGCGATAATCCAAGATCTTTCATGAAACTGAGTTCCCCCAAGCCTCCTTAATATCACTAGCTCTTGGATAATGGGGCTTAAAGTCTCAACACACCCTGAGATCTTTCAACCCTGAGCTATTCCCATGTTACAGGCTTCACTAAGCTGCATACTGCTCAAATAGTAACAGCTYGGATGTTGCCTTCAGTCTGATTTCATTTGATACTGTAGTCAGTGAATCTCTCCTGTCCACTGTTGTTCATTCAGAGTGTGAAAACRTGAACGTTTATTTACATGTTTTACCCAGCTATGGCTGAGGCTCTAAGAAGGAAAGAGCAATAGTGCAATAGAGAGTTCTTCACAGAACAGGGAATAATAATGGTAATATTTTTTAATGGCAGATGGTGAGGGTCATAGAGAGCTGTGTGCATGCATGCACATACACAGTAAGAGTCCCTGAAAATCAGTAATCAGGGTTCTAATGTTCTGAATACAGCAAAATAATGTAGTTGTAAAAGAACTCTGAAGTACTGAATGCTAAATTTTTAGTGTTGGTCTCACTAGGTATTTTTAATTCACATGTAAATAATATATTAAATCATTACTTAAAAGGATGTAGACAACATAAAGAATATTAGAGATCTGAAGAAAAGATTTTGTAAGCGTTTTAACAATCACAGCACCAGTATCAATTTATGTAATCTATGTATTGTAAATCCATGCACAACTATCTTTAAAAAAATTGAAATGCCACATAGAACAAATCAGGTTGGAAATGTTGAGAATATGTGGAGTTGTGACAAAAAATTGTAGTCTTAAAAAAAGTAAAAAGAAAAGATATTAGACTTATGTGCTCTTATGGGCGCATTCTTTACCAACGATGGCAATCCTGCCCGCAGGTGCTGGTGGGCAGCCCCCAGCATCTGTGAGGAATACACTTTATTGCATAATCTCAGGACTGAGACTTCTCTAATTTAAGAATTAGCAAAATGAAAAAAAAAAAGGAGACAAAAATACTCATTCTTTTGAAAGTTCCAGTTACAAGTTTCTTAAGTGTTTCTAACAATGTATTTATACTTATAAAAAGGCTTTTGAAAGCAATGTCTATTCATCATGCGTGACACGGATGTAATTCCATATAGGTGTGTCTTAGATGGGAATTAATCCTTTCAGATTGCAAACTGGACATTAATTTTGGATTATCACTCAACGTTATTACTGGGTAGTTCATAAATCAATCCCACCAAGTCCATCAAAGAAAAAATACTGAAACCCCCAAAAAATCACAGTTGCTACTGTTCCTCTAAGTCAGTACTATGAAARACTTTTTATCAATTAGAAATTTTACAGAAAAGTCAGTCTACTAGAGTCAATGGAAATTATTCTCCACTTATACATAATTGCCTSATGGTCTGGGTAAGGGAAGTATTAGTTTACTGATCTATTTAGTTTGGGGATGAAAAACCCAGTCCCATGTTATCAGGAAGAGGGGATTAATGTGAAACCCTCACCTCTCATACCATTTCTCTGATTACCAAGCAACAGACTTCCTCCTGTTTCRAAAAGATCACATTTTATAGTCAAAATGAACATTTCAGGAGAATTTCAATTAGCAAAAATGTCCACTTGTTCTAAAGTGGAATGAAAACAAATCCCCAAATCTCAGAAGTTGCTGTGAAACAGAATTGTTGTCAGATCTGCTATTACCCACAGAGGGCTTTGGATCAGACCCATTATCCCTTTAATCTCTTTATGTCTTTCCCATGAGCAGAGGACAAAAATGAAAACAGAAAGCCCTATGCATCAGTGACCTAGATCAGACTACAGAGTTAGTAGCTAGAACAGTAAAATATCACTGCTCAAGTTCCCCTTCTACCAACAAGTTGTGCTATACTCTGTCAGTAGGTAACGGGAAAAGACAACACAAAAGGAAAACAAGTAGGGGAAAAAATAATATGTGAATATCTATTTTCTTCTAGAGAAAAGTATTTTATAAATATCTCTATTTAGTGGCAAACCATGAAGAGCTGGAAGCACCACTGCTATCTCCCAGCTCCCAATACTGTTTCCTAAAAATCTACTGAAAACAGCATAAAGCAAAGCAAAAGTCTAGCCAGCTCTGCTTTGGAACCACTTGTGAAAGGCAGGAGTACCCTTCGTCTTTCAGAATGGGACAGCGCTGGATATCTTCCAGCCAGGTTGGTAGCCACTATAACCATTCCTGTAATTTATTGGCCTAGCTCATTGACTGCTGTATGGGAATTACTGACAGATGTCTAGCATTTTGTAACACTTTTCATTCTGAAGGATTTGAAAACCATTTGTATGTCTTAGCTACACACACACACACACATACATACATACATACATGAGTCACCCATGATGGTGAATGTGGCTGTTACACTACCTGTTAATTTTTGGTACATAATGTAATCACTGCAGCAATTCCTTAAACTTAGAAGATGAAGTACTCCTCGGTCACACACTGGAAAGTATAGTAAGTACTGATTTCTTGTTAATGATGTTCATTGTGCATTTATTAATTTGATACTTGACAGACAGAGAGAAAGGAATGTAAATGGCTATAGCAGGAAACTGGAAAATTGCTACTAACATTGTGATAATAACAGAGTCACAATTGCCTTGTTATTCAATTTCAAAACCTGTAAGACAGTGAGAGTGTCAGTGTTCATCCTTAGATAAAGGAATTGTATGTGCAGAACACTCTAGAATTATATTTTCATGTTCTGTTTAATACACATCATAAATGTTCTCACCTCTTGATCTACTTGCTTCAAAATATTAACAAAATTAAAGTTGTCCTGCTGTTTTGCCTAGAAGAGTAGTTTTAATTCAGATGTCATCAGTGATATCGGCTGTCCAACAAATGAGAAAATAGCCGATATGTTACGAGTCTTTTCAGAAAGAATTTGAATGTGATTGAAGCCTCTCTATAGATAAGTATTTTGCGTGTTGGAAAGTACAAAGAGATAATGAAACAAATAATTCAGCATCTGTAGACACAATAGGAGCAATAAATAAATAATATCACCAGGAGAAAAATGTGCTGGTTTTGATTATGCATTTTGCCCACAGCTTTAAGCAATATGTGTGCTATCAGAAAACATTCYTTTTTCTAATGAGTAATATTTATCACTATCATTAGAAAAGCCAGTCAAGATGCACGCACACATACATACACAGGTAGCCATACACACAGGTGCAGCTCTACACATGATATTCATGCACATAGATGCAAAAAATATATGAAGTACATATTAGCCCTACACATGTATAAACCCTGTCTGGTCCTTGAAAAAAATATTCCATGTACCATTATTCTTAGAAGATGTCTGAATTATCCTGAAGTTACACTGACAGAAAATGAGATGAACCGAACCCCTTGACTCTTGCTTTTACTGCCTTCTGTTTTAACCTTGTAAAATGGATGTTGCATTTCCAAGGTTTTACTGTTTTTATTTCTTTAAATAAAGAAAAATGTCTCTGCAGTACAGCTGTCAGAGTGCTGTAGCAGGTGCACTCGGGCTATGTCTAGACGGCACAGCAGATGAGCATCCTGGCACGCCTGGGATCCCAGTCCTCCGACACCCTCATCACAGATGCGTGATGCTGCTCCCCCTGGCCTGATCACCCTCTTCCTTAACCGTGGAGATGAGGACATAGGGGAGGGAGAGAAGGAGAATAAGGTGATGGTGCACTTCTGGGTCTGGGTCTGATATTCTCTGGGGTCCTGCAGTGCAAATATAGTCTGGGTGACTCTCCTCATGCCCACTGAAGTCAGTGGGAATTTTTCAAGTAAACACCGATCTCCAATACTCCATATGACAGTAGAGGTTATAGAAAGAAAAACACTAACAATGTTTAACTGAGAAAAAGTATACTTATGATAAAACACAAGTACTCATATTGCCTTAGGCTCTGAGGATCGTCAGACTGGTTTAAAACCAAGGTTTATATTCGTTATGTCATATATATTAAATTTTGTATTATTTCCATAGGTCTTTTGATTTTGACCATTTACAACAAGCTAAAGCTTGGACTTGGAAAAAACAGCCAGGCCGAAACTTGAAATATATGTCATATTCACACAATACATTTCAGTTTCACCCGATTACAAATTTCCAATGGAATTTTGTTCTATTAAAAAGTTTTTCTTACTATCAGTACATTAATTTTTGTACAGCCAACAGATTGTGTGATAGACTCATTCCTGAATAAAAATTAGTAATTTATATAATTTCAAATCCCAGTGGTGCTCAGAGGAGTCTGTAATATTGCTTAATGTGTTAAAAATTGCCAAAGTGATTTATTTTCAGAGCTTCCAGGGCCCATTAATATATATGCGATTTGGTCAGAATTTACACAGTTGCTTCTGTCTAGATAGGTACTTAAAACTTGAAAGTCAAAATACCTCCCAACTGATGCAACATCTTTTCTAGATTTAGACCACATCTTTATAAACAGTATTTACTATATTTAATGTCTTGTTTGACCTGATTTGATAACTGACGTACAAGGATCTCAACCTATCACACTACTGCCTCATTCCATCTTTGTTAAGGAATCAGAGTCAAATAGAAGTAAATGTTAAACCCAGAAGAGATCTTTTTCTTGTTTATTAGTTATGCAAAATCTGCAACTGCTGTGACCATTCATGTTCGATAATTAAAAAAAAAATAATTAATGATCTTCTGTTACAGGACAGGTCTCTGAACAATTCCGAATGGAACACTATTAAAAAGACAACACAATCTGATTGATTAAAACTTCTCCAGTGACAGAGCAGCTTGGCTGAACGTGGTTTATGACTTTATTAATGCAACATATGCACCATTTTAATTTCAAATGCACTATTTTAATTTAGGGGAAACCTTTTGTAGTAAGTAGCAGTCCCTAAGTGCTTACCYATAAGGCTGCTTACGGCAGGCTGCCTAAATTACACGAGGATAGTCTGCATCTCAGTGCAGAGAAATACTCCTTTTATTAGTACAACCAATTAAAACTGAGGTAGTGTATGACAGCTGTGGAAATTGTTAATAATTAGAATCCAGCAAATGACTGTTGTATCTTGATTCTGATCCCTGTACAGTCATACTCATCTTGAGAGTATTTCAGATTAAAGGTAAAGGGAGAAGAAGGAAGATTTGATTTGAACCCATTGCCTCTGGGAAAATGGTGGAAGTAAAAAGATGAATAGTACATTTCTTCCTTGGGGACTTGTCAATAGTTGTATTACAGCCAACACTAGAACTGTCAGATAAATGAATTATTAAGAATTCAACTTCAAGACAGGAAGTTAAGTTTTTCTGCAGATGCTGAATAACCAATACATGCCCAAAGAGAAGTAGATGGCATTAGTCATAAGTGGCTATAAGCATCTTTGCACAAGGATGGAAGAAATCACAATATACCAGCTACCAAGTGGAGTGAGGTGGATGGGAAAGTATAATTGTCTTTGGTATGAAAAGATATGCCTTCCCATAGGATCTTCCTCCTTTGGRTTTTTATGAAGACCTACCAAGAACTTAAAGAAACAATCCTACAAGTCCTTACCAACAGACATAATTTTAAATACATGTGACGCCATTTCTGAACCACGGTTGTTTACATCATTAAGGTAAGAACAAACCCCAAGATTTGCAGGATTTGGAACTACAATGGCTGCTTTTCTTCTAGTAAAAACAGCGAACTGCCATCAGATTGAGTCCTGTTTAAGGTACCAAATGGTTCACTTTCAAAGCAGAATGTAATTATCTCACAGTTACTCACTGGAATTTCTGGCATGAAGTAAAGCCAAAAACACATATAGAAAGTTGGATTAAATATGCATAACTGCCTACAATGTGAAAAACCATTCCTTACAGCAATCTATCTTGCCAACATCTTTTTAAATTTTTGCACATATACATAGCTAGCGGATCATAACAGAGGTTGATAGCAAGACCAGTAAGAACTTTAATACCTAGGGAGGAGAAAAACCCAAACAAAATGATCCAATTAAAATTGTAGGAGATAACATTATTTCTCAAAGGTGGTGAGAAGGTTAGGTGAGCAATAATTACTTGACAGTAAAAGCCAGATTACTCTCAACTGCAGTTGCATTTCATATACTTAACTTTGAAAACAAAATACCTCAGCTGTAAGCTCTGTTAACAATTTTCTTCATTACTTTAGGAAGGGTAACTCACCGTTTTCTATGCAAGATTTGGATCTCTGTTTTCACAATTATGAATGGCGTTACTATTACCTTGACCATAGAAGCCCACCTCCAATTTCTTTGCCTGGGGCTCATATTAAGAAGGGAACACAAATAAACATACTATTACGCTATTAAACATATCCATTAATTATACAGTGATTTTTAAACAAAGTCCTTGAAACCCCTCTTTGGAAGGATGGGCAAATATAATTAAAGCTAAGCAGAAAAGATTTCTCCTGTGTTTCCAAAACCTAAAGCATGGGAAAAAGCTTAATTTTTTCACATTGCCTGAGGATGTGAAAAACCTTAGTGCAAGGCGAAGCACTTGATGTCCCACGTTGCAGAGGGTAACCCTCATTGAGAGGTGGCTGACTATATTGAGGGGCTTTCTCAGAACTGAAGTACCATCTCAAATCTGAAAAACTTTGGACTGTGATGGGGATGTGATCTGACATGATCTGGTAAACTGACACTTTGTAAAAATAAAACACTTTGTGAATTCAAACCCAGGTCTTCCTTATTTTTTCCTTGACAGCTATGAAAATAGAGGGTTGTGAATGCACAGTTAGTTCCACAGCAGTATAAGAAACCAGTTCCTCGAGATGTTAGAAATAGAATCATAGAATCATAGAATCATAGAATCGTTAAGGTTGGAAAAGACCTCTAAGATCATCRAGTCCAACCATCAACCCAGYACMMATRCCCACTAAACCATGTCCCGAAGCACCTCATCCACACGTTTTTTGAACACCTCCAGGGATGGTGACTCCACCACTTCCCTGGGCAGCCTGTTCCAATGCCTGACTACCCTTTCAGTGAAGAAATTTTTCCTA
>JASVER010000019.1:8484329-8498596 GCA_030449065.1 Oceanodroma leucorhoa
TCCAGCCTTCCTGGGCCCCTTTGCCCTTCAGGACCGCTTCCCAAGGGACTCTCTGAACCAGCATCCTGAACAGGCCAAAGTCTGTCCTCCGGAAATCCATGGTAGCAGTCTTACTGACCCCTCTCCTTACTTCCCCGAGAATCGAGAATTCTATCATGTCATGGTCGCTGAGCCCCAGACGGCCAACGACCACCACATCTCCCACCAGTCCTTCTCTGTTGGTAAACAGCAGGTTGAGCGAGGCAYCTCCCCTGGTAGGCTCRCTYACCAGCTGCGTCAGGAAGTTGTCTTCCACACACTCCAGGAACCTCCTCGACTGTTTCCTCTCTGCCGTGTTGTATTTCCAGCAGACGTCGGGCAAGTTGAAGTCCCCCACAAGGACAAGGGCTAGCGATCGTGAGACTTCTGCCAGCCGCTTGTAGAATGCTTCCTCTGCCTCTTCATCCTGGTTGGGTGGTCTATAACAGACGCCCAGCAGGATATCCGCCTCGCCGGCCTTCCCCCTCATCCTAACCCATAAGCACTCAACCCGATCATCACAAACGTCGAGCTCCGTGCAATCGAAACACTCCCTGACATATAGAGCCACCCCACCGCCTCTCCTTCYTCGCCTTCTGAAGAGCTTGTAGCCATCCATCGCAGCACTCCAGTCATGAGACTCRTCCCACCACGTYTSCGTGATGGCGACCAAGTCATAGCTGTCCTGCYGCACAATGGCTTCCAGCTCCTCCTGTTTGCCGCCCATACTGCGTGCATTGGTGTAGATGCACTTGAGCCGGGCTATCGACCTCACCCCCAAGATTGGCACGCCACCCCTAGGCTCATCTCTCTCGAGCGTGGCTCTATCCCCTTCCCCCTTCGTACCTAGTTTAAAGCCCTCTCGATGAGACCCGCCAACTCATGGGCGAGAATCCTTTTCCTCCTTTGAGACAGATGTACTCCATCTATCGCCAACAGGCCCGGTGCCTTGTAAACTTCTCTGTGGTCAAAAAAGCCAAAGTTTGACCGGTGGCACCAGCCTCTGAGCCACTTGTTAATCAGCTGTGTTTTCCTGCTCCTTTCAGTGTTCTTCCTCGCCACTGAAGGGATTGAGAAAAACACCACCTGTGCTCCCGATCCCGCAATCGATCTCCCCAGTGCCCTGAAGTCCCTCTTGATTGCTTTGGGGCTTCTCTCCGCAATCTCGTCGCTGCCTACCTGCATKACCACCAGCGGGTAGTAGTCAGAAGGGTGTACCAGATGGGGGAGTTTCCTGGTTATGTCCCTAACCCRGTCCCCCGGRAGGCAGCAGACCTCCCTGTGGGATGGGTCCGGTCGGCATATGGGGCCCTCCRTTCCCCTCAGAAGGGAATCACCCACGACAATTACCCTCCTTTTTTTCTTACGAGTGGCAGTCGTAATGCGTGGGGTTTCCTGACTCACCCCAGRCAAGCCCCTGGATAGACCCTCCTCTGCTTCCGCATTTGCCTGGCCCTCAAGCTCCAGAGCCCCGTATCTGTTTTGTCAGGGCAACTGGGAAGGTGAGGGAGACCGGGAAGGGATTCGCCTGCCACGCTGCACAGGGACCCATTTCCATTCCCAGAGGTCTCTTAGGTCCCCTCCTTCTGGMCGGTGGCAAGAGGGAAGGGGGTCCTCTGCTTCTTGGGGAGCCTCGACCTGCTGACTTTGCTTCAGGGATGGCAGCGTGTGGCTCCACCAGTCTATCTCCCTCTCACACTCCCTAATGCTCCTTAACCTGTCCCCTTCCTCCTTCAGCTCTGCCCCTAGGCTGAGCAGATCATTCACCTGGTCACACCGCACACAGKAGTTACGTCCACTGCCCTTCGGTACCAGTGACAGGCCCAAGCATTCCCTGCAGCCGGAGGTCTGGACAGCTGCTTGCTTGTGTGGGAGCTGCGTCTGGGTCCTCACACTCCTCCTGGCGGTGGCTTTCGGCCGCGTGGAAACCATGGCTAGGTCCCCTTCTGGGGAGGCAATGACCGCTAGTTAAGTTAGCCTCTAGAGCCGGAGGCGGACGACGCCCCGCCCGCACRCCTGCCCTGCACKAACTGCCCACGCAAACTGCYGCGCCAYGCCCTTCTGACACACCACGCCCTGTTTRCCCGCCCTGGTCGCCACGCTCCTGGTCGCTCGCGCTCCCTGGGRGCTGCTCTTGTACGCAAGGGGGTTTGGCTGCCGTCACCCTYGGCCCCACCCACGCTGAATAACAGACTCAGTCCCATGACAGTTATGCTGAAAAACAAAATTCCAGCTTGTATCTATGGATGTTACTAATCTATGGAAGAGAATTTTATTGTTTGACATCTAGAGCCGTAAAGGGATTTCCATACATATTTATTTAACTATAAGTATCTTGTTTGTTCTTTCCAGAAACTAGCAATTAGGACTACAAAAGGCATAACAGAGTGTCGGGCTACACCTGTCTGACTCCAGTGAACTAGCTACTCTGGTGATAATGGGTGTTCAGCGTGGAGCTGGCGGCTGCCAGGGTGGAATGCAGTCGGCAGGATGCAGGTGCTCTCATCTCACTTCTGCCCACAATCCCTGCTGTACTGGGGAGTCCACACATTCACCGGGGAGGCTAGGATGAATATGTCTCAAGCTAGTATTGGCTTTCACAAAGAAAGAGAAAATGATCCTGACACCAGCAAGGTGTAGAAGGCAGCATCTGACCATAGTTTAGGTTATGGCCTATTCTCTGCATCATTCAGTAATTTTACTAGTAGTTTTAAACTGTCAAGATAATGAGTCCCTGTGCAAGATATGTTATCCTGGGGTGGGATATTGTATTTAACTAAAGCATCTGGGCTGCACATGGAACGTCAGTGTTTTCCAGAATGAAGGCACCATAGAGTATGAAATACCACATGGTCTTTTATAGACAACCCCTATAGGCGCAAAAGCAAATAATTGTGGTAACTTGTATATCTCTGTATGGTAATGTTATAGTGGTTGTCCTTGCATCAAAGGCAATAGAACATGAATGCTTGCCAACCACTGTTATGGTGATACCATAACAATCTCTCTTCAATGGGTTTTTTCTTCTTTTTTGTAGCATTCTCAGTTATATTTTATGTGCTAACTGTTGGAAATTTCAATTTCATTGTGATCATCTCCGTAATATTCCATGTTACTGTCTGCTAACAATGCAAATAGCTCACATTTATCATGGCCTTCCAATCAAATTAACAAAAATGCTGAAGCTGTGGAAATCAGTGCTTTTTCCAGAAACATTTAAGAATGCTTGTCACATATCTAGTTTGCATTTCTATCATCACATGAGGATTTTGAAATTCTGTTGGCAAGTATGGATCTGATCTATTGCTGTGTATAGATGCTTAGATAAAATGTTTGGATATGAAGGTAATAGGTGTCCTGAAAATAGTCCTAAGCAAACAGAGTGATTAGAAAATTTGACTTCTACAAGAAAGCAAACAGGAAAGAGGTTGAGTCATTGGTCTTGATTTTAGCACAAAGTCATGCTATCCAGGAAAGGGAAGAAGAGCTTTTGTGTATAGAAAGGCTGGGGGAAAGAGCAGAATTACAGCACTCTATGAAGAACTGAAATATGAACATGCTTCTGTACCTAACATATGTATCAAGAATGAGAGCCAATCTGGTTGAGAAGATGATGTAAGGTAATGTGCTGTTGAAAATACCATAGAATGAAAAGCAGGAATAATCGTAAATCAGTCACCTAGCAATAGTCCAGACAAGCAAATAATAGCAACCATGAGTACTGATAATATGCCACATACCTCATTTTATGCTTATGTTTCGCATTTTGTTTATTTGCACATGTTGTGGTTTAACCCGGCAGGTCGCTAAACACCATGCAGCCTTTCACTCACTTCTCCCCAGTGGGATGGGGGAGAGAATAAAAAAAAAAAAAAGTAAAACTCATGGGTTGAGATAAAGACAATTTAATAGGACAGAAAAGAAAGGGAAAATAATAACAATAATGATAAAAATATAAAAAACAAGTGATGCACAATGCAATTGCTCACCACCCGCTGACTGATGCCCCAACAGTTCCCAAGCAGTGGGCTCCCAGCCAGCTTT
Source organism: Oceanodroma leucorhoa (assembly GCA_030449065.1). NCBI lineage: Eukaryota > Metazoa > Chordata > Aves > Procellariiformes > Oceanodroma > Oceanodroma leucorhoa. Next base: position 8,488,392 of record JASVER010000019.1, read on the forward strand.
TCCCCTAGTTTATATACTGAGCATGATGTCATATGGTATGGAATATCCCTTTGGTCAGTTGGGGTCAGCTGTCCTGGCTGTGCCCCCTCTCAACTTCTTGTGCATCCCCAGCCTACTCACTGGTGGGGTGGTGTGAGAAGCAGAAAAGGCCTTGACTCTGTGCAAGCACTACTCAGCAGTAACTAAAACATCAGTGTGTTATCAATCAACATTATTCTCATCCTAAATCCAAAACAGAGCTCTATGCCAGCTACTAGAAAGAAAATTAACTCTATCTCAGCCAAAACCAGGACAATATCCACCCCTTACTCTATACCATCTACATCATGCCCAGGTCTTACACTTTCCAATGCATTCTAATTAAACGCCATCACTTTTCCTGTCTTTTGATGTATACACACAGATATCATTCCCTTAGTCTATGGGCCATCCCTCTAAAATGTCCATTGAGTTCACTTAGTCCATGACTTTGGGCTCCGTCTGTCATAACAGTCCTTCAGGGCAGGAGAGATGGTGAGTGGTGTTGGATTGTTGCATCCTGAAGCCAGTTCTGGTTCCATCACCTGCTGCCCTTGTTCGGTTCTATCATCGCTGCACTTTGGTCAGTTTCATCAAAGTTCATTCTTCGTTAATCTGGGTGATTCTTACTTCAATATCGATCATATGACATATAGCAACCATAGAAGTGATGACATATAATATTATATAGCAATTAACATCATACAGTTCAGTTCATTGGCTATTTTCACCCAAAATCAAATCCCCTTGAGGTATACATCGGACTTCCCCATCCTTTTGCATTACCCACCAAGTGCACCCAGGTCCTTGAGCAAAATCCCACAAATGGGTTTGGCTTTGCCAAAGGCGGGAGTAACCCAGGTTGTCTTTGTGAGAGACTGAAAGAGTTAATACGAGGTTGATGTCTCAAACGTTGTGGCGAAAAAAGTTCTGCATAGCAATGATAGACAGCAAATGAGAAGTCGGTTAACACAGGACACGGAGGGCGTGCCGGAGGATGCGCATTTCCGTGTTCTGCCAAGCAAGATGACTCACCATATATGGCAAAAGGTCATACAGATATTATTTGAGGAAGGGGCTCAAGACCACCTGAAAGACCTTTCGCGACCACTCGAAAGACCCCTCACGACCACCCCCGCAGTGGCAGAAGATGAAGCAGCTACGTGACTGACGTAATCAAGGRGTGGGGACAAGACTGTAAAAAGACACCAACCCAAGGAACTGGCATGCGCCCATCACCGGAGGATTGCCACATCCGTCATAGTTATCACRGGATCCAATTGTGGTGATATCCCTCTGTCTCCTTTCTTTCTATCTCTCTTTTTCCCTTTCCTCTCTTTCCTCTTCTTCTTCTGAATGTTTCAACAGAACCCACGTTGCCTACTGTTATGCTTTCCACGTTCAGGTTGCTTCTACCATAWATAAAATGTTTAATCGATTGTTTGGTGTCGTTTCACCTTAATTTAGCCCGAGGGAATCTCTAAACCTCTACGACCCCCTGGTTTGCCCAGTCCGGGTCGTAACAGTCTTCCCCAGCATATTTTTTATGTGCACTACAGGGACTTTATTCCCTTCTGCAGTACGTAAAAGTCTTGACTGGGCAGGGCCAGCTCGATTGGCAGATCCCCTAGCATTGACTAACCAGGTGGTTTTTGCTAAATGTGTATCCCAATGCTTGAATGTCCCACCACCCATTGCTCTCAGTGTAGTCTTTAACAGTCCATTGTATCGTTCAATTTTCCCAGAGGCTGGTGCATGATAGGGGATGTGATAGACCCACTCAATGCTACGCTCTTTGGCCCAGGGCTCTATGAGGATGTTTCAGAAATGAGTCCCATTGTCTGACTCAATGTCCTGGTTTTGGCTGGGGTAGAATTAATTTTCTTTCTAGTAGTTGGTATAGTGCTATGTTTTGGATTTAGTGTAAGAAGAATGTTGATAACACACTAATGTTTTTAGTTGTTGCTAGGTAGTCTACTTTCTCAAGGACTTTTCAGCTCACATGCTCTGTGAGGTGCACAAGAAGCTGGGAGGGAGCATAGCCAGGACAGCTAGGCCAGCTGGCCAATGGGGTATTCCATACCATGTGATGTCATGCTCAGCATATAAGGCTGGGGGAAGAAGAAGGAAGTGGGGGACGTTCGGGGTGATGGCGCTTGTCTTCCCAAGTAACCGTTACGCGTGATGGAGCCCTGCTTTCCTGGGGATGGCTGAACACCTGCCTGCCCATGGGAAGTAGTGAATGAATTCCTTGTTTTGCTTTGCTTGCCTGCRCGGCTTTTGCTTTGCCTATTAAACTGTCTTTATCTCAACCCACGAGTTTTCTCACTTTTACCCTTCYGATTCTCTCCCCCGTCCCACCCGGGGGAGAGTGAGCGAGCGGCTGTGTGGTGCTTAGTTGCCGGCTGGGCTTAAACCACGACRCTCAATTCTTTCTGAGGTGCCATGTTGCCATAAGACTTGCTTTTCAAGGCCCAGGATAGTGTTCTGGGTGGTGGCATGGGGCACAGGATACGTTTCCAGTCACCCGGCGGTTGCTTCCACCATGGTGAGCACATAGCACTTGCCTTGGTGGGTTTGTGGGAGTGTGATAYAGTCAATCTGCCAGGCCTCCCCATATTTATATTTCAGCCATTGTCCTCCATACCAAAGACTCTTTAACTGCTTGGCTTGTTTGCAGTGCATATTTCACATTCATGGATAACTCTGCAATAGTGTTCATGGTCAAGTCCACCCCTCAATCACGAGCCATCTATATGTTGCATCTCTTCCTTGATCGCCTGAGATGTCATGGGCCCACTAAGCTAGAAATAATTCACACTTATGTTGCCAGTCCAGGTCCACCTGAGCCACTTCAATCTCAGCAGCCTGATCCACTTGCTGGTTGTTCTGGYGTTCTTCAGTGGCCCAACTCTTGGGTACGTGAGCATCTACATGACGTACTTTCACCACCAGTTTCTCTACCCGGGCAGYAATATCTTGCCACAATGCGGCAGCCCAGATGGGTTTACCTCCGCGCTGCCAGTTGCTCTGCTTCCATTGCTGCAACCACCCGCACAGGGCATTTGCCACCATCCATGAGTCAGTATAGAGATAAAGTACTGGCCATTTTTCTTGTTCAGCAATATCCAAAGCCAGCACGATGGCTTTCATCTTTGCAAACTGACTCAATTCACCTTCTCCTTCAGCAGTTTCTGCAACTTGTCATATTGGACTCCATACAGCATCAGGTGTGTGATGTGTGGAGGGGACCCTCCCTTTGAACATCCAGCCCAGCTCCGGCAGTCGGGATGCCAGGAGGAGCTGTGCTTCAGTACCAACCACTTCCGAAGCAGCTTGAACCCCTTCATATGCTGCCAATATCTCTTTCTCAGCTGGAGYATAGCGGGCCTCGGATCCTCCGTATCCCCGACCCCAAAACCCTAAGGGTCGTCCTCGAGTCTCCCCTGGTGCTTTCTGCCAGAGGCTCCAGGTAGGACCATTCTCCCCAGCTGCGGTGTAGAGCACGTTCTTTACATCTTGTCCTGCCTGGACTAGCCCAAGGGCTACTGCCTGAACTATCTCCCCTTTAATTTGTTAAAAGGCTTGCTGTTGCTCAGGGCCCCATTTGAAATCATTCTTCTTCCTGGTTACTTGAYAAAGAGGGTTTACAATCAGACTGTTATTTGGACTATGCATTCTCCAAAAACCAACAATGCCTAAGAAAGTTTGTGTTTCCCTTTTGCTAGCTGGTGAGGATATGGCTGGTATTTTTTTGATCACAACCATTGGGATCTGATGACATCCATCTTGCCATTTTGTTCATAAATCCTGGATGTCCCGTGCAGGTCCCTTGACCTTACTTTGTTTTATGGCAAAACCAGCTTCCAGAAGGGTTCGGACTATTTTCTTCCCTGTCTCAAAAACTTCTGCTGCTGTGTTGCCCCACATGATAACATCATCAATGTACTGCAGGTGTTCCGGAGCCTCACCCTRTTCCAGTGCTGTGTGGATCAGTCCGTGGCAAATGGTGGGGCTGTGTTTCCACCCCTGGGGCAGTTGATTCCAGGTGTACTGGACGCCCCTCCAAATGAAAGCAAACTGTGGCGTGCAGTCTGCTGCCAAAGGGATTGAGAAGAACACATTAGCGATATCAATTGTGGCATACCACTTGGCTGCCTTCGACTCCAGTTCGTATTGAAGTTCTAGTATGTCTGGCACAGCAGCGCTCAACATCGGTGTGACTTTGTTCAGGCCACGGTAGTCCACTGTTAGTCTCCACTCTCCATTAGACTTTCACACTGGCCCTGTGGGACTGTTAAAGGGTGAGCGAGTCTTGCCGATCACTCCTTGGCTCTCCAGTTGAYGAATCAGCTTATGGATGGGAAGCAGGGAGTCTCAGTTGGTGCGATATCGTCGCTGGTTCACCATTGTGGTAGCGTTCGACACCCGTTGTTATTCGACCCTCAGCAACTCCACAACAGAAGGGTCCTCTGAGAGACCAGGCAAGATAGACAGCTGTTTAATTTACTCTGTCTCTGAGGCAGTTATACCAAAAGCCCACCGGTACCCTTTTGGGTCCTTGAAATACCCTCTCCTGAGGTAGTCTAAGCCAAGGATGCACGGAGCCTCTGGGCCAGTCACAATGGGATGCTTTTGCCACTCATTCATGGTTGGGCTTACTTCGGCCTCCAGTACAGTTAGATCTTGGGATCCCCTTGTCACTCCAGAAATACAAATGGGTTCTGCCCCTTCATAGCTTGATGGCGTTAGGGTACACTCTGTGCCGATGTCTACAAGAGCCTTATACTCCTGTGGGTCTGATGTGCCAGGCCATCAAATCCACACAGGCCAGTAAACCTGGTTGTCCTTTTCCTCCACCTGGCCAGAGGCAGGGCCCCTCTAGTCCTGGTCGTAATACTCATTACTCACTTCTTTTAAGTTCAAATCAGAAGTCCCTTTATTAAGATCAGGAGTAAGATCAGCCCTTCTACTCTATCTGGGGATAACTGATAACCTTAGTCCAGCCCTCAGAGGTGATAAACAGCACAATAAACAGGGAGCATATACAGCAAGTAAGGTGTTAACATAACACAACTCTGAGAGCAAGCACGACAACTCTGAGAGCAAATAAATGAATACTGTGACCAGCGACTGTTAACCCAATAATGAATGCTTACGACAAATTTGGTTTAATACTCTCTGGTCAGATCTGCTGTTATCATCTCAACCCTTTGAGCCCCACGTTGCGTGCTGAAAAGACTGTTGTGGCTTAACTTGGAAGGCAACTAAACACCTCACAGCCATTTGCTCACTCCTCCCCAGTGGGAGGGGGATGGGGGAGAGAATAAAAAAAAAAAAAAGTAAAACTCATGGGTTGAGATAAAGACAATTTAATAGGACAGAAAAGAAAGGGAAAATAATGATAATGATAAAAGATACAAAACAAGTGGTGCACAATGCAATTGCTCACCACCCGCTAACCGATGCCCAGCCAGTTCCTGAGCAGCGGACCCCCAGCCAGCTTTTCCCCTAGTTTATATACTGAGCATGATGTCATATGATATGGAATATCCCTTTGGTCAGTTGGGGTCAGCTGTCCCAGCCGTGTTCCCTCCCAATTTCTTGTGCACTTCCAGCCTACTCGCTGGTGGGGTGGTGTGAGAAGCAGAAAAGACCTTGACTCTGTGTAAGCACTGCTCAGAATAACGAAAATATTGGTGTGTTATCAACAGTATTCTCATCCTAAATCCAAAACACGGCACTATGCCAGCTACTAGATAGAAAATTAACTAGATAGAAAAAATCTCAGTCAAAACCAGRACAGCACATCACCTATTTGTCTTTTTCTTTTTCTGATCATTTTTTCTCCTTGGGGTGTTTCGTATGAGACCACCTGGTCTCAGATCAGTCTTTGGCCCTTTGTACAACTTTCCTTTTGCTTGAAATCTTATGGTAGTGATGAAAATGAAGGAAAACATTGAAACGTAAAAATAAATATACTTRTTTTTTTTGTCTTTACAGAAAGTTAGTAACTGCCAGATAATGGAAGGGCATGTTCCAAACCAATTGGAGTCAGCTGGACTTCAGTGAGCCTGGGTTGGGTTCTGGAGGCTAACATCCACTTTTTAATTTGCAACTTTTTATTTTTCTTATATTTCATGTTACAAATTTTGTAAGTTGTCTCATCTTAGATTTTGAAATGACAATATTCTGCAAGACACCTTCCTACCTAATAAAAACAGCAAGAACAGGCAGAAATGCTGTTTTGCCCTATCTGTAGAGCTAGCAGCATGACAGGAGATTCCAGAATTTTGCATGAAGTTATTTCTAGGTTCTTTTTTCATCTGCAGCCTGAATAGAGGCTGTGTATTTTGTATTAATCTTTGTATTAAATATCAGACTTTAAAATAAAGCATATCACTGTACTGGTACAATGTCAGAGCCTAAGAGCTCTGGAGGGACTAATAACTGAGACATGGTCTTCTTTCAAGCTTCCTTGTATTGCTGCAGAATAGATTACTGCAGTAGTTCCCTCTTTGTATTTTTAAGCAGTGGCTTACACCAGTGARCAGTGAGAAAAGGCACATTCTGCGTCATCTCCACTGTTTCCAGCAGCCTAAGGTAGATGGGTACTGCAAGTTATTTAGCTCTCCAGCTCTTTTTTGGGTCCTGGTCCCAATATTATTTGCGATACATGAGCATTAGTTCAATCCCAGGCTCCCTTTTGATATGAAGCAATAGTTCCTACCAAAACAAAGCCTGGGCATGGTTCGTTCAGGAGGTACCTTCCAGTTGGCAATTTGGAAAACAGTGACTCAGGTCTGGCTGCCATGGCCCTATGCTGTCCTCCCACATGATGCCAGCGGTCTGCGCACCCCCGCAGTCCTGCATGCTCCCATGCCAGGCCACACCTCTGCAGCACCCGCCATGTGGCCACGCTTCGGGTTCACAGCATAAAAACCCGCTGTTTCGGAAGGTAGCACAGACCTTGCATTGTTTGGCACATATCAGATGATTTAAAAAAAAAAGCACACAAATAAAGAGAACTGTGTTTTAAGATGACAGTGGCAGTCCACATAGGACCCACAGCCAAGCTTTTCATAGTTCAAGTGCAGCTCCCAGTCCGCACAGCCTGACTAAGGATCTGCTCCTGGAGAGGGTATGAGGATATACATGGTCTTTAGGATGTGGCTTCAAAAGATAGGCCACAATATGCCCTAGTGGCCTCTAAAATATTATCAACAGCTCTGTTACCCATTATTTAGATCACAAAACAGTGTATTGTACAGCTCTGAGTCTCTTAAAGATAGTATGTTAAATGATACTGATAACGATGATGGTGATGATAATAATAAAATAAAAATAAATAATATCTTGGTTTTTCTTCCCTTTACTTCTGAGCAGGATATACATACCAGGCTGAAGAACCCCAGGTGGACTTAAGCCTTGGTCTTCAAAGAGTATTGTACTCTTTTGGCAAGCTGTTCTTTTCCACAGATTTYGCTATGACTGGAACAATGTATCTTCAGGATCCAGGCCATTGAATCACTTCCCTCAAAAAGTATGATTTTAGTTATGTATCTCACTGAGGCAGCTGAATATATGCTTGTTCCTGTTCAACCAACTCTGTATTAAAGCAAATAAGAATATTAGGACACTTTAGTAGCATAAATTGTTCACTATTCGTTGATCCCCCAAGCTGACCATACACGTAATATTCATAATGTCATGATTTTAGGTCCCAGTTATATACTATTACCTAACAGATGGTGTAGAGTCTGTAGTGAACGTGGGTGCAGTTTGCTGAAGTCTATAGCTACCTCTTGTAGTCTACTATTCACGGAATCATAGAGTAGCCCAGGTTGGAAGGGACCTCGAAAGACCATCTGATCCAACGTGTCATGGGAAGGGGAGCCTAGACTAGATTATCGAGCACCCTGTCTTTTCAYCTCACTATTCATTATTCACCTCAATGCCCAGTAATGCAGGATAAATCCTAACAACTAGCATATGCTAAGCAATAGTTCCAAGTCTCAGCTGCATCCCATATTTTGAAAAATAGGTTTCTGTTTTACTGTTCTTGTTGTTTTTATTCAACTGTTAGTCTAAGTTTATAGGGCTGCCTTTGAGTGCTTTGACCTGGTTATCRCAGATGAGGAAAAGCTGCAGTTCAGAGCTGTGAGTTCTTGGCTGACCTAAGTATTTAGCCACTTGCATTTAGTTTATGCACCTAGTATCAGAGGTAACTTTGAAAACTTAAGCCTTATCCCCAAAATTATTTTTTTTTTTATCAAATACATTAGAGTCAAACTCCGTAGAGCACATCAACAACCCCTTTTAAAACATAAATTATTAAAAGCTTCAGGTGAGTCAGGGTAATTCACCCTTTTAACTGCAGCATAGTTCAACTTTTCAAAATATGTTGAACATATTTCAATTGGGCTGACTATGGCAATGCCTGAGGCTTCGATAAAAATTCACAACTACAAGACATAAGTGACACTGATGAATTCACTGTGTGACAGGCTGAAATGAAGAACAGAGGTGAAATTTCAAAATGTGAAAGKCTTCTAAATTTGTGTCTGTGTCTATTAATAAATCAATAGATAAAAATAACAAATGGTACTTCCAGGAATGATGCAAAAAGAGATMATCTCTTATCTCCAAGGGTAAAGGAGAATATTCAGAAAACCAGAGAAGAAATTAATTATAACTATCAGCTCCATTGGATTCATTAAATGATCAAGAACAGGAAATTTCCACATAATCCCTGCTAGATTCCTTGTGTCTATGGAAATGGATTTTTGATTCTGTTACAGGAATAAGTAAAGTAAAGGAAAGGAAAGTAAATTGTTGAAACTGAATGTGGTTGTTAATCCTACTCTCCTCAACTTCTCTTTGTCTTATACATGTAATCCTTTGAGGAATGAAGTATYTGGGGACTTGAAACTGGAGTGCCATGAGATGTATGTCTGGATGTCATAAACATATTTCACTAATGGGAAAAATAAATACACATATATAATTGGACTTTCATGGGAAAAAGAGGGAGCTGTGACTTTCTGCAAAATAAGAAAGAAGCCATTTGTGGACTACAGTGACATATCAAGGAGGAAAGCAAAGTATCTTTCTAGAGCTTCCTTGTTTTCAGGCTATGCTAGAATAGAGCTAGAAAAACCTTTTGCTTAATTAAATATTGATAGTTATATAAGTATATATGTTAGCTGTCTCCTTAAATGATGAACAGGATGACATTAAAAAAATTACAATGCTCTGAACAAAGCTGCTGTGATGGTAATTACATCTAGTACATTACCTCATAAAAAGCACTGCATTTATGTAAGAGAATTTTATTTCAATTTGAGGACAATATGGGTGCATAAAAAACAACAAATAAAGAGCTACACTTTTGCTACTCTGTCAAGAAAGTTTAGTGGAAAAGTTCCCTCAGAGGAGATTAATTTTAGACATTTAATTTTTCAATTATTCTCAGATTTGCAGCCAACTATTAAAATTCATTAGAGTATGAATGCTGCATGTTCTACATCAAGTCACAAACTTACCAGTTTTAAATGTTTATCTTTATTAATATTTCTAAGACACATTTGGACTTTCCACTATAAAAACCCATTAAACAGTCAGCACTAATTCATCAGAAGCATCGAGGGTCTAAATTCCATAGGTTTGGATCAGATAATAAGGAAGTAAGTATCAAATAACGGCAATTCAAACAGCTGTTAAAGTGAATATCTTTTTCTGGTCATCCTAACAGTCTATCCCTTAATTTCCTTCAGCCCAGCTAYGAAATAATTGTTAGACAAGTGCATAAATTTAAGCACTGTCCTAAAGTAAGGTGTTCTCTTGAACGAGGGCTCAAAACTTAAATTTGCATGTTCTAATCCAGCAGTATCTAACCCTGAGCCATGGCTGACATAAAAACTGTTCACTTTGGAGTAATGTCTTTGTGCCTTTAAGGAGAGCCATAGCAGCTGCCCAATTTTCCAGACATTACTACTATTATTTCTCATGATGCATTTAGGACAGACAGGAAACACGTTTTCCAAGTTTGCCAAAAGAGTTAGTTCCAAGAGTTAAATCCTTTTTTTAAGACCTTTTAGAAATTGCCAAGCATAGCAGTTCAAAAATCTTCTCCTCTCCTCTCCTCTCCTCTCCTCTCCTCTCCTCTCCTCTCCTCTCCTCTCCTC
>JASVER010000019.1:8498631-8511450 GCA_030449065.1 Oceanodroma leucorhoa
CCTCTCCTCTCCTCTCCTCTCCTCTCCTCTCCTCTCCTCTCCTCTCCAAATTTGAAAATGTTTTGACCATCCTGAATTCTAGCAACTGTGATACTTAATAACCTGCAAATGAGAGTAATGACTTAAGAGTCTTAGCTCTAGAACTGCTTCAGTCATGCCAGCTGAAGAACAAAAGTCATGTAGTAAGTATACTTTTTCCCTAATCATTACAAACCTTTTGTCTTATCACAGCTTGTCTATGTAGAAACCTTTTTAAAACTGTAGCTATTATCCACTTCTGTTCATCAAAAGTATACTGACGAAGTAAAAAAACTTGCAATCTTTCTTATACCAAGGCTATCTTTTAAATTAAATCATGAAAATAGATGTTTCCCCAATGATGCTTGACCTCAGTATGTATCAGGTTGTTGAAAGTAGCCTCAGGACTATCACAGAAATAAAAGCTAAATTGTAAGATTGCTTTAAAATCACATTCTTGTCCAAATCACCCTTCACATTTTTAAAAAAGCACCTTTGCTTTTCCAGAAATATGAAAAAATGCAATAGTATTAGAAGAGAAAGCCCAAACTACAAGATCCTAATGCAGAGAATATTTAATTCATGAAAGGAAAATATGCGAAAAAAGGGGAATAAATCCCTTAATAGTGCTGCATTTTTTGATAAAATTTTGCACAATAAAACATATTCTTTGAAACAACTTGATTCTCCCCTCATCCTTAGTGCTGCTTCAGTTTTGTTTTCCTTCTAATCTGAATAGAATCTGCTTAGCTTACTGCTTACAAAACTACAGCTTTGTTTTAGTCAGTACTACAGCTGAGCATGTGTCAAAAGACCATGAAGTAGGTAATGGAGAGGAAGAGAACCTTTCCAATGAACTTTAAATCACAAGAGAATTTTCAAGATTTTTTTAAACAATAGTACTAAAAAAATGCTGCAAAAGATTTTCTGCTCATTTCACACTGACATATAATTTGATCAAAGAAGTTATAAATTCCTTAAAATCCTTGTAATAATAATCCATTTTAAAATTGCTGTGTTTGGCCAACATTTGGTTTCATATCATTCCTTAAATGAAATTTTCTTAAGTACTTTAAAACAAACTTTATATATGATTTCATGTAATGTATCTTCTTTCTCTTATTGTGCAGAATAAACAATATCGACAGCTTCCTTACAGTATTTGCTTTATATGATATATTGTGTTCCTACATTATTGTGAGATTCTTATTCTCTAATATCAGTATCAACTTAAACAGTTTTCTTTTAAAGTAATCTACTGCTTTATGTTTTAAATTAAGGGGATAACAGTCCAAAAATATTCAGAGAAAGCACAGTCCCCTGGGTTCAGGTGTGCATGTAAGTGCACAGAGTAGACACCACTTACGGAGAAACAGTTCAATTCTGAAGTGTTGGAGGGAAAAAAAAAAATCAAATTTTAACACTGTTTGCAACTGGGCAAAACTGGCATCTCAAATTTTTTCAAATTGGATACCTTTTAGACTGTATTTAAATTACTGKCTGTAAATTATTATTGCAAAAGGTAAATTGTCATTGTCAAGCAAATGAAAAATGACAGTTCATGTTTCACAGGAATAGGATACTCTTCTAAAAATTAGGAACACCTATTTTTTCATGAGTGGAGATAAAAGAACAATAATAATAAGATGAGCTTCCCTAGATATCGCCAGTWTTCTGCATTATGCTTTCATGTGATAACTTTTGTATAAAAGATCTTTTGATGGTATAAAACCTCCCAGGTAGTAGGTATTGATCCCTTTCTTTTATAACTGCTGTCACTTGCAGAGGATATGGAGAGATTTTTGTATCAATGGCTGCTTAGCTCCTTCTCTGAAACGAATCAGTCTTCTTCTCAGGCTAAATTATTCCTCACAAATTTCTCTGCCTTGGTTCCCAAGGTGCCTTTTAGTAAGATAGTTGAGATATGCCTTCATGGATTCGTACTGTGCTGTGAAGACATACCATTACTATCAAATGCTTGCATGAATTTTGTCATATCCAACTTTATCCACCTAACATGTAGGTACCTGATCTGTCATAATCTATGTAGATAGATAAATTCACAGAGAGTGAGGCATCTCCAAATGACAATTAATCTCATGCACTGTGAATACCTACCTAGGGATGAGAGGAATCACACTGAAGAGGTTAATTTATCTCCATTGAAGGAACCAACATCACTAGCACAGATTAGGCAGCTAATTTTTAGGTGGCTAATGTTGGGTGAGATGAATACCACCTCAGATGATGAAGTAGCACAGTAGGTCAATGACTGAGTCCTCTGTAGTATGCAGAAGCTGTAACTCCCGCTGATATTACTTTTTCTAATCAACAACRAACAGTTATAATGAACCACCAGTCCCACTCTGAAGTATCTGAGTAGGAAATTTAATAYTAGCCATATCATCAACCGCAGCCTTTCTTTTTCTTAAGGGTTTTTTCCTCCTTGCTGAGCAGAAACAGAAAGACAGCATATTAAGCCTTTCTCCAGGCTTTGTCTTTACATCATTCCTCTCCCTCCCATATACTGATTTGGTTTTAGATTATCCATCTTTCTACGCTGGAGTGAGGAATTATTCAGAACGTAATGCAACACATCAGAATCGTCTGAGCTTCTTAATGAAAGGATGTATATTTTCCTTAGTTGTACAYTTTGTAAGTGTTTGATCTATTATTTCTTCCAGCCTGCATGCTAGAAAAGTACAGTATGGGTACTGGATTTTGATTTTTTTTCAGGTTGGTGGTCAGATCTGCTGCAGGTTACTTCATTTTTGGCAAATATTACTATTCTGTACAACAGTAAAGTGAGATAGACTGAGCTGGAAACAGCCCAATGACAATCATTTGATATATTGTGCCAGAATGTCCTTTGTTTTACTCTGTCAATCATCTCCCATCTTTTTTTGTGTGTGTTTTGTTGGTTTATTTTTTAACATTTTGTTCAAATGTCCTAAATTCTATGGAGGAGCACTGTGAATTTAGACATGTCTTTGGAATAGAAACTATCTTATTGTTTCAAGTTTCTGACAGTAATGTCCTCATCTGTGACTCAGGCTTCTGAATACTCTCCTGCTACAAATAAGACATGACAGTAAGATCTGCCCAGATGATGCGTAAGGAGTACCACCTTAGGTGGAACTGTGAAAGATGGATTTTTCTATGTGACACAGTTCCTGGCCTCTCTGATCTTGCCTCAGAAATTTGCCTTGAATCTGCAGGAAACCAACAGTCATGTTATCTTAGCTGTGCTGGGATGACAGAAGGTAAGTCTAAAAATTCCTTCCATTCAATGACAACTCGGCCAGATATTTACATTATCTGAGTGGGAGGGTTGTCCAGCCATTCAGCTGCAGTGTTGCTCTACTAACTTGTTTTGTAAGTGTATTATCATTTGCAGTGTCCTGAAGAGAAACTGAATGTGCCAAAGGTAGCTGTAAAAATGCAGTGGTAAGGAAATAATTCAATTCCGTGATTCAAAATGACTTTTTCATATGTAACTGAATCCTAAACAAATCAGTGATACTTTCCCATTAACTACAACATTGTCAGAAATATAGTGCCTCTTTTGTTGCCTAAGTATAAATTACACCTTTTCTAATGTCACCTTGCTAGATGGTTTTCTTGGCATCTTTATTTTGATTTAAGAAGCAGTTTTCTATTAATAATATCTTTTATCTTTGTTGTCAGGTTGGTGAAGAAATAGTTCTATTCTATCGTATTTTGCTTCAATACCATTTGTATGTTATGGCTTCCTTCTGAAGAACCACAGAAGTAAAAGCTATCTTTCTGTTTTTAAGTTAAACTTCAAATAGAAAAAAAAAAAAAGGTACAAGAATGTGGCTTTTCAGGGAAGATTTAGAAATTCAGAGAAAATTTCAGAGAAATACTATGTAGCATTATACAATACTAAAATAGAGGAATAAAATAATTTAGGATAATATTTATTTTTTATTCCATTGTTCTCATGGAGCTAGACAACAAAAAAAAAAGGGGTAATCCTAAGATTTCTAGACTTTCCAGAAATCTAAGATTTCTTGTGGGTATAAAACTGCCATATCTAATCCTTAAAAAGGATCACATATTTGAAAGCTTGTATGTGGGAAAACAGTGAGAAGGGTGTTTATCCACTGGACACCCCAAATCTGCTTTGAGGGAGGGGATGACATTGGTGGAAGGAGGGTACCTGATGATAGGCATTGGATCCCTTGCTATAACATCCTTCTTTTTCTCTTTTTCCTATTTGTTTGTATTGTGCTCACACAAGGAAAACACTTTCACGCTGTGCACTTGTGAATAAAAGTGGCATTAGTATCAAATCCAGGTTTGTTTCTCAAATCCTCAATTTAAGTATCAGCCATCACAAAGATTTTAGATTGACATAGAGCAGGTGAGAAAGACATTAGATCTTCCTTAATAGACCAGTTCCCCTTTGTTTATGAACTTTCTGAGAGCAATTCGGATGGGCTTCCCAGTGGGCTGCCCTGCGGCGGTTAGTTGGAGGGTGAACCAGGTACCTACTCTTCTCCCTTCCCACTTTCATCTTCCTCAACACAGTATCTCCTCTTTGTTGGTGATTGCCCCTCCATCCTCAAGTTTCCAGTGTAAAGGAGTGAAGAATTAAATTCTTTCAGAGGGAGTTATTCTGGTTGCTCTAATGGAAGGCAGTTTAATTGTTATTCATTCCTGTATCAAAGCAGGCAACCACCAGTGGGTAGCGTTTTCTAGAATTCTGCCTATATTTCAGACTAGTCAATAGAGCTCTGAAGGCAAAATTGAACCCCTGAGTAAATTAAACAAAAAATGAAACTGAGTGGACACAGGAACAGCACTTGGCATTTGCATAGTTCTTTGTTGGCTTGGCCTTGCATGTTAAACACAGATGTGAGTGCTCTCTGGGAGTACTACTGCCTAAATACAAGAAGAGATCTGAGAATGATGGCTGGCCCAGCCTGAATTCTGCAGAGAGAAATTGTTGCACCATTTTCAGTAGCAATTAAAGCTATTGAATTTTTTTACAATTACTTGTAACAGGAAAATTGTGCTCAGAATATATTATACAGCTGGTCAATGTTTCTTTAGTTGCACTTTTTCTTTAAAAGAGTGCTGAAGCGCGATTACATAAATGGCAGCAGAAAATGAAGTGAATAACATTTCAAGATCATATTGATTTCTAGACAAAACCAAAGGAATGCTTATACATTTTTTTCAGATATCCCAATAAGGAGAAAAATGCAATAAAAGTCTTAAAAAATATAATCCAAAATTATCTGTGCAGAGAAGGAATGGAAGTAAAGAAGAAAAAGCTTTTACTCCCAAACATATTGTACTAAAATCAATACTTCTATTCTCTCCAAGGACTAACTGTGGACTTCACTCACAAACTAGACAACTATTTCATAAACAGAAGCAAAATGCTGARGGATCTTGATATGTATTCATAGGAGCTAAGATTTAGCTTCTGATCTCATGGGAAAAGCTAAAAAAAATAGAAATGGGCACCTAAATTGAAAATACATTAACTCTAAACTGTTCAGAAAAGAATTCATAGGCTCCCAGTTGCCACAGACACACAATTTATTGCTACCCCAGTGTTGAAAGAAAAACTATTGATTCTATTCCTACGGTGAAGGTAAGTCATGGCCATTTCAAGAATTTTATATTAATATCAATGTTTCATGGAGTCAATGATAAACTAAGAACTTTAACAGTGATGCATATACGCAAAAGGAAGATCTTCCCGTTTGAGAGTGAGAAAATGGCGATGTCATGTGACTGGTGACTAGCTCCGCTCAAGATTTTTTCAATTACACATTTTTTGTTAGAAACCACCACTTTGAGAAAGCCAGAATTATTCACAGAAATCGCTGCACAAAAGTTTTCTTAGGTCTAAGGTAGACTTTATGGGGAAGAAAAAGAAAAAAGGACAATGTAATTGCAGAAGAGCAAACAGCCTCATGGCTAGGGCACTCTCTGAGATATAAAACTACTCTGTACTGTGGGATATCACTTCATAAAACTTCCTGTGCAATTATAGCACAATACCATGTCAGAACAAATCCAAAACTCACAGTGTAAGAAGGAAACACAAATGTGCAAGATAGAAAAGGGAGCCAAAACACATAGCAGGAAATCCCCTAATCTGGAACCAGTGTCGAGGACAATGTAGGTTGCTGCACTGCATATCCAGCCCAATATCCTAACACAGTTTCAAAGACCCACTTGCTTTAAAGAAATGCAAAAGCAGTTTGAAACCTTTGCATTTCTATAAGAAAGATTTATTCTTTTCTAGGTAGTGTTACACAGGACAGAAAATAAAGAAATAAGCTAAAAATGCTTTTTGAATTTGCAGTATGTTGAACAAATGCAAATAACATACTTCTAAAATGTTGATTTTTTCACAGATCATTTCTGAGCAGAAGAAATGGACAAATTATTCAGAAGGGCTCTTGTGTACAGTAGTTTGTTCAAAACTGAACACTAAGAAGGATAGAAAAAAACCTAACCCCAAAACCATACACCAAAACTAGCTAACACGTGAAAAAAAAATAGGGAGAGTTTATCACGGGAGTAATTGTGTATCTCTGGAAGAAAATGACAAAAATTTCAGATTTATATGATAAGTAGCCAATTTTCAACCTAGGATTCTGTATTGCCAACAAAAAATGTGGGCTGCTAAATAATAATAACAAAACCAAAGACAGGCTAATTCCTCCATGTTGTTTTCTCTGCTATGAGACAGAGAAAACAGAAATGCTGTTTCTTTTTAAGCAGCTACTCACCTGAATAAAATTGGAATAATTTTTCTGCACTTCTATGAAGGAAAAAACCCTGCTAGAACCAGGAGAACTCAAAAGAAGTAATTTGGTTAGGCAAGGCATTTATTTTGAGAATATTCACTCAAAGTAAAAGAAATTGAACATTTTCAAGTTATCTACTAGTGAGATAAAATAAGATTTGAATGATGTTTGGAAGTCAGATCATATTTAAAGTCAAGAATGGTATGTTTTCTGCATAAAATAAAATAATTTAGGAGGAAAAAGGAGAAATTTTGGCTTGTGACAATAAGATTGAGAGTGCACTGCTTTGACTATTGCTTATTTCAAAATATGACCCAAAGTCTGAACTAACTTCAAAAAATCACAATTGATTTATATATTTTTAACTTGAGAAAATAAATTATAAGCTCTGAGGCCAGAAAAAACATACTGAAGTGTTTTGTTCTGCATTCCTGATTTTAGTGTAGTTGGCTCGTGAGTCCTGCTCCAAGTCTGCTTTGAAGTGTACAAATGTTTTTTTGTGTAACCCCTACCTTATCCTCACTGTAAGGTTAAACAGAGGTACAAAGTAGGGGAGGTTCAAGGCAACTTGCATGGCTTCTCTAAGTCATCCTAGAAATCACTCACTCATGATTAGCAATTTTGGGACAAGAGGAAATGACCTYAAGTTGCGCCGAGGGAAGTTTAGTTTGGATATTAGGAAAAATTTCTTCACTGAAAGAGTGGTCAAACATTGGAACAGGCTGCCCAGAGAAGTGGTGGAGTCACTATCACTGGAAGTGTTCAAAAAACATGTAGATGTGGCACTTTGGGACATGGTTTAGTGGGCATGGTGGTGTTGGGTTGACAGTTGGACGTGATGATCTTAGAGATCTTTTCCAACCTTAATGATTCTATGATTCTATAATTCAGTAATTTTTAATAAAACTCAATCACAGGATATTACCAAGGACTGGGTGACTTGGATTTCATACTGTTCTGTTTCTGTGTTAAAAAATGACATAGGCTGTAGCAGAAATGTTACAGAGGAATTCTTTGGCCTGATGCAGATAGTCGCTTGGTGTTCACAATGACTGACTTGGCTACTTCAGCTTTCAGTGGTTGTTCAGTCAACGGTTCAGTTTCACAGAGCCATGGCAGGGGGAGCCTCCTGCAACCTATACAGACCTGAATAATTACTGTTCCCCAGGCTATAAAACAAGGCAAACTCTGAAGCCGTGAGGAGAGATGGYGCTAAAGAGTATCATCTGGTTTACAGCTTCTCCATTTGTGATAGCTTTAGTGTTAGGAAAATCAAAAGCATTATTTTGGATCCTGTGTCCAATCCCAGTTATGCACAGTGTATTTTAAGTATTTTTTTTAGTTCTATCAGATATGCTACTAGCAACTTAATCACGTTTGTAGTAGTGAAAATCAGTGTTAGAGTTCACTTATTTTTTTCATCATTGCTTTGAAATAAGGAAATATTTCAGATTGCAATATCAGTAAAGTGTTAGCCTCTACCATAGACAGATCATAACCTTGTTAGTTGTTAATGGTATTCAAAACCATGATAAAGCCTAAGAGCCAATCAAGAAGGGAGTCCTAATGTGGCAGCCAGTTTACAAAATATCCAGAGTACACAGACTCTGACCGAGAGGTAAAAAACTAAAGCAACAGAGGCTGTRGCACACATGCTGAGTGAATAGCAGGATGACAAAGTTTTCTTCTGCATGCAAATGGCTATTGTGAAAGGATAATGAAAGGAGATTGGTGAGTTAGGAAGGATGTGACAGATTCGAGATTCTGGATGCATTGGCATCTTCTTGTTATACTGAGAAAAGTTTGACTGTTTGTACATGTGGAAAAAATATTATTGAAGAATTTTTTATTATTGTTAAGAGTGTTTATATTCTTGGGTTCCACGCTGGATGATGATACAATTAATGCAAATCCCCAGAAAGTTAGAGAAGCTTGAGGGGAAAAAAAAAAATAAAATAAAACCCAGCCCTGTACATGGTCTCTTATATTTGTTTAAGAGGCAAGTCAAACAAACCACTTAAATCCTTGAGCTTAGATCAGAGATTTACATATATGAAACAGACTGGAACAAAAAATTKGGGAATTTGTCTCTGTAAATGCCGGGACTCTATGGAGTTGAAGGGTAACACCTACTAAGTGGAATATGTATAGAAGTTTTTTCATCTTTACATGTTTTATCTTCAAAACTTTCATCCTAATAAAAATGATATTATAAAAGTGGACAAATAATGAAATTATTCTGTCACATTCTGTGAAAAGAATGAGAACACAGACACGTTGGCTRAGGTCAGATTTCCTTGGCTATTGAAAAGAGAGGGCACAGCCTTGTGCTTCTGGTTTTAAGGGACAGGAATGCAGCTCTACCTTCCTCACCATCTGTAGGACTGTTCCATAAAAAAGTTAACAGTGTTGTAGTGATATTAAGCACAGAACTCTGACCGGGTGATTAAAAGAGGAAAACATAAGGGCAAGATATAGGAGGGGAACTGAACARGGACAGAATCATAGAATCATAGAATCAATCATTTAGGTTGGAAAAGAGCTTTAAAATCATCAAGTCCAACTGTTAACCTAGCACTGACAAGTCCACCACTAAACCATGTCCCTAAGCACCTCGTCTACATAGCTTTTAAATACCTCCAGGCATGGTGACTCCACCACTTCCCTGGGCAGTCTGTTCTAATGCWCGACAACCCTTTCGATGAAGAAATTTTGCGTAATATCCAAATTAAATCTCCCCTGGTGCAACTTGAGGCCGTGTCCTCTTGTCCTATCGCTTGTTACTTGGGAGAAGAGACCAACACCCACCTCGCTACAGCCTCCTTTCAAGTAGTTGTAGAGAGTGATAAGGTCTCCCCTCAGCCTCCTCTTCTCCAGGCTAAACAACCCCAGCTCCCTCAGCMGCTCCTCATAAGACCTGTTCTCCAGACCCTTCAYCAGCYTYGTYGCCCTTCTCTGGACAMRCTCCAGCACCTCAATGTYCTTCTTGTAGTGAGGGGCMCAAAACTAAACACAGTATTTGAGGTGCRGCCTCACCAGTGCCGAGTACAAAGGGATGATCACTTTCCTAGTTGTGCTGGCCACGCTGTTTCTGATACAAGCCGGGATGCTATTGGCCTTCTTGGCCACCTGGGCACACTGCTGGCTCATGTTCAGCTGGCTATTGACCAACACCCCCAGGTCCTTTTCCRCYGGGCAGTTTTCCAGCCACTCGTCCCAATGCGTGTAGTGTTGCCTGAGGTTGTTGTGACCTAAATGCAGGACCCAGCACTTAGATTTGTTGAATCTCATACAATTGGCCTTGGCCCATYGATCCAGCCTGTCCAGATCCCTCTGTAGAGCCTTCCTACCCTCAAGCAATCAACACTCCAGCCCAATTTGGTGCAAACTTACTGAGGGTGCACTCGATCCCCTTGTCCAGATCATTGATAAAGATATTAAACAGAACTGRCCCAAATACTCAGCCCTGGGGAACACCACTTGTGATGGGCTGCCAAGTGAATTTAACTCCATTCSTCACAACTATTTGGGCCCAGCCATCCAGCCCGTTTTTCACCCAGTGAAGAGTACGCCCGTCCAAGCCATGAGCAGCCAGTTTCTCCAGGAGAATGCTGTGGGAAACGGTGTCAAAGACTTTACTAAAGTCTAGGTAGGCAACACTCACAGCCTTTCCCTCATCCACTAAGTGGGTTACCTTGTCATAGAAGGAGATCAGGTTAGTCAAGCAGGACCTGCCTTTCATAAACCCATGCTGACTGGGCCTGATCACCCGGTTGTCCTGTACATGCTGTGTAATAAATTAAGGTAGCAAAGGAAATCTTATCTCCTTTGGTAGCAAGCAGCCAAACAAAGTGGAGGAAGATAACAGCTGGTTGGAATCAGTTTTGGTTTCCTTTGACATTAATTTTAATGTTGGAGTGCCTGATARACTTTTTTCTGTAGTTTTTGTCAATAGTCTGCAGGGGATGTGGAGATGCACCTCTTGGCAGTGATGGTCCCAGTATGTTAGGCACAATTCCCCATAACGCTTGATAATTGTATTAGATACAGGGCAGGTGAATGACTTTTGCTATTTATCACTGGTGGGTTTGAACTTGGCTGGACACCAGGTGCCCACCAAGCCACTCTATCACTCCCCCTCCTGAGCAGGACGGGGGAAAGAAAATATAACGAAAGGCTTGTGGGTCAAGGTAAGAACAGGGAGATCACTAAGCAATTACCATCACGGGCAAAAGAGACTCGACTTGGGAAAATTAATTTAATTTATGACAATTGAATCAGAGTAGAGTAATGAGAAATAAAAACTAAAGCTTAAAACACCTTCCCCCACCCCTCCCTTCTTCCCGGGCTCAAATTCACTCCTGATTTTCTCTACCTTGTCCCCCTCAGTGGCGCAGGGGGATGGGGAATGGGGGTTGCGGTCAGTTCATCACACGTTTCCTCTGCTGCTCCTTCCTCCCCAGGACGAGGACTCCTCACACTCTTCTCCTGCTCCAGTGTGGGGTCCCTCCCATGGGACACAGTCCTCCACAAACTTCTCCAACATGAGTCCTTCCCACAGGCTGCAGTTCTTCACGAACTGCTCCAGCGTGGATCCCTTCCGCAGGGTGCCATCCTTCAGGAACAGACTACTCCAGTGTGGGCTCCTCTCTCTATGGGGCCACAGGTTCTGCCAGGAGCCTGCTCCASTACTGGCTCTCTGTGGGATCACAGCCTCCTTTGGGTGCATCCACCTGCTCTGGCATGGGGTCCTTCACAGGCTGCAGGTGGATATCTGCTCCACCATGGACCTCCATGGGCTGCAGGGGGACAGCCTGCCTCAGGGCAATCTCTGCTCAGGTGCCTGGAGTACCTCCTCCCCTCCTTCTTCACTGACCTTGGTGTCTGCAGGGCTGTTTCTTTCACATATTCTCACTCCTCTATCTGGCTGCTGTTCCGCAGCAGGTTTTTTTYCCCCCCTTCTTAAATATGTTATCACAGAGGCACTACCGCCATCACTGATGGGCTCAGCCTTGGCCAGAGGCTGGTCCGTCTTGGAGCCGACTGCCATTGGCTCTGTCGGACATAGGGAAAGCTTCTAGCAGCTTTTCACAGGAGCCACCCCTGTAGCTCCCCTGCTACCAAAACCTTGMCATGCAAACCCAATACAATCACAAACTATTAACAATCCAAACTATTTACTAACTCCTGTCAAAGCTATGAGTAATTGGCGTGCCTCACCTGGTGGATTGAAATGATCAGACTTCATCTTTTCTATACATTTAAAGAAAAAATTAATACCTTTCTGCAACTGGTTGTCACTGCAGAAGTCTATGAGATATGTATCTAACAGACAGAAAACCAGGAAAAAGACTAGAAGTCTTGGAAGGGATTATATTTCTAGCAATATACGTCAATAAATAGTCATTTAAAAAGAGCGGGGAAAAACAACCACTCCTGATATTTAAGTGCGAAAACATGAGAGTAAAATATCTGTGTTTCTACAGTTCTATTTCTCACACTGCTTCTTTTCTCCAAACTGAAATGTACTATTTTCAGCGTTTGCTAACTCACAAGGCTCTCTCCAAAACCTACTCCTTTATTCCAAGAGCTGGCGAAGAAGGAGGAGGAAAGGCCAAGAGACTGAAACTGTCAAAAATTGTAACTGGCAGAAAATGGCAGTTAACAAAAATAAAAGTCAAACTGAATTGTTGACTTTCTGTAAAAATACAAGTAAAATCTTTCTGAGCTTACATTTATAGAATTATGTATAACTAGAAGATTTGTTTGCACATTTTAATTTTTTTTCATTGTTTTGTAAAATAGCTGAAATTTTTGGACTTTGGTATTACGTATTTCCAAAGCACAGGACACACACTGCTAATGACAGAAGAACAAGGAGCAAACACATTGTTGTTTTTTAATTTGTTTCACCTGTTTTCTTATGATTAAAAATCTTGCATATAACAACTCAAAAACTTTGAAGAATGATCTAATGCAAAATGTTAAAATGAATTCTTTTTTA
>JASVER010000019.1:8511465-8545365 GCA_030449065.1 Oceanodroma leucorhoa
CAGTAGTTAGCAAAGTGTTAGACTTACACAATAGAGCATTATCTATTATCTGGATACTGGAGCCATCGGGGATTTTGCTACCAACATCTCCCTTAACCCCTTGTCTCAATCTAATGCAAAATGTTAAAATGAATTCTTTTTTAAAATGTGAAACAGAAGTCAAATCTGCCAAATTTCATATAAATTATCTCCACTTATCTCATCTTCTTCCTCCTTACTACCCTTCTTCCCTGGCTATGAACAACTCTTATTGATCTAAGCCTGGTGTTCAACTGTTATTCCTCACATTACTTCTTTTTCCTACCCTGGTCAAGGTTTTCCCATATCATAGCATTATGAAAACATTGAACACATTCTAAGGCCAGTGTAAAATTTAAGGAGAATTTTGGTGAAGCATAATTAGCATTATGTTAAAATAAACTGACTGAGGGATAAGTTGTTACAGTTTGTACCATGCTGAAAGAGCATAATGAAAGTCTTTAAGATTAAATTCTGCATTTTTCCCTAAATTCTATTGAAACTGACAGGAGGTAGAAGCCTGGCAGTTTTATTTTTCCATTATCTTCCATGGCAGCAAGCCATCTGCAAAGGAAATGAAACAGATTCAGCCAGGGCAGAGCACACTGCTACAGGATATCACCCTGTGAAGACATAATACAGAATAAAAGAAGCAGATATGAAATAATTTATCCATGCTATCACACGACAGGTGAATAGCAGTATCAGGTGTAGACTCAGCTCTCTCTGCCCTGGTTCCTTTCCTAACACCTTCCTGCACCTTTTTGAGGATGGTAATCATAGAATCATAGAATCGTAGAATAGTTTGGGTTGGAAGGGACCTTTAAAGGTCATCTAGTCCAACCCCCCTGCAATGAGCAGGGACATCTTCAACTAGATCTGGTTGCTCAGAGCCCCCATCCTACCTGACCTTGAATGTTTCCAGGGATGGGACATAATAATGGTAATAATCAAGACTGTATTCTAGTTTCCAATTTTTAATTATAAGAATGACATAATTCATAAAGCATAAAATATTAGTGACTTTGTGGCACAAGTATGTGCTTTTCATTCCAGGGTATGCTTCCTTGAAATGACAYTTAAAATTAACATATAAATTAATTTAGCTGCAGTTAAGTGAATGCAAATTGATATTTTGGCAACCATTCTGAGAACAATAAATTTATTATTTTCTCTTAGCCAGGAAGATCTACTATATGAGAGCATCCCCAATGAAAAATGTGAACCCAAGCTCCTGACATTACTGACAAACTCATTTGTCAGTAATCTGCGGGTTGATGAACTGAATTGTTTACAGTAACTTACATAGCTTATCAGTTGGGCACCTGTAGCAGTGTGACATTAAGCCTGGACATTAATTTTATATTCTCCTCTTTTGTTTATCCTTTCTTCAGGGTGGATAAAATGTGTTATTGTTGTTGTTCTAAAGGCATAATTCTGACTCTGCACTCCTTCGTATCAGTTGACCTGGCTGTAAATWTGAATTTGGTCATTCAGGCTTGGCAGTGGAAAAAAGATATATATAAGTGCTGCTCATACCACTTTCCTTTGTGCTACTGGGTAGATGGCTGACCTGAAATATCCTACTCAAACTGACCTTCTACTCAGGAATAAACCTTTACTGATTCTCCATCTGAATTACTGAAGCATTCTCTAAATAATATGAAAAAACTGCACTTAGGATTCACAAGTTCTTGTGGTTTCCAGAGCTTATTAAAAAAAAAAAAGACTCTGTGGACATACACGCTTTGTTCTGCTTACCTATCAATGTGTATAATGTACTTGAAACTTATGAGATCATTATTTGTATCACGCAAGTTAGACATCACTGACTTCATAGGACTTACAAACATTTTTAGAACTTGGGAATTTCAGAATATTTCATCCTATGAAGTTATAATTGTGTGTATGTGTGCATACATGCAATGGCTGATTGGAATGTAGTGACAGAAATTGATGATAACATGCACGCATGCAGCTCTTGGTACTGGTCTTACTTCATAGGTACTTAAGGGACAATTCCTTTTTGTAATGCTAAACAGGAATCACTTTTGCATCAATGCTTCCTATTAGATACTCCACAGTCTTCACCATTCCCTATGCAAGGAAAAATTTTGCAATATTAACACTTAAATTGTGTGAGACCACTTCTGCTATAGCAATGTATGGTTAAAATATTTAGTATTTGTTTACATTATGCTTTTTTTTCCTTAAGATTTTTAATGCATTCATTACTGGAGAGTAGCCACCAAATTTTTTAGAAGAATCGCTGTAAGATGCTTGAGAATAGTTCACATTCATTACAAACCAAGTGCATAATGCTTATAATCCTGAATAACATAGAAATTGACAGTAGAGCCCTGCAAAGCTGTGTAAATTCTGTAGCTATTCAAATTCTAAATACATGCTGAAAGGGAACTTCATTAAGACAGTTGCATCTTATTTCCAGCTGCAGCTCAATCTTTAAATAACTGTACCAGAAAAAGAATTTGAAGGCACAAACTTATATAAGTTATTAACGTGAATAAAGGACAAGTGTTTTACAGTGTACTACCCCCTGTAAGCCAAGTTTTCTGATGATTCACAGCGTATCCAGGCAACAAAGTAAATGACGGCTTTTGAATGTATTTCCTGTTCTTTCTTCATCCACATTTATAAACTTTTTTTCTTCTAGAAGACTGGTTAGCCATTTTGGTAGCAGTTTTAAAAAACTTCTATTTCATCAGTTTAAGAAAGAAAGATGTCCACTCAGCCAATCTGTGATGTGATCTAAAGATATATTTGTTCTTGCATGCTTTCCATCTTTTTGACTTATCTCCTGCTGCAATTAAGAAATGCTTAGATTTGCCCATATCTCTAACTTCTGACTTAGTCACCTACACATCTCTGTAGCTCCTTCTTGGTACCTCCATATTTCTATTGCCACATATCCTGCAGACACAGCTCTCACTCCATTCCATGGAGTATGTGGACTCATAGCCTATTGTGTACATAATATTTTTGTATTTAYCTTCACTCAGTTTTGTATTGTTTCTGATTAACTGTCAATTTAATAATGCTCCCATTTAAACAGACCTTACAGAATATTATGCTCAATTCTGGAATTTTATGCTCAAGCCTATAAACAAGGTAAGGAACATGATGCAGGTGAACTCATTCTTTTTGATGGCCTGCAGATTCTATTCTTCAAGCTCCAGTTTGCAGGGAACAATTTCACCAGCTCTATCCTGTCTCTGGTATATTTATAATAAAAAGAGAGACCCTTAAATTCTAATAGTCGCAAGACTAACTTCATTTTTCTCACAGCATATTTATTCTATTTTAAATTTAATTTAATTTCATTGTTCTGCAATCCCATTTTACAGGGTCTTTCCCCTAACAATTACTTTTCTGGATGATTCATGAGAGTTGAGTGGCTTATCCCCAAATCTCTGCCCCTGGCAATATTCAGCATGTCAAGACATCAGATTCTAGTGAGAGTCAAAATGGATACCCAGGAAAAATTAACTCTTCTGAATATAGTTTTATCACTTACTTTYTCTATATCCTGGAAAGGCCTCAGTATCCAAGTAATTCTCCTTCTTTTGAAATCCATGAATTTCAAAATCAATTTTTGGAAAGACAAGTGATTATTTTATTGTGCCTGTTGTGTATTGACTGGCACTGATTTTTATAAATAAGCCTACTTCATGGAAACATACTGATCTCTGAACCATGCTGAGTGGTGCGGTTGACACGCCTGAGGGACAGGATGCCATCCAGAGGGATTTGGACAAGCGCAAGAAGTGAGTCTGTGTCAGCCTCATGAGGTTCAACAAGGCCAAATACAAGGTCCTGCAGCTGGGTTGGGGCAACCCCTGATATCAATACAGGCTGGGGGATGAAGGGATTGAGAGCAGCCCTGCCGAGAAGGAATCGGGGGTACTGGTGGAAAAAAGCTGAACATGAGCTGACAGTGACCGCTTGCGGCCCAGAAAGCCAACCCTATCCTGGGCTGCATCAAAAGAAGCGTGGCCAGCAGGTCGAGGGAGGTGATTCTGCCCCTCTACTCTGCTCAGGTGAGAGCCCACCTGCAGTACTGCGTCCAGCTCTGGAGTCCTCAGCACAGGAAAGACATGGACCTGTTGGAGTGGGTCCAAAGGAGGGCCACAAAAATGATCAGGGGGATGAAACGCCTCTCCTATCAAGAAAGGCTGAAAGAGTTGGGGTTGTTCAGCCTGGAGAAGAGAAGGCTTCGGGGAGAYCTTACTGCAGCCTTTCAGTACTTAAAGGGGGCTTATAAGAAAGATGGCGGCAGACCTTTTAGTAGGGCCTGTTGTGACAGGACAAGGGATAATGGTTTTAAACTAAAAAAGGGTAGATTTAGATTGGACATAAGGAAGAAATTTTTTACAATGAGGGTGGTGAAACACTGGCACAGGTTTCCCAGAGAGGTGGTAGGTGCCCCATCCCTGGAAACATTCAAGGTCAGGTTGGACAGGGCTGTGAGCAACCTGATCTAGTTGAAKATGTCCCTGCCCACGGCAGGGGGGTTGGACTAGATGACCTTTAAAGGTCCCTTCCAACCCAAACCATTCTATGATTTTATGATTCTATGCTGTGTTGCTGTAAATTGATCCTGAGCACAAACTGTCTGCCATCTTTTGAGCTCCTCATGAGGGTGCATGATCCACTTTGTTTCTCAAAAATTGCACAAGATCGTTGTCCATTATACGACACCCAAACTTTTAATAACTTGCTGCATATACTTAAAAATTAAAAGAAGTTCAAGGCTGAAATTCATGTGGAAATGCTATGAGAAAGAATTAAAATAGAAGGAAACTAATAAAAAACAATTACTCTTAAAATTCCACAGAATGTCTAATGGTAGTGAAATTTTTCCTCCAACAAACAATCCACCAAACCTGTGCACTACTCTGCATTAATTCAAGGACCTCTTTCTTCTCTCCTTCAGTTCAATTCCCACAGCACTGACTATTCCTCTAAACTCCCTTTGAAAAGGGGTTAACTCAAACTAACTGAATTGCTGCAGGCAGACACAGGTAAACAGAACTTGTTTGTTCTTAATTGGCAGAAATCGAGTCTCTTTACTGCTCAGAYTGACATAAACTGTTTTATTCACCTTTTTGATACTTTATTAAGTAATGATTCAAGGGGAAAGAGTCTGCTTTTTCTGTGTCAGCAGACTCTCAGATTGCTCATGCATCTTATTGAACATCATCTTGCTAGCCAGAATGGGAAGAGTTTTACCTTTGGTTAAGGAAAGTTAAGACCTGATAGGGAGGTCTTAATAAAAATAAGGACAAGTCAGCTGAAGGGAGGAAAAATGAAAGAAAGAGGGGGGAGGAGAAGGAGAGAGAGAGAGAGATAGATTTCGAATTTAACCACACTGCAATAGATTAATGCATGTGTTTTCTTTAATGTATTTACTCCTGTATTTCATAATTACTTTTCATGATATTGCCAATTGTGAATTATATAAATAAATACTCTCATTTGCATTTTACTTTGCCTGACTTAAATTAATAGGGTTTTCAAGGTAACTGGATAATATCAAGGCACTTTTCATCCAATGGCATAGTAAACAAAAAGACTGCATTACTGGGGAATCTTTGTCTCACAGCACATTCTTTAAAATAGCCAAACAGCATGTAGACTGTTTGCCAACTGTATACCTAAAAAGATGTTGCACACTAGGGAACTGATATCACAAAATCAAAAGAGCAAAAAGTATTTTTCAGTGATCGTGGTGAGTGGAGAAACTCTTTGGGAATGTGTGGATGTATCCCAAGTCACTTGAACCCAGAGATGCAGAAGTATAGGGAAGGTACATGCCAAGCTCTTTTGCTGCAGCTATAACATGGGTAACCAGAAGGTTACCCACAGAGGAAGGACATGGTGACAGAACAGCTGAACAAGGAGTTGGAGAGCTGGAGAGGTGCCTGGCCATGGACCGCAACATTCCATACCCTTTCAGTGAACAGCAGGAGAAGTGGAATAAATTCTGGACCCTGGAGGGTCTGGATGTGAGGTGCTGCCATATGTYCAGGCATCCATTTCTTCTGAGACAAAGATCATGGCAGGCACTTTTACACTTCGGGGAAGAGGGGTGCCCAGAAACACATTGTTAGCTTCTTGACAGAGGAGAGACCCCCTCTTATGGATCTGGAACAGATGAATGAAAGAGGACTGGCCTTTAGTGTGGGCTTCTTCTCTACAGATACTACTGTTTGCATTGGTTATCACAGCCTGTAGAACAGGCTCCCAAAGGCCAGTGAGAACAATCAGGACCAGTTAGAGCTGACATGCACTCTGGTCATGTTCTCAGAAGCTGTTTGTTGCTTTTCTCCATGCACAGAGAGGCTGACTACAGAGTTTTATTTTGTGTTCTGGGACAAGTTTGGCCTGGATGTGTCCTGGGACAACTTTGGCCTGGACAATGCCAACATCTGGGATGAATTCTCAATGTGTGGGATGCTCCCCTTACTGTGTAGGAGGGCCATAGTAGCCCTATTGCTGAAGACCTGAGGCACGAATTCCCAGTTTCTCTTCTCAGCACAAGACTGTGGTGAAGGCCATCTGCTGCGACTGGTGCCCATGCTGGAGGATGTGATTCAACCAGATCAGGCCTATGTGGTCCCATGACAGAGCACCTTTGATAACTCCTATCTGGTCCAAAACACCCTTCACCTGGTCTGTCATTTGCCTCCTGTCCCTCAACAAGGAGAAAGCATTTGACATAGGATATCAGAGCTATCCTATAGGGATCTCTATACATTGGTATCAGTCCCTGCCTTGTGGGGGTCCCTTGAGGCACTATAAACTGTTGCAGAAGGCTTGGTAAATTTCTACAGGATCTTGAACAAGACGGTTGGCTTTCATCAGGGAGAGTGTCAAGGCTGTCTCTTGACCTGCTGTCTTTGTCTTCTCTAGGGGGAGAAGGTTGGTGCTTACCAAGCTGGATAAAAACTCAGATGACTTGGTGGATGTGAAAGCCTGTGAAGTCACCAACTTGATGGTCTCCTTCACTGGGCAAGCGGGTCAAGAGGTCTGGCCTGGTGGCTGGGGGCATGAGCTCCTTCCCCCATGCTCAACATCTAGCAGGGCACAGACACACTGTTCTACCTGGGCATCTACAGCTCTGCAACCAACCCCTGCCCAGCTCCTAACTGAGACAAAATGGAGGCAAGGGTGTCAAAGCGGGTGTGAAGGTGGGCAGGCCTGCTGTGGGTCCTTGCCTTCAGGGAAGAGGAGCTCATTGTAATCCTGCCAGTCCTGCCTATTTTCTGGTATGGCTTCAACAGCCTCTGCCTTTTCCCCATGACTTGGACATGGATTTTTTTCAGGTCAGGGCAGCACTGGCTCCCTTCCTGGCAGCTGTATCCATGTACCGTGTACCCACAACAAGTTAGAGAGGCAGGATTTCCCTTCCCAGAGGCCATGCTGATTCTTTCTTTACAGGCTGTGTTTATCCATGTGCTCAGTAATCTCATCCTTTAATATAGACTTTTCCATTTTACCACAGATGAAAGTCAGACCCAGTGGTCTGCAGCTCCAGGATCCTCTCTGGAGCCCTGTTTGTGGATGGGACTTACAGTGGCACTCTTCCAGGTCCCTGGCTCAGTGACTGCTTGTAATGATAGGTTACACATTTTGTCCAGAAGCTCTGCAATTTCACATTTGAGTTCCTTCATAGCTCTTGGGTGAATGGCTGCTGATCCTGGTGACTTATTGACGTCTAACTTATTCTATGTGGTCTAATACTTCCTGTGTACTTAGCTCAAATTAATATAGCTCCCCTAACCGATCTGCTACAAAAAATGCACTGGATGTTGGAAACTCCCCACCATCTTTAACAGTTAAAAAAGATTATGCAAAAAATAAATCTCATATTCTGTGCTGTAGCGTTATCCTCAAATGCCACTTCAACACCTTTGTCATCAGGTGGTCCAGCTGTTTCATGAGCTGTCTTCCAGCTTCTGAGGTATTTAAAGAACTTTTTATTATCAATCTGAGTATCTTTTACAAACTCATTTATGTTTCCTATAATTTCCTGTGTACATATCATATGCCATGATTTTACTTCTCTCCTCATTTAGACAACCTTTCTATTTTTTAAAGTCAATCCTTTCTGTACAGTAGCTTTCTTAACTTTTCTGTTTAACTATACAGGGTTTTTACTGGGTCATTACGTTTTCTTTTTCTGAGCAGTTTACCTGGGCTTCTAATACAGTATTTTCAAACAGCCTCAAGACTGCCTGCAGGCTTCTTGCTTTTTGGAGTATTCATTTTAGGGGTATTTTTGCTAATTGCCTCATTTTTATGTAATTCCCTTTCCTGCAATCGAATGTCTGTATGCAGGATTTATTTGGCTTGCTCTCTCCCACTGCAATATTAAGCCTAATTTTATTCTGATTGCTGTTACAGAGTGCTATTCAACTAATACCATTTGAATTAGGTCCTGTGCATTACTCAGGACCAAAACCCAAATGGCAGCTTTTTATAAGAGTGTTAAGATTCTAGGAAGCAGTCATTTATTGCATACAACAGTCTTATCTTTACCTCTTGTCCTGAAGCAGCTATGATGCAGTCTGTATATGTATAGTGAAAATCTCATGCTATTGCAACCTGTCTTAAATTTGCAACTTTACCTAAGCACTATCACCCTCCACGTCAAAGAGCCCAGAGTATCATCCTAGTTCTATTTGTTTATTATTATTAGAGTATGGGATTTCCACCCAGAATTCCATAGTGCTTCTCTTTTCCCACAATATTTTTATGCTGTTAGATTTTATATTTTCCTTTATGTACAATGCCCTCACCTGTACATCTCATTCCATCATCCTTCAAATCTGGGAGCTGGCAACACTGTATCCTGTTAGTTACCCTTTCACCAGGTCTCCGAGATGCCTATTGTATCAGGGTTGCTGTTTATTGCCAAAAATTCTGGTTACCCCATCTTATTTTTTAGGCTTCTAACATCGGTGTAGAAGCCAGCATTTGTTAGTTTTGCCCTTGGTTTAACTTTACCATGCTAGTCAGCTGCCATTTTAGGCAAACTTTCTTGCCTTCCCGATTTCTGTTTACTTCCCTTCCAGCCTTTTCAGAGGTGCTCTGAATATCATCCAGGTTACCCTGCCAAGTTGAATCAGTCTGAACGAGGTGTTTCTCCATGCTTGTCAACATTTTCCCATTTCCTAGTTTAAATAATCCTGTATGACCTTCTTAATTTTCAGAGCCAGCAGTCTGTCTCCATCTTGATTAAAATAAAGCCTTTCCTTTATGGGTTCCTTTTGTCTAAAAAGGTTTCTCAGTTCCTAGTGTACTGAAATACCTGTCCTCGCTACACCACGGTCTCATCTGTGCACTGCAACTCTGAATCCTTGCTTGCCTCTCATGCCTCATGTCCTGGAACTGGGAGCATTTGGGAGAATGCTACCATGAAAATCCTAACTTTGGTCTTTTATTGGGCAGCCCAAACAGCCATCTAAAGCATCGCTCGTGTAGTGCCCCAAGTCACTGGTACCAGCTCAGATCATGAATCCTGGATCCTCCCATGCACCCTCACATTTCTCACTATCACCTGCTTCTTTTGATAGCCTGCTGCTGAGCACCCTTGGTGAAAGATCTATCACGCTGGCTAGAGGGATGGTATCATCTCAGACATTATCTCTTTCATTTTCAGCTTGGCACCCTCTCTCCACAAGACTTCTCTTTCGGAGCTGTCACAGTGGATGGACACCCACTCTGAAGCATCCTGATAAGTAGGTGTCATCTGTGTACCTCTTGTTTCCTTTTACTGTCAGTTTTCAGCAACTCAAAAGAACAGACCCAGTCTCCCCAAACCAAGAGCTCTTTGCACAGCATGCACACATATAAAGCCAGTCCCACAGGTAGTTAATTCTCCTCTTACCCTAGTCTATCATTATTAAGCTAACTAGCAACAAATGAGATATACCCAAGAATGTGGGGGGCAGAGAAGGTGTATTAAGAGTCATTTCATAAATATGAAATGAGCACCAGCAGTCCATGCTAGCGATGTGGCAGCCAGTAATTTCAATTACTATTGTATCATAGACTAACAGAAACTTTGGATAAATTGTGGAATCAATTATAGGAAAATATATGTAAAAAAAAAAATGTAAGCAAGAGACAAAACAATTTAACAAAGGGTGAACTGAAATACTTGTTCATGTCATTAGATATAGATATTTATACTAAAAATTACTTGGTTCCAAGCAGATTGAGTTTATGCAAAATACAAAAGATTGGTGCTCAAAAGTACAAGCTGTTCTCAATTCATATTGTGTTCAAAGGACACAATAAGTGGACAGCTATGGGCAGTGAAATCTGTTTAATCCATGTGCCAAAGCAGGAACAAGCTTGGCATTTTTTTTTTCTATACATGATATACTAACAGAATGAACTGATACAATTAATTACAGAATTTCATTTGTAGTACTTAGGTACCATACCTAATACACTATACCTACTACACTACACAAGGATGTTGGTTTAATTGCTAGGAGAACTTTAATCGTTAATATAAGGATATGAGTAGAATTAGATAGGAGAGTTTTACAGTACAGCAAAAGTTAATTCAAAAAAATCCTAACCTGAATTAGATAAAAGTTAAAATCTAAAAGTCTGCCCCATTTTTAATTCATGGGAACTTTCAAATCTCATTAGATGCAAATATTTCATTTTTATCATTATAATAAACATTATTTAGCTTTTAACCATTTTAAACCATTATGACTTAAATATTAAAAGGAAGTCAAATAAGGACAAAGTGTTTTGTAGATGTCAACTTTATTAAGATCATTGTGAAATGTATTTCCCCCCCTTTTGAGGTACAGCTTTATTTAAGCCATCTTTCACCAAAATAGGGATTCCAGCAGGAATTTAATTTAAAACTTTTCATGCATATCTAGGCGGGAGACTAGCTATTCAACTTAGTAGTCAAATAAAGCATAGGAGTCAAGTAGTTTAGTAATCTCAGTTCTATTCCTGGCATGCCAAATTTTATTATGTATCATCTCGTGTAGACAAGACACATTTTTCGTGTGTTGACTGCTAAAATGAAAACAGTTAAGGCCAAATTCTCTTATGAACTCAATACTCACAACCTTGAAGAATTATCTTCTGTTGAATGGTGTTTTGAAAATAGAACTCTCCCAAATTTCTTACTCAAGGTTTAGCTGTGAATACATTGTAATTCTTTGTTGAAACAATTACGGCCCACTGGACCCTTCAGAATATTCTGAATAAAGGTGTTTTCATACCAAAAAAAAATCCTTACTGCATTTTATTATACAGGAGAAACATCTGAGTCCAAAGGGTGATCGTAATTATCATGGCGACAATGGCGAAAACTAAGCTGACTCCACTAGCCCAAACTACAGGGATACAATGGTGAATCAACCTTTTAAGAAGGGACTTCTCTGGTTGTGTGTACAGAGGAGAAATGACAGGAGCAAGTTCAGAGGAACCTTATTTAGGACAGAGAAAGCTGAGGAAAGAAACAAAATGAGTTAATGACAACTAGAAGTATGGCCAGGAGAAAGGCAGAGTAAGAATCCTAGTCTACCACCAACTACTAGAGGGCTCTGCTTTCATGGATGGTCATGATAAACAGAAGTCTGAATGACTTTTCATTTTAGTTTTTTCACTGTCCTGACATCTGTTTACCTCTCTTCTGGCTGTTGCTTAATCAGGTGATATAAAACCTTTCTGATAGTCATATTATGCAGTAAACTTCAACTACTTTGGACATCTGGTGTTGTGATAAAGGCTATGCAGTTCTCTTTACCTGTACAATGCTATAGCTTCTTGCTGAGGGTTCTTCAGCATTGGTTACAAAATAAAGTTGGGTTAATAATGTTATTTTAGCATGTTAGAATTCATACTGACTCCACACAGAATAATCTAATAAGAGCAAAGGTTCATAACAGGCTTTGTCTTTTCTAAGGAGAAAGCGTTTTCAGGTGATAAAGTCAATGCTAAAGCCTCTCAACAGGATTTTCCTAACATTAGAGCCAGCAGGCGAGAAAGACACTGTACAAAGAAGCATCTGTTCTTTCTGGGAGTAGGATCATGCTAGTTCACCGCCTTCTTAAATTGCCTTCAGAGAGTTTGTCTCATTCCTAGCAGTGTTTTGCAATTTTCCACCACAGCAAAACCTGATGTGGGAGACCTTGTTATAACAGTCTGTTTCTCACTAGATAGATAAGACCTCAATCAGCATAAATAATGCCCATGACTACTCTGCAGTGACTATTTATTTGATAGTATAGTGTGATTTACAGTATCAAACACTGTAAAAAAAATCTAAACTTGTTGTGCTACATTTCTCACATTTATCAAATTCAACAAAAGTTTTGTTAGTCAGATTGATCTATGCTGTCTCAAGAAGTCAGCCAAGCCTTAAGGAAAACTGATTTGTAAGAAAATATCACTTGTAAAAACGTAGTGTTCAAGTTGTGTGCTCATATGCTGTTCAAAATAAGATAGGTAGGAGTGATATGAGTGTTTCTGTGGGTTCAGTTACAGCTTCACATTTCAAAGCCGAATTTTTTGTTCACGTTGCCATAATCAAAAGTATATTGAGAAAGAATATATTTGTCAGCAGAAGAGTTCAGCTATTCCATACTGTGTAGGCTATGGGTCACTTCTTTCTCCCTAAGACTAACAGCTTTTTGTAGGAATTGTCATTTAGAAACAACATGCAGTTATCTGTGGTGTAACAGTCTCTGAATTCAGTATGGGAGGAAGGGGTTCAAGAACCTCTATATTGTGCCTGCAGCATTCTGAACAAATAGGTATGTGACATTTGCACCTGAAGTTGTATAAGTGATATTCATCACAGAATGATGAGAAAGGAGTCAATAGTAAACTTTTATGATTATGAATACACTTCTGGGTAGCTAGAAAAGTCTGATTATGAGTAACCATGTGCCCTGTACCACACCTATGTACGTGCAAGATGGTCAGACTACCTGGTCACAGGCATCCTTTTCTATGAGGTCTAAAAACCAAAACCAAAATAAAACTTTCTACGTAAGAAAGCTGTGAAAACAGTTAAGCCTCTCAGGTGTGCAGAACTTAGCTTTGTGATACTGTTCGTTTATTTATAATGCATTATTACCTGTGCATAAAAGTGCCTTTTACTATGCCTCTGCAATAGTTGTTGTTATTATTGTTGTTTTTATAATATAAAGAAAAAAATCAATAAAAGAATTGTCGCTGTTTAGGGGTGTGCATCTCTACCAATGGTTTGAYGTTTTTGAATTTCAAAACTTGGAATTATCTTGTTGTATAGCAAGAGGGACTCCTGCAGCATAGGTTAGGATGCCTCCATATGTGGGGAGAACCTCAGCCTCCAAATTGGAGAGGTATGGATTTGATGGGTAGACTGTCTGGTGTGTGAGGAATTCGTTGGATGGACACATCCAGAGGGTAATGGTCAACGGCTCAATGTCCAGATGGAGAACAGTGATAAGTGGTGTCCCACAGGGGTCCGTATTGGGACCAATACTGTTTAATATCTTCATCAATGACATAGACAGTAGGATCAAGGTCACCCTCAGCAAGTTTGCAGATGACACCAAGCTGAGTGGTGCAGTTGACACACCTGAGGGATGGGATGCCATTCAGAGGGATATGGACAAGTTTGAGAAGTGGGCTCGTGTGAACCTCGTGAGGTTCAACAAGGCCAAATACAAGGTCCTGCAGCTGGGTTGGGGCAACCCCCAGTATCAGTACAGGCTGGGGGATGAAGGGATTGAGAGCAGCCCTGCCAAGAAGGACCTGGGGACACTGGTGGACAAAAAGCTGGGCATGAGCCGACAATGACCGCTTGCGGCCCAGAAAGCCAACCCTATCCTGGGCTGTATCAAAAGAAGCGTGGCCAGCAGGTCGAGGGAGGTGATTCTGTCCCTCTGCTCTGGTGAGAGCCCACCTGCAGTACTGCATCCAGCTCTGGAGTCCTCAGCACAAGAAAGACATGGACCTCTTGGAGCGGGTCCAGAGGAGGGCCATGAAAATGATGAAGGGGATGRAACGCCTCTCCTATCAAGAAAGGCTGAAAGAGTTGGGGTTGTTCAGCCTGGAGAAGAGGCTTCAGGGAGGGAGACCTTACTGCAGCCTTTCAGTACTTAAAGGGGGCTTATAAGAAAGATGACGGCAGACCTTTTAGTAGGGCCTGTTGCGACAGGACAAGGGATAATGGTTTTAAACTAAAAGAGGGTGGAGTTAGAGTAGATAGAAGGAAGATATTTTTTAGTGGGGGTGGTGAAACACTGGTACAGGTTGCCCAGAGAAGTGGCAGATGCCCCATCCCTGGAAACATTCAAGGTCAGGTTGGACAGGGCTGTGAGCAACCTGATCTAGTTGAAGATGTCCCTGCCCACGGCAGGGGGGGTTGGACTAGATGACCTTTAAAGGTTCCTTCCAACCCAAACTGTTCTATGAATCCATGATTTTCTGCCTTGCTATTTATTTGTCAACATATGCTACCACAGAACAATTGAATTAAAGGGGGACGGTGTCCTCAGATTGTCTGCCAATGAATATGAGGAAATCATCTTCCGGTTTACTTCTTGGCAACTTTTTTCAGCTTCTGATTTCATTGCCCTTCTGCATTAGTTCCTAGAGAAATTGGTCATTATAAGAGTTTCTTTTCACTGACAATTTGATTGAGTTACAATTGAGCTACAGTAGCCAATTAAAATCCTTGCAGCTTCCTCTTCTCACTAGGAGAAGCTGGGAGCCATTTGTTTATTGACATATGCCATGTTTTCTGTACGGTAGGATTCTCACGAAGTCCTTTACATACAGTTCAAAAGATTTCAGCAGAGACATATGTAGTTAAACACAAAACCAAATTCAACAGTGCAAGACACTGAAACAAAGCCATTTCTGACCTACCACAGGCCTTGCTTGCCTTACCACACCGCGGAAATTTTAAAAGTACAGTTCTTTCCACTAAGGTCACAGAAATTGCCATCAGAAAGTATTAGGATGGTTAAAATAGCTTATCTTTTGAATGGGAAGTAATTGATCACAAGGCCAAACAACTGGGAGACCAAACAGCTCATGTAGTGCAGTTACCCTGTGACTTCTGCAGTATAGCAGATACTGACCCATGCCAGCATCACAGACGTTACAGAAACATGGAGCGTGTTTCTCTGACCAGTTCACATAGAAACTGACACACTGCAGGTTCTGGGACGTGATTAAGTTAATAGTATTACTGAGAATTTTGTTTTACAACAAAAGAAGGATCATAAAACCTATAGACTCATGTTTAAAGCAGATGTGTCGGGAGAACAAATCCCATTTGTTTTATGTCTGCAGGACATTTTAAATGCTTGAAGAAGGCATCTGTAAGGCCTTCATGCCCACTTTATTGGAAAAGAGAGTGGAATCCAGCCTAACACTTGGGTCAGGCTGCAGAATGCATCTTAAATTTCACTGATAAGCTTGTAGCAGCAGACTATAACCCTGAGTATGTTTCTTTTTTTTTCTTACAGCTTTATGACTCATCACCTTCCTTGATCCATTCCCTTTCTGAAAAGGTTTGCAGCTGCAGGGCAGTGACTACAACTGACCTTGGCGTACCCTCTCTCTGGACCACTGTCTTCCTGCTCCTATCATTACTTGTATTTCATTTCATAGTCCAATTCAAGAAGTGTCTTATATATAGCTACATTCACAAAAATAAAACATTAGCATCAATGTGTCAGAGATAACTTAAGATAAAAAGGAAAGTTATACAACTTTGCATCAGCCAGTCAGTTCACAAAACAGTTCACATGGCAAATGATTTAACAGTTCCTCCTTTCAGAGCTTTGATCTCTCTAGTTGTACTTAAGATCACATACTGTCAGGCAATAGGCATCTAACGCAAATGTTGTGTGTTTCTCTTTGAAGTACTTCACAGTTGTATTTTTTAACTGTTACCAAGTCAGTACCACGGATAAGTTTAATGAATCATCTACAGAGAAATACCTTGTTTTCCCACAATCTGTCTACAGTGTATTAGCATGTTTTATATCATATACTTGCCACATGTTTGTTTACAAGTACAATTCTTTTCTTTTCACTACTCCAATCTATATTATTCAACTCTGTTTACCAAATCAAGAGGACAAAAAAGCTGCTTCTATTGCATGGAAACATGCACCTCCCTGAAGCACCTTTCAATTCTTAAGGAAGGTTTGTTCTTAATAAGATATTAAGTATTTGCTGTTAAACACACAACAATATAAAAGCAAAATATTACAGGGTTGATATTCATTCATACGAAGGTCCTCTTTGTGTGTGCAGGTAGTCCCCTAAGAACCTAATTCTGCATTCATTAGTAATAGCAAATACACTATAACCTTACATTTACTGCCTGCAAGATTCAGCTGTGAGAGTATGGCTTTGCTGGAAAGTTAACTTATAGCCAGATGCAAAAAAGAACTTCTGACCTGAACTCAGAGATCTTTAAGTCTGTATTAGCTAACCCAGTAAGGGACATGAGTTATAGTCCAGACTCCATTTTAATGGTGTCTTAACCTTCCTTTTACAGTGGGGATGCCACCTAGTTAATTTATAGCTTGATAATCCTTTGGGGCTGTGTTT
The DNA here is from genome assembly GCA_030449065.1 of Oceanodroma leucorhoa. Classification (NCBI taxonomy): domain Eukaryota; kingdom Metazoa; phylum Chordata; class Aves; order Procellariiformes; genus Oceanodroma; species Oceanodroma leucorhoa. The sequence continues at coordinate 8,528,113 of JASVER010000019.1, forward strand.
ATATGGCCATCTGCATATTCCCTTTTGCTGCACTGGATGCCACAAATTACCATATAAGCTACATTATTTCAAGGACAAGCAAAACAATGAGAAATCACTGGTTTTCTGGTGTGTTCACAGCACTGACTTGAATGCTGCAGTCATAGAAGTTTGAATGTGACAAGTGGTAATGATGATTTCAGCCTACTTAGGGTACCTCCCTTCATGCCTAAAGGATTCTCCATTGTTCTTTCACAGTCAGGAGTCAGATTAAGAGCTGCAATGCAAATTTGACATCTCATWTTTTTTTTTTTAAATTAATTACATTGTCACTGGGAATCTATAAAAATATCCAGTCTACTCTTAGATATTGTTTTGGGATGAAGAGTCTCCTAAGTACTCTGGATGGCTAAGAAGAAAATAAACACAACAGTTAGAGTGCATGATGGCAAGTTAATGATAATACATTTAAAAATATTCTTAGAAAAAATTAAAAAACTCTAATACACTCTTCAAAAACTCTAATCCACTTCAAGTTTTGTAAATTGGGACTGAGGTTAAAAAAAAAAAAGAAGAAAAAGAAGAAGAATCCAATATTCATCTGGGAATTTTACCTCCCAAGAAGTAGATGTGATTAATAACACTACTTGTAGTCAGTTTTAAGTGTGTTTAATCTGCTCAGTCAGATTAATTTGGCACCTATTATTTATGGCCATTTATGCTGGCTAGAATTATGGTACTGTTTCAGGTTTAGATTCTGTATGCAGTATCCTGTGAAGATCAAACCTGCTGGTCTTCACCTTGAACAAYTTTTTTCACATAATCCATAACTTACCGGATAGATATATCTCAAAGAAGCTATGCTGTAACGTAGGTGTCTGATCAACCATATCTACCTTCACTATAGCAAGCCGCAAGAATGAGGGAAAAAAGCTTTCCATGAGTATTCTCTCTTTTTCTACACATTTTTTTCTTTTTCCACCTGTCATAATTCTCCTCATTTCATGATTTAACTTCAGACATCCTCACTGCATCCAAACAGTGGGGACACTAAGAAATTGGAAGACCTCGCCAGCAGTGCTCATAAACATGTATGAGATCTGTTCTGTTTATTTCAAATTGACAGTTGATTATTCTTTTTTTTTTTTTAAATGTTCCTACAGCAGTTTAATATGACATTTAAATGAATAAGGAGAAAATTTGAATGTATGGGTTATGTAAAAAGAATTCTAGAAACAGAAATGAAATTTCTTTCCCCTATTTCCTTTTCCATATTTGTCAGAATGTTTCCAGTTACTCCTGCTTAATTTCAGAGGGAAACTAGTAAAAGTTCATAACTGACATAAGATCATAACTTGTATGAAGATGTATATTTATAAAAGGTCTAGATAGAATTTTACTAAGTTTCTGCTGAAAAAGCTTTCAAGATTGCAATATGATCGTATTTGGACCGCAAAGTAGCACTGCTCTCTGCTGGTTGTTGTAAAATTAAATTGCTATTTGGCAGTTGTATGAAAGTTCCTCAATGTATTTACTTGATTCATCTTTAAATTATGCTTTTATTTGGATTAAGAGAGAAAAAGAAATGTTTATTCAGCTAGAAAGCTAAAACATATCTGCTTGCCCTTCTGATAAATGAACAATTCTCAGATAAGACATTCTCAGCAAAGCATCACATTTACAGAATTTTACATTTGAAGATCCCTCAGCCTTTGACCTTTCTGACATAACCTGTATCTGTATTCTCATCTCTAATAACTTGTCTGATTCTTCTCCTTCTTTCTTTAACTTGGTCTTCATCTTTGTCAGAAAGTAATTCTTTTTTGCTCATAATGCAACCTTCTTTTAATTAGGGAAACTGAGATGGCATGAGCCCAGCTGAACACTGCATTGACACACAGTTCTAATCAACAGCATCYCCACACAAAGAAATTTCCTGAGACCTCTCTGTACCTTAGGAAAGGAAAAGCCAGAGCCTTTGCTTCCCTTGCTGCGAGTAGTATACACCAGGCTCCAACTTTTCCAATAACAGATCCTCCTGACAAATGAGGGGACTTCCTTCATGTTCCTGCAATAACAAGGGATGATGTCCTTGTCAGTCATCTGCCTCCTCTTTCCTTGCCTCATCCAGAGGGCATTGAGAGGGCCTTGAGGTCAATAACCATTACAGCAACATCAGCTCTGGGCATTTGAGGGTCATGAGTTAGACTCCTGAGACCTGTAATTTTAAGAAGTAACGGCTTTGAGAGGGGAACATTTCTTTCTGAAAACAAGTTTTCAGACTTGCTTTTAGGGTCTGCAACCACAAAGACTAGTAACATATTTGTACATTGATTTGCTTCTCTGTCATTGATTTTTTCTTTCTGGAAATACATCAGATCTTATTTTATTCCAATATGTGAAATACTATGAATCATCAGAGTTGGTCAAGCTTGGACAATTTCCCAATCTAAATTAAGAGGACTTTGAAACTTGACAAGGACTGTGCCTTGTGAAGAGAGCAGGAGCAACTCTACCCTAGCAAGCGATAATGAGAGAAGCCTAAACACCATTTGTTACTAGCTCTAAATGCAGGCTGGGAGTGGATTCCCCTTTCACTGTGGTCCAAGTTTTGCAAAGAAAATCTAGATTCACCTTGAGGAGGAGAATGCAATGCCATTATATTAACACGGCACTATTTGCCACAGAACTAAAATAAAAATGTTATTTATCCACTGTAAGGAAAGCAAAATATTATTCTAATCTCTGACAAAAAGGGAAAAGAATAAAAAATTAATAGCTCTTTCCTCCCAATGCAATTTTATTTCAATATCTCTAAACCAAAGTGTCCTGGTTTTGGCTGGGATAGAGTTAATTTTCTTCCTAGTAGCTGGTATAGTGCTGTGTTTTGGATTTAAGATAAGAAGAATATTGATAACACACTGATATTTTAGTTGTTCCTAAGTAGTGCTTACACTAGTCAAGGACTTTTCAGCTTCTCATGCCCTGCCAGGGACAAGCTGGGAGGGGGCACAGCCAGGACAGCTGACCCAAACTGGCCAAAGGGATATTCCATAGAATATGACATCATTCTCAGCATATAAACTGGGGGGAGTTGGCTGGGTGGGGGGACTGCTGCTCGGGAACTGGCTGGGCATCGGTCAGTGGGTGGTGAGCAATTGCATTGTTCACCACTTATTTTGTATATTCTTTTGTCATTATTATTATTATTTTCCCTTCCTTTTCTGTCCTATTAAACTGCCTTTACCTCAACCCACAAATTTTACTTTTTTTTTTTCCGATTCTCTCCCCCATCCCACTGCGGGTGGAGAGTGAGTGAGCAAAAGGCTATGTGGTGTTTAGCTGCCTGCTGGGTTAAACCACAACACAAACTGAGAATATTAATTGGTATGCCCTAAATTATGTATGGTGCGTGAGATTTTCAAAGGCACAAAGGACAGTCAGATGCCTAATTCCATTTACACCTTTATAAATAATTATCATCAACACTGACAGTAAAGCTGTGATATGTGATGAACATAATCCCAAGTCTTTCTGTCCTTTTAAGCAAGTAAAACATTGTCACCTTCCATGCAGGAGAATAATTCCCGGAGAAAGCAAAGCAAACAAACAAAGAACCCAACAACCCCTCTCCCCCCAGAGTCCCCACGAATGGCATACAGTGATATTTTTAAAAATCCTTTCTCAAATCTTGTTTTTCCCAAAATTGCAAACACAGCAACTGACAATGGCTTTGAAACAGAAATGTTGTGACTCATGCTACTCCTTATACCAAACCTGATAGTTCACTGCCCCTGCCAGGTTACCACTCAGTTTTGTTTGTTTGACTTTACCTTATGTTCCTTGGCTAAATTTTGGTAGTAGGCTCTTTAGGACAGGAACTAATCCTAGTATACGTGTACGCAATACTCAGAATGACATGTCCCATTGTTAGATTTAAGTTGCCGTGTGGCATTAGATTATTTAAACCATTTAAAGCATTTAACTAGCCTCTGACAAACGAGGAAATTATTTGGACATGTATCCAATGTAAAATTTCTTCCCTTTCTCTTAAGTTTTAATTAATTTGTAACCTTGAGAATAACCCAATTAAAAGAGCATTTTCTTATATCAAAGAGAAGAAAAAGCTTTGGCATGCCAAATTCTTATTCCAGTGCTCTGGAAATCAGCTACTTTTCTTCAGAGAATTTAGAACAATGGAGTCCTGAATTCTTTATATGTTTTAAATAAAATGTAAGAAAAGGCTGTTAATGCAAACCAAGTGTAAGCAGGTCTAACTTTCATTACAAGTTCTCACATTTCCTTCCTCTTCATTTTCTCACCCACCTGTTTTGCTTTTTTCTTTTCCCTCCAGATCAATTCAACTGCTATCATGCCTCAGAGGAAAAAGTCTTGCACAAAAATATGCTTCACCTTAGGAGATCAAAGCTGGTTTAAAGCTATTTTTTTTCAAGCCTCTTTTAATCTTAGCGGCATCAAGGTCATTAAAAACAACAACAAAAACAAGAAAAAGAGAGATTTAAGCTATAATCAGTAAATTAAAAAGAAGCTTTGATATCTAGTAGAAATTAGTGATAGAAAAAATAGTGTTATAAAATGGGACCTGGAGAACTGATTATGCAAGAGGGATGGAAATCCAATTTTTAGTGTCTCACTTCATCAGTACAAAACAGTTACAGGGCAGACTCTATCTGTTAGAGGGGAAACAGTGGGGAAACTTGTAGTGTAAGGAACAACCCCACTGAGCAAGAGTATAACCCTAATAAAGCAATTTTAATGAAATATTTATGGAAATGAAAAAACATTAACTACAGATTTACCCAATTGTTATGTATCATACAGAAGAACAACACATTGTAAATAGCATGCCATTAACTAGTGCAAAATAGCATACCATAAATGTCATGCTGGTCTTAAAAAGAATGTGTGAAGTGTATAAACAAAAGCATAATCACCTTACTTCCCTTTCCAGTTCAATTTGGTTGACTTAAAATCTTCAGCATTTAGAAGCTAATACACTGATTACAATCTTCACTTCATGAGAAGAATGGGTTAAGTTAATTTCCTTTTCCATTTCCATTACAACTGTTGTCATGAGAACAAATCAATTCTGTACTATTTTCAATTTGCCTCATTCTCTCTCAAAAGACTGAGATTTCTGTATTTTAGAGCTCTGGAGTATCTCTGAAAGACAACAGTTTGCTGGACACTTCAGCCTTTTAAACAATCTCTATTTTTGCTACTTGTCCCTTCCGATCTTTGTCACCAGCTGTGGGAGCTAGGTGACGGACACTCAGCTCTACAACTCTTTTTCATTGGGAAAGACAGTGAGGACTGTCAGCTCACCCCTACACAGTGAAGACTGAAGCTGGGATGAACATCGTTGCCTGAGACTCAGCCCAGCCAGGGCCAGGCACTGTTATCATTCGGAAGAGACACCAGAAGAGGCTGACAGGGATTATTGGCTGCCTTGATGGATGGATGGGTGGATACATCAGTGCTCRGACTCCACATTTTTGCTTGTCTGTTTGTTTTGAAGAGGAGTTCTTGTAAAACTGTTGAGTAAAATATTGTTTCTGAATCAATTCAAAATTTTAAGGGGCAAAGTTTTTACTCACAACACAATTTCTTGAATTATAATTAATCTCAATATCCCATGGTAAAGTGTATTTCCACTTAGTAAAGAAACCACAGTTGTTCTTTTTTCAGCTGCAATTCCTGCTACATAAAGGACATTTTTCCTCCTTTCAACAAAAATTTGTGAAAAGTGCTTATGGAGCCTGTAGTACTAGACTTTTGCCACCTATTTCACCAAGTGTGAAAGATGGCTGTCCTTTTGCATAGCAAAGAGAATATTCTACTCTACTGTCTACAGTTGGTTTCTGGATGCCTTTCAAGGTGTTGCTTTTAGCCTGCAAAGTAGAGAATGTTTTAGACCTTTATTATCGTTTTCCTTCCATGCAACTTTCATCAGCTGAAATTATCTGAAGCTGTTGATGCAAAGTGGAAACATTTCATTTCAAAACCCTGCCCTCCCTGCTCACACACACCATGCACACACAAAAGCTTGAACAGGAGATGGCAGCTAACTAAGCTTTCTCCATGAAAAGGATGCAATGTACAATTAATTTTTCTACTTTGATCATTAGAGTGTGGATGTGTTGAACGTCAGAGCAAATTTAAAAACCTGACAGTTTTTCTAGGCTGAGAAAAGGGTAATGTGGAAGAGTGGATGAGAAAGTGGAGTTTTATTGTTGCTACAGTATTGCCACCAAAACTGACTTGTATTACTGAAAAAGGAAGAGTCCTATTATGAGTCCAAGTGCTGAAATCCTAAATATAGTTGTTACAATTAACAGATACCATTCTGACAAAGGCCGATTTTTGTTTGCATAATGGAAGCGTACTATATATCTTAATAGAATTTTAAGATCAGATCCAACCATTATCACTATATAATATGACCTTCTACATGGTGTAAACCAGACAAATCTGTTTATTTGAACTAAATCCTTCATTTTCAGTAATTTAGTATTACAAAATAAGAGTTAATGTCAGTGCAATAGCCTGAGCAGCTCAAGTCTGTGGTTTTCTTTTTTTGAGCTTAGAATTGCTGAATTTTCATTGAAGGTATTCTATGGCCATACACCCTACAGCCATCACTGGTGTAAAGCCACTGCAAAGTAGTAATTCAGACACTGAATCTCCAGTCTCAAAAAAATAACCCTGAATAAAAATACTTTAACAGTAATTTTGCTTTGATAATGACAACCTAAAGTTAGAGTATGACTTTAAATTGAGGTTTTCACTGAGTTTTTGTCCCCCACAAAGGACTGATAATTAGAAAACAGCTCACAAATTGTCATGCACAGGGAATTGTCCATCAGCAAACCAAAAAGAGAAGTTTCTGAAATTTTCTCTAACTGCACATTTATTTATCCTGCCTTTTTGATTTAAAGACAGGAAAATCCTTACTGAAAACAAACATCAAAATGCCACGGCTTTTTAGATGTTTTGGGGGTGACATTATATTCAAACATAGTACTTCACCACTACATTTGATTTGATTTAGTCCAAGCTCTGGGAGCTTGCATCTTAATTAGATATGCTTTAGCCTTGAAACGAATGTGCAATTTATTTTTGTATAGTGAATGTCCTTCTGTTGCTATGGAAACCAGATGTTTGATAATTAAACTTGCACTGTAAATAGTCGTGTGCTGTCATGTGAAAGATTACTCTTTACAAGTTGCTATCCAGCCAAATAGTCAGGTTGCTTGTCAATTGGAAGTAAATTGGGTGAAATACCTTCCTCTGAAATTGACTTTAAAAAACAATCACTTTGCTAGAGTATTTTAAATAATATTAGGAAAACATTGCTGGATTTTGTGGCTATTTATGTGGGTCACAATCCTATCATTGCCTTCCTTCTTTCAATTCTATTTGCCTATTATCTTTCGCTCACAGAAAAATGAACATGAACAACAAAAGAGGAAACGTGAAAGTCTTCTGTAGCTAAGAAGACAGTCATCGATTTCAGCCAGACCAATGAAAGCCTGCCTGATCCAGAGCTCAAAAAATATTTTTAACTCATATCGGTAATGTGGAGCAAAAATTGTGTATTGACTAAACCCTGTGAATTTTCCTTTTTACATCTTGTGAGTGATCTTTCACATATTTCAGGGCATGTGTTTTTAAAGGGTTCAGCAGTCAATAGCTAAATGCAGTAGAGGTAGCCAGGTGACTGGCAAAGGGGTGAACCCTGAAATGAAACATGGAAAACTGGAAAGAAAGACCACTGCGCTTAAATGAGCAGAACTGGTAGGTCTCTGTGGAGGGAGGACAACCAGCACATACCTCCTGAGGGCTGTGTGGGAAAAGGCCTGAATAGGAAATAGAAGAGGTGCTGGTGGAATATATCTGGCCATGCATTTCCATGCCTAAAAAAAACCCATATATAATGGTATAAGGACTTGGAATTTGTGCTTTTAGTCTCAACAAGGAAAAAAGTTCCTTGTAAATTGGGTGAAAAAAGTTCCTTGTTGAGGAACAAAGAGACCATCTATAAGTAACAAGACTAATATAGATCTACATCTCAACATGATTCATACCTATGAATTGCTCAACCAATGTAGTAAGATATTAAAATAATCTTTGATAATATTGCTTTTACACTGAAAACAAGCAAGATCAAATGCAGTTTCAGCTTTTCACTGATCATTGAAATTCTAATCAATATTTTTTCTCTGACATTGTTCACAAAAATAGTTGTTTCCTGGAGTTGCTTATTCCATACACTCACAACTTTCATGGTCACTGAAAGGAGTTACCAACCTCCCTATAGTAAAAATGTTTTTGGGTTTGAGTTTTATGCTTTAAATCACTTATGAAGATACACAATAGAATAATGTCATTGTGCAATAAAAATAATAGCCTATTTCAGATTTTTATTGCTAGTTTAATTTGGTGTGCCTGAGAGCAATTCTGCTATTACCACACATGAAATGAAACTTGTACAGCAAGAAAACTTGCTACTTGCTGAGATGTGCAATGTCAAGTAATCTGTAATTATGAAAATAGCTTTATTCTATTTACACAATCACCTATTTTTCCTCCAAAAAGCAGAAGAGGTGTTGTGTGAAGGAAAGCATCTTTGTAAATCTATAAATACAGCTTATGCTTTGTATCTCTAACTTGCTCTAGCCTTTCTCCTGTCTCACATCCACTGCCTTACTTTCTTCTCCTTCTTATATCAGATGTATTTATTATTTTTGGATTTTTAAACATTTTAAAGGCAAATGATAAAGACTGTACAAGAACACAGAAGAACTAAAGAATATGTTTAACATAAAATGTGAACTTTCAGAAGATATACTGTGGACACTATCACTAACCATTTATTTTGTTTTTCTTCTCTTCATATACCTTACCTCCACCCCAAAAAATCCTTTTTTTGAGACATTTAAATTAATTTTTTCAGCAGGCAACAACATCATACTGAAAGCTTTCCCTATCACCAGACATGTTTGAAATAAATACAAGCCTTTTCCTAAAGCTATCCTCAACAGAGTAAAACCTGACAGTAGATACAAAGGCAAAACTGAGAAATGTGCTTTTCCAGACAACACAATAGCAGACAGAACTGACTAGTGACCTCACTAAACTTTAGAAGTCATGAAATAGTAATCTCTTAACATAAAATAAAATTGAATTCTTCACAAAGAAGGCAAATAGAAGGGGATGTAATACGAGCAAATGGCAAATCAGGAGGGAAAGCAGATCAATGAATCTCATCTACTCAATAAAGTATAAAGAAAGGAAAGCACTCGTTCCTATTTAATGCTACAGCCAGTAAAGAACAGCAATTATAGTGGCCTGCTTCTCCCCACTCAATCACACAAATCTTACTGTAGGAAAGCCATTTATTGCCCTCCCCACTACCACCGTACAGTTCACATGGAAAAAAAGGCTCACCATTTTCCACTGAAATTGTAAAACAAAACACGTAATAGAATTTAACCAACTGAACAAAACAATCACTCTTACTCTAAGAACAAAATGAAAAACTAGATTTCCAGACACAAGAGTTCACAGGCGCTTGTAGAATAACAATACATCAGTAACTTTATTTAAAGGTGATATTATGTTTTCCATATATAGTAAAGTATTAGTCTTTCATGCAAGGACTGCCTGCATCGTATGCATATGTATGATATTGACTGCCTCTTGTCTGTGCAAGTCTAGCTGTGTATGACAGGTGCCTAGCTGGAAAACCAGCTGAGAAACCCACAGGTCTCTCACAGGATGCAGCACCTTCCAGTGCTGGAAGATTTCTGAGGAATACCCTAGTTCTGCCTCTGGCTCTTTGGCAGATTTGGCTTCCTGGATGGCTCTGATCTAAACACTTAGCTGGCAGTGTCAGAGAAGGAACCCAAAGCTTTCATGTGCTTATTCCATCTCCATCAATTCTCTGTCCCAACAGTCTTCTAATTCTCACCTTCTCTACTTGCAGACTCAGTCATGTTATCCCATAGGGTCAGCTGTCTGTGCCTTACTTGCCTGGGTCTGACAGATGAATGACTCCAAAGAATGATTAGGTCTTGAGGGGCCTTCAGAAATGTCTGGAAGCTGCATCCCTTCTGCATGTAGTCTGCACGTGGGACTGACTAAAGCAATTGCTTGTTACATTCAGCATGGGCATGTTTCTGAGGTAATGCCTTCCAAGAACAGCCTTGGACCATCTTCCAAGATAGCTCCAATAATAGCATGACATGTGAAAGTCCAGAAGTTCAAGAGCTGGGAACTGCTGTTGGCAAGGTGGATAAAGATTCCCCAAAAGCCTTTTTCAGCACACTGCAAGCTGCAGCACATTTCACAGGATCAATGGAAGGCACTGCTATTCAGCCAGTACTGTAGGTCCCAAAACAATTCAGGTGGGAAAGTTTCCAGGAAATGCAAAGAGAAAAAACCCTATCTTTCTAATAACAAACAAATCGCTTGCATTTAATGTAGCTCAATGATAATAAAATAAACACTGAAACAGTCTGAGGGCTGCAACAAGTAAGAGGTGTCAGGGAGCAACAGCCCCAGCAGCTCCGCAGGGGAAGGGTGATAGAGCCAAGGGTGGCAGTGTCCCTGCTGACATGGGTGCAGTCCCACAATGCCCAAACAAGAAAAGCCAAACAGATCTGGAGATGGTCACTAGGAGGTCCAGGCCAGGCATGACTGCAACTCACGGCTGAAGTGGGGATGCCCCGCAGGGCTGCTCCCTGCTCCCTCTCATCTGGTCCCGGGTCCCATGGCTGCACTGCCTCAGAGCTGGCCTCCATCACAAGCAGCCACGCCCCTGGGGACAAAAGAGTTGATGCCATCAGGGCCCTGACAGCAGGAAACACAGAGCGGCTTCAAAAGCAGGTCCTGCTCTAACAGCATCAAAGAACAAAAGAAGAACCCAGGCTCCCCTGTGGCAGCACAAAAGGGTTGATCGAATCATTTGACTGTAGCCTTGCTTATGTGTAATAGGTTTAGGGTCAGTTTAAGCTGTAGCTTTTGAAAATAAAGTCACACATTAGGTGACTGGCAGTACAGTGTGTCACTCTCTGCACATTGTAGTGTCATGGTGAGCCAGACCTGCTGTGGACCCTCCCTGTGGGAACCCCCTGCCCCCTGCCTTCAGAGCAAGCTAGGGAGTGGACCATCAGCTTTCCCTCAGACAGCTCGCCAGAGGGGAGGGCAGCAGTCCTCAGTGGTTTTGCAAGTTTGGGAAGAAGAGAGAAGTTCCTCAGGAATGGCTGACCCTTCAGTACTCTTATTTATTCACTTCCTGAGAAGGAGTAAATCTGTCCTAACAACGGTGGATTGATCTGTCAAGCAGCCCAAGGCTGTGGACTTCTGAGCATTGTAAGGGAGTCTTAGGTGACAGTTTTGTCACTAATTTACCATCCATGACTTCTGTATGACTGGTATTTTAGGGTTTCAGGACCATGGTTTTTTGAAGTAAGAAAAGCAACACTGTATTTCTTTTCCTATGACACTTGATGATTTATGTGTCTCTGCTTCCAGAAAGAGCACTAGCTCCAAGTTTTACCTTCCTCCTGACATACAGAGCCATGGATTCTCCTTCTGAGGATCTGAATAAATAAGAGCCCCGGAGCTCAGATGCTCTCCCAGGCCTGCAGACTTGCCCTGCCTTTATGTCCCTCTTGTTGCAAATCACACCTCATCTCTGGTAAACTAGGACTGCAAACTTCTTCCATGGTCCCAATAGTGTCTCGGTTATTGATCACACACTAAACACACAATGACTCCTTTTCAATAAAGAAATGTTTCACTATCTATTTAGTTACTTTAGAAAGCCATTCTTATCCAGAGATTTGCACTGAGCTCTGGTCTTTATTTGGMTATTCTGTCTGAAGCACAGTATACAGCTAAAAATGTGCATGATTTGTTTACATTTCCATTTATACATCTCTTCTTGGAGGGGGTGAGGGGAGACGATTATAAATTAACTAACAAGTTAATAAATTAACTTGTTCCCACATGGACAGACAGGATTTTCACCCAAAGGACAATTTAAATTTTGTTTTAACAGTGTTGAAATGCATTGATTTGTAACTGCTTCTGTAGACCAGTAAGGTTGTATCCTACAATGTCTCTTGGAATTACAGACCTCAACTTCAGTAAGGATGGTGAGACAGTAAATTCCTCACTCTTGAAGGCACAGATGTCTCATTGGAGAGGATGCAACTTCAGAGTCAAAAATCAAGAAGCCAGAACGCAAGCACCTAGATAGGCACCATAATGTATACGTAATTTGGTATTGAAATTTCAGGAGCCTGGAGACATGAAGACAAACATAAATGTTTGGATGGTTCAAAGAACAGAAAGGAAGAATTTATGTGGGAGAAAGTTTGCTTGAGGGTCCTGGTGGAGCTATGCTCTTCTGGGGCAGCCGGGAGACTGGAAAAAGACACCTGTATATCAGTCAGAACTCTGCTCCTCTAAAATTTGTATTTAGAGGCTAAACTTTTCAAGGAAGAGATTAGAGCTTTATTATTGATGTCCAGTTATGGCCTTGAGGTGTACTACCACCTATATAAAATAACAGCCTATTTGTTATACTAAGTAGCAGTGAAGTATTAAGCTTTTAATTCCAGAGGATTTTAGTATATGTACTCTGAACTAATAAATTAAAACAGGATACGAACGGTTGATAATACTTCACTTTTCATTCACCTTTTATCTATACAAGGCAAAAATATTTAAAGCTTGGCATTCATCACTATAGAATCACACCATTAATGGATTTTCCTTGAGATATGCACAGGAAAAATAATAATCTGAACACTGAATACAGGAGGAAATAAAGAAAAAAGACCAGCAGCCAGTTTCTTTTCAAGTCCACACTGGTCAAATTCATGCAACCTGCTTTGCACAATTCCATTGCAAAAAATCAGTCAACCATATTACAAAAATCAATCAGAAACCAAATTTCACTAGCACTACTGCTGAGTGAGGAATATGCACAATCAAAACAGCAGTCCGTTGTAACACCAAGTCCTGTGAGCTGCCAGGTGTATTCTGGAGTGAGCTGAATGTGGTCATGTACCCCCAGCCATTAAAAAAACCCCAACAAACTCTAACAATATTGCAAAACACTAATAAGGAGCCCTCTGTTTAGCCACTTGTATTCTCTTATGAAATACAGTGGTTAACTTTAGTACCAGCATTTCAGAAAACACTGAATTGGACTTACCACAATTTCAAATAATCTGAGAGAAATCATAATGTCTTAGATTATTTTTCAGTCCAGTTGTAACAGTTTGAAAAAGAATGCAAGATTACTTTAACTGTGAAGATGGCAGGTGACTGAGAGTATTGTGCGATGCATGTCTCTTCCACCCTCATTGCTCAATACAACAAGTAGCTGGAGAGAGAATAGAAGTAACAGCAGGTAGTTTGTTTGCGTCTTTTCATATAAAAGTGCTCATTTAATGATGAAAAATGTGTTCATGCATTCATGCAAACAGCATCTGTATATGCAGTCCTTGATGGCTGGCTATGTTCCCTCAGATTACTTAATTTTAATAGTTTACTGCTCCTTATGGTTCTGTTTTTGTTTCCATTTTGAACATGAAAATCAATGTAGCATGCAACCAAATAGACTGCCACATGAAAATATTTCTAAAAAATACTATTCATACTAGTTCCTTAAAATTATTTTATAAATAGATGTAATATTTAATGAAAGATTCAGAGGGACTTTTTTACAGCCAACAAACTGAAAATTAATTCACAATGTTTAGTGCACTCCTAGTTTTATAACCACATCCATTATTTTATTATTGTTATGCCAAGTAGTGACTTTTTATGATTATGCCACTCAGAGAACATAAATTTTCATTTGTAATTGCAGAAGTGCATCAGAACAGCATGGTTCAGAATTGCAATTATTGTTGACATGACCTTCTAGAAGGAGAAACGAATTCTTGTATTTTGATCAACAAGAGTGATAACATCACACCAAAATAAACATATTCTTGACAGTCCTTATTCTTTTTATCTATAGAGAATTAAATTATGACTTAGATTTCATAAACAAGTACAGCTCATGTGGCTAGCCCTGTAACATTTTGACAATGTTGTATATACTTCTTGTTCKGACTGGGCCTTTCATATTTGTGGAAAGTAGAACAGAATCAGAGTGAATATATTCTTATCAATATGATCACATTTCCTAAAGTGAAAACCTTGCCAGTCATACAATACTTTTATGAGTTTACAAACAATTATACAAAAATGGTCTGAATTTTTCAAGTGAATGTTCATAATGAATAAAAAAAAMCCCCATGTAGTAAATGTTTCTTTACTAGACGGAACTGAAAAACACAGAAATACAAGACTAGTTATACACAAGTCAGGAGATATTAGCTGTCAAAGAGCAGTACAAAAGAAGAATCAGGACAAAGATTCACCTGTCCCAATGTTCTATCTGCGGCAGTGGTCAAGAACGGATACATAGGGAAAAGCACACGAACAGCTTGCGCAGTTCACAACTCAGAGACTTCTTTAACCCTATCACTGACACTTTTTTGATTCATCATTTCTGGTGTTAGAGCAAGTTCTTCTCTTAATTTAGAGAGAAAACTCGATGAGATATAAGATACTTTTACAAAGTAACAAGGTTGATAATCTTATATAAATTATAAGGTTTATATAGTTTTATATAATAGCAAGTTGCCTAGTCCTACTTATGTAGTTTTTGTTAACCTCTACAGCTCAATGATTTAATTTTATATATCCGACAACTAGTCAGAGTTGCTGAAATCTCAGAATGAATACCATAATAGTGTGGATACAGTCACACTGATTTTATACATGTGCATTTTCCATGTAAATGCAGACCTAATTGCTTAATTATATATTAAGAGCTTTGAACTGTCTGTTTTCCAACAACGCCACAATTTTCCTAGCTTACCTTCTTCCAAACTATACTTAAGTAAAAACTTTGCATAAAGGACTTGTTGACTAGATTAACAAATTTATTGTTTAAAGTGTTAAGCATTGATGCCTTCTTTCCTTTTTTTCAAATTTTGCTAAATGCCATCATTATGTGATTGCCACTTGCTTGTTTACAGAGAAACCTACAGACCATTGAAGCTGGGCTGTGTTTTCCTAGATACTTGCAAAGCTAATTTTTTCTACTGTACTGCAACTTTGATGATTCAGTAACATTAAAAAATGGCCTGTCATTACATTAACTATTAGAAGAAAATAATACACTATGGAGAACATTGTATGACCAGTAGTAATAATTTAAAAATATTTCTGTGAATTAGACAGCATATAAAGATGGAAGAAGAAGCTGTTTTCCAAAAAGACCTCTAATAGCTCATATTAATCTTGTTTCTAAACCAAATGGTACAAAACTGAAACCAATTTAATTGTTAGAAGGTTATGTGCTTGTAAAGAAGAGGGTTTAAGTTATACATGGTTGCTTTTACTGCACAATAATATTATTTTCTATACAACATAAATATTTATTAAGTGTCCATTCAGAAGGATGAACCTAGTTAAAGAACAAGCCCGGTTTTATCAAAAGCAGCCACATTAAAAAACCTATGCTTTGGTAGATTTCTGTCAGTTTTGCTTCCTTTGAGATTTCCCAGTCCAAAATCTTATTCAGACAAATTGAAAACACAAGCTATATTTAAATCATGTCTGTTTGCTTGTTATTTATAACATTTTTGCTGGTGTACAAAGATTTGTATGGCATCAGTATTCTTTTGATATATCAGGGATAGGAGGTATACTGCCTTGGAAAATGCACTGTTCCTGAAGTGCATCTATGCAGTCTTACACAAGCAGACCTGCACACACTTTGCCTGCCTTCCAAGTTAACCAGAAGCTACATCATTAGCAGAGTTTTAAACTCAGTCTTATACACCCTGTTTCTTAGCAATGTTTCCTATCATAATTCATAATCATAGTTGTCTTGAACTTATTGCAACTGATTATACATATATATATGTATATATACGTAAATACATACATCTCAGTTAAGAGAATTAGAGATCACTGTGATAGCAGTGTTTAAAAGACTGACAACTTTGGCCAGTTTCAAACTTGGAAACAATACTTTACTAGATTGACATTCATTGGCAATACACATTGCTAATGGTTTGTTCTTACTCATTATCAATTATTTCTGTATATATTCAAACAGTTAGTTCTGAACAAGCTTATCCTAAATTAGCTGTGAGTATACAATATGGCGGAGTTGACGCTGATAATGGCTATGGTCCCTGATGGCCTCAGTGCCCAAGTTCAAGGTGGCCAGGCCAGTGCTTAGAGGTCTTTGAGAAGGGGTGATGGAACTGGGGCAGATGACTTCTTTCTTCTCCATCTTTTCCTTGCTCATGATTGCTATTCATAGAATCATAGAATCATAGAATCATTAAGGTTGGAAAAAACCTCTAAGATCATCGAGTCCAACCATCAACCCAGTACAAATGCYCACTAAACCAAGTCCTGAAGCACCTCATCCACACGTTTTTTGAACACCTCCAGGGATGGTGACTCCACCACTTCCCTGGGCAGCCTGTTCCAATGCCTGACTACCCTTTCAGTGAAAAAATTTTTCCTAATATCCAATCTAAACCTCCCCTGGCGCAACTTGAGGCCATTTCCTCTCGTTCTGTCGCTTGTTACTTGGGAGAAGAGACCAGCACCCATCTCTCTACAGCCTCCTTTCAGATAGTTGTAGAGAGCGATAAGGTCTCCCCTCAGCCTCCTCTTCTCTAGGCTAAACAACCCCAGCTCCCTCAGCCGCTCCTCATAAGACCTGTTCTCTAGACCCTTCACCAGCCTCGTCGCCCGTCTCTGGACACACTCCAGCACCTCAATGTCCTTCTTGTAGKGAGGGGCCCAAAACTGAACACAGTATTCGAGGTGCGGCCTCACCAGTGCCGAGTACGGGGGCACGATCACCTCCCTACTCCTGCTGGTCACACTATTCCTGATACAGGCCAGGATGCCGTTGGCCTTCTTGGCCACGTGGGCACACTGCCGGCTCATGTTCAGCCGGCCGTCGACCAGCACCCCAAGGTCCTTTTCCGCCGGGCAGCTTTCCAGCCACTCTTCCCCAAGCCTGTAGCGTTGTCTGGGGTTGTCGTGACTGAAGTGCAGGACCCGGCACTTGGCCTTGTTGAACCTCATGCAATTGGCCTTGGCCCATCGATCCAGCCTGTCCAGATCCCTCTGCAGAGCCTTCCTACC
>JASVER010000019.1:8546690-8603587 GCA_030449065.1 Oceanodroma leucorhoa
CTCGCCGGCCTTCCCCCTCATCCTAACCCATAAGCACTCAACTCGATCATCACAAACGTCTAGCTCCGTACAGTCCAAACASTCCTTGACATACAGAGCCACCCCACCGCCTCTCCTTCCTCTCCTGTCCCTTCTGAAGAGCTTGTAGCCATCCATTGCAGCACTCCAGTCATGAGACTCGTCCCACCACGTTTGCGTGATGGCGACCAAGTCATAGCTGTCCTGCCGCACAATGGCTTCCAGCTCCTCCTGCTTGCCGCCCATGCTGCGTGCATTGGTGTAGATGCACTTGAGCCGGGCTATCGACCTCACCCCCAAGATTGGCACGCCACCCCTAGGCTCATCTCTCTCGAGCGTGGCTCTATCCCCTTCCCCCTTCGTACCTAGTTTAAAGCCCTCTCAATGAGCCCCGCCAACTCATGGGCGAGAATCCTTTTCCCCCTTTGGGACAGATGAACTCCATCTGTCGCCAACAGGCCCGGTGCCTTGTAAACCTCCCCATGGTCAAAAAAGCTAAAGTTTGACCGGTGGCACCAGCCCCTGAGCCACTTGTTAATCAGCTTTGTTTTCCTTTCCCTTTCAGTGTTCTTCCCCACCACTGAGGGGATTGAGGAAAACACCACCTGTGCTCCCGATCCCTCAATCGATCTCCCCAGTGCCCTGAAGTCCCTCTTGATTGCTTTGGGGCTTCTCTCCGCAATCTCATCGCTGCCTACCTGCATGACCACCAGCGGGTAGTAGTCAGAAGGGTGTACCAGATGGGGGAGTTTCTTGGTCACATCCCTAACCCGGGCCCCCGGGAGGCAGCAGACYTCCCTGTGGGATGGGTCTGGTCGGCAGATGGGGCCCTCCGTTCCCCTCAGAAGGGAATCACCCATGACGATTACCCTCCTTTTTTTCTTACGAGTGGCAGTCGTAATGCGTGGGGTTTCCTGACTCATCCCAGGCAAGCTCCTGGATAGACCCTCCTCCGCTTCCGCATTTGCCTGGCCCTCAAGCTCCAGAGCCCCATATCTGTTTTGTAAGGGCAACCGGGAAGGTGAGGGAGGCCGGGAAGGGATTCGCCTGCCACGCCGCGCGGGGACCCGTTTCCATTCCCAGAGGTCTCTTAGGTCCCCTCCTTCTGGACGGTGGCAAGAGGGAAGGGGGTCCTCGGTTTCTTGGGGAGCCTCCRCCYGCTGCYTKTGCTTCAGGGATGGCAGCGTGTGGCTCCACCAGTCTATCTCCCTCTCACACTCCCTAATGCTCCTTAACCTCTCCACCTCCTCCTTCAGCTCTGCCACTAGGCWGAGCAGATCATTCMCCTGCTCACATCGCACACAGGAGTTATGTCCGCCGCCCTCCAGTACCAGTGACAGGCCCAAGCATTCCCTGCAGCCGGAGGTCTGGACAGCTGCATGCTCTTGTGGCAGCTCCGTCTGGGTCCTCACACTCCTCCTGGCGGTGGCTTTTGGCCGTGTGGAAACCACGGCTAGGTCCCCTTCTGGGGAGGCAATGACCGCTAGTTAAGTTAGTCTCTAGAGCCGGAGACGGACGACGCCCCGCCCGCACGCCTGCCCTGCATGAACTGCCCGCGCAAACTGCCGCGCCAYGCCCTTCTGACACACCACGCCYTGTTTGCCCGCCCTGGTCGCCACGCTCCTGGTCGCTCGCGCTCCCTGGGGGCTGCTCTTGTACACGCGGAGGATTGGCCGCCGTCACCCTCGGCCCCGCCCACGCTGAGTCAGAGCTGCCCGCTCGGTAGAAGCTCGCTCCTCGGGCTCGGGGGGGCGGGGGAGGGCTCCCTCTCGCTCGCTCTCTCGCTCCCTTCGCGCTGCTGCCCCTTTACAAAGGGTCCCCCGGCGCAGTCCTCCGCTCCGGAGCCCTTCGCCACGGTGGCTTCGCCTTTTCCTTTATGTTCTCTGTTCAAAGGAAAAGGGGCAATTTCACATAGTCTTGAAATAGCTGAACCTTTTTGGGTTTTTTGGTTTCAAGGACATTTCTCACTTTTTCTCCAGGATTATTTTGATTCCACCAAGCTCTGCAAGATTATTTTGGTTTTATTAGATATCTTTCATGTCTGATCTACATCCTTAGTTTACTACTTGCATGTGTTCCAGCACCTCATTTGTGCAATTTTACTACAAATCTCCATTTGCCCCTCTGCAGTTATGACTATTATTTATAAGTTTATGCTTAACTGTTACAAAATGCTACTTATAGTGTTATGATGTTACAAAGTACTTACACACCTACCGTGGTTATGCTATTTAGTATGCTTATGCCTGGGTTCAAGGTATATTAATAATTATAATTATATTAATATATATTAGTTATAWCTTGCTTAGCCTGCTTTTATTTTATGGGTGCAACCAGCATCTGCTTTGACCACAAACTCGGTGACTTACAATTTGAGTCAGTTTATGACCAACTGCACATGAAAGGAGGAGTTAATTGCAACAACCATTGCCTAGCATACAGTACTTCAGGGTGCTGGGCTAAAATGGCAAAGCAGAAACATGCATCACTTGCCTAACATAGCAGGTATTGCTTATGAGGTCAGTAGATCTAGAGCAACCTCAAGGTGTTGGAGCTATACAGGTAAAATTCACTTCTACTGTAACCGCAGAAGAGCAAAGGAGGCAAAAGCAGAGAGGAGGACTATGGCTCATTACTGAAGAGCTGTGTTGGAGAGCTGGAAGGGATCAAGACATTGTGGCAGAAAAAACTCATGAGAGTTTTTTTGGAGGACTATAGCTAGAAAGATATTTCTGGCCCCTCCACTGTTTTCTTATTCCCACTTCTTAAGTAGAAGAGCTTCCTTTCCTAGATGACGACCTCCAGCCCAGGAGTGGCTGTAACCCACTGCTCTTAGTCTCCCTAGAAGGGAAGGTATCTATTCATCTATGCAAACAAAGTCCAGCTGTTTTAAATCAAATGGACTTTCTAATCTATGTAAGCAAAATTCTCTTTTACAGTATCTCTTTTACAGGGACAGGCGATAGAGACATAAGTAAATTAGTATAAAATAAATTACTGGTTCTGCCACCACACCTCCAAAATAATTAAATTATGTGTTCACAATTCATAGTAGTACATGCGTATGTGATCTAAGCATTTTTGCTTTGTTGCCTACCTTTTCTCACTAAGGAAGAGCATGCTAAAAAAGGCTAAGACTGAAAGATCTTTGGAGGGATTTTAGCAGAGTTTAAGAATTCTCATCAGTATGTGGATCTCATTTCAAGGTTGGGACTAATGCTTTGGAAACAGTGCTGGAAAAATGGATTTTTGAGGTGTTGGTAAAAACTGAGAGAAACAATTTGTTGCAGACAAGCTAAAATAATATGGTCTTAATTTTGTGACAATTTGGGGGGGAGGGAGTTCTAAATTACTTCTTTTTTTTAAAAAAAAAAGAAAGCCAGAGTTATAGCACCCAAACCAAATCTTGCCAGAAACATTTTGAAGTCAATGAACTATAAAAATCTCTTTGCCTTTTTTCAGAGAGATGAATTAACTAAAAATTAATCGGAACTTTTACTTACTTTATTCATCCCTAAACTTTTCAGGGAATTTATTTTTGTTGAAAGAAATAACATGACTGTAACTGAAATCAACAAGAAAGGGTCTGAAAGAAAAAATGGAAGCTAAATTAAAATGATTGTGATTATCACATACCTTCACAGCATATATAATGAATGTGCATCATGTTATGTGACTGAATTATGAGTAGTACATATGAATTAGGTGCATATATACATATACGGTATGAATTATATATAGCTTATGTGCACATATATGCATATATAACAATATAAAAGAAGTTTCATGAAATTTCTAGCTAAGAATTAGCCTTGTGCATTGTATTTCTATTTATAATACATCTGTTTGGTACACCAGTTTGTCATGGTCAGCTGTGATTTTCCTCAAAGGTGAAAGGAAATGGCTTTTGAATTTAAGCATTCTTGCTACAAAAATGCCAAATGCCAACAGCTGCCTTGTCAAAAGTTGCTTAGTTTGCTGCAGAAATAACAATTCCAGTTCAGAGCTACTTGAAAACCACTCTCGCAGGGCCTGCTATTTCATCCCCACAGCAACAGGAAAGCAGGGAGTAGATGGGAGGACCGGCAAGTGCGGACGGTGTATTCATCACTGCCCTTTCCTTTTTTCAGCCACTTCCACCACAGCAGGAGCAAGTGGGCTTTGCAGGTTGCTTACTGTGTAAAAAAGCACTGACCTTAATTACGAGAGTTTTCGTTGGTTTAACTTAGCAGCTTTCAATATCCTCAGTGGAAGGCAGAGTCCTCAGCTTGGTTTCCAGTCAAATTTCTTGCATAATTTTTCTAAAAAAAAGTCAGATATTAAGCGTGTTATTTTGGAAAAATTGAACAGCCAGAGGCTGGATGACTTCGGTAATAAGAATACAGCCCAGGGAAGGTACATAAATCTGTAGCCTTGCTGCGCATAAAATTGCTTTGGTAGCTCTGCATCTGGAAAGATGGGAGGTTTGATCAGTGTAGTTTGAAGGACTGCCATCAGCTAAACAAGCTATTCCTGCACCTTAATTACCAGGTCACGCTGCCTTTCTCCAAGCAATCTTATTGTGAATTTTTTAAAAATATATAAAAGCAGTGGTGAGGTTGCAAATGAGACATTCAATAGAACGAAGTTTCCTTTCACCCTCAAGAAAACATAGGGGTGACTATCTGTGAATCATCCCTATAGGCCTACACAGGCCACCTTCTGCTTCAGTAGGAATCTTAATGCCATAAATGTTTAATCCATATGTTTCCTTCGTGATTCATCCCTGAGCAGCTCCATATGTCAGCACTGGTCAGACAAGGCTTTTGAAATGCACATGAGCAGAGCTGGTGACTAGCAGATAAATGTGCGTCAGTCCCACAAACTGTTACTTTCTGTTTATAAGCCTGTTCGGTTGGACTACAGAGTAACTGGGAAGAGGACTGCTGAAGAGATCATCAGTGACATTAAACCGGGTAAATTAAAGTTTATCTGGAACTATGATAAGCATGCCTTTCCTGTCTCTGTGCTTCTGTTGCAAGGCTGGTTGTGAGCTAGTCCTGCTCTTTCTAGGACTCCTTGGCTATGCCCAACCTACAGGTTCAGCACTTGGGTGCTGAATCCAGCCCAGCTCGCCCACCCCAATGTCTCACTGAGAGTAAGTCAGGCTGAGAGGGATTAGCGTGCTTCCCTCGAGTGGGTGGTTAAAGGACTGGGATTTTAAGGCTCACTGCATCATGTCCCTCCATGCAAAGTAAAGATGGGCTATGATTCTGGTATTGGTAATCTTGAGCTGAGATAAGGGTCCAGTACATAGACCTTATCACCACAGCGTCTGGTATGGTACAGTATTACAAGCATTCAGCTCAGTGAAACTCTTATGAAGAGCAAGGCAGGAATCATTATTCTCACTTTACAAGAAAAGCAATGAAGCATGCAGAAAGAGGATGAAGCAGTTCACAGTTCATTCTGGCCTTATTAGTCAGAAGCATCTGTTTTCATAGAAACATGAACAATTTCTGTCCTACATTATCTACAACCCCCAGTTTTTAAGACTGCATTGTGCACAAGTGAAACAAAATATTTCTTGAACTCAGGAAAGGTAGTATATCTATTTACAGTACTTCCCAAAGGAAACTGAGGCTTAATGTTGTGATCAAATCAAGTGCCCTTGTCTTTATATATAGGTATGGAGGCACAGGCATTGGCCTTACAAAAATATGCACTAACTTAAGAGGTGCACAGAAACCTGTTACTGGCATGTGAGATGGTTAGCTAAGTCTGGATCAAGTATCAACTACAGACAACTGACTAAAGAAAACCTAGATCTTGATGCAGGTCTTGCTGTAGCAATGGCACGATTTTTTTTCACCTAACATATAAGCACATAGGGCATGAAGAGTCAGCTGGCTTTTGTGAATATCCATTAACATTCATACGTGAAAGAAATCTGACCCAAAATATATAGGACTTTTCACACTTGTGCCAAAATTCCCTGAACAGGTAATCTCAAATGCTAGTTCCATGGGTGAGGAAAAAAACCAAACACCCACGCTTCTTTAATTGTTATCTATAAAGCCATCATACAATTTCTATTTTTTACAGTAGGTATTTTTCAGTCCTTATGCCAAACCATATTTATAATAGTTTTCAACTTACAATGAACTCTAATGAACTATTGCTCAAAAATTTGGATGAAGGTTTACAGCATAGTTWGTAGCAACTAAATATATTTCTGCAGGTTAGCATGTTTGACTTAGAGTTCTACTTTAATAGAATAAACTATTTTCATTCAAACTGATTACATTTGAACAGAGAAATATTAGTACCCTGAGCGATTTTAAGGTTAAAAGCAACTGTTCAACCTTCAAGCACATACATTCTTTTCTTAAAAATTTTATATTGAAGACTCCTTTCATCTGCATACCAATACATTTAAAACAGAAGATAAATTCTTGCATAATTCTTAAGATATGAATAAAAATACTTTATGGTTGAATAGATTGACAAATATTTTGCTGATTGACTAATTTTATAGTTTGTTGAATACTATTGATTGAATTATTCAGGAGATAACAGTAACTTTTGTTCAATGATTTGATAATTCATTTTAAGTCAGTGTTCAATCAAGTCTTAAAAATAAACAGGAAGAAGAGAGGCATTTCATAAATAAGGTCTTGCCTGTTATGTTGTCATTCTTCTACTACAAAAGTCTTGGAAACCCTCCTTTTGTGACTTGAAGCATAGGTCATCTTTTACAAGCAACTAGATAAAAAATGAACATAAATTCTGCAACACATAGTTTTTAAGGAAAACTTATAAATGTTGATGAGCAAATTTTKAATATTATTTTTTCAAAAACATCTTAAATTTCTTTTTTTATTTTCTTTACTGAAAAAAACCCACTTATCATCTACAATGAGTAAGGAAAAGAGTACTTCTGAGACATGGCCACCTTAGATGTTATAGCTTCCAGCACAGCCTGAAGGCAAAAACAGTTAAAGATCCTCAAATGGGATATCCTGATTCAGTTGCATATTTTGGCTTCCAAATGAAACATTGCAAAGAGTATTGGCAGATTTTTCATAGTATAACCTGCTGTGGAAAAGTACTGTTTTTATAATAATGAATAGCTTCAATAAACCTTCATCCTATGGTCTCTTGCTTGTATAGAATGTGATATCTTCATACTCTAGTTTCCAAGTGAGCAATGTGTAGAGGGAGAAAAAGGAAAGAGAAAATAAAAGTATGGTAACCATAGGCAGAATCCCAGACACCAATTTAACTGAAACTCTACATAAGCATCTCTATATATGCTCATCTTCACATGATCTATCTAATTCCTTTAATTTCATTATTACTGATTAAATTCTATGTGGAAAAAAATTGTATACTGCTGGGATACGTGAAGACAGAATGTCCTAAAGCAAAATAAACTCACCTTCTTATTACCTTCAAAGGACAACTCAGGATGAAGCTGTGTTGTAGGCTGGTTATTTATTCATATTCATATATATATATATATATATATATATATATATAATTTTCTAGTTAAGACATGTTGGCTTCAGTAAACATTGCACAGAAGGCAAAAGTTAAAAGCACGGAAGTGAAATTTTGACACAAAAAAGGGTGATATCAAACATTTATTCATAAACCGTGTTTTATTTCTAAGTGTTCTACCGCAAAAAATCTATCCCAGCCCAATTCTAACTTTAAAATAATGATTATTTTAATTTGAGAAACACTGTGTGTTTTGAGAATTAACTAGTAATGCCTACCAAATGTACCAAAAGTTCTTTCTTGGTGTGTTCTTAAGTTCTTTCTTGACATTTTATTGCAAAAGAAATGTGTCCCCTAAATTACATTAGATTGTCACGCCACAGGAAATATTACCCAACAGCTGGTTTTATAGAAGGCAATAGAATTGTTTTATGCTTAGGTCTAATGTAATTTGTGCATACTTTGCATTTTATCATTGTGACAAGGTAGACATGTGGGATTCTATATTTGAAGATGAACCTAGAAGAGAACAGATTGCTGTTTAAAGGCAAAGGAATCACCATGGACTTGCATTAAATGCTTCAAGAAACCCTTTCAATGTCATTAAAACACACAGCAGAAGGATAAACCTGATGTTCTAAAAGAAATTTCAAAATGTCTGCTTTTTATTTGGCAAGCTTTGACTTATCAACTGCTGTCTTTGTCAACTGAGGTCTTAATCTTTTCAAGGCAATAAAAATAGTTATAACAAATACACTGTTATGTAATATGCATGGATGAAAATTTATAAAATAAAACTGTTTGTTCATTCTGATTAACAACATGTAGCTAGKTTTTTTTTAAAGTAGAATATTAATCACCAATTCCATTTCAGTGGAATTTCAATGCTTTACTTGTTTAGGCAGGATTTCAACTATTCCAGCATGAGGTTGGCTAAGACCCATCAAAAAAGCAACCAGAAGTCCCCCATGAAACCTCAATTTAATATTTCCAAAAATTTATTTAGCATTTTAAAGAAATTATTTTGAAATTTCCAAAAATCCAAAGTCAAAGAAACCAACAAAAAACACCACTGATGTTACTGTGTGAAGACTTTACGTAGAAGAAAACATCTCTTTAAGCACTACTCAGAGAGGCAACTTGCTAGTTGCCTGCCTGTAAAACGCTTTTGTCAGGTTCATCACCAAGAATGCAACATGGGAACTGCAGCCACTTTACAAGGCAGGAGAAGCCAAGGAAATAGCTGGAAATAACTTAGTTTGATCACTAAAAGACCACAAGCATATATGCTTGYCAACATATGTTGTTGCATATATGGTGTCAACAATTCAACTAATAAAAAGAAATTCAGATTTCAAACAGTAAATACGATGATCCTTTTGCAGCTAAGACACAGAAATATTAAGCCTGGGTTCTGTTGTCACTTAGTGTGGCAGATCCTGGTAACACTTTGCTGAGACACTGAGACTCCTGCCAGCAGGCCCTCTACTCAGATTCATCTTGTTCTCTTAGACAATGGAGTCTGAATAGAGTGCAGGCACTATCTCTTACTGCACAGGCTATTTGTACAGTCTCCTGCTCCAGTGAGCTGAAATCTTATAATTACTCAGYTTTACTCTATTGCCCATGCTAGTCCCTGGCACCTCCGGAGAGCATGGGCTTTCAGTCGTCCACTTCATCTCTTTGCAAGGAAGAAAAAAAGTCTGGATGCATAAACTCTGCACAATATTTTTTAATACAATATTATTCTTTACTTGAAAGATAAAAACTGAGCAAATRGATCATTAGGGAAATAAACTTTCTTCCTTAGCTGACATTTAGGGTTTTGCTCCATGCATTTTGGGAGTCAAACTTTCTCTAAGCTTGTGAAGTATCTTCCTTTATTATGAACAAAGAGAAGCTTTGCTCAATAATTATAGTAAAAGCCCTTCTGTATTACAATATTATTCGTCAGGCCCAGATCAGTTTACTCAGGTACTCAGAGAATCCTGTAGATAATTTAATGGCTAAGAACTTCTCTCCTGACAAGCAACCTTTTGTCCTGGATGCTTGTATGTGAATAGAAGTCCATCTTCATTTAATGACGCACTAAGACACCTCCTGAGATAACTCTTACTCTGAGAAAAAGTGTAACCAACTGGATTAAGGAGCACATATTTTTGAGGGAGATGAAAGTTGAAACAGATTGATAGGGCATCCACAGTATCTCACTGAGAATTCAAAAATTGTACAGACAAAATCACTACAGTCCACAACAGACACAGTGATTTAGGAAACATCTCTCATTTCTTACGGCTATTTATTGTGAAAAAGGACTAGATCTGAGGCTAAGCAAAACCATTTTGTAAAATGCATGGAGACATTTTGATAAAAGTGGTGGCAAAACAGAGGATACAGAGACAAGTGAAGGAGGAATAAAATAAAACAGGTCTTTGAATCACTAAATTATACAGAAATAGGTTTGTCAGGGGTAAGGGGTCCAAAACTACTCCCTTCAAATTTATCTAATGCTCACCATTGCTTCAGACATGATATATGATCAAATCTGCTGAAGTTAGACCTCATTTGGGGAGTCTATCTTTTCTTTTTCCAGCAAAATCAGAAGCTTAAAAAAATTACACAAGATTTAAAGTTTGAAATAAACATTGCAACCATAGTGGTTGTAATAAAGTTCTGTAGTCCACATTTTAAAAAAAGAGATGGGAAAACTGGAGAGAAGACAGAAGAGAGTCACAAATATTACTTGAGAGGTAGAGAAATGCATTTCTGCAGAAGACACCTACAGCTCAATCCACTTAGCTTATCAAAAAGGATATTAAGAGGTGCTGTGACTGCAATGTATAAATACTTCAGACATCAGGTACTAAAAATATCAGGTACTAAAAGGCTGTTCAGTCTAGTAGAAAAAGACATGACAAGAATGTGTTTCGAAGCTGATGGCCAATTCGAATGGCAAATGACACAGAAATTTCTAACAGGGAATATGGCCAGCTATCAAAACAAAGTGCCAATGATAGCAGAATTCTGATTTTTTCTGATCTTTATGCCTTCAAGCCAACACAGGATGCCTTCATGGAATAAATAACTCAGTCAAACAGATGTTGTTTGGCTTGGAACAGTGAAAACAACAGATATGTAAGTACAGAGAAACCCCTGTGTTTTTAAACTCTTAAAAATCTTTGGGATACTCACTGAAAGTCCTGGCGACTTCATTCTCTGAGTTTCTCTATAACAGGTAGCAATTTTAGTGTGTTWTTGTGATCTGAAACTATAACATCTTCTGCACATTCTCCTGATTTTAAGTATAGTATGAAATTTATAGGAGTTTAGAAAATATTTTGAATATTCAGTTTTGTCCACATAGCACTGAGCAGAAAACAGCTTGTGTTCCACGAAGCACATGGAACACGCTCCAACAGCTTAAAAAAACCCCAAAACCTAAAAACCTAAACACTGTGTAAAAACCACTGCAAATCAGATGTATGTCAGTTCAGTGATTTTGAAATAGTCATTGCATATTGATTATTCCAAAATAATTCTATCTTGAAGCAACAAACTATTTAATTTTGGTAATGAAAAACTACTTTGTTTTGATAGCATAAAAATAAAGCAAAGACAAGATGCAACATACATCAGCACCAGTAATATGCATGCAGTTTTAAATCCAATCTTTTAATGTCATATAGAAACAAAAAAGATAGTGACCTTTCCTCTCTGAAATTCTGATGAATTCAGCATGCTCCCATAGAATGTTTCAATCTTAATGAAAATATTATTGTTGACATAAAATTTTTCTTTTTGTCTGTTTTGTTGTTTCTGCAAAAGTGTTAACAACAATCAATGTCCTTGATTAGTTTTTAAGATAATTTTTGGGGGGAAACTCCAGTGACCTTAAAATTAATTTTGCTCGAGCACAATAAAAACAAAAAAAGACTGGAATCTTCAGATTCCTTTTTTCTTCCACTAAATGAACTCTCATCTTTCCCCGGTGTGAAAGCAGGTTTCCAAAAAGTATTAAAGGGATTGAAACTATAATCCTTAGAGCATTTGCCTGATGTGATTACTTCTATTGTTCAAATAAGATTATGACCACCTTAAATTTTCATTTCCAGATATTATCTGACATGTTCTACTTACAAACAGAAAAGCCTTACAAAAGAGAGCTACTGTAAAGGTTTGGGAACCTGCCAAATGCAACAAATTTAATATATATATATTTAAAATAACATTCTGAGTCAAACTATAATGTAACAGTCTAATCTGGTGCAATCAAAAGTGCCAAATGCTGCACTGAAACCTAGATGTATAAATGCTAAAAAATTATAGAACATAAATCATCTGTCATCCAGAAATACAGCCCTGGTGTTGAGCTGTGATCCAAACTGGCTGAAATTGTCAGTATGTGCCCTATTCCATACTCTTGCCTATAGGAAAAACAGCCAAACTAAGTACTTCTAAAAAAGACTTTTCACATAATCTTTTGTCACAGATCTGTTCAAGATCTACATATTAGGCACTTGCCAGTTTTCCAGAATCCCATATATTTTAAGACTCCTTGCATCTCACCATCCTGGGGCACTTATTCCCTTGGCCCCTCGGTTACATTTTATGTTCACAATCACTGACCCCTTAATGGAAATGGTGCATTGCAGTCTGTCTGCCACACTGCTTATCCTCAATGACAGGCTAAATTTGCTTCTTTCAGAATAGATGTTGCATAATACACACACACCCCTCTCACACATTCATGTACACACATTTATTAACCTGAGTTTCACAAGACCGCTCCAATGCACTTAATAGCTCTACTGGAGTGATCTTTGGGCTGAGTTCAGATCCTCTGGTGCGACAGAAGGGCTTTTTCCTCATGGTCTGTTTGCCCGCTTTCTCAGCTATTGTGTCTTTCCAACTTACTTCTGTGACCTTGGACAGTCCTTCACTTAAACCTTACCCTTTTACTCCCCCACTACTTTTTGCATTTCTTTCCCAAAGTTTCCTGGGGTTTTCATTGACTCTTTCTTCTAAGTATCCTTCTAAGGATCCTTCCGAGTGTCATTCATCATTTGTCTCAGCTACAGTTCTCAAAATTGCCCAGTCAAATATGCTAAACAACAGACAAGTAAGCTCTTATTTGTATTGTTATAGTTACCACATACTGCAGGGTTTATCAGCAAAAATGTGTACATAAATGCATCCTTTGATGTAACAATCTTTAGAGAAACAATTTTGCAATTGAATATGAAATTTTAAATTCTGTCTCTGTGGATTTCCTAAGCCTATCTAATTTATTGAGACCTCTAGACCAGGAAACATTTTCTTCTTTAAAGTATCATTATGCTTCTGAAATCAAGATCATTCAAGTCTTTCTAATGGTTTCATTGAACTTTAGGATCAACCTACACACACAAACATTGTCCACAACCACAAAATATGAAAACTGAACACATAATGAATGCCAGTACTATCTATTTACATGTACTTCTAAATTTACATTGTTGATAACTGTTTCCCATCATATCATATCACATCAATAAAATCTCTGGAGAATCATGAGGCTAAAACTGTCCCTGTAAAAAATACTAAGAATCCAGCTAAGCAAAAAAAATCTCACATGGTTCAAGGAAGTCTGTCAAATTATATCCTTGACTGATCATATCTGCTCAAGGTTGTTAAAAATTTGGTATTTAAGAAATACATGATCACATAAGTAAAATGCAGCACCTGTATTATTAAAGAAGGGGGAAAATTCAACAAGGAAATACATAAATAGTCTAATATAGTTTCAGTGGTTGAACTTTAAATTAATTTAGCTAATAAATAGAGTCATACAGGATCTTTGCTGTTTCAGGACTGTTCAACACTTTCATAAATCATCCAGAAAAAGGGAGGAGGAAGCCATGAGGAGACAAAATTTGCTGGTGATAGTTAGTTATTCAAGGTAATAAAAACAAGGGCAACTGAACTGCAGAAGAAATGAAGTGATAATGAAATGGCAGATGAAATTAGTGTAGGTAAATGCACAGTGATGCACATGAGGAAAAACAATCCTAATTTTACATAGAAGGTGATGAGCTCTGAGATTACTTTTGCCACACAGGAATGAGATCTTTAGAATGGGCCTGTAATAAATAGTTCAATGAAAATGTCAGCTCAATACTCAGGAGCAGTAAAAAAGAAAATAAAAGCCTAAAAAAGGAAAAGGCAAACAATACAGCAAATATTATGATATTGTATGATATTGTATAAAGCTATCCTGGGTGTTCTTTGCAGTTCCTACTACCCCCACCACCATCTCAAAAAGGAAGCAGGGAAAAATTTGAGAGAATAATCAAGGACAATCACAAGGGTTATTCAGCTTGGGAAAAAAAACAGCTAATAAGAGGTAAAAAAAACCCTGTAAAGTCATATGTGACACTGAGAAGATAAAAAAGGAAGGACTAGTCCAATAAAGACTAGTGATGTCAAAGTAATCTAGCTAAAAACGACCCACCAAACTAAATAGAAATGCTTCATAGCTCATAGCTAAACTGTGCACTTCTGACACAAGGACATGTGGATGATGAACCTTTACAGGAGTTTAAAAAGCAGTGGAAGAAGTTTATAGAAAAAAAATCTATTAAGGGCTAGTAATCGAAGGCATAATCTCAAGTGCAGGAAGTCCTTTAGATACTGTTTGCTGTGGCTTGGGAGACTAATAGAGCCTGTAAGAGCATTTTAACTGCTTCTGATGTCACCTGAAGTAAAAACAGAGTTGAAAAACTCCAAATAACAGAAACAAAAAATATTTCAGGTGCAAATACAGGTTTTAAGTCCTGTAGGGCTATATAATTTTTCCAGCTATTTCAGCTGGTCCAATAAAAGACATCATCTTTTCCTGGCTGTTGTGGGTTAACCCCGGTAGGCAGCTAAGCCCTGCACTGCCACTCRCTCATTCCCCCTGCAGTGGGATGGGGGAGAGAATCACAATGGCAAAAGTGAGAAAGTTCATGGGTTGAGATAAAGACAGTTTAATATGTGAAGCAAAAGCCGCGCACACCAGCAAAGCAAAGCAAGGAATTCATTCACCGCTTCCCATGGGCAGGCAGGTGTTCAGCCATCCCCAGGACAGCAGGGCTCCGTCAGGCATAATTGTTACTTGGGAAGACAGATGCCATCACTCCCAACAACCCCTCTTCCCCCAGCTTTTATTGCTGAGCATGACGTCATATGGTATGGAATATCCCTTTGGTCAGCTGGAGTCAGCTGTCCTAGCTGTGCCTCCTCCAAATTTCTTGCTCACCCCCAGCCTAGTCGTTGGCAAGGCAATGTGAGAAATAGAAAAGGTCTTGACTCTGTGTAAGCATTGCTCAGCAATAACTGAAAGRTCCCTGTAGTATTAACACTGTTTTGGTCACAAATCCAAAACAGAGCCCCATATAAGCTGCTATGAAGAAAATTAATTCTATTCCAGCCAAAACCAGCATACTCTCTCATTTTCATCCTTGGTACATCATATAATTTTACCATGCGCATAAGGATTTCCGTAACAGGAATGCTTTTCTGGATGAAGGCTTGGAAAATACTAAAATTCCCGATTCAGCTGCTATACTCTCTATCCAGCAGTCTAGCTTAAACAACACATTCTGTAATACTTGATAYACTCACCAGATGAATTCTTCCTCTATAAAAGTGTTCACTTATTATAATAAGTGTATAATAAAGGGAGTTCTGAAAAATACTCATAACTGTTATATGCTATGCCAATTAAAGCAAACTAAAGTATTTTGACTTTGAACTGGGAAAAAAAAAAAAGCCACAATATATCCCCATACTAGATACTGTATCTTTTATGCAGAATTTTCCTCTGTCAATTCTGATGATCATCGATCATCTATCATCTATCTTCTTGCTATGAGCCTGAAGATCATGGAAGGAAAAAAAAGAGAGTGAGTGCCAGTTTGGAGGAGGGCAGCTTAAATTTGAACTGTTAAAGTGACCTGGTGAGAAGGATTCTGAATTTTAACTAGGCATTACATTTTTAAAAGGAGACAAACCACAACAAAGGTCTTTGTTATGGACAGACAGAATTACAGGGCTCAAATTCTTAACAGTAGGAGATAACGTGGAAAGTTTCAGAAAGAAATAATAAGTTACTAAGCCTCAGCTATTGGTAGAAAATGGAATGCACAAGAATTTTCTAAGAAGGACTAAGAAAAAAAATTAGGCAGATACACTAAATTCCTCTCCATGGTGGACTATTACGGGTATTTTCCAATACATCTGAGGAAAACTGTTCTGCATTTCAAAGATGTTTCTGAGTGCAATATGGGGTGTAACAGAAATTATCCTTGGTCCTCAAAACCCTAATCATATCAGATGTTCCAGACACTGACCTTTTGTCAGTGAGTGATGACAAATGAGTGGTAACCTCTCAGRGGAGACTCTGCTTCAGTTCTCAAAATCACACAGTGCCTGTATCTAGCCCGCTTGTTGGGGGTTGGTACAAGGGGCCCTGGGGTCCTACTTCCTAATTTAGATAAACTGCTGAAGCAGATTAGGCACATCCAAATCTTACTCAGATGTAGATTCAGGAAATACTTCTAGCCGGGATCCTGGGATTTCCCATTCGACTACTATGCATGTRGCTACTCAATTACTTGCCTTGCAACTAATCCCCACAGGAATGAAGTTTGAAGCATCAAGTTGTGTACCTATCACCTATTCCAACCTACATCATCACACAGCTCTTTGATAGCCCATCCCTGTCATGAAAGTTGTTTCTTTTGTGTTCTGCTGCACATGCTTGTTTGCTCTGTTCTTTAGGATTCAAACTCGTTGGGATAAGTAGTCTCTTCCTATGTTTATATTGTCCCTGAATTTGACTAGAAGCATAGTTCAATAATATAGCAAACACAGCCTTAAGTCTTCTAGTACTAGGTCACAAATGCTGAATTTTATGATACAAAGCACTGGGTTTGCATCAGTTCCCTCTTCCCAGCTGCTTCAAATGTTAAAATGATTGAAAGTTTAACTTTTTTCTGTCATGCTTGATGCTGGATTAGATATTGCCTTTGCCACTTTAACTTCATGTCAGATCAGATACCATTTGCTCCCTCATCCCTGACGTTAAGCCTTCATGAACTCCATATCCAATGCTCTGGTTGATTTGACAGGTGTTTGACTGTGGGTCCCTTTGGGAGCTCTGGTTGTGTGTGCACACACAGATCAGCATTAATGAAGCTGTGGCCCTACGAAGGTGTGCCTGCTGCATCCCATTTTCTGAGAAGTTTAAAGAGAATTAGCTACCCTGCTCAAATTAAGTTTCAGTTGGTTTTGTTTCTTTTGCCACTGATAAGTTATCATCACTGCACTGTTTTCTCTTCTTTTAAATGTTTAAATCATCAGCACAAGTATAGAAATAATACCTACCAATTATATACCAAATAAGTCATAAATACCCAAAGCAAAGCTTCTAAATACCCCATGGGTTACAAGTTGTCTGTGCAGACAAGTAAGAAAATATTAACAAACAAAATACGTACAAGTTATTATAGTCATTTGCTAGCAATTTTGCTCACAGGAACAAATATTTGCTATTTATTAAATACATATGCCAGAGGATACCTTGACTTTTTAATCAGACCCATAAATCTAGAGTGCACAAAACTGGAATCTTGAAGATTGCTGAAGATGACACTGTTACTTTGTTTTAGTGGTATTGCATTTAACAAATTTGTGACAAAGCTAGTATCCCAGCGCAAAGAATGCCTTTGCTGAACATCTGTTTGTAGAGTTTGCATTGTTCATTTTCCATGCCAGAGTACAAAGGTGATATTTTATGTTATGTTCAGTATCAATCAATCATATTTATTCATCTGTATTTGCTGTGTTGTCTGATAGAAGCCTGAAGGCAGCAAGAAAATCAAAACTATCTAGGATAAATGTASGATTTAATATAGTAGAGGAAATATCTGAAGTCCATCAATATAGATGAAGGAAAAAGTAAACTCTGTGTTGGTGGCACTGAAGCCCAAAGAAAGATTCATGGGTAAATAAAAGCATACAACTAGAATTTTGTTTAGAGTAGATTTTAAGAGTGTGAGTCAGAAAGCTTTACCTGGAGCTAATATATCTGGTTTTCTGGTGTAATAATTCTAAAGAAGGCATCTTTTCCTGAAGGAAGATACATAAACCAGACCAGCAACTCCTAACTATCGTGGGCAGACCTAACTGCCTATATTTATTCATCGTGAACCCTTTTCCTGACAGCTCTTTTCTCACCCTTGTGATTATCTCCCCATGTGCCCGCTCTACTTAACCATTCTGCAGCCTACAGGGACTCTGGCTAAGCGCTCCTCCAGACTGCCAAAGGAAGGAGCTGCCAAGCTGCGGCAGCTTCCCAAGGCCACCAGCAGCTGCTGATGTTGTCACTCAGCATCACTCCTGCTCTCTCTGCAGAGCTCAGCCTCTGGGACTCTTATGGTTGTCTCTTTGCAGCAACACCAGCTCTCCACAGTGCTGGAGAATAAATGAATGAATCTCTAAGAAACTGCTGAAACCTGAATAAATAGCTCCTGCTCCACGTCTCATCACCCATACACCATCTGAGCAGAATATAAAGTTATACCTAGCCAGAATGCAAGGCTTAAATAAGTTAGGAATTGGTTAAGACTCTAAAGAGCATTTTTTCAGTTGTTGTTTTCAGCTCCTTAGCTGCATTACAATGGCTTTAATGGCTTTAAAAAACTAGTCAGATGGCAAAACAAACAAACAAACAAACAAAACCCCCAAAAATTATACACTAGTGCAAGCATTTCTTAGCAAAATCAAATATGATTAAATTAAGCCATTTTCATCAACTTGATAATGGAAAAGAGCCTATGGCTAGTGAAGCCAGCCCAGGGAGGGCTTCCATGTGAGAACTTGAGCCACTTTGTCATCATTCTCACATTGTCTTAGTTCTTATATTGCAACACAGAGAAAGACTCAGTATTTAGCAAGGTCAGGAATGTGGCAGCCCCACATGTTGAGCTGGTCATCTGAGCTTGTTGGCAGACACAAACCAATGCTGACTCATATCCCAAGTGATAACAGATACAAGGAGCCCAGGAAGCCCACAGTGATCTTTTCAATCATACTTGGCAGTGCTGCTATACACCAGGAGAGACTGAGGACTAGGGCTATACTTCTAATGTGGATTCAAGTAAAAATACGACTACCTTAAAAAAAAAAAAAAAACACCTTAAATATAGTTTGGCAGAATAAAAACTAAAGGCATTTCATTGCCTAATTCTAAATGCCATCACTAGCTATAGAAATTTCATTTTCATAAACCCACGTCTTTAATCATATAATTCTTGTAAATAATATCAAACAAACTTTATGAAAAACAAACATTTAATGACACCATAAAGGGAGAGAAAAAATGAGGAGGGGAAAAATAAAAGGCACAGAGTGGAATTTATCTGAGGAGTGAGGTGCGAAACATCCAAGTCAAAGCGATGGAGGAATAAAATGAAGGTGTCTCTGGGCAAGCTGCATGAAAAGGCAGCTGTGTATGGACAGTTGGATAGTTAACGAAAGCGTGAAAATGAAAAGTCCCTCGAAGTAACCAAGGTTCCCTAATGACAAAACCAGATTCAGATAGAGACTTTCAAGGGATGTTAAAAGGAACTAGCTGCTGAACCTTTAGAGGCATTCTGGCTTCTTTGAAAATCCAAATCATAGTGTGTACTGAGAGACTTGAAAGGAGAGTTAATGATGAAACCTGTAGAGACTAAAACAAAAACTAACTTTCAAAACTTTGAATGCTCCCTTGAGACTAAAAGTGAGCAGTAGGTAGTCTGGAACCACTCGTTACTTTAATCAAAAGTCTTGCCAGTATTCCAGAAACTAAATGAAAATAAGTAAAAAACTACAAAAAACCTCCCAGGGAATAGTGTGACTGCAAGTGATCTTTTGAGTGATTTGAAATAATGACTGAGAATTCCATCTGGCAAAAAAAAACATAAGGGAAAAAAACAGGCTACAACTGGAAAAAGTCCCTTCCTGTTCTGAGGCTTTTCCATGGCTGAACAAGATTAAAGAGTGAAATAACAGCAGCAAAAGCCTCTAATATATTTTTGTAAATTGGCAATAGTTTCATTAAACCAGATTGGTAACCCTGATGCTTTCATCGGGCATGGAGCAAAGCTGAACTAAAAAGATTTCTTAGATTTATAAATGAGAAAAAAATCATTGAGCTGGGCACAACGTACAATATGTAAGTGTAAAGGTTATTGAATCCACTCCATAAACAATAACATTCATCTTTACTATAATTCTTTYGCAATTAACTGAGACATTATTTCAAACATGGGGACAGTTGCATTATATGAAAATATTGTTAGGTTAAATACTACAAGGGCTCTCTATACTAAATCTCATCATTTGTTTTTCTCTCAGAGAGTGCCATTTTTTTTTTACTAAATTTCATGGATTTCAAGTCCCAGGGAGTGCCATTATTTTCTACTAAGTTGTATAGATTTCAAATTCATCAGAATTTGCTATCTTCTTTCCACCAGAAAACATCAAACAAAATGCAAGCAAGTTCTACCTTGAAGAGCTTTACTTTAAAAAAGCCAAACAAAAAACAGTTAAGGTCTCTAAAAAAACCAACCAAGCCAAACCAAACAAACCAAATTAAAAAAACATAACCTTCAGTTTTCCACTAATGTTTCACAGTGCTGTTATAATCACTGCAAATGAAAACTATTCCACTTAGTTAAAGCATAACTCTTTGGTCAACAACTACTAGTTATCCACCTTTAATTTTCTAGCAGAAATTTTCAGAATTAATTTCAGATGTCAAATCTTGAAACATGTTATTCCCTTGCTAAATGTAAACCTAGAGAGTAGTCAAATTGTGACAGCACAAGGTTAGCAAAAAAAGATACACAATTTAATACCTCCTTGCTCTTCTTTTTACATACACCCATATTACACCATTGTCTTCAGACTATTGAAATAAAGAAAAGGTTTGGGCAGAGATATTGCACCGCAAATTTATTAAGTTAGCTAACCACAAACAAACAAACAAACAAACCCCTCTCATAAGTTCATATCTGTACTCCAGGACAAAGAAAACATGTCCATACTGACAGAATCAAAATACTGCTCCACACTACAATGTGCAGACTGTCAACCCCAGATCTTCAGAAAGGGCACTCTTCTTCTGGAAAGTTTAGTATTGTCATGGCATAACAGTTGTGAAGTTGTCTGATAATTTCCATCTCCATACATCATTACAGCCAGCTAGCCCTTAATATTTTAAAATAAAATTCCCATTAATAAGAATCAATGTTTTAACTAGTTCTCCAGGAGTATGTGAAAAATCTAGTCCTTTGATATATAAACACAGAAGGAAGGTGCAATCTCCCTGCCAGATACTATAATCAATAAGAGGGTCCAGAAAGAAAAACCTGTAATCTTTTTTAAAAGTAAATTGCATCAATTACATATTTCTTCCTCAGATGCTGAGATATTTTTGTAAATGATATTGAAGAATTTACAAATATAATTATGATCATTAACCCAGGCTTTTTTTTTTTTAATCCAGAGAGAAGAGAAATAGGGATAATCTATGAATGTTAAAATAGAGCATCGCCACTTTGTCAGAGGTCTATTATCTCAAATCCCTATTGGAAAACACAAGGAAAAAAAAAAAAAAAAACAAAACACCACAGCTTTCCTGTTTGATGACATCTGTGCTGTCCTGACCACCAGCTGTGTATTTCCAGTGTTTGGCGGTATTGCCCAAGAATATTTCCCAACAGTAAGTTGTGAAAGGACTGTTCACCTCCTATAGAAACACTCTGGTTCTACTCCATGGCTCTGCCACCTAAATCAGGGATACAATTTCAGCTTTATTTAATGTGTAAATAGGAGGACCATGACATGGTATTGCTCACTGAGGTCAAAGTGCTTTGTTGTGACGTCTTTTATCTGTGCATGTCATCACCAGAAAATGCATCATGTAAAGCATACAGCCCTTGCCACAAAGTTTTAACTTTTCTTAATGTCAACTTCATAGCTTGAGATTTTGAGTTCACATGGAGTTATGGTTACTTTCAAAGCATTGTTGCAGAAATGGTGGGCAAAACAAAGTTCTCTTAACTAAACCTCTCTTCCCTCCTGTTCACCCATAGTGGAGAGCACTGAGCACCTGAAAGCTTTGTGCTACTCTAAGTCAATGCCCGCTCAGATGAAAAGGTGACAGCAGCAGAAGCCTTCCAGGTGTTTCATGTGAATGCTAACAATTGTGGAATCTGACTACATCCCTTCCTAAAATCACGCTGTTGCTCATCTAATTATTTTTTTTTGTTTTCTTACAATAATTCTTTCAGAATTCTCTTGAATCCTTCCGAAAGTCTTACCATACCTTCAAATTTTTTCTTAAAAACATATTGTCAAGCAATTGGGTTCTTGAAGATTTCTTGAAGGCTAGGTTTTTAAAGAGATGAAAAATCTAATGATTTTTTCTCCTCCACAAATCCTGAAATGGTGTCACTGAAGAATTGCCACAAAGGGAGCTGTAGCGAAGTCAGCAGTAGTTGACTGCTGGGTTTATACACTGTCCTGCCTAAAGAAACTGTTCATCAAATGAACACTAACATAGGAGCAACTCACTCAGTTTGAGCAAAATGTTTTTGAGGAGCAGTTCCAGGTGTCTATTCATTCATAGCACTGATTACCCCTCCCATAAAAGGTTCAAATCAAAGAGAGATGTAAAATAACATTTTAGGCCCATTTTTATTAACCATTTTTTTTTCACATTGGTTGCTCATAATCTACTAAAACACAGTGTAACAACCTTTGCCATGTGATAACTAACTTCAAGCATCAGCAACTAGCATCCTAATGTTGTTTAACAACAACATCCTAAATTTCTGAGAACTTTTAGCATCACTTTTCCTCCATGATGCAAGAATGTATGAGAATCCTAAGTACTTTCATGCAGGTCCTATAAAATTCCTGCCATAGGCTTGTGCATTTTTCCTGTAATTACAACTTCAAATCAAAGAGCAACTGACAAATGTCAATATTACTATTGGCACACTATCTGTTTTTGGGATTTATACAATAGTGTAAGTATACAGGAAAAGGCGTTTTAAACTTTCTGCCACTAGAGAAGTCTCCTCTAGAATGATGCTCTCAAATCATCCCCTTTGAAACTGAAACTGATTTTTGTTAAATGAATCATGGCATAGGTAGCATTGACACTGCATGGTGAACTAAGCCAATTTTAATCTTGTTTGGATAATGATTCTGCACTTGCCATTGGTTTTTCACAGGAATGCATTAAGCACGTGAGTTAGGTGCCATGAAAGTTAGTGATCTTTGATCACACAGTGAAAAATAAGACCTTGAAACTTTTAGTTGTGGCAGGATGTAGAAGATATGGAAAAGCATTCCCCTATAATGCTGACGGTTTCTACCAATTTAAATGCCACACTAGTGTATTTTATGTGTGTTGCCTTGAATGTACTGTCAGATTTCAGAGTTATCTATTATCTGTTTTCAGATGGTGTTTTCAATGCATGCAGACATCAAGTTAATCATTTAACCATCTTACACGATCAGTCACAAGTTAGTGACAACTGGAGTTCTAATGTGCATGTCTGCAGAAGTTCACTATATCTGCAGTGTGAAGTAAGTCATGCAATAATGGCTGGTCTTCTAACTATTTTCTAGTGGAGTCTAAGTACTAAATCAACAGACAGTGACCTTGCTGTAAGAGCTCTATTGTTGACATGCATACATATTTGAAGAACACTGTGTCCTA
This sequence comes from Oceanodroma leucorhoa, assembly GCA_030449065.1. Taxonomy (NCBI): domain Eukaryota; kingdom Metazoa; phylum Chordata; class Aves; order Procellariiformes; genus Oceanodroma; species Oceanodroma leucorhoa. The sequence continues at coordinate 8,569,993 of JASVER010000019.1, forward strand.
TTTCTAGTACTGAGGATTTGGAATGGAACATTTATATTTTTTTTAAATTAAATGTTTATAGCCTCTGCAGATTAAAATCGTATAAGCGTATAAACAATGCTATCTATTCCATTTCAGAGTTAGAAATTAATAAAATGAGACAAATTAATCACAGAATTTCAGACCATGAATGCATCACCTTTTGCTGTTCTTGGCTAATTGCTAAAAGACCCTCAGATTGTGTTATTCAGTTGATTGCCCCTAGCACTGATTTACATCCTATAATGCTACCTACAAATTTTAAAATTCAGAATCTAATTTTGTGTTAATCAAGTTGAACTATTTCACACCAACACTTTCAATTTCTAGTTTTTTCAGTGGCATCCACTTCTCTAACATCATTGTAAATAGTTGAGATTTTTTCTACCTATAGAAACTTTAAGGGACTCTTGAAGTCAACACCCAGTCTAAGTCCTGAAGGGTCTCATACAAATGAAGGGACTTTCATTTAGTTCTTGAAAGGGTCATAAGACAAAATCTGGAATCTTTGGTAGAAAATTTTTTGGTTTGAGTTTTGAAAAATTTGAAATATCACAAAAAAATTCACGGAGAAACAGAGAAGACAAAAGTAAAATTTAAAAATAAGAAGAAAGAAGGAAATAAAGGGAAAATGTGAAATTTCCATGAATTGCCAAGAATTTAAATGACAGATTATGAAACAGAGAACACAGAACCACAGGTTTTATTACTTTTCTTTCAGTGACTAGCATTAGCAATGCTATCCCTTTAGGGCAAACCACCAACACGCCCAGAACCACCTGGCAGGATTGGGCCCAGGACAGACCTTTGAAAATGTTAGTCAATTAGTCTTGACAGTCATTCATCAGCTTTCCTTTACAAAGGAATATGCTGACATACCCTTAGCTTCCTATTCCTAGGTATCTCTTAACTATTGCATAAAATCCCCCACCAGAGGACTTTGTAACTCAAAATATCCATGAAACCCTTCTATGCTTTTCTGAGATTGTTCTTGAACATCAGCCTTTCCAACAAAAGACAATTAAAACAAAAAAATTTCTTTTTCTTCATTTTTTGTTGGTTTGTTTGTTTTTCATGGAAAAGAGCATTCATTTATGCTAAAGTTTTGAAAAGATACAGAAGTCATTGGAGATTGTGACCAATAATTCAAAATTCACAAATTTTTGATAGTTACAAATCTTCAGAGATTACTTATTAAGTTACTAGTTCTGAAAAGGGCATCTCAGTTTGCCTCAATAGGCACTGTTAGAAGATGAGTCACATTCCACTGAAACAAGCATTCAGACTGAGATTTAAAATGTACTGGGTTATTACAGTTTTTGATTCCTTTGGTAAATGTCCTTTCTAAACACAGACAGCTCCCACAAATCTCAAATCTGTTGGATATTTAAATATAGGCATTTGCCTCATTGAATAGATTCAATTAATCCCTGAAGCAACACACATATGGATGCAGTAACCTCTTTACTAATTTGTTCAAATGCTCTGTATGCTCGCCATCAGTGCCAATGTCTCTCATTTAAATCAAATAAAATACCAGTGTGTTTCTTAGGAGAGAAATTCATAGAGCATAAACAATAAAATAAATCATCACTGAAAAGCTATTCTGCTTGCTGTTCCCCCAGCATTAACTTGGAGTAATTCCTGGATTCAAAGGGCTTCCAGGAATCACTAATGTCTTAGTGATCCCAGCTGAAACCTGCATCCCTTGTCACCTTAGACAATCATAAATGGTATAGTCAATCTTTGAGAAATAATGTGTTCTCAAGAAAGCACCATACTCTCTCATTCTTCCTTTTCTCTTTACCTTCCAGCACTTTTCCTTCCAGTGCTCTTTATTTCTTTGCCACGAGTTTTTCTTACCCTGATCACTCCCCTGCAGCAGGAAAAGGGAGTGAAAAATATGGTATAAAGAGCAAAAATACTTTCCTTGGTCATGTTCTTTCCTCAAAACATTTTAACTTGTACTGTGTCCTTCTAAGGTACCACAGCTAGTTCTTCCAAAGCAACTTTTCACACTTTACTGGCAAAAGAAATAGCATACAGGGTCCAAAAATGGTAACATCATTGAGGGGTAAAAGGAAGGATTTAAATTAAAAATGAACTGCACATAAGAGCAATTAGTTTTATAATATATATTTAGAATATCAACATGACTTAAACCATTTTCCACCCAACATTTATTATTTTTCTTTCTCTAGTTAGTGTGCAATTGCTTTCTTTGACATATAAAGATGTTACTCTATTCATATATTTAAAAGACTGTATGTCACACAGCAAAAGTAATCCATTCCAGAATTTAAATAATAAATACAAAATCCTTTCATCATTTACTTCCCCTGTCCACACCTCTTTCTTTTCTTTGAAGATCTTATTTATCCCTTATCATTAAGTAGCAAAAAGCCTAAAGATACCAGTATACATATAACTATATAAAGAAGAAATAATATTAGCTAATTAGTTAATAATTAGCAGCTAATTGATATATATTGACATGGTTCAGTTTGAGGCAATAATCATCTTTGATCTTCAGGTAGAAAAAAATAATATGTTCCAAGGTATGAATAGTGTGCGTGTTGGTAAGTGAGGATATCAATCGTGTCAACACAAGGCAAATGAGAAAGGTACACAGAGTCCCACGGTAGGTCTAAGCAGGTACTTTCATATGCAACACTACGACAACTAAAAATAGCTCTCAAAAATACCAAGAGAGATTTCTCAAAGAAGAATTCAATTCTACAATTCAGTTCTAAAAAGTAATTAGAGTAATAAGAGGGCACCAACAAATGTATTCTCAGGAACGCAGAGACTTATCTGCTTCTTACAAGATCATGGACAAGAATCCTGCACTGTTATGGCAAAATGACAGCGAGCATTTTGAGTAACAGTTGTTGAATATATTCTTGATAGGTAAGCCACTTTTTACCCTCTCTAATTTTTATCACTGCAGTTAGTTGCAAGGTAGAGGCAAAGAGTTGGCAGACGTATTACAAATGCAAAAGACACTTTACATTGTATGAGTCTACGTCTATGGAAACAATAAAATTCATGTTTAGCGTCCCTGATTTTCATTCCAAGGTGCTCTTCACTAGATGCATATTTGTATTTTAGATTTAAAAAGAAAAAAGGAAGTCACTCAGCAAATACTACATTTCAGTGATGGCACATGCTCACCAGTGAGTGCATGATTAAGCAGCTTGCAGTATGAAAAATTTTTGAGTTTAAGCTTCCCGAAATGGCCTACCTTTTCATTTGCTTTGAGAGCAGCTGGGTAAACTTTGGCATTTGACACAAAAAAAACATTTTGTAAGACTGTAAAACAGCACTTGAGTTAAGAGTACGTGTGTTAATTAGTTTTTTGCCCTTTGATCCTCATCTAACAATAGCACTGGTTCTCCAGAACAAGCTGCTTTTTATTATATCACTGCCACAATCTTTGTAAAGTTGAACCAGTCTTTATTAAAAGACTCCAACTTGCTTTGCCCATGCTCCAAGCTGGCCAGGGACATAACACTTCTGCAACGTAAGATAGCCTTCTGTTCATGTATTGAAAAAGCCTTGTCAATGGGCTAGGTTGAGTGAACAGTCAGGGTAGTAGCTCAAGTAGCTATACATATTTCACACTGGAGTGGTCTCACCTCTGGCCAGCCTGGGACCATTGCCAAAGCTAGTGTGGACCTGTTTGTAAATGGCTGCATAGATACATTCCTAGTGTCCTTCACATTATTATGAGAGGTTGACAGAGTTGCTGATAATTAAGGCTGGACAACAGTCATCTTTCTAATATCCTGCTTTTAGGTTACCTCTGCCTGTCTTCTGTGAAAAAGATGGGAGATGTCAACCCACGTAAAACAAATCTTAGCAAATTTATTTCAAAATGATCAAGGTATTTTGTGCTCTGAATTACGGGACTGTGAATCAGGGCATGCTCCTTTTAATAATCTGGCCAAACCTAGCTGTGCGATAAATCTTGGTGGGGTCTGGGGGAATCCAGTTTCACACATAATCAATGCAAACTTGCTATAATTTGGCAGAAAAAAAGGTCACCAAACATTTTATTCTCACTAAGGATTCTCAAACCTCTGACCTGTCTTGTATTGGCCAAATTGCACATTTACAAAACCCTAGATTTAAATTACTTATTACAGGGCTAGAATGGCAAATCTCGAGTTGCCTTGAAAAGTTTCTTAGTTCTGTCTCTTAAAAAAAAAAAAAATTCAGACCAAGAGCCACCTTCTAATTGTATTCATAAAGATCCCTATTTTAGTATCCAGGTAGAATTAAGGAAAAAAAAATAATTCAAAGAGGACTGACACTGTATCATGGGTCAGTTTACACTAACACCTTAAGAATGAGATTGAGAAGGAAGAAATAAAAAATCCAATTGAGAAATGGGATGGGAGATGAGGAAATAGAGGCGACTGAAGTCAGGGTAAGGAAGGACAACAGTACGGGAAGAACTGGGGTTGCCTACATAATTAAAGGAGACTGACACCAAAAAAGGAGTAGCTGCATGGGACGCCAGGGAACAGAGTCAGTGAACAGCAAAGTCAAGACAGAGCACAGCTCAAGTAAGAACCTAGAGAAATCTGCTTTGAAAGAACACTGTGGTTGGGAGGGGGAAGAGCCTGAAAAGAGGTCACACACAGAGATTTACACTGTCAGTTTGGAGATTATGACTGATGGAGAGAGATAAGGAGAGGCAAAGAACAAGGACAAGGTAAAAAAGCTTTGCTAGGAGAGTTAGAAAATATGGTGTAGCAAAGAGTTTGTCTCACAAGAGTACTTGTGCTCAAGAGTGAGGAGTGCTCAACAGCAACGATGGTTTCCCTGATCATCATCCCCATCGCACTCTGGCTAGCAGTAACTTTTGCAGTCCAATATACGTATGCAATTTTTGCTAATACTGATGTACCAGAGAATGATTACCTGTACTACTAGTCAGTACTCTTTCAGTTCAGGTGACAGAAGTCTTGTTGCAGTGAATGCAAAATCGTCAATCCATGCTCAGGATCGATCTGTGTATCAGTATGATGTCACATGATAAGATGCATTTTGGTTTTCCTCCAGTTAGTTTTCCTTAAAGCCAGGAATCTGCATAATGCCCAACCACTGCACTCAAGCAACATTGAGCAAAGAAGTTGTTAAAGAAATCAAGCTTTAATACGCATTTTCCTCATGCAGCCTTTAGGAGAAGTGCTCACATATTATATCTCTACAAGATCAAATTCACTGCATGGCATGGACTGACCTTAGAAGATGAATCAAAGACCTTTGTAATAAATATTGTTGTCTGCAGAACTTCATTTGGTCCTCAGATTGAAAGGTCAGGCAGTGGRCAAGACAAATTAGTTCTGAGGAGGGGAAAAAAAAGAAGAAAAAAAACCCAACCCAACAGCAAAAAGAGACACCTCTTCCACATCAAGCATTTTGAGCATCCAGACAGCATAATGTCTCTGATTCTGCAAGAGTATTCTTGTGTTAAGTCTTTAAAATGATTTTTTTCAAGACCAAGATCAAGAGAATAGCAGTGTGGAGGGAAATCATTAGTTAACTATTTTCTGGGTTTTCGCAGAATCACACAGAATTGAGGTTGGAAGGGACCTCTGGAGGTCATGTGGTCCAAGCCCCCCTGCTCAGGCAGGGCCACCTAGAATCAGTTGCCCAGGACCATGTCCAGACAGCTTTTGAATGCCTCCAAGGATGGAGACTTCACAACTTCTCTGGGCAACCTGTGCCAGTGCTCAGTCACCCTCACAGTAAAATAGTGTTTCCTGACATTCAGAAGGTCATTGCCATGTCACAGAGGGCTGCCACTATCTCCTGGCACTAACCCTCGTGATGTAGACGTATCACAATGGGCAGAATGGTGGTGGTGGCCATGCCACGGGGGGGGGGGGGGGGGTTGGTAACACGGCCAGCCCAGGATGGGTATAAAAAGGGCTGCACCAGCCAAAGCTGACAGGTGAGTATGCTCGTGAACAAAGGCAGGGAGAAGAGACCAGGGAGGCAGGCTGCTCCTCTTTTCTTCCTTATTCTGTGTATTACAGCTGGATGCCTGGACAGGGACATGACCAGTTCATGGCATGCTCCTGTCCTCTACCTCTTCCAAAACTCAGCCAGAGAGAGGACAATGCTCTACAGGACAGATAAGACAGACCCAGACTGTAACCTGTCACAGGCTTACAGGGAGCTGGAAGTCCCCCACAGCCATGGGCAAAGGGAGATCCCCAGCCATTTTCCCTGGGTGGCCAAGGGAGGACTAGGCCCCACGTGAGCTCCTGGCATGAACCTTAGTGATGCTATGGCAATGTCACAGCTGACAGAACACTTGAGGTGGCCTATGTCACAGGGAGGTCAGTGGCTGGCCCAGGATGGGTACCTCCTGCCTATCTGGGAGATGCGGGATGGACATCCTTGGCCTGAGGCTAAGTGTCCTAAGCAGGGAGGCAGGGTTTGCTTGTAGTGACAGAGGGTATCAGCTCTGGTTGCTGATTCTCCTGTTTTTGACAGCCTCAGCTATGGACAGGAACATGACCAGATCATGACATGCTCCTGACCTCCCCCTCTGCCAGTCAGATGGGAAATGTTGTAGCTTTGTATGAGGATATTGACCTAAATCTAAGAAAACTCACATAGCCCCAGAACGTACCACGTCATGGTCCTTTGGGCAGCTGGATTGTCCTCACAGTGTGGACAAAGGGAGCTCCACACCACCTTCCTTCCTTATAAACTGCCATTGTCTCATAGTCTCACAGGAAACTGGAAGATCCCTCACAGCTGTGGACAAAGATAGAGCCGCACCACCCACTGTCTCTGTAACCTGCCAAAGTATCCCTGGCAACTGGAAGGTTCCCATAGCCATAGGCAAAGGGAGCTCTGAACCACCCACCATCTCTGTAACCTGTCATGGTCTCATGGTCTTCACAGGCAACTGGAAGGTCCATATAGCCACGGACAAAGGGATTTCTGCACCACCCACCATCTCTGTAACCAGTCATGGTCTCCAGAACTGGAAGGTCCCTACAGCCATTGACAAAGATAGCTCTGCATTACCCACCCTCTCTGTAACCTGTCACGGCCTCTCTGGCAGCTGGATAGCTCCCACAGCTATGGACAAAGGGAGGTCTGCACCATCGACCATCTCTGTAACTTGTCATGGTCTTATGGTCTTCAGAGGCAACTGGAAGGTTCCCAAAGCTGTAGGCAAAGGGAGCTCTGAACTATCCACCACCTCAGTAACCTGTCATGGTCTTCACAGGCAACTGGAATGTTCCTACAGCCATGGACAAAGGGGGTGCTGCACCATCAACAACCTTTAAAACCCATCATGGTCTCATGGTCTCACAGGCGGCAGGAAGATCCCCACAGCCATGGACAAAGGGAGCTCTGGTATTAATCTTTGTCAGCGATCAACTATGAAACAAGAACCACTGTGAACTAGCACTAAAATACCTTTCTTAATTCTTTCTTGCTGATTTCCTAGATGATTGTTCTCCCAGAGAGAGCAATAGAAATTTATTAATAGCCATTGCTCTGCCCTGAGGACATATTTACATTTCCCATCTTTTGTGTGCATAAAATATCAAAGTATAAACTTGAAGGCTGCTTCTGCACATATGTCAGGAGTGAATTTCTTTGTGAAGAGCTCACTACACCTAACTCTAAAGACTAGACTCTATTCTTGGTTTTGTTTTTTTGTTTTTTTTTTTTTTACTGTCAGTGTTTATTTTTTTGAAATAATGGAAATTCTAAGAAAAATGTCTCAATAGAAAAACTTTTGTAAAAAAAAATATTTTTTACATTTTGAAGATTAAAAACCCACACACCTGTAATACATAGAGGCATAAGAAACATTTCTGATAACTGCATGGAAAGTACTGCATTCTGAAACTGTCATTGTCAATTCAATTCAATGTCAATTTTAATTTCATTTTGAACCTTCTTTTTCTTTTCATATCTTGAAAGCAACAATAAATGTATATGAAACTTGCTAGATCTACCACTGGTCTTTTTATCTTTACCAATTTTATGTTCCACATTTTCTTCCTGCCCAATACAAGTCTCAAATACGCAATCAGCACAAATGCTGAACACTACACTACTGCCTGTAATAACACTCAACAGAAGCCGTTCCAGAATACACAAAGTGCTAGATAAAGTGTTCATTTTGCAGAGTATATCTAAAGCTGCATATGGCACTGAAAATCATAAATATATTTTACATTTTTCTTTTTTTACAGTGATTCAATTCTCTTGTTGCAAATGATATGATACAAACCCCTTGTGAGAACAGGTAATAAAGATAAATAATGGTTTTGAAATGCTGTCCTGGTTTTGGCTGGGATAAAATTAATTTTCTTTCTAGTAGCTGGTATAGTGCTATGTTTTGGAATTAGTGTGACAATAATGTTGATAACACACTAATGTTTTACTTGTTGCTAGTGATGTTTACACTAGTGAAGGACTTTTCAGCTTCCCATGCTCTGCCAGGTGCACAAGAAGCTGGGAGGGAGCATAGCCGGGACAGCTGACCCAACTGGCCAATGGGGTATTCCATACCATATGGCATCATGCTCAGCATATAAGGCTGGGGGAAGAAGAAGGAAGGGGGGGACATTTGGAGTGATGGCGCTTGTCTTCCCAAGTAACTGTTAGGCGTGATGGAGCCCTGCTTTCCTGGAGGCGGCTGAACACCTGCCTGCCGATGGGAAGCAGTGAATGAATTCCCTGTTTTGCTTTGCTTACGTGTGCAGCTTTTGCTTTACTTATTAAACTGTCTTTATCTCAACGCACGCGTTTTMTCACTTTTACTCTTCTGATTCTCTCCCCCATCCCACCGAGGAGGAGTGAGCGAGCAGCTGTGTGGGGCTTAGTTGCCGCCTGGGGTTAAGCCACTACAAATGCTTAGATACCAGAGTAATGATCCATATAGACAGATTTAATAATTTTGTTTTCCAAACAAGATTTCCCACCACCACCCTATATGAAAATAGAAAAAAGGAAAAAAAGACAGGAGGAGAGACCTAGAACAAGTACGGAAGAAAAAACTATGAAATATCTACTCATTAACAGCACTTTATCTACTCTGCAATCTAAAAGAGGTGGAAATTTTTTTTTCTGGGAATGAAGAATAGGGGAGAAAAATGGTGTCAGTTACAGGACTACATGGTATGTCATAAAGAATAGCCACTGGAAGCAGTGGAAAGTGCAGGATACTACATAAGACTGCACAAATAACATCAATTCCAGTGTTCCTTGTCTTCCTGGAGCTTGATTGCTACTATACTGATTTTAAACAAAGCTTATTGTGCTTGTAGAGAATGCTTATAGTGTACGCTTATAGAGAACGGTGTTATCTCTGCCTTGCTTCTTTATCTTTGCACCTATATAACTCTTTACTGGGGTTCCTGAACTCCAACATTCAGACAAAGCCAAACAGTGCAACTACACCTATGAGGAAAATAGCACAGTCTTGTAAGATTTACCAACAGTTATTTCTCTGAAGAGTTACCACTTTTTCTTCTTCTTTTGTATCTCACAATAAGACCTTTCAATGCTTTCTCTGAGTACTACCAGAGTCAGGTGGGGGAGGGCCAGGGGGGTCGGGAAGGGGAATACGCTACCATTGCTCCAAGGTAGTCCTTTACCAGCAGTCACCCCACTTCACAGAATCATAGAATCATAGAACCATTTAGGTTGGAAAAGACCTTCAACGTCATTGAGTCCAACCATTAACCTAGCAATGCCAAGTCCACCGCTAAACCATGTCCCTAAGCACCAAGTCTACACATCTTTTAAATACCTCCAGGGATGGTGACTCAGCCACTTCCCTGGGCAGCTTGACAACAATGCTCTTGTTCTATCGCTAGTTACTTGGGAGAAGAGGCCGACACCCACCTCGCTACAGCCTCCTTTCAGGTAGTTGTAGAGAGCAATAAGGTCTCCCCTAACAGCCTTTTCTGCAGGCTAAACAACCCCAGTTCCCTTAGTCGCTCCTCATAAGACTTGTGCTCTAGGCCCTTCACCAGCTTCATTGCCCTCCTTTGGACACGCTCCAGCACCTCACTGTCTTGTAGTGAGGGGCCCAAAACTGAACACAGTATTTGAGTTGTGGCCTCACCAGTGCCGAGTACAGGGGGACAAACACTTCCCTAGTGTGCTGGTTTTGGTTGGGATAGAGTTAATTTTGTTCGTAGTAGCTTGTATGGGGCTGTTTTGGATTTGTGCTGAAAACAGCCTTGATAATACAGAGATGTTTTCGTTATGGCTCAAAAGTGCTTACACAGAGTCAAGGCCTTCTCAGCTTCTCATGCTCTACCAACTGAGAAGGCTGGAGGTACACAAGAACCTGGGAGGGGGCACAGCCAGGACAACTGACCCAAACTGGCCAATGGGATATTCCATACTATATGACGTCATGCTCAGTTCATAAACTAGGGAAAAGCTAGCCAGGGGGCTGCTGCTCAGGGACTGGCTGGACATCGGTCTGTGGGTGGTGAGCAACTGTTTCTGTTTTTTTTTCATTTGCTTCACTTGTCTTTCTTGAGTTTTATTTCTCTCTCTTTTTGTTATCTTTATTTTATTACATATTATTATTATTGTTATTAGTATTAGTAGTAGTATATTATTTTATTTCAGTTATTAAATTGTGCTTATCTCAACCCATAAGTGTTCTCATTTTTACTTTTCCGATTTTCTCTCCCACATCCCACTGGGGGGGATTGAGCGAGTGGCTGTGTGGTGCTTAGCTGCCTGCTGGGTTAAACCACAACAGTCCTTTTTGGCGCCCAACATGGGGCTCAACGGGTTGAGATAACGACATATCTGACCGGAGTGTGTTAAAACAAATTTGTGATAAGCATTCATTATATTGGTTTAGTAGTCACTGGTCACAATGTTGATTCATTTGCTCTCCGAGTTGCTGTCCTTGTTCTCAGAGCTGTGCTATGTAACACYGTACTTGCTGTATGCACTCCCTGTGGTGCTGTTTATCACCTCTCGGAGTTGGATTAAAGTTACCGCTTTGCTGTACTCTGTAACACTGGCTTATGGTATGATAAAAGTATTGGTCATGAGATTGTACTCAGCACTGCCATCGTTCTCATACTTTGGTAGCTATCTCTCAGAAACTATTAATAATTACACCTTTTACCTTTTCTCCTCGGAGAGCCAATCTACGTGGGAGATACCTTCCTACACCTTCCCTTTCTCCTCCAGGCTGATTACAACAGCTCTTGAGAACTTTGAATATCCTTGGGATGTTCAAACCAGCATGTTTCTACTGCTATGCCTCTTGAATGTGTTTCAGGCCTTGTTTAAGGTTAAACAACTATTTAAGAATATCATCCAGAGATCTGCCCCGAGGCTGGATAGTTATGAGTGGCAGGGTATGTGGGATAGTATGGGCGAGTGCCTAGGACAGTGGGCACCTCCAATGTTTTGGAACTTCATCCCTGAACAAGTGCAAAATCCTGAAAAACTAGTAAAATATTTGGAGAAAGCATGCTGTCACCCTGGCAATTCCAGAGAGACACAAATCACTGCAACGTGCTGGGGCTTGGCCCATGCATACTGAACCCTGTTCAACACTGTTCAGTACCCTCAAGGGGAAGAGAAGGTCTCTGGATCTGATGACAAAGCGACTGTCACTGTGGCTACTCCAACCACCATGACAGGCACTGTGGCTGCTCCAGCCCCCACGACAGGCACTGCAGTTACTCCAACTCCAGCGACAGGCACTGCGGCTAATCAAACCCCAGCAACAGGCACTGCAGCTAAACCAGAGAACCAACCCGTGCCAGTATCAGTCACCCCTATACACAAGAAGAGATCTTGGAAGAGGAAGTCAACTCACTTAGAAAGGGATGAAGGAGCTTCTTCTAAGAGGGAGCAAGAGGAAGAAGCATACTGTCTCACCGGCAAGGAGGCAGACTACTCTAAAGCAGGGCCATCACGAGAATGGGAAGAGGATGAGGAAGAGCTACCTGCTCTTCCACAAGGAAGAACTTGGTGGGTGGGTTCCTTCTCTTCCTCAGAGGGAGAGGAATAACTTGTAAGTGAGACAGTAACCACCCAATCTCTATCCCTGAGTGAGCTGCGAGATATATGAAAAGATTTCAGCCATTGTCCAGATGAGCACACAGTCACCTGGCTGCTCCGATGCTGGGATAACAGGGCCAGTAGGCTGGAATTAGAGGGTAGGGAAGCCAAGCAGCTGGGATCCCTTTCTAGGGAAGGGGGCATTGACAAGGCAATTGGAAAAGGGGCACAAGTCCTCAACCTCTGGAGGCAGCTCCTGTCAGGTGTGAAGGAAAGGTATGCCTTCAAGGAAGATGTTATATGTCACCCAGGCAAGTGGACCACCATGGAGAGAGTTATCCAGTACCTGAGGGAATTAGCCATGCTGGAGGTGATTTATGATGACCTGAACAACAAGCAGTTATCCAAAGATCCAGAGGAAGTCAAGTGCACAAGACCCATGTGGTGGAAGGATGTACGGAGCGCACCATCGTCCTATGCCAATTCATTTGCAGTAATGACCTGGAAAGATGGAGAGGGACAAATGGTGGATGAATTGACTGGCCAACTCTGGCAATATGAAGAAAGTCTCTCTTCCTCCCTTGTTTCAGCTGTGGAGAAACTGGTCCAGCAACTCAAACAGGACAGGTCCTCCTCCCCACCTGTACGGACCAGTATCTCAGCTATTAAGAGTCAGTGTCTCTCTGCTCAAGAGAGAGAATATCGTGGGTACACACCCTGTTGCACCCTGTGGTTTTACCTGTGTGACCATGGAGAGGACATGAGGAAGTGGGATGGAAAAATCTACCTCGACCCTAGAGGCACGGGTACGTGAGCTGCAAGGAAAAACAATCACACAAGGGCGTTCATCTAGGAAAATTGTGGCTCCAGTCTCCAATGAGCAGTTCCCCAGGCAGAGTAGAACTGATCTTAATGAAGGGACTTCTGATTCATACTTGCAAGGAGAGAGTAATGAGTACTATGACCAGGACTAGAGGGGCCCTGCCTCCAGCCAGGTGGAGGAAAGGGACAACCAGGTTTACCGGACTGCATGGATTCAATGGCCTGGCACATCAGCCCCACAGGAGTATAAAGCTCTCGTAGACACCGGTGCACAGTGTATCCTAATGCCATCAAGCTATGAAGGGACAGAACCCATTTGTATTTCTGGAGTGACAGGGGGATCCCAAGAGCTGACTGTATTGGAGGCCGAAGTGAGCCTAAGTGGGAATGAGTGGCAAAAGCACCCCATTGTGACTGGTCCAGAGGCTCTGTGCATCCTTGGCATAGACTACCTCAGGAGAGGGTATTTCAAGGACCCAAAAGGGTACAGGTGGGCTTTTGGTATAGCTGCCTCGGAGATTAAACAGCTGTCTACCTTGCCCAGTCTCTCAGAGGACCCTTCTGTTGTGGGGTTGCTGAGGGTCGAAGAGCAACAGGTGCCGAATGCTACCACAACGGTGCACCGGCAGCGATATTGCATCAACCGAGACTCCCTGCTTCCCATCCATAATCTGATTCGTTGACTGGAAAGCCAAGGAGTGATCAGCAAGACCCGCTCACCCTTTAACAGTCCCATATGGCCAGTGCGAAAGTCTAAAGGAGAGTGGAGACTAACAGTGGACTATCATGTCACGCCGCCATTGAGTGCTGCTGTGCCAGACATGCTAAAACTTCGATATGATCTGGAGTCAAAGGCAGCCAAGTGGTATGCCACAATTGATATTGGCAATGTGTTTTTACAATCCCTTTGGCAGCAGAGTGCAGGCCACAGTTTGCTTTCACTTGGAGGGGTGTCCAGTACACCTGGAATCGACTGCCCCAGGGGTGGAAACACAGCCCCACCATTTGCCATGGACTGATCCACACTGCACTGGAACAGGGTGAGGCTCCAGAACACCTGCAATACATTGATGACATCATCGTATGGGGCAACACAGCAGAAGAAGTTTTTGAGAAAGGGAAGAAAATAGTCCAAACCCTTCTGAAGGCCGGTTTTGCCATAAAACAAGGTAAGGTCAAGGGACCTGCACAGGAGATCCAGGTTTTAGGAATAAAATGTCACGATGGACATCGTCACATTCCAATGGATGTAATGAACAAGATAGCAGCCATGTCTCCACCAACTAGCAAAAAGGAAACACAAGCTTTCTTAGGCATTGTGGGCTTTTGAAGAATGCATATTCCAGATTACAGCCTGATTATAAGCCCTCTTTATCAAGTGACCCAGCAAAAGAACGATTTCAAATGCGGCCCTGAGCAATGACAAGCCTTTGAACAAATTAAAGGGGAGATATAGTTCAGGTAGTAGCCCTTGGGCCAGTCCAGGCAGGACAAAACATAAAGAATGTGCTCTACACCGCAGCCGGAGAGAATGGTCCTACCTGGAGCCTCTGGCAGAAAGCACCAGGGGAGACTCGATGTCAACCCTTAGGGTTTTGGAGTCGGGGATACAGAGGATCCGAGGCCCGCTACACTCCAGCTGAGAAAGAGATATTGGCAGCATATGAAGGGGTTTGAGCTGCTTCAGAAGTGGTTGGTACTGAAGCACAGCTCTTCCTGGCACCCCGACTGCCGGTGCTGGGCTGGATGTTCAAAGGGAGGGTCCCCTCTACACATCATGCAACCGATGCTACGTGGAGTAAGTGGGTCGCACTGATCACACAACAGGCCCGAGTAGGAAACCCCCGTCGCCCAGGAATCTTGGAAGTGATCACGAACTGGCCAGAAGGCAAAGATTTTGGAATATCCCCAGAGGAGGAGGTGACACATACTGAAGAGGCCCCACTGTATAACAAACTACCAGAAAATGAGAAGCAGTATGCCCTGTTCACTGATGGGTCCTGTTGTCCTGTGGGAAAGCATCGGAGGTGGAAGGCTGCTGTATGGAGTCCTATACGACAAGCTGCAGAAACTGCTGAAGGATAAGGTGAATCAAGACAGTTTGCAGAAATGAAAGCCATCCTGCTGGCTTTAGATATTGGTGAATGACAAAAATTGTCAGTACTTTATACTGACTCATGGATGGTGGCAAATGCTCTGTGGGGGTGGTTGCAGCAATGGAAGCAGAACAACTGGCAGTGCAGAGGTAAACCCATCTGGGCTGCCACACTGTGGCAAGATATTGCTGCCCGGGTAGAAAATCTGGTTGTAAAAGTACGTTATGTAGATGCTCACGTACCCAAGAGTCGGGCCAATGAAGAACATCAAAACAACCAACAGGTGGATCAGCATAACTTCATGACATCCTTGTAGTCCTCCTGAGTTGCCTGCCCCTTCATCCAAAGGTCATAAACTCTCCTTTTTTTCCCCGAGTTCCAGCTAAAGCTCTCTGTTTAGCCAGGCCGGTCTTCTTCCCCGCTGGCTCATCTTTCGGCACATGAGGACAGCCTGCTCCTGTGCTTTTAAGATTTCCTTCCTGAAGATTGCCCAGCCTCCCTGGACTCCTTTGCCCTTCAGGACTGCCTCCCAAGGGACTCTGTCAGCCAGTCTCCTAAACAGGCCAAAGTCTGCCCTCTGGAAGTCCAAGGTGGCAGTTCTGCTGACCCCCTCTTTACTTCTCCAAGAATCAAAAACTATCATTTCGTGATCGCTACGCCCAATAGGGTCCCCAACCATCACATCACCCACAAGTGCTTCTCTGTTCGCAAACACCAGGTCCAGCGGGTGCCTTCCCTAGTTGGTTCACTCACCAGCTGCGTCAGGAAACTATCTTCCACACAATCCAGGAACCTCCTAGACTGTTTACTCTCTGCTGCATTGTATTTCCAGCAGACATCTGGTAAGTTGAAGTCCCCCATGAGAACAAGGGCTAGAACTTCTCTCTGAGCCTGTCTTACAGCTATTCTCCATAACTCATTGCTCCTTTTCTACATCTTGTGCTTATCAGACATGTAGGATGAAGATAGTCTTGCTGCCCATAAAACACTGAGAAATAGCACGTAAGCAAAGGAGTGTTTATCTTTCTACAAACTAAGTTCCTAAACTTTGAGTCTAACTATTAGTTTCTTTACACTGTCTCTAGCAAGAAATGAAGGACAACAGCTC
The DNA here is from genome assembly GCA_030449065.1 of Oceanodroma leucorhoa. Lineage (NCBI taxonomy): Eukaryota > Metazoa > Chordata > Aves > Procellariiformes > Oceanodroma > Oceanodroma leucorhoa. Next base: position 8,586,079 of record JASVER010000019.1, read on the forward strand.
TCTTCCTCTCACTAGCACAGTAAGTAGCTGCAGAAGATGTAAAAAATTCAAAAAAACAAAACTAAGTCACGTTGTCTATCCACACTGAAATAGCTAGCCAGTTGAGGGGGGTGATTGTCCCAGTCTACACTGTACTGCTGTGGCCCCACCTCAAGTACGGTGTGCAGTTTTAGGCACCGCCATATGGTGCCAAGAAGGACATCAGACGCTTAGAGCGCAACCAGAGGAGGGTGACTAAGATGATGAAAGKTCTCAAGGGCAAGACTTACAAGGAGCAGCTGAGGTCACTCGGCTTGTTCAGCTTGAAGAAGAGAAGGTTGAGGGGTGACCTCATCACAGTCTACACCTTCCTCAAGGGGGGCAGTGGAGAGGAAGGTGCCGATCTCTCTCTGGTGACCAGCAATGGGACACAAGGAAATGGAATGAAGCTGCGTCAGGGGAAGTTCAGTTTGGACATTAGGAAAAGGTTCTTCACTGAGAGGGTGGTCGGTCACTGGAACAGGCTCCCCAGGGAAGTGGTCACAGCATCAAGCCTGTCAGAGTTCAAGGAGCATCTGGACGATGCTCTTAGTCATAAGGTTTAGCTTCAGGTGGTCCTGCAAGGAGCAGGGAGTTGGACTTGATGATCCTTATGGGTCCCTTCCAACTCGAGATATTCGAATTCAAATGAGTTCTGGCTGCTAAAGGGATCTTATCTTTGTTTTTTTTCCCTAAATGTTTTAAACTGACTACATAAATTCCACTCTTTTGAAGGTTTTTTCAACTTACATGAATACATTAAATGCATAGAAATATTAATGTAATGAAAGATTCATAACACTTTCTGAAAAATAAATACTGTGAGTGAAAAATGTCATGCTTGAATTCCTTGGCTACAGAGCAAACTATCAAGATTCTGAAATATAGATATTACTAAAATGACTAGTACGTTGGCATGGTTTTGCTGTAAAGTGTTCAGTGAAAGAGTTTCATTCTCTTGGTTCAATTATTTCAGCATTTCAGATGGTTCACATGGCTCACTTTAATGATTTTTTTTCAGCTGACACTTGCATAAGTAATCTGAGATTTAACCTTGCTTTCCTACTTATTCAACAATCATTTTCAGAAACAATATTTTCATATATGCAAAAACACAAGAATGAAAACAGGAAGAAAGTTCTCTCTCTGCATTTTTCTTTCAATCACCATTCCCCAAAAAATCACTGTTTTCTTTATGAAATTAAGCTAGTTAGCTAATGAAACATTCTTGCAAGTTGTACAAGATGACCTATAAATATGTATACTGTGTGCATTTTCTGTGCTGCTTCTACAAGTCTACAGACACTGAAAAATAACAAAGCCTCTGGTCCAATATGCTCAAGGCAGTGGAACTCAAAATACACAATAATAAACATCAAAATTGATTATTGCTCCTTTTTGTCTTTTTATACATACCAGTGGGACACCAAATTCTGTACAATAATATTTCTCTGGTACTACTATAAGTCAGGAGAACCTTGTCTTCTATGGGTCTGCCCCTTTTCTCCACTTCTTTTTCTGTATTCTGCTCTCCTGCTGCTCACTCTAGAATCCACTAACAGACATCTGACTGAGTTTAAGACAAGGAATGCAGTCAGTATCAACCAGTTTATGATCAGTCTCATATATGCACATAAATGAAAGGCAATTGTTAAAGATTGACTCCAAAGATGCAAAGGAGCAAAAGAGAATTAGAGTCTAAATAGAGGGACAAAATGATCAGGATTTTTTTTAGGACAAGCAAGAGCTTTCCACTGTATGGAAAGCAGGGTAAGTATCGGTTATTTTTCTACGGTCTATTTATTCTGAAGTCTTGCATGAGTGACACACTGAAGTAAAGCACAGTCTCCCCAACACATACACACTTTGTTTTCTGAAGATGCTTTTTAATAGTGAAAAGGCATGCAAATGTAGCCACGGATACAGTTATGATTTTTTCTTTTGAAAACACTTTCTTTCAAAATGGGATTTACAATACTCAGCATTCAGAACTGTACTTGTAAGTACTACTCAGAGACATCTCGAGAATCCAGGATTACCTGGGCCCTTCTCATTTGCCCAAACACTGCAGTCACTGTGTAGGAGTACTCCATACACAGATAGTAAGGCTTAATAATCGCACATAATTAGCTCAATTTCAAGTATACATGCAATCTATATATGTCTAGCACTGGCCCCACTGTGCTGTTGTATCCACAGTTATCATACATAACTCGGATCACAAGGTAGTCCCACATCTCCAGGAAGAATAGAGCGCCTTTGCTCAATTCCTTTTCCCTCCTTTCACTTAACTTTACAGGGCCCCGCAATTGCAGTTCACGTGCTAAATCTGACTTATTTAATACAAATTTAAAGATTGTCTGTCTTTTTTTTCTTTTTTTGATTGTGAGTCCTGTTCTCCACTGGGATACTCAGAAGTTCCCAGGAGCCTTCTAGCAGCTACCTATTATTTTTTTTCCAAACAAAGATCTGCAAAGCAAGAATGTAAAGAATATTTATCATGTTGACAAAATTGAAACACATAAAATTTCTTTCAGTATATTCCTAATTAGAAGCTTACAATTTATTTCACATAGTGCCCATTTTTCAAGCAAACTGAGTAGTTCAGTGAGCAACAGAAATAATGATGACTGATTTCCCATATTAGGAATAATTTTTTAGATTGTACGACTGTTAAGTAGGTACCAAGCAAGGCTCTTCTTGATGCTAGGTCATTCTCTGTGTCCTGCCCATGTAGATTGTTGGTGTTTATTGAAGTGGAGGTTTCAGTATGAGCTCAGCCTCATTAATCTCTTTTCTGCTGGGCTGATTATAATTATAAAGACTGTAACACTCAGGGAGTTCTTGCCCTTCTTGCTAATTTCAACCAACATAGTGAATGGATTCAAAACTGTAAGGAAGAAGATACCCGGAGACATGGACAGAAAGAGAAAGCACGATTGCATAWGCCTTATCTCCCTTTCTTGAGGTAGCCACATTAAAAAACATTTCTTGACTATGGGAATTTTAAGTGGAGGGATTTTTTCTGGCAAATAGCTAGCTGGTTTTGTTATTTTGTTATTTTTTACTGCCATGAGAAGGTTTATTGATTACCATAGGAATGCTCCAGTGAGAAAATTTTACTCACATGAATAAAAAATGTGTTGGATCAGAGCCTAAGAAAGCATGCTAATTCCCTTGGGCACACCAATATTATCAACATCAGCAACGCTACCCTGAGGCAGAGCTTATTTGCTACTTAACATTCTTGAATGTGTTGTGCAACAGACTAGCACAAAGCGACTCTGCCCAGATGTTCAACATCACGCAGCTGGAGCAGGCAGCATGCACCGTTCAGAAGTAGTTTATGCATACAAAAACATGACCTGCTTGATTATATAATAAACAAGCTAGAATCAATGACCTAATTGGTCAAAGGCACTAAAAGCATGGCCATGAAATCACCTGGCTGATATATTTTTGTCCATCTTCATACAGAAAAGTTTGTCAAGGTCTAACTCAAATGTAGCTGTGATCAGCTTTTCATTACATACACGTTGCTTTTGTTAAGTATATGAGAAAAAGCAATGGACCAGAAAGATATGGAGTAGCTATTGCAATTTTGTTTAAAATACAGTGTAAGCACTTAGCAGAATTCACTGCATGATACCAATAAATTTAACAAATATACTTTCATATAAATTACTTGAGACGCAGATCCAATAAATTGCTAAAGCATTATGTAGAAAAAATTAAGGAACAATATCAAGCCCATAAGCAAGTCTGTTTATATCCTATATAAACAGGATAGTATTTTTATATTTCATGGGAGTATTTGACTTTGAATCATTACAAAGAGTCATTCAGTTTAGAATATGAAGTTTGAAGCAGGAGTTAAGATTTTCAAAGCTACATTTTTGTTGCTTTTAATTGTACCATATTCAGGTGCTTCACTGCTGATTAAGGCATCAAAACATTAATAAAGAAAGATACACTTTTGAAGAATTTTAGTACTTTGAGGGTCCCTGACATTCTTTTCTGGTCAGTTGCTGTGCTCAAAATCCATGCAACTCCAAACCAGGTGTTGACATAAATTCTTTAAATATTTTGAAGAGTTTATATCATCCCACCACATCAGAATGAGGGGATCATTCTATCAGTTACAGCAGGGCATGTAGCTGATAAAAATTTTATCAACTATTGATGCTTTAAAATCCAGTTCCATTTTAGAGGAAGATTAGAGCAGTAGGTGTTTCAAATTATAACAGTCAGTAGGATACAAAACCAAGCCAATTAAAGTGAAGAATTGAACCATTAAGTCAATTTTTTCCAAAGATAATTAACAAGTACGCAATATCTCCCATAGACATGGGTAGACATATGGGTAAGAATGCAATTCGACATGTCTTTGAACATGAAGTAGTCCTGAACTTTCAACAAATATTTGTGACTGAACTGAGTAATGGATTAGTTTATTTGATATAATTTTGGAATCAGGAAAAACAAAAGTACAAAGCGAAAATGAAAAATCAATGGAAGATTGGAGGAGTTTTTCTGTTAGAGTATTTCTTTTGACTGAGAGTTGTTTGTCCCCTTCTTGTTTCTAAAATAGTCACTGCTATAAGCCAACACAATTCCAAAAGAATCAAGGAGGAAAAGACCAAATGAAAATAAAGCTAACAATATTAAAATTACTTTTATCTCTATAAATTACAACAGAAAATATTTCACATTTGCTTTGATCATACAGACTAGACAAACAGGAATTCAGACCCTAAATTCTCCCTGTCCTGTTGCTCATACTGCTAAGATATTATTTGTGCTCTCACAATTTCAACTACCGTTTTTAGGACAGATGCTGCTTTTTAAGTATAATCTACATCAGAAAATAAATATATATATTAAAAAACAACACAAAAAAACCCAAAGATTGTCCTCATTCTCTCCAATGAAACTTAAAAAAAGTAGTTCTTGAAAATTTCCAGCTGAGATAAAGCACTTTAAGTACGTCCCTACATGTCTAGGAYCTAGTACACATAAATGAACAAGGACTGAAGGGAGGAGAGCATGGCAATGCTTTAGCCAAGATTTTTCAAGTATTTTACATCAGCTCTGAACTTGCATTAGGAACCTGGGATTAGGCATGGGATCTGGGTGCAAAGAACTCAGCATCACAGGTGAATTTATTTCTGCAATTCTAGTCAAATTCAAATTAATATTAGAGGTAGGAAAAAAAAATCAAAGAAAAATTAAAGGCAATGGAGATACAAGATATGAAGCGAAGTGTCTTGCTGTGCTAAAGAGGGAAAAGTGGGGTGATTACATTTTTAAAGTAATAATTATTTCTGATTTTTTTACTCTTCCCACAACTTGTTTCTTTTAAAAGTACAATATTCCTGTGTTACATCAGCACCAGAAATCTGAGATATTTCTGTTGTTACTATTCCTACAGACTATGAGAAAAGGTAGAATTAGCTACTTGAAGTTGTGTTTGGTTTTTATGTCTATTTCCAAACTTTCAGTCAGCTACACTAAATAAGACACAAGAGAAATAAAAAACCAGATGACCCCTCTTTAAAGACAAACCTTCACCAAATAGATAATGGGAATTCAAAAACACTTTCACAAAAGTGTCTCAATAATTGCTATCAACAAACAAACAAACATACAAATCCTAATAGAATAATGGTTCAGCCAGAAAACTCTGCTATCTCTAAAGATCACAAATAGCATATATGTAGACAAGAGCGTAAAATACAGAGAAGCAATACTCCCTCCTCTGTATCCAGTGATGTTTGTCTCAGTCAGCACATAAACCATGTAATGACTTTGTGTTAAATAGGTTTTGATGAATTTTTCCCTCCATTTATTTGCCCAGTCCTTTCTGAAATCACTTAAAACCTTAGAATCCACTACAACTTGAGAAACAGTCCGGTCATTGCGAATAAGATTTTTTTATTCACAAACTCTTTAGACAAAATTAGACCATATTCAGGAACATCAAAAAATGACCAGTCAAAACAGGGAGAACTCAAAACAGAATTCACTGGGCTGAAGAACTCATTGCCTCAATCTACATCTACATTTAGTGCATTAGCAAAATTAAAAAAAAAAAATCAGAAAGATTAAACACACAGTTATAACAGCATTTAATAGTACACTTCCTGAGTGGTGTTCTGCATGAATTAGAATTTCAATTGCTTCAACATCTTTTCCAAAAAAACCAAACAATTCTGTTCTCTTTTTGTAATCTAAGTGAAGTGCAACAAGAGTGCGTGCCCCTTTCAGAAAAATTTCACTTTCATTATGCCTCCGTGGAAAAACCTACACTAACCCAGGAATACTTCACTGCAAAACTAGCAGAATAATGCCCTCTTCGCTGTGAAAAACTCAGCCAGTAATGTTTTATGTTTTCTTTTCAAACTTCTGCTTTCTACTTAGTAAATTAAAAACATTGCATTCTGATTATCGAGTAATATATCCTTCTTTGCAAAGTTAAATTGGTTACCAAATGACAATGACTGAAATTGAAGGAAGAGTAGGAAAATAAGAAAGTAAGCTTGTTTCTACAAGATCAATGTTTTGTATCACACCTTTGGTAATAAATGTTGATTTCTTATAAATAATACATTGCTTTTAAATTCTGCTTTATGAGAAAATAAATTCATGCAGAAAAACAATTTCATCAAAAATATATATTTAAAAAAAACACCAAAGTGATCTTATACCTAAGCATGACAGATGCAGTAAGAAAAGCAATTTATAAAGATTTGAAGTATATCTGTAATATAATGATAAAAGTGACTTTATAGCAACAACAGAATTTTTATATATGACATATTGCAATGTAGAAATACTTGCAGAAGTAAGCCTTTTGGCAAATCTGTAATCTGAGAGACACTAGATAATAGAGGAAGAACCACTGCACAGACTGTCAGTGTGGCATGACTAAATGGTAATTAATCTAGAGACCATTAATAATCAGAAAGGCAATTATACTAGAGAGTCCATATTTGAAAGTAGATGAGTGCCATTCACTGGCTAAGTTGATGGTGTTATTTATACAGTAATATAGCATTGTTATGTACTGCATAATGTTATGAAGTATCTGCTATACATATTATTCAAATAATTCTTCCCCATTCTGATTAAATAGCATCTATTAAATACCAGTAAAAATAGAATGAGCTTCTTTCTGTCTTGAAATATAGCTTTAAGTCTATTATACTTTACTCAAGCTTTTAAGTTATGCCTGTATAATAAACTATAACTGAAATAAAAAAAAAAAAAATCTGTCTCTTCAGTGTCATTACTGTTTAATTGAAGACATTTACATATCCAAGAATATTATCTGCTTTTTCACTCAGGCAATAAAGGATTTCAGGAGTCATTGTGTTTGATTTCTATAGACAGTGTGGTGGTGCATTTCTCCCCCTCCCCTGGGCCACGCTATGCTCTCAGGAATTCCCGTTAGGCCTTGGCCTTTGTGTAACGAGTTGCGCGGCCGAGTGTCCCTTGACCGCACCAGGCACTCTTGCATGGCTGAGGTGGGGAGAGGCACTGACCGTGCCAGGGGCTCCTGCTGCCTGGCCAAGGTGGGGAGCGAGAGCGGAATAATTCGCCATCCCCTGGCAGCCTTGGAACATTCCTTACCTGGATCATAGCTGGAGTGGAACGGTACCATTGTGACTGGTATTTTGAGAACTCCAGTAGTTACCGACCCAGACTGGGGCCAGGATGGAAATTTACTGATGACTAAAGCCAACCATCTTGCAAACCTATAAACAGCTGTTCCCAAGTGAGGCCCTTTGACCTCTCCTGGACCGCAGCGGGCTGCGACCAGCATTTCCCTCTGAGTGGGACGCCTCTCAGAGCTCACCAACTCCCAAGTTTGTGAAGTTCGGAGGACCGTCGCCGAAAGCTGATGATGGGACTTGGGCCGAAACCCTTCACTCCTTGAGGCTCAACCCCTCACCCATTGAGAAATGCCGAGACATTTGAAGTGAATATTTCACTGAACTCGAGGGGAATTTTTAATAGGTATACCTCCATATATTTATCTATCTTTGTGTCTGTGTACATGTGTGTGTGAATTGATGGAGGTACCCGCTAGCAAGTATAGTATAAATATTACCATCTCGAATCTGTAATTAAGTCACTGTCATGATTGTAGTAGACTCTACTAACTTTGTAAATGTTAAATTTACCAATGATTAAGTGCTGCTAAAATCTTGTGATCCACCTTAAACTGTGAATGAGCCTTAACTGCTGCTGAACACATATAATCCCTTAGACATAAACTGTTGACCAAGTCTGGGACTAGGAGTGGATGCAGCTGCACCTAAGCTCCATCAGGAGTTTAGAAAGCAAGGGGGTCTTCTCTGAACCTCATGACTCAAAGGGAGGGTCTCCCTCACCCTTTTGCATCTTCGGTCTCTGTATAAATCACTCTAGCTCAATTCTAACTCCATTTTCCTTTGTATGTTTCATCCATGTAGTAAGTGTGCCATCGAACTTTGTTAAGTCACACTTTTATAAATTCCTGTTAAAACCACTTTTTTTCCTAATACCTTTTATGGTGATTCTTTAAGCGGCCTGTAAACCACTCATCCACAACAGACGGTATAAACTAAAGGGATATGTCATTTCTTGTTTAATCTACGAAGCATTCTGTGCAGGTAAGAGGGTTGCAAGGGTTGAAATGATCATTGGTGCATGACTACATACACGCAGATGCATACACACACAGACACTATTTATAGACGTATATCTTCTACCTGTCTACAGACAAAGGCATGTCTCAGCCAGGAGACAGGTTCTCACCGGGCTCAGACAGGGATTACCCATTTCTCTGTTCTACATCTTTTCAGGCACTTACCCCTGGTAAGCATCAAACTATCAAGTCAACCAGCTGTCTGAGGGTAGGATGTATTTTTACTTAGTAATCTTAACTTCTTCACAAATTAACAACTTCATAATACTATTTTATGCTACTACTATAGCATAAAACATTTTTGAACAGCATCCCAGCAGATTGACAGGATTTTATCCTTGTGTCTGCTTCTTCCCTTCCAGAAGGGTTCTTCAATCTTATGTAGTTCCCTGTTTTTGAAATAAGCACCGCTGAAGCAACTTTTCTGACTCTTGAAAGCATGATGAGCCTACATGTCATTACTCCTGAAGAAGCACCCTGTAATTTCTTCAGAGTACTTTGAATTATTTGTATTTTTTGAAAAGTCAGTGAAAGAGTTGTTACTACTCTGCAGGTTTTCTGACTAGTTGCTCAATGAAGTCCTTTTTTTACTGGATTTGACCCCAGGTTATACATTGTATAATGTATAAGTGCAAACATATTTACAAATGAATGCCCAGATATTGGAAACTCAGCAATATACCACACATCTCAAAAAAATACTTCACACCAAAACCTGTCACTATCACTAATGAGCGAGATAAGGAAGCTTATTAGAAATTATAAAATATCCTTGGGGGGAAATATTTTCATATGTATATATAGCTGCGCACACACACACACACACACATATGTATAGAAAATATACATGTGTATATAGAAAATATACATGCTTTTCCCCCTCCCCTRCTCCAACAAGAAAAAGAGAATCAGRCACTGGTAGCTTATGTATTAAAATAAGTAAGGTAGACTAAAACAAAAAAAAAAATTAGGACTCAGGAGCAGCCTATAAGAAAGTCAAGGAAATGATAAATCCTTTTCCAAATACAGTGGGAGAAGAAAGTCTAGCAAAGAGTCTGGAGGGCCAACAGATTACCAAAGGATAAAGAAAACATTCAGAGGAGGTAAGGCTACACCAGAAGACTAAGGAAAATATTTGTCTCCCTATTTGCTGAAGTTTGGAAAGATCCGCAAGCTTTTCTTTCTAGGRGAGGTGCTGAACAGATCTGTGTCAGATTGAAATGTAAGTAGAAAAGGCTTTAAGGCAAACTCATACAATGAACAGCAACAAATCACTAGGGCTAGAAGGTATTCAGTAAAGAGTTCTTGACCAGCCCAGAAATGAAATAGCTGTTTGTGGAGTGTAAAATTCACACTAAAAGTGCCTTGGAACAAGAGGATTGCAAAGTGGTTAATGGGGCACAGTCCATCACCAAATGTGATGAAATTGAATGCACACAAGTTTAAAAATTCAACCAGATTATTTTTTTACTAAAAAAAAAAAAAAAAAAAAAAAAAAAAAAGGAAGGGGCGGGGAGGAAATGCTTCAAGGGCTACCAAATACAAAGAATTATCTGTTGATGAAGCCCTCTAGCCCAAATTACCAGAGAGTGGAAAAGTTCCATTACATGTTCACAGAGTTCTTCAAAACACATTGGGTATATAGACAGGGGCAGAGGCAGGACAGTAAGCTGGACGGGTCTTGTTCTGACCCAATGCATGTGGGCTTGGTTTTTGGTTTGTGTGATTTTTTACTGTTTCAAGAAGTATTACTAGCTTAAAAATGTTAGTCACTGAGTATTACTGCAGATGCAGTATGCCTGCTTCTGTTAGATTAAGGTGACCTAAGTAACAGCTACCTTCTGTCTACATGATAAACTGTAAAAGTCATGTCTGAAATGAACCCTCTTGACAATTAAATGAATGAGAAAGAAAAGTATACTGAAGTGTTCTTACTAACTCTGTATCAAGTATAGCACAGCACTACTCATTTAACCTACTCTGTTATAAGCCATGTGTAATTCCTACTGTTAGGATTCTAATAATTTGCAGCTAAACTCCTAATAAAATGTTAAATTTTCACAGATGTTCAAAGACATTTGGAAGATTTATTTTCAAAAGTCATATAATTATAATAGAGACAATTTAATTAGAGACTCAAAGATGTTCTGTAATTGAACCCTGCAGCACAGTCTTCCTTCCAAAAGAAAAGAAGCTTACTTTGCTTCACAGGGTTGAGTGAGTGTAAAAAGGTAAAACCAGCTTCAGAAGCAAAGGCTTGGGGGTAGTTGTTTGTTACCYAGAACAAATAATTGTATTTGAAACCCAATTTATTTTCACATTTGTGCAGGCTTGGGGCAGCTTACCAATGCAGCTTTCTCTGAGTGTTCAGTACTTACTCAATATAAACTACAATAATTCTCATGTAATATAGAAAATGAAGACTGGAGTGCTAATAACATATCTCTGGGCATTCATTTGTAAATGTCTTTGCAGTCTTTAATTGGAATGTACAATTTAGGGTTAAATCCAGGAAAAAAGGAACGGGGGAAAAAGCCTAAACTTATTTGGCATCCATCCCTAAAGCCTGTATTTCACAAGAATGAAATACATATCAGATACAGGATGCTCAGTAGAATTTTTTTCTCCTTTCTGATCTTCTTCTAAGCATGAGCTCTGCCTCTCTTTCATCTATGTGCAGGTACATGTGAAAGGGTCTAGGAAATGCTGAAAGTAGAAAAAAAAAATTATTAAAAATATCGTATGTTAAATTGATATAAATAAACCTCTTGTATATATATGCATATTAAAATGTGTGGGCATGAAGGAAAACAGGGGAATAGAGCCCACTCCTTTAATCCACGCAAATTTTTGTGAATTTGCATTATTCACAAAACAACTTGGTATTTCCCACAAAATTTTTATACCTTTTTTTTTTTTTTTTTTTTTTTGATGAGGAGAATTGTCTTGGAAACTTGAGCAGCATCTCTTGAGCTTAGATTTAAAGTTGAATAAAATTACATGGTATTTGCTGGTCTTCAAGCAGTTTTACAAAACCGGTCAGGGTCTTGCTAATGAACAATTTAGAGCACAGCAAACCGAAATACGTAATACACGTTTGCCTAAATTCAGTTGCATCATAATGTCCAATTATTTAATGAAATACTATTGCTCTTAAGTAAGACCTGGAGTTGGTTCAAATTACAGTGGGATCAAAAACTAGCATAACTAACAAAAGAAGAAAAAGAGATGCAGTACATAGGTCTTTAAGGATTAAATCTCAAGTTTTACTTGGAAATGAAATCCAAAAGGAGAGATTGAGAAAAAAAATGAATTAACAGTACTTAGAAGTTTGCTGATGGATGATGAAGATTTGGATCTTCTCAGGTATACTTCTTATCTCCTACAAAGGAAGAGTTTTTTAAATAAAGGGCAATACAACTGTCACCTCCTCCTTACACATGTAACATTAAAAATTAAAAGAAGAATAAACAGAAGGCAAAAAAGAGAGGAAAGAAAGGACTAGGAGAAAGGACTAGGTTCTTGAGTGTCCATGAAGACAATCTGATTGCAAGGTTCTGCATCTGACTCTGCTCAGTAGGATGATATGTAAAGATGAAAGTGGGGTATACAAAAATGAAAAAAGAAAAACCAAACCCTCACAAATATCAATGGGAACTCTTCTGTTCTGCTCCCTCCCCCTTCAGAAAAAAAAAAAAAAAAAATCAGAGAAAGTGAACTTACGAAGGAAACAAGAAAAATAATGGAAATATATTTTTAATAGTTTTTTCTTAGTGGGGATGTAAAGCAATATAGGAATAAGACTACTTTTCTTTCAGGGAAAAGATGGTGGTTTAGTGATATTGTAACAGTATAACACGGCAGACTTCTGTGCCCACTTAGACAGGTGACTGGTTCTATAAGTTTGAGGTGCAAATCTGGAATGATTTTAGAAAATAAGTGGAATTTCAGTAGTGTGAGACAGTTGTCAATTGCAGAGAAAGACACTAGAATTTGATATCTAATTGCTGGTGGATCTCTGGACACAAGCAGCATATTTGAACTTTTTAATAGAATTTGACCTTGGACTATTCGGTATCTATACTTCTTCATACTTGTCAGAAAACTTAAATTAACCACTGAAAATAGCTTCCCTGATCATTGTTATTTCAGCAAAGCAGATCAGCAGCCTGTCAGCTCTCTCATGTAACCTTCCCCTTGTTATAATTCTAATCCATCAAGGTAACTTCAAGGATAGTTTCAAATTATTTTTCCCCAAGGTAGCATTAGGTTGACACTTACAACAAAAGCTCAGCATTCTCAGATCCTGCCCATCCGTTGTCATGAACAGATGGCACAATAAAGACAGAACCATTTTCTTACTCTCAAAACTTAGAGGAAGTGGAATTTATTAGAAAAAACAAAATTGACCCTATAAATATTTCTGAAGCTGCTTACAGTTTATTACTCTAGAAGTACAGTAGTAGCAATATCGTTCTTGGCTTCTGGCACTACTGTCATCAATACATGATTGGCAGTTAAAAGAACAGAATAGAAACAAACCCCTTTTTGTCTCAACTCAAAAGCTACAAATTTTTTTTCTTAACTGGCTGGGAGTCCTGAAAAGCCCAGATAGCTTTGCCCACACAGTGGGCAAAAGAACTGTCGAAACGTGGATGGGTGATGAGCTCTGGAGTAGCAGACGCCCCAACCAATATCAATACACTCCTCATTGCTGCTATTARCTGGAGCTTCTTGAAAGCTAAAATGTTCCTGATTCCTTCCAGGGTGGCCATTAAGCTGTTTTTTCTTCTGCTCTCTCTGGTGCCTCCATCAGGCAGAGCGCAGCAGTGTCTCTGCTTTCTGATTCCTGTTTTTCTACTCATTATAGCARCAAGGAGGCACAACCACACAGGACACCCAAAAGTTTTCACTCTCTCTAACTAAAAATACACAAGAACAAACATATAGATAATATACTTTTACATAGCTTAATATATTCCTGGAAAGAGGTCAGAGAATAGAGTGGTGAGTGTGATATGGTATCCAAAAAAGAAAGAGTTTCTCTCCACCTAGTAACTGAGACAACTCAGTACTCAGCTGTAGCTGAGACAGTGAGTCTTCAAAAAAAAAAAAAAAATCACACAGGAAATGCTTTTTTCTTGCTATTTGACAGGAGAATGAATATACAACTGTTAACAGTGAATTATAGGATAAAACTAATAAAAAGGGCTGAGCTGACAAAAGGAAATATCTTGYCAATCAATCTGCATTCAAAAATCCTCTGACTTATGCAGTGTAAACTCGAGGCATACAAGAAGAATATGCTTACATTATACCACCTGGTCATTATACAGTGCTTTGTTTATGCATTCAGTTTTCTTCTGTGATTAAAATTTCCTGTAGAGAGGTTGCTGAAAAGAAAAAAGAAAGAAACAAAAGATAACAAGAAACAATAAACAAAGTATTGCTACCATACAAGAAAGATGGGAGGGATCCCTTTTTATTTTGTCTGTCAATAGCAGTTAAAAAACTCTACAAGTAAACAATTAAAATATGAAAATAATCATATTTTATATTCTTTGAAGCAAGATGAAAACCAAAATTAGATTAAAAAAATGAGTCATTTTGATTATGGAAAACAGTACCATAAAAACTCTCAAAGTCATGGTTACTAGGAGAAAAATCATCCATGTTAAGGATATTTTCTAACTTTGCATTTAAAAGAAAGATTACAACATATTTTATATTGATATCCTTACAGAGAATATTCTTCCATAGAGAATTGTTCTTATATTAATATTTATGATATGCATATTGGTTTTTTGAGTTGGCTACAGTTTGCTCTCCTACAAAATACTTTCGAAATGCTACATATCTGCAATTGTCCTGTAATTCCATCAATGATATTGCCATAATTTAACCCCAGCCAGCAACTAAGCCCCACACAGCCGCTCACTCACTCCCCTAGGTGGGATGGGGGAGAGAATCAGAAGAGTAAAAGTGAGAAAACCRCTGGGTTGAGATAAAGACAGTTTAATAGGTAAAGCAAAGCAAAACAAGGAATTCATTCACTACTTCCCATGGGCAGGCAGGTGTTCAGCCATCTCCAGGACAGCAGGGCTCCATCACACGTAATGGTTMCTTGGCAAGACAAATGCCATCACTCCAAACGTCCCCCCCTTCCTTCTTCTTCCCCCAGATTTATATGCAGAGCATGATGTCATATGGTATGGAATATCCCTTTGGTCAGTTCGGGTCAGCTGTCCCAGCCATGTGCCCCCCCAGCTTCTTGTGCCCCCCAGCCTACTCGCTGGTGGGCTGGGGTGAGGAGCAGAAAAGGCCTTGACTCTGTGTAAGCCCTGCTCAGCAGTAACGAAAACATCCCTGTGTTATCAACACTGTTTCCAGCACAAATCCAAAACACAGCCCCATACTAGTTGCTATGAAGAAAATTAACTCTATCCCAGCCAAAACCAGCACAGATATTAAGACAGGTTTATGGGTTAGTTCAAATCTTTGTGCCTTGAGGGCACTCTTTGATTTTAATAAAGAAGCCTATGCAAAGAGCAAGATGTCAGTTTAATTACAAGTAGGTCAGAGCTAAACTAGGCCATTTTTTCTTTGGGCCAAATCAGAAGCCAGAGGAAAAAGGCTACAAATGTCAATCAGTAGTTACACAACTAAGGAAATGAATCAGCCAGTGGCTTTTACAGAGCAAAGCAATGTCTGCCTATGAGTATTTAGGATCACTTATGGTAGCAGAGCCATTGTAAATGTCCAGTTCCCTATGAGGGAAAGGAATGCATGAGTGGAACTGGAGACATTTCCTTTTCCTGTAGATTGCACTATATAAAGGAGGGGGGAAAGGCACAAAGTGGCAAATTGGAGAACTGCCATACTATAACATACCATTAATTTATGTAGTGTTCTGTCATCCATCTCTGTCAATGACTATTACATAAATGAAAGGATTGAATGCTTATAATATATCTTATATTTATATAACTATATATAATATAGATATCTAGCTATATATACTTTTGCAATTCCTGTTCACACATATCACAGATCTTGCCCCCCGCCACCATCATACTATAGCATAGCTTGAATCAAGAGCCTGAAGACATCAGGATCAGGCCAGTGCCATCATTGCATAACTAAGCATGACTCTGAACATTATTTAGCATCCCTTTTCTTTGACAAATACTAATTTTTCTGACACAAGTCACTATTCTTTGGGCTATCCTCCACACTGCATTATTTAACAATCACCTGAGTGCCTTAAAATCTCCTTCAAAATCAGAATCTTAAAATAATAGACACTTCATGTACAGGGAGGAATCTGTCCAGAAAGGCATATTTTGTAACAAGACAAAATAAAAAATGAAGAAACATAGAAAAAATGGGTAGACTTGCTCATAGGCATAATGCAAGCCAGAAAAAGAGCAAAAAAGAAAAGCCAGGTCAGTCTTCTGTTGTCTGAAGGGAACTTCTGATTAAAATCAAACAAAAACTTCAACAATATTTGTTAGGATAGCAGTCATGAATTTGATATAAAGGTCAGATCTTTCATAAAGCTAAACACCTCATAGGAGATCCTTAACACCCTCATTGCCCCAATTCCAGCAGAGCTGGAGGACCAGTAGCATGATGGAGAACCATGCTCTGCCCTCTGATACAGTGTGTTTCTCACACCCACTTGCTGATATAGTCTATCTTTGTGTTCTCAGTGCCATTTAACTATATCCCCACTGCTAACTCTGAAAAATAAGTAGGCAGCCTCAAAATAGCTGAAGAAGAGTGGGAACAATCTTACAGAATTGTTCCCTCCAATGCACCTACAGTCAAATAGTCTAAAGCTTTGCCGAGATCAGTAAATTAATGTTGCAGGGAACATTTCCAGGCACTGGGACAACATC
This sequence comes from Oceanodroma leucorhoa, assembly GCA_030449065.1. Taxonomy (NCBI): domain Eukaryota; kingdom Metazoa; phylum Chordata; class Aves; order Procellariiformes; genus Oceanodroma; species Oceanodroma leucorhoa. The sequence goes on from JASVER010000019.1 coordinate 8,602,690, forward strand.
TATACTGTTGTTAGGATTGCCCCAGACACAGTTTTTACCCAGATGAACCAGCACTCTCCAAGCAATTTCTGTACATGATTTGGGACTTAGCAAAAATTTCGGCGAAGCCACCGAGGCGAAGGGCTCCGGAGCGGAGGACTGCGCCGGGGGACCCTTCGTAAAGGGGCAGCAGCGCGAAGGGAGCGAGAGGTCTGCTGCCTCCCGGGGGCCCGGGTTAGGGACGTGACCAGGAAACTCCCCCATCTGGTACGCCCTTCTGACTACTACCCGCTGKTGGTCATGCAGGTAGGCAGCGACGAGATTGCGGAGAGAAGCCCCAAAGCAATCAAGAGGGACTTCAGGGCACTGGGGAGATCGATTGAGGGATCAGGAGCACAGGTGGTGTTTTTCTCAATCCCTTCAGTGGTGGGGAAGAACACTGAAAGGGAAAGGAAAACACAGCTGATTAACAAGTGGCTCAGAGGCTGGTGCCACCRGTSRAACTTTGGCTTTTTTGACCATGGGGAGGTTTACAAGGCACCGGGCCTGTTGGCGACAGATGGAGTACATCTGTCCCAAAGGAGGAAAAGGATTCTCGCCCATGAGTTGGCGGGGCTCATTGAGAGGGCTTTAAACTAGGTACGAAGGGGGAAGGGGATAGAGCCACGCTCGAGAGAGATGAGCCTAGGGGTGGCGTGCCARTCTTGGGGGTGAGGTCGATAGCCCGGCTCAAGTGCATCTGCACCAATGCACGCAGCATGGGCAGCAAGCAGGAGGAGCTGGAAGCCATTGTGCTGCAGGACAGCTATGACTTGGTCGCCATCACGGAGACGTGGTGGGACGAGTCTCATGACTGGAGTGCTGCAATGGATGGCTACAAGCTCTTCAGAAGGGACAGGAGAGGAAGGAGAGGCGGTGG
>JASVER010000019.1:8605927-8897319 GCA_030449065.1 Oceanodroma leucorhoa
GGGGAGACCTTATTGCTCTCTACAACTACCTGAAAGGAGGCTGTAGAGAGGTGGGTGTTGGTCTCTTCTCCGAAGTAACAAGTGATAGGACGAGAGGAAATGGCCTCAAGTTGCACCAGGGGAGGTTTAGATTGGATATTAGGAAAAATTTCTTCACTGAAAGGGTAGTCAGGCGTTGGAACAGGCTGCCCAGGGAAGTGGTGGAGTCACCATCCCTGGAGGTGTTCAAAAAACGTGTGGATGAGGTGCTTCGGGACATGGTTTAGTGAGCATGGATACTGGGTTGATGGTTGGACTCGATGATCTTAGAGGTCTTTTCCAACCTTAATGATTCTATGATTCTATAAGTTTAGAGGAAGTCACCGTGTTTTGAACGGTAAAACAGGGTAACAGAATGGACCAGGCCCCAGGCCGTTCTATGTCGTTTGGTTTTAGGGCCACTGAATGCTCCTAGGGACATTTTTGTCTACATTAACAAACAGAGTTGCAGAAGTCGATCTATAAAGAGAAATAGTTCGTGAGGATTGAGTGTTCACAGTAAACACTCCAAAAYGCATAGACTACGAATAAGCTCCAGTTTCACTGACTGAACAAGCCTTGCTGTGAGAATGTGCTATATGCACTCCAGGAACATGTCTTCTGGGTGAGCTTAATTTGAACAGAAGGTAGTTTGTACACCCCAGGATTATTCCTCAGTGTGAACTAAGGTGTRGTATATCAGCTGGCTGGGGGGTTTTCTTCAAAACACACTCCTGATTCAACCTAAAATATGATGTAGGCACACTTAAAGTTCACTGGTATAAACTGCATACAAATACTAACCATTAGAAAATGAGGAAAAAGAAAAAAATTGACCATTTCCTGCTTATGGGTAATACATTTGCAATTCTGACTTATGTAGTTCCAGATATGATGCTAATCAAGAAGTGATTGGGTACATCAGGTGGTCTCTCAAGAATATATAATGTTCCTTGATTTTCTGTTGTCTTTACACAAAGGTTCTTTGTTTTAGATGACCAAAAATCAAATGGCCAAGCTTTGTTTAAAAATAATGATAATGTTAATCTAGCCTACAGTCAGTTAATTAAAAAAATAGCATTCTTGAGATAAAAATCTAAGCTCAAACTAACCTACCAGTGGGAACTCTTCAGTCTAAGATCAAAACAAATGATCAGATCAAATAAATTGAGCCTTAAATTTGTAGCATAAGGTTATCACAAATGGCTGTATTTTGCTAGATTTACAAATGGAACAGACTGAAATACTCCTGTGGAACATGATATGCAAAATAAGACACAAGTAGGTGTCATCAAAAAAAAGAAAAAAAGTCCAGTTACACTGAAATAGGACAAGATGTTTTGCCAAAATCATCAGGCCATATTACTCTGCATAGACAAATAAAGGACAATGAGAAAATTTTACATCAGGCACTTCTTCAGGTCCCGAAGACTTTAATTATTAAGCTAGGTAGTAGAAAGTTGTTACCAGGCTTTGGTAGACCTAGTTGTTTTCTAAATGCATAGCTAATACAGCCAGTGTTAAGAACTTGCAAGTAATTTAAGAAAATAAGGTCCAATATGCTACTGTATTGGATTTTGTGCAAAAGGCATCATCACAGTCAAAAATTTGAAAGTCTAAATTTATTTCATTTTTATAGTAATTAAGTATTGAAGTTACAAGTTTAAACTTGAATGCTTTGAAGGCTCTTGTTTTATACCTCTTGAAATACTTTTTGAGGGTATTCTTTCACTCAAGACAAAGGCATAGGTAATATTCAAAACATATATTTGCCTCTACTCTGTCTTCCCCCATTTCAACTGGATTAATGGTATTTGTAGGAATTAATTCCCAGAATTTCTAATTCTTGCCTTCTCCCAAACTCTCCCAAGGCTTTATAACCTCTTTTGTTCTTATTTGAAGCCTTTACAAAGCTCTGTGAGCAATTGCTAGAAATAAGCATTAGTATACTCCAGTTTTTTCCATCCCTTGTATATGATCCCTTTCTATTGCACATACAAAACACAAAAAGACTGCCTTCCTGGTGGTAATTCCTCACATTGCTTCTGCAGTAGGAAAGAACATTGTATTTTGGAGAACAGGGCTTTTTGCTTGTTCTTCCATTTTACATTGTTTGCACCCTTGCTCACTCCAGCTACTGTACTAAATCCATGTTATAATCTTTCCTTTAATGTTTGTATTCCTCTCTATCCAGAAAGTATAGAAGGTTACAAATGCAGACTATGCTATATATTATGGATTAGATACCATATATAAAGATAGGATGACTGAATGTCTTTTTCCTATCAAATTATTAGATAGTTTAAGATAGAAAATCCCCTAGGTGTTATTATTAAATATAGATGTACTCTGTCATTCCATCATATCTGAACTCATTTATCAATTATAGATTTAGCATAATCTTTGCTGCATTGTTTTACAGATTTTTTGTTCTTACATATCTTTTGTTCCTCAAGCAGTGTTGATGCTTTTAGAAATGGCAGCAAATAAAAACATATAAAAGGCAGTTTCACATACATAAAACGGAAATAATTTTTCATTACTCAGGGTTTACTCTAGTGTAATTGACATCTGATTCTTCCATGCAGTCTTTAGCATTCATAAAAATCATCACAGGAAGGTCCCTGAAGAAGCTGAAGGAGAAGTTTCCTCTGCACCGATATTCTCTAGGAAGTCTCAGATGGACAGAACTATCATACTGAGTTGTAGGCACCTACTGAGATGTGTGTTAGTCAAGTGTTCACAATACCTTCCTTTTCTCACCAGCTCTCCTCAATTCTTTCATGTCTGTTCACTTGGCTGGTTTTGTAGTTTAGGAGCCATTTACTCAGATGTACCAACAGAGATCTCACTTCCAAAACTATATTGCAATATGCATGATTAGAGCAGAAAAGATGAATTGAAGATGTTTACAGTTTATTTATTTATCTTCCCTTTTGTCATCTGTTCCCCGCAACATTTACTTGGACAATGATATATTAATTGCTTTATAATTTCTGTTAAAAGTGCCCTCACAAATTACCCGGAGTTGTCACTATTTTAAAAGCAATGTCTGACAGATAATAAACATTAAGTCTTATTTGGTTTACTTGAAATTCCATAGATTGGATTTTAATTTCAGAAGTAATTTGATAGTTTATTAGTAAATTGTATGACTGTTAAATTTACAAATTACTGCTTGCAGCTGTTCTGCAGTTCTTCCTCAGGGTTAAGCAGTTCAGTAGGAAGCTATGACATTTTAATTAAATCTAATAAGAAATAGAACAAAACTGTTGTTTGTTTGTATTTTTTTTTTAAGATTCAGCATAGTTATATCTTGATACTTATTTAGCAAGTTGTTCATGCAATAAGTCCATTTATTGCATTTTAAATGACAAGTTGCATTGCACACCTTAAGCAGAAATTGTGCAAGTGCTTGAGAGACCTGGAACTGCTTACAAGAAATTTTAACATTTTAAAGCAGTCACAGACTTAGCTCTTAGAGACTGCAGTAGGAGCTTTGCTGGAGAAGGCTAACAGCACAGCTTCCAAACAGATCTGTGAACAGGAACTTGAAACAAAACATAGACTTTCCAAAGCCAAACCAGCTTACCAGCATTTGTAGGAAAGAGTCTTTATTCTTCAGAACCTTATTATTGGGCTATACATCTTAGATACAGCAGACTATTAAGCTATGCAGCCAACCATCCCAATGTTTATGTCTTGTTTGATCCCATTCTGACTACAAAGATAGCCTAAGATTAAGTTATAGTGATCTCTTACAAGCTTTGGCATTCATGATGTACTGATATTGATACTCCCACTCACATCTTATTTCACACTCTACTACAATAGATATTTCCATAATATAGGGCAACAGAGTCACCAGTACCTTAGATTAGGGAAATGCCAGGAAGTCTTGTACTTTCAGAGGCATTCACATACAGATATGAGAGTGAAACAGATTTTTAATTTCTTTTTTTGTTCCAGCTCCTCCCTGACAAATTCTGGGCTAACAACTAGACAATTCAGATAATTCATTCATTTACCACAAAACTGATCTAATTCCTGTAATTCTTCACCACARCTGAATTCTTTTATCTTGAACACAAATCTCTTTTTCATTCATGTGACTTCTTCTGTTTGGGTATGATAATTCCCTCCAACCTGTTGCAGTGATCCTAACTGGGAGACCATTGTCCATCAAGGAGTTAATGACCCACCCTGCAGTTAACCTGAGTACCCCTAGGCCTGTGCTGGGCTGCACTGCCCCTGGCCTTCAAGCTGTGTTGTGCAGTCCATAGCCCCAGGTAGCTGCAGTTCTGCAGGTAGCTCCCAATTGGTACAGGCAATTACGCCACCTACGTGTCCTTGCTTTTGTCTAAAAGTGCAGCAAGAAGTTCTTATATGAACATCCTTTCATTTGACAGTATAAGTGATGAACAGAGTTGTTTTCTTGTAAGAAAGAAAATCCTATAATAACTCAATGATCAAAATGGGGTAACCCTTTCTATGGATGGGGTCTGCATGGTGTGCTGTGCCCTGATAGTGAGACCATTCAATGCTGCATAACTCAGGGTCCCCAGTATCTAAAGGGATGTAAAATTATCTATACTATTCTCTCTTTATAGTGTTACTCAAAAAACTACCATTTTGAATGATACTTTACAGAGTGTGAATGCTTTTCTTACTGTGATCATAAGGAACCAGCACCTTCTGGTCCAAAACACATGTCCGAAATATGCTACTGTTCCACAAGAACCACAAGGTGCAGGGAACATGAAAGGCCTCTTAGCAGCCAGTTACATACATAAAGTTTGAGTACAATTCCTGCAGGCATCTATGGATGTTATCACAATATTCCCAGACAACTCATACCTGCTGCTTGTTTGAAAAATAATAACTTACTTGTTCAATAGATGTCAGTGGAAATTCTAGAGAAAAGAATATATTAAATACACCTTTATGGTTCTGCACTGTAGTTTTCATGTTGCTTGTATTGTATTGATGGATTAATCTAATATTAAGAAGCAATGAGAAACATGTTAATTTAAATGATTATGAGGTTTACTGATTTAATTTCTCATAGCATTTAGCCATTATATTGTCGTGGTTTAACCCCAGCCAGCAACTAAGCACCAAAACCAGGACATATATTCAGAAACTGATTGATATTTTCCCTTCACGCTTCTGTCCCCAGCCATTACTACAAGCTCTTTATTGATTGAACTTAACACAAGGGAAAAGAATTATGCAATGGCATAGGCTTCTGCCCAGTCATGCTGACAAGCACGTTCTATTTACGTCACATTGGAAGCTTGGAAGGCAAGAAGATGGTGATTTGTCAGAACCATGACTTTTCAGAGTGATAAGTCCTTTTCAACAAATCCTCCAACAGAACAAAGGGCACGTGTTTTTTCCTGCCAGATCATCTGCATGGTTCATAATTGCCTATGTGGACCCAAATATATGGGTTACAAGGATAGCAGATTATTGGAATTTTGAAAAGGCATAATGTTGGGTTCAGAGAGAGAAAGAATGTGTGCTCTTGGTCTAACCTGGGATGGAAAGTTGAGATGAAAGATTAAGTCGTTTCTATTATTTCAATTAGAAGTAAGCATTATTTCACCCAGAGAATGGGTAAAGGAAATTCCCAATTCTTAAACTTTTAAAATTCACATTTTGCAGGCTCAATTTTACAGTCAGATTCTTCAGAAGATCCCTTTCTATCAATATCCACATCTTAGTCTTTTTCTCTCTCCTTTTTTGTATTACATCAATTTTCCTACCTTCCCTCTAGAACTCAAGTTTCCAGAATAACCTCTACCTTTTCTTTCAAGTCTCTTTACTTAGAAGACACAGATGTTATTAACTGATAGCTCTTGTGTGTCCTGGTAAAGACAGGAAGATCATCTTCAGATACTTGCTTTATTTTCACTATCCACACAGTCTAAACAAATAAAAAACCCTCCCAAGTATACATGCATCACATTCTCAAGATGCCTCACTGAAACATGATTTAGACAGAAGCAGAGCATTCTGTTCACAAATTTTAGGCTAATTCCTAAGCACAGTGAAAAGACTAGTTTGACAATATTATCGGTTTTCAACAGCACTGGCAGTCAAACTCCTCAGAAAGAATTGAAGTCTACCAAAAGCTATTTATTGTAAAATTCTGCTTCCAGTCTTCTATGCATGTGTTTCTGTTTGTTTTCATTTAAAGATGATGTGTTGGTTCCTTCAGGTTTACACTTACTGTGCATATAGAATGTAAAGTAATACACATTTTAATTTTAAGCATCTAAAAATGAAGAACATATTAAATATTAAATATACAGCACTTGCAAAACTATTGTTTAGAAGAGTTTGTAATGAATACAACAGCTGCAGAATATTGAGTCTAAGCTGAATTTAGCCTATAAGAAACATTTTCATAGAGCAGAAATCACTTCTTACATGGAAGTAACACAGGCAGAAAAAGCAGATGTCAACTACAAAAGCAGTACTGAACCCCAGGACTAAAAGTGACATCCTGTCCAACCATATAAATTCATCACTGTTACAAGTAATTGAAAAACTGTTGTTCTTTTTTCAGGAATTTATGACCAGGAACAAGGTCATGAGAGCGCTGGATTATTTGTTTACTTGTTTCTCTAGAAAGACTTTACAACAGTATCAGAAATGCATGGAAGATCTAAAACTCTTAGGAAAAAAAGTCACTATCACATTTCCAGATCAGTGATTTCAAAAACCAGAGCCTGCAAAGTCTGAGCATACAATATTGCATATAGGTGAGGATTTGCATACAAAGGACATTGCAAAAGGAGATCATAATTTCTTATTAAGTTTTCAGATTTTCTATCATAGTCCATTCCACACTATTGGTTATAAAACCTAATTATTAAGATTGTAATTGTTTTAAGCTAAATTGATAATTACCTGTGCTGAACAACCTTGTGCTTTTAATGTTTCAGCTAAAAATATGTCTGAGTTATTTCAATAGTTGCTTCCTGGAATCCAGAAGGAACTTCCTCTCTTTTCATACAATAACTGAGGCAAATATAATAAAAGTTATTGAAGTGGCAAATTATAACCATCTTCAATGCCAGCATAGGTTGTACATTTTCCAAAGAATTAATTATTTCCTGTTAGTTAAAGCATTTCCTTTTTTACCTACTGTGAATTTCTTAAATGTGCTTTTGAACACAGTGTTTGAAAATATCAGACGGTCACAGAACCTCCATTCATAGCCTTGGCATTTCTTCTCATTGAAAGTACACAGCTTTTCCTCAGGCAGTCTAGGCTTCACTATCCCAACACATGCCTCTCCATCACTCCAACAAGGCAAATCAGCCTGGTCTTAGTTTTCATTGCTACAGATTTCACTGAAAATCTTGTCCTAAAACTATGACACTGAATAAAGTTAACCACTTTGGCTCTCACCTGGGCATTCAGTGCACTGTTCTTGCCCAGCTGCTGTAGAAACACCTGAGCTAGTGCAGAAGTTTGGACTCAGAAGCAGCACATACTTTTTCATACATACTGCATGACTTTACCAGCCCAGATTGGTGCAATCTAAGAAATTCTGACCGCCAGTTATTAATTTTTCTTCTCTTCACATGTTAATTTTGGAGAAACACAAGGCTATATTTTGTATTAACCATGTTTTGACACATTAAGGTTCCTTCCCTCCAGTATAGAAGTCTTTTCAAAGCATTTGTTAATCTTACTTATAGTTAAAGCCAAAAGTTGTCATGGGGACATCATAATGTTCAAGTCAGTTTCACAAGTCATTAGCTATCAGCTGAAATCCCCATTTCCCTAACTTAAATCTAAGCCATTAAATAATACCACTGTCTGTTGAAAAAGATGACAAAAATAACCCCTCCAAAGAAGCAGCACATTCTTACATTTTCATTAATTTAGATCCTTGCATTTAAACCTTCCAAACTAAAGAGAACCCAGAGTATTGGGGATGGTGGAGCTATAACTTCTTCCTCTGCAAGGGAAGCTTTAACTGAGAAAGCATGGCACTTAAATCTACCTTATTTTAATATGTACCATTGTCTTTCCTTGCCCTCAAGGTTTACATACACAAATCCAATACATGAATTATATTCCATAACCATGCGAAAAAAAACAAGTAAATAAACCCCACACTGTGAGAAAATATGAGAAGTCATTTTTATTGAATATTATATAAATTCTTTCAAGTATCTGTGATATAAAAATATAAATGGAAACTGAAGCTATTTTTTCAGTTTGTTCATCTATTCTTCACAAGCTATAAAACATTGAGAAAAAAACCACAACAATTTCCCCAAGAGGAATTAAGACACTTGCATCAGCAATCATTGCAAGTACTTCATACTGTATTTCTATAGATGTGAAAAGGTAAAGCAGGGACTTAGGAAGTAGTTTCCATGTTTATACTGAGTCATTCACACACACTGATAATTTAGTCAGTTTTTCAGTGTATTAAAATCGGTTCAAATAAGCCATTATTTTCTTCATTTGGAAGCAAATAGTTTTTTCTGCTCTCTGTGTAGGTACACAGGACAAAAGGACAGCCACTTGGGGTTTTTTTTTTGTGCTAGTGAGGCAGAAACGGGCAGCTTATAAATGCAGAAAATTAGGGAAAGAAACATCCTAATGGATGCAGAAGAAATGCAAGAGGCGAGCAACAAGGCTGGCCAGGGGAGACTGGAAATATTGATGGTGACATGTCAGGAACCATTAGGCAGGTAGAAAGACAGGGAAGCAGAGTTCAGTAGGTCACAATAATATGCAGAAGAATTTCAACCCTGGAATCATAAACACTTGAGAGAGGTTTAAGTTAATACTTGGTAGGGTTTCGAGGCAGCAGCAAGGAAGGTAAAAAAACCCCAAAACCCAGCATATTTGTTTATACAATATACCTGTATACCAACACCACACTACTTTACAGGTTAAGTATAGCTATTTCAAATTCCAAAAGAAGAGCACAATGGAGGAATTCAAATTAGAAGTGGGAAGGGAGTTTAGTATTATGGTCAAGAAGGAGGAAAAGGATAAGAAATCTTAGAAACGTTGGGGGGGGGGGGGGAGGAACATCATATTTTCCAAGGGACCGTTTCTAACTATTCCAGCAGAAGACAGTAGAAGGGGTGGGGAGTGAATTAAAGATGACTTCTAGACCAAAGGCTTCAGAAGTATTGAACAAGCATCACTTTTCAAATTAGGAGAGTTGAGTATTTGTCCCTGAATCCTCCACCCACACATTGTTATATAAGTATACTATAAAAACTCACTAAACAAAAATATGTCCAAAAAATTTGTAAGAAACAGAAGCCTCAACTGGTTCACAAGGTGAACTTAAAAGGATGACAAACTTTGCAAACACCACTGCCAAGGAAAGCAGTATCAAACCACTGTTTATATTCTATATTGATGATAACAAGCATGGCATTATACTAAAGATGGAAAGTCTATGTTTTTCTAAAAGAATGGCCAAAAAAGCTGTCCCTTTTTTCTCATATAGTGTACTGACTGAAATCCCAAGAGCAAATTCAGTCACAAAACTGTTATCCACACATATGAAGAACACAAATATTTACATAACATGAAGATACTAAAATAAAATTAATGTTGGGTAATACAGTCCTGTGCATGTAGAAAAAGACTGCAAGATCACTAATTTAAGTAAGGAAATTTAGGAAATTTATGGGAATCATGAACTCAGTTCCTGTTGCTGATTGTAGAATATACCTTGCCAAAAAGTGTCAGAGAGACAGTATATATTCCCTTATTTAGAAATGATCTGCAAGTAATGCTCTTTAGAATTGTCAGGAATCAGTGGTTTTGATATGCAACTCTTTTTTGTAATAACATGAGTTATGAACATTTAGACAGAAATTCTGTGTGAAGTTAGAAGCGTGTATTTCAATAAGCAGAGCAATACTTAAAGTGTACAAGATTTTGTGGTCTTTAGAGGGATCCAGCCAGACGCATGCTTGCCACACTAACATTTCATCAAATATTATCAAGTATTATCAGCCCAAAATCATATACATTTATAAAAGAACAACCTTTCCAATAAAAGAAGAAAAAAATCACATCTCCAACCATTTAATGCTAAAAATATACTTTAGGATAACTGAAAGGTGAGTCAGAAAAGTACCTTTTTACTCACACCAATTAGGAATCACATCTGTGTCAGAAACAATGCTGTATCAAAGGCAGTGGGAAATCCTTGGAAGCACAACTACATTATCAACACAAGTAATATTATTTGTACAGATTTAGGAAATCAAAAGGTCAAGAAAAGCAGAAAGAACTAGAAAACTCCAAAGTTGCTTTATTGCAATTATCTCACTGCCCAGTCTTAAAAAATTAAAAATCAAGACAGGAGTTGATTCATTGAATCATCACTATTTTTCTTTTCGCTAGAGGTAGTTAATGTCCTACCAGATCTTTGGAGGAAGAGAAGAATTTATCATGTGAGGACCTGCAAATATTTCCCATATTATTACTGATAGATAATAGTAGTTGGTAAGATTGTACTAGAATGTCCGTCCAGGGGAATMCTCTCATTTGGCAATGTTAGCTCTTCTGTAAGTCACAGCTAAGTTTAGGTCAAATGTATTCATAAAGGACAGCAGTAAACACTTCCCTCAGCCAGGCTCACTCATTCATATTTAGGTTGAAAGTTTCCACTTTTGCACTGTTACTTGTGTGTAGCGGTAGGCTTTAGCAGCCTTTGAAGACCATTGGAGCTCTTCAAATTAGTGAAAACAGAAGGCCAAAGATGAATGACAAGAAGACGCATATGAAAGAAATTATCAACCAACAAAAGAACACTTGACTTCCTCAAAAGCTTGGAATTATCTTTAAATATAAAGACCTACCATATACTATTTTCTATGCAAGTCTTAATTTCTCTGTTTTATAATGTCTCAAAAATATTAGAAGAGACATATAAATAAAGCTCAAGACCAAGGGTGTTACTTGAATTAAACAAGTGGATACAAAGTTAGCATTTGGGCAATGAAGTATAGCATTCACCCATAGTGTTCACAGAGTTCTTGTTTAAGAATTTTTTCTAAGTCCCCATGTCAAATATTCTAACATGTAGATCCTAAAGAGATTAAAGTTATAGATGATTTCTAACAAAACAAACAGTTAGTGCAATATAACCCTCAGTAATTCTACTGTGCTTTATGGTGTAAAAGTGACAGTGCTTACTCAGAGCAGAGAAGTGTGGGAAATCAGGAGAAAATCGGGTAAAAATAAAGTATGTGTAATTACACCTTCTCAGCTACTTCTTTTTGAAAGCACTCCACCTCGCAGAAGATAAAATTTGGCAGTGAGTCATCTCATATAATTTTTATTCCAGAATAACTTGCTTTTTAAAAGGGGAAGTAGTGATTTTGATACTAGGAACTAAAAATTACTCTGTGGAAAGTATGCTATTTTATCTGCTATAAATAACTTGCATTGTCAGCTATTAAAGATTAAATTCATAACGAACAAGAAAAATACAATAGATTAGAGGTGTGACTGAAAACTGACCTATTATCACTCAGGCACGCTACTGAATAGCTTCCACAGGTAAACTTTGGGGGAGTCTTTGTATTTTATGTTAAACAGGTATTATGGAAAAATATATAGATTGGTATTCATCTGCTAGATCAAAGACTGATCTACTAAGACACAGCTGAGATAGTGCATTATTACTAACATTCAGCAAATTTTATTTTACTCAATAAAATTATGGACAAGAAGTCACATTAAGAACAAGAAGGGAGTCAGACCTTAAGAACTGTTTCTGATGAAAATAAAGGTAAATAACATTAAACTATAGGTGCCAAAAATGCATATAAATAAAAATGTTACTTTTTAAACATGAAAAACTATCTTATGGAGAACAAGAAATATAATTCCTTAAGCTATTATAATATATGTATTTATGAATGTATTTACGACTGCTGTCATAATGTGATTAATTTTGTTTATACCAAGAAACACAAAACTTAGATGATAGTAGCAGACTTATGATCAAGCAAGGATAAAGTATGGAGACAACTGCAACAGTCCAACATTCAAATATTACTTACTCTAGTTGCAAACGAATATCTTCATAGTGCTATTTGACTATAAATTTTAATTTTATGATTATTTTATGTATTTATGGTATACAAAAAAGGATGTATTTAGTTATTATCTTCATTTTAAAATTGTGAAGCCAAGGAATGGAAGAAATGCAATTTGCAGGATCTCATCCTTCAAATATTAAATATTTTCAATATTAAATAAATATTAAAAAATATCAATATTAAAAATATTGATCAATATTAAAAAAAATCAATATCAATATTAAAATTAAATGATCAATATTAAAAAAAATGTAAAAATCACTATTTCACAACTGCTGGTTCCATTGGCTAGCTCAATGCCTTGGCAGAATTCTGAACAACAGAAAAAAGGATTTTTGAAGAAGGGCCTTTAAACCTTACTGATGTAGGTGACAGCTGGAACCAGTGCCTTTTTTTAATTCTTCATAATTATAGCGTACAACAACATTGAACAAATAAATTATCAGCTATAACATGATTTGTTATACCTACCATGATTTGTTACATCTACCACATCATGTATATGTCCTCATTTCCAAATAATGATGAAATTATTGAAGCAGATAACATGTTCTGATATAGTTATTATATTTATGTTAGCTTCACTTGAATTGCAAGGCAGTACTTACATCCTCACTTTACAAATGAACTGGCACATGTATCTCCAAACAGAAGATCTGGGCAGAATGATTTGTGAATGATCACAGGATATTTTTCATCAAATAATACTTAATATCACATCCTAAGTAACTGCTGATCACCAGTCATTCTTTTCCAGGATAGACAATTGAAATGGTTACATGGAGCTCATTCAGTGTCCCTCCCCTTCCTTTTTTTGATTCATGACCTAATAATTAACAGCAATAACGCATTATAAATCCTAAGGTACTAAATTCCCTATGTGATTTTATGAAAACTTGTGAAGCTCATTTTACAGAATGTTGCTATCCTATAACAAACAGAAAGCACTGAGGTGAGATTTAGTTAAGAATAAAAATCTCAGGATGCTTGAATGAAACTTCTTTGTTATACATGGGCATTAGGTTAGTTGAATATGTTGCTTGTTTTTTTCCAAGACACATTTCTCTGAAAGGCACTAGCTCATCCAAGGATGGTACAACATAGATACAGCAGTCAGAGCTGGTTAACTGTGGGAAGAAGAGTACATTATGTCTGGAAAATTCATCAAAACTCAGATATCTGCCACATTGAAAGCAGGACTTCAGTGGAAACCTCTATTTATTGCTACAGTTCCTCTCTTCTCTCTTAGGCAGAATCCCCACTGTTTTGAGGATTTCTGTAACAAACCTCCTTGGCAGTGGACTAGGGATCCCACGGATCTTGCCTTGAAAATAGCCAGCCATCCCTCTTTTATCAGGCACACACACTCAGTGATTCCAACAAACTTCCCAGTTAAACAGGAGGCCATCTTGATTTCACAGAGCAGTACCATGATCTGGAGAGCTTAGCTTATAACAGAAATGTTGAGTGCTAATGTTTCAAAAAATATTTTTGTTAGTAATTATTTCCTGGAGGACATTTAGAAAACTTTTATTCCCATTCACAGAGAAATGATTCTAAACTTTCCAGGAACAGAAATCTGAAATAGGTTGTTCACAAATTTGCAGCTTAGTGGAAGCAACTATAAAGATTCCCATTTACATCAATTAAAAAAATTATTATGCACGAGTAATAGTGTACAGTTTGCTCATAAGCAACATTAGAATTTCAAGGTTTTAGCCAAGAAATATCATTATGAAAGATATGACAGAGTCTAGCACAGATGTTAATTGTTTGCTGATGCTAAACGTAGATGAGCAATTGAAACTTTATGTATAATGTTATCATATGCCCACCTAATTGGCAAAATCCTGTTTATCTTCTAGCTGCATATATTGCTTTTACATGATGTTTTATTACTGTAATAAAATAACATTCAAATATGCCTTTAGAAGGACACTATAATAAAACTTCTTGAATATCTTACTAAAATCTTAATGCTTAAATGTAAACCAATAATCTTAAATAATATTTATTGCAGCTAGCATATCACTATTTTGTACATTTTCTGTAATGCATGCTACATAATTTGGATCACAATTGTACTGTTTAATGTCTACATCTGTTTATGATCAACTTCACTGCAATCAAGTGTTCTCTGAGTGGCACAATACTACTTACAAGACATTATTACAGGTAGATTAATTTTAGAGAGGCTAAATAACAGCTTTGTTGAAAATCATTGCTTTCGTAGTCACAAGATTGTGACTTTGGTTAATGTTTACCAGATAGTTTTTATGAGA
The DNA here is from genome assembly GCA_030449065.1 of Oceanodroma leucorhoa. Taxonomy (NCBI): domain Eukaryota; kingdom Metazoa; phylum Chordata; class Aves; order Procellariiformes; genus Oceanodroma; species Oceanodroma leucorhoa. The sequence continues at coordinate 8,620,341 of JASVER010000019.1, forward strand.
AAAAAAGCTTCTCAAGATTGGAATGTTTTTCTTCCATTTGACAGTTTGGTGTACAGGAGTAGCTGTACAGAAGGTACAAAATCTGTATTAATTCTTCCTTTCTTTATGAGTATGTGAAAACATGGTCTACACCTCTCGTGAGTGTGATAGTCGTACTGGATACTCTGGAGTTCTCGATCCAGATGCTGTGGATGCTCTCGATCTCCTTTTCACCACACTACATTCTCTATAAAGAATTAGACATTCCCTTAACCAAAGGCTATAACCAATTTTTATCCATTTGCATTTACCAGCAACCAGACTACAGGATCCTTCTTCCTCCCATACATTTTGCCTAAATTATTTAATTCATGCCAGAGGAAAGAATGAGAGAAAGGCATGGCAGAACTCTTTATTGCTTAACTGTTGACTTCGCTGACATCTGAGAAAAAGACCATGAATACAAAACAGGATTCATCCTATAAACAATGTATGTGACTTCACAGTTCCACCTTAAGTTATTCAAAGTGATTTTTAAATACTGAAGTTTTTAGAAGTCTAGGATTACTTAGTAATTTCATTCTACCTTAAAATCTGTTAATATCTTTTTGTTATTTATAGAAAAATTGAAGAAGATCATTTATTTCTGATTAATTTTTAAGAAAAGACAGTGTGCAGTGCTGGGACAGCATGGGCTGATGCAGTGCCCTTGCTGCTCAGCCTCTCAATCCAGAATCATAAATATTATCTCAGAGTTCACTCTTCCAAGCAGTGAGTGCATGCTCCTAGTGTTTCATACAGTCTAATGACAGTATGTCCTATACAGGCAACATGGCGAGAAAGGCTGTATCTGCTGCTCAGAGGTACATTCGTCTCATCGCAAAACTAGCAGAAACTTGCAGGAAGAAGTTCATATCATCCCAAGAGTAATGTATAAAATCTTTCAGGAATAATAGCTCTCTTAAAGTGCTCATTTTGTTCTACTGAGTATAAAGGCAGTTTATATGATCAGTTTATTGCAGACATTTCAAATAAGAGCAGRTGGCTCCTAGTCTCATTCTCAGGCCTGAATTTCTTTTAGCCTAACATGTAGCATATATACTAGAGTACTAGTTTAAGTACTCTGGGCCACCTCTCATTGAACAGATATTACCTTTCTTTTGGGGGGGCATTCAGCTTTCACAAATAGGCAAGGCTTTTTGTTTGTTTTAAACTACTAAAAAGAATACTTTTCAGCTTCAATAAGTGAGTCATTCAGTTCCTTGCAAGGGACAGTCAGACTAAGCTATTGACAAGGACATCTTCAAATCCCAAGCTTCTGCTGAAAGATGAGGGACCTCTCATCTCCCAAGTACAAAAATTAACCTGTTTCCTTTTCTGTTGGTTTATACACATTTAACCATAAATTGCACAGCCATAACTTGTGGCCGAGTATTGTGTGTGGTGTGTGTAAGCCACTGCGTAGCATGGGGTTTTCGCTGAAGTGCCAGCAGGACTGCACACCTGTGGACAGGCAGAAAGGTGACCAATGCCTCCAGGAAAGAAAATGGGATTATTAAGAGTTTTACCTTCTAATTTTCTGGCTCCCAAATCCCATTGATTTTTTTTTTATTATTTAAGAATTCATACACTATTTATGGTGGTATTTAACTTGATGTTTGCTCTCAGTGTCACTTCAGACTGATCCAGTAATACAGAAGACCACTACTAAGAGTTGCAATCGGTTCTGCCCCTCTCTGCTTGCACAGGAAACAGACATGGATATTTTGTTTTGGCAAACTGAAGGGTAGTTTAAAAAACTCCAATAACTTCCAAAAAGGAGCTCCATTTTCATTTCTTGCATACTTTATACAGTCTTTCTTATGCAATGTATTTACTGTGCTATCAAAAATAGAGCTGTCCTTTCACTTTGCCTAGTTCAATGAAATGCTATACTTGGAAGAATCTAAATTTTAAACAGTGACAAGGATTCTTGAACTTCCTCTAGACAGTGAAAGAAAGTCAGTAAGGTATAATAAGAGGACAGCAATGTTGATAATATAACAAATCCTTTAATACAAACAGTGAAGAAATGTAGACACGATAAAAAATTCAATATAATTCTATATGACACAATTATGTCTAGTGAATCCATTGGGGGAAAAAAAGAAAGAAAAAATAGCAATTCAGACATCCTGAAATCTCAGAAAAAGCCTACATATAGCAGAAATATACATCCTTGCCAGTGGTTTATAAGGATGTAAGGGTGATTTATTTACTTCTCAGTACTTTAGCGAGACACTGGTAAGCCCATTCAGGATCTTTGGGGTAGGAGATATCATGAGAAAGTTTGTTATTTCAAGGATCTTTCATGGTCCAGACCAGGTGGAAACAAGTACTGATGATGAGCTTCAGACATGAGCTCATTTGACATCAGAATCAAGCTCACAGGAGTTACTGAGTTAGGTTCCATATGGCCACATTAGCAGAACAGGACTGCTATTGGAGGAGTTCCTGCCCTCTTTCTTGATCAACTTGCATTAGCAGGGGGAAGGAGAGAAGACGTGAAATAACATTAATCTTTTATCTGAAGAGTGACTACAAGGACAAGTGGTTATTTAGGCTGCTAGCAGAAAACAAGACTACAAACAAATTCCTAGTCAAAATAAGTGGTTGGCAGAACTTGAAAGCCTCACATAGCTTTGGTTGAAGCCAAAGCTTAGCCAAACCTTACTATCAGCAAGCTATGTTGTATGGAGAATAGCCAGAATTTAGCAAAGTCTAGATTACTCAGTTAGTGATAAGTCACAATAAGACTGTGCAAAGAAACACTTTTTAATATGTCTTTACACAGACAAAGACCAGTAGTTTATACATTCTTTGATACCCGACAACTCCTTTCACATAGGTATTTTATAATTTTTTGCATTCCAATCCACTGCAGCACTGTCCTGGTTTTGGCTGGGATAGAATTAATTTTCTTTCTAGTAGTTGGTATAGTGCTATGTTTTGGATGTAGTATAAGAAGAATGTTGATAACACACTAATGTTTTTAGTTGTTGCTAGGTAGTCTACTTTCTCAAGGACTTTTCAGCTCACATGCTCTGTGAGGTGCACAAGAAGCTGGGAGGGAGCATAGCCGGGACAGCTAGGCCAGCTGGTCAACGGGGTATTCCATACCATATGATGTCATGCTCAGCATATAAGGCTGGGGGAAGAAGAAGGAAGTGGGGGACGTTCGGGGTGATGGCGCTTGTCTTCCCAAGTAACCGTTACGCGTGATGGAGCCCTGCTTTCCTGGAGATGGCTGAACACCTGCCTGCCCATGGGAAGTAGTGAAGGAATTCCTTGTTTTGCTTTGCTTGCGTGCATGGCTTTTGCTTTCCCAATTAAACTGTCTTTATCTCAACCCGTGAGTTTTCTCACTTTTACCCTTCCGATTCTCTCCCCCGTCCCACCCGGGGGAGAGTGAGCGAGCGGCTGTGTGGTGCTTAGTTGCCGGCTGGGGTTAAACCACGACAAGCACGAACTTTGTCTTTTCACACTGCTGTAGTTGAGTGTTTTTCCTTATTTGTAGAGATTTCTGTTCTTTTAGGTAACCAATAGGTTTAGTTGCAACTATAATTAACATCAGTCTGTGAAAGTGAGCTGTCACTGTTGCCTGGGTATCACTTGAAAAATAGGGCATACTGGATAAAATGGGAAAATTATATTATAAAAATAAGAGGACAGATAACTTTTTACTTTCAAGATGTTTTTCAGATGTGTAGCAGTTCTTCAGCAGTGGAAATATAAGAACCTTAATTACCAGAATGAGATGGCCTGCTGCTATTTTATTTTAGTGCTAAAAGGAAGTTTCTTGAAAAAAACTCACTTCAACTATACTAGCATGTGGCTACAGCTAGAACACAGCAGTTTAAATGCACAGAGCATTACCCACTAATACGGAAAAGAAATTTATATTTAATGCTGTACCCAGCTGAGTCCACAGGAAAGATTTTAGGAAGGAAACTCATCTTTTCCCAGATTAAAATGTTGGGGAACAAGCTGGATCAACACCAAATATTATGAAGTCTGGGAACACAAAAAAGAGAGATATTAGACAAGAGATGCATACCCGTCACAGGTTAGCTCTCAACTAAAGGGAATGAATGAATGAGAACTGCATCCCCTTGCCCAGTGTACTAAATAATTGCTTGGTTTAAGAATTTCTGGACACGTAGGTTTCAGTTAGGTTTCCTATTTACACCATGTCCAGAACCAATCCTGTACAGTTCCTGTCTCTAGAAGTAAGATGTAGTAATTTGCAACAGCAGAAATGTATCCATTTTCAGTTATTCTGTTTTTAGAGACTTTTTTTCAAATAGATGCTTATTTAATATAGTAGATTTATACTACACTGTACAAGACACTCTTAATTTCTAGGTTAAGAGTCAAGTTATAGGTTAATTAGATTATAGGTAACCACAATAAACCTAATGGATGTAGAATGGCCTAATATACTCAAACAAATTATGTATTTGATWAGATAACAGCCATTACACTGACAGTAGGTGACCATTCTGCAATCATCATTGTATAGGATTTATGACTTTACTACCTTTAAATTCTTAGAATTGTCATTAATGCCARTAATACACTCTGAATCAGGTATTATTTTGATATCGACTATGATGACAATAATCCATTTCTGAAGGTGGCTACCTCCTCATAGTGAAATTACTTCCAGCATAGTAATTTTCCCAGTGAGATCATCTTTTTCTACTCATCCAGCCTCCATGCAGTAAAAATGGCTTTACTGCTTTCACGCTATATTATTCTCACTGAAGGGGCGTGATATTCCCAACAGCACTCCATGCTCCCGCAGCCTCACTATGTCTTGGAAGGTTAAGTGAGATTCTGCATTTACGTACCCCTGCCCTCCTCTGCTCCCCAACTAGGAAAGAACAGACTCAGCCACAGAAACAGTGTTGTAACAGCCAATATGCTTCAAAGGTCAACAATTAAATATCATTGTGTCACAGGAACACAGCTACTCTTCCCTGATTATAGCCTGCCTGTAAGATCTTATCCCTGAATTATGTATAACATAATTCTACCTTCTGGTAGTAATGTTATATATTCATCTTTTAGATTTAAATTATTTGTTCAGATGGGGCTGGAAGTTAAGGAAAGGAAGAATCAACTTCTTATAATAATGAACATGCTTTCTAACATGAGACCCCAAAAGAGCTGGTTATGTACCACACAACACTGAAGAACACAAATAAGACTGAAGGCTCCTACAGCACAAGGCAGCTTCCTGACAAGCTATACTTACCCTTGGAGCAGTCCTAACATAGGGACTTCCCAAAGGATCCTCATCTCCTAGTTTTGTAATCACCATAGAAAAAACTTAGGCAACCTCACCAGAACAAGGACTTTCCTTTCCATGGAATGGAGGGCTTAAAAGTCTAAGCACTAGAGATGTGGTGTCCAGATGTGCCGCAGGGAACCCACAGACACAAGAAGATCACCTCAAGGCTTTAGCTTTGTCCTTCAAGGCTCTGCTCGTTTTCTCCAAGGCCGTGCAGGCACATTAGAAACCGTGCCAGCTATAGCCTGTGAATGAGGTTTCTCTAGAGTTACAGATCCCTACAGCCTCAGCAGTTACATGAAGCTAGCAGTAACAAACAGGCTGTCGTTTCACTGGCTTCGCATTACACTTTCTTTTCCCCTCTGCCAGCAATACTGGTGCTTCTTTCTCCATAAGAGGAGCTCTTGGTGAACTCCAGTCTAAGGAACCCAACCTCTACTGTTTTTTATAAATACTCTTAAGGATTTACAGTCACAGGATTTCTTAACATGTAAATTTATTCTTTTTGTTTTATTTTTTTTTTTTAAATCACACCAGTTAGGCATTCAGTGTATGTTAATTCTGCGGTTCTGTTTGTTTGTTCATTTGTTTGATTTAATCTTCACTAAAAACTATTTTAGAACAAGAATAGCTTAATTTAAAAATGTATAAAAATCAAGTTTCTGATTTTAAATGGAAGCTAGAGATAAAACTGTGAAACAAAGCCAAATAATCTTAGAACTGTTAGAACAGTAAATGACCTAAAGGTGCTGTAAGATAAAGTGCTGCTAATTCTTCATGAAGTGTTAAATGCTGTAAATCATTAAGATATTTTTCCTTAATGGAAATATTTAATTCAGTATTTTCATCTGGCCGACGATTTTTCTGTAGAATTTAATATAATTCCATAAAATACAGAAACGACAAAAAGGAATTCATTTTCCAACTACAGAGGTTTATGAAATAATTTCTTTGGAAACCCATTAACTTTCTTAACCTTCTTACCATGTTCTCCAGAATTGTTACACTATGGCTTCCTTTCTAAATCACCTTTTTACCTGTAATTATTTCTAAGACCTGTTAGTGAAGTATTTACTCAATGTTCATTTGTAAAGCAGACAATTAAAGAATACGCTGGTGAATAGACAGAGGAAAGTGTGAGCTGAAAATCAATAAAGATTCCAGGCACCTAATCTAAATTTCAGAGCATATATGGCTTTAAACCATATTTCTTGTATGATTAAAGCTAATTGAATTTACTTTTTATATTAGTTTAGTAATGCATTATTAAACCACAACAAAACCTTGCATGGGCATTGTGGTTTGATCTATATCTAGGTCATATCGATACAATTTAGTTTAATTCAAGTTGAAATCAATATTGTAAATCTTCCTTGAACATCCGCAGGGAGGGTTTTGCAGGTTTTTAACAAAATTATTTTAAAATGTCTTCTTGTCAAGCTAACATAGCTTCCAAATACAGTCAGGGTGAAGTAAAGATGCTTGAAACTCAGAGTAACTCACAGGGTTTCAGAGCTGTGAGATGAAAAGCAAGTCAGATTCAAGATTTGCAACCACAGGCAATTAAAAAACAAGGGAGATATAATTGATGTTGTAATAGCATCAGCTCTGATACCAGTGTCCACTGCTTGCCTGACAGAGTGGTGTAAGGAAGCCTGTGCAAGGAGGGAATTGCCCCTAGTTCTCACAGCACTGAAGTACCAGAATCCATCTTCTGCCATTTCTCCTCCTCCTCCCCTGCACCACAGGAGGGGGGAAAAGCATTCAAAATCACATAAAAAGATGGGTTACTACATTCACTGAGATATTGGGAGGCTCTGAAAAGCTTTTACCTGCTCAGAACCATCACAAAGAAAATCCATACAGGTCCTTTTCGGGAAGGGCAGAGAGAACATATAATATGCAGTTTTTTGAGTGATATTTATTTAAAAAAAAAAAAAAAAAAAAAGAAGTAGTGCTACACCTGTTCAAGAGTAATACATTATGTCTAAGATGTTTTCAGGCACAGCATATTCTACTGAAGTGTCAAGAATAAACATTAGCAGCTGATCAGCTGGAATTCGTGGTGAGAGAGTAATGCAATGTCCAATGCAGTTAAGCCACCAGGAACAGTAACTACTGAATTGTAGCATGACACTTGCCTGTGCTCAGAGCTCAGTGGGAAACCCAGAAGCAAGTTCTGCCTCTATGATTAGGCACCATTTAGAGCTCTTATTTAGTAGCTTTGCTCATAGAGCACTGCAGGGTCCTTAATGGACCCTATATCAGCTGACTGACAGATTTCCCAGTGCTAAGAAGGGTTGAGAAACATTGCAGCAACTCACCCCCTCACATGCACGCTACGCCACCTCACCTCTTCAAGGGTCCCAGGGGCACTAGTAGTTTGCATTATGTCTTGGATCTTTGCTTACGGTTTGTGTCTGTATCTCACCTACTGACGACCACCTGAGTGGCACAGATGGATCATATCTAGATTAGCGAATCTGGTCCATAATCTCTAAGTAATTCCAGGCTGTCACCTGGTTTGGCTTCATACAGCCCCACTGATATGATTAAAAGGCTCCAAAACCTCTGGTTTTGCTAGTTCACAGTTTCAGAATTGTTCATAAAGATCCAACTCTTTCAAAAATCTGGGTCTTTGATCCTGCTCCTTTTAACAATGCTGGCAGACTTCTTTGAAAGCTTGACTTTATACTAGTGTTTCTGATAAGATAGCTCTTAAGTCAGTGTCCTGGTTCCGGCTGGGACAGAGTTAACTCTCTTCCCTGTAGCTGGAGAGGGTGCTGTGTTTTGGGTTTGGCGGTGGCGACAAAGTTCTATGGCGACATGGCACCCCAGAGAGAATTGAGTCAGATAATGGGACTCACTTCCGAAACACCGTCATAGACCCCTGGGCCAGAGAGCATGGCATTGAGTGGGTATATCACATCCCCTATCATGCACCAGCCTCCGGAAAAATCGAGCGATATAATGGACTGCTAAAGACCACACTGAGAGCACTGGGTGGTGGGACATTCAAACACTGGGACACACATCTAGCAAAGGCCACCTGGTTAGTCAACACCAGGGGATCTGCCACTCGAGCTGGCCCTGCCCAATCAAAACCCTCACGTACTGTAGAGGGGGATAAAGTCCCTGTAGTGCACGTAAGGAATATGCTGGGGAAGACAGTCTGGGTTACTCCTGCCTTGGGCAAAGGCAAACCCATTCGTGGGATTGCTTTTGCTCAAGGACCTGGGTGCACTTGATGGGTAATGCGAAAGGATGGGGAAGTCCGATGTGTACCTCAAGGGGACTTGGTTTTGGGTGAAAACAGCCACTGAACTGAGGTGTATAATGCTAATTGCTATATAATGCTGTATGTCACATCAATGCTATTGCAGTAAGAATCATGCAGGTTAAAGAAGAATGAACTCTGATGAAACCGAGCAAAGCGCSATGATGATAGAAGCAGACGAGCGCMGCGATACTGGAACYGGAATTGGCTTCAGGATGTAACGATCCAGCACCACACACCATCTTTCCTGCCCTGAGAGACTGGTATGACAGATGGAGCCCAAAGTCATGGACTAAATGAACTCAATGGACATTTTAGAGGGATGGCCCATGGACTAAGGGAATGATATCTGTATGGGACAGGAAGGGTGGTGATGATTAATTGGGATGTATCAGAAAATGTGAAACCTGGGCATGACGCAGATGGTATAGAATAAGGGGTGGATATTGTCCTGGTTCCGGCTGGGACAGAGTTAACTCTCTTCCCTGTAGCTGGAGGGGGTGCTGTGTTTTGGGTTTGGCGGTGAAAGGAATGTTGATGGCCCATTGATGCTTTGGTCGTTGTCGGGTGCACCGACAGCCTCCCCGGCCCTTCAAGGTGCAGGGGGACCTGGGGGGGAGCATAGCCGGGGTGGTTGACCCAGCTGGCCAATGGGGTATTCTATACCATGTGACATCATGCCCAGCTTAAAAACCGGGGGTGGTCCGTTTGGGGGGAGCGGACGGTTCGCGGGGTTTGGTGCGGAACACGTGGGGTGAGCAGTTGCATTGTGTATTGCCTGTTTTGTATATTCTGTTATTGTTGTTATCGTTGTTATTATCACTGTTGTACTTTGTTTTATTTCCATTATTAAACTGTTTTTATCTCAACCCACGGGTTTTCCTCCGTGTGCCCTCCCGATTCTCTCCCCCATCCTACCGGAGTGGGGGGGTGAGCGAGCGGCTGCGTGGTGTTTAGTTGCTGGCTGGGGCTAAACCACGACAGTCAGCATACCTTTTGCACCTAATACTTATTGTACAATAGCTCATCCACTGATACTCTGTGATTAGAGATAGATAATATCTACAACTCCTTGCCATGAGTTCCACAAAGAACTTTACAAAGGTAAATAGAGGTTAATTACCTGAAGATTAGTTGAATAATCCCACTGTAAGTAAGGAAAGCTAATGAAAAAGGCTCAGTAAAATTGTGGTACAAAATACAGTCTTCTATGATGAGTGACATACTGCACTAACCTAAATGGTAGGTACCTAGGAAATTTTTTAAATTTCACATAGGAAACCTTCAAAAAAGAACAAATTCCTTAACACACCCTAATAGCTCRTACTGTTCTCTTTCTCAGACTATCTTCAATGTACCTCAGTACATGCTGCACCTAATTTTCCAATAAAAGAGCTCACCACAGATCACAATCCGTTTGCAATTAATTATTAGTTTCTAGAGTAACATTGTGTTAATATCAAATTACATATAAATAGTACGGTTTCCTTCCAGGAAATTAAAATTATATTCTGCATTTAAATAAGATATGGAAGTTTAAATTTATAGTTTCTACACTGAGCAAGTTTTTKGGGGTATGTTTTTGGTTTTATTCATTTTTTTATTATTTTCCTAACAATATTCTTATCCCAGGCAGATCAAATCAATAAAGCATGTCCTTTATCTGAGCACTTGGAGAAATGATTTTACAAAAGATACTCACACGTAGTTTGGATTTAGAAAAGCTGTTACATATTTGACGTGTGAAGACTAATAACAAAATACCTACACAGAAGGTAATTTTGTGTGTATATAGTAAAAAATTTTGAGTATACCTTTACACAAATACCTGCACATACAAAATGATGGTGTTATGAAAATGAGATTTTAAAGCAAGTAGTTTGTTTGGGTTTTTTCTCTATGATGATGAGAGGCTGAGCAGTACCCTTTCAAATACTTCATGATTTGGTTTGGTTTCTTGCATGAGATTTTATGAGTATTTTCATTAATTTCATCATGAAATTCCTAACATATTTTGTATTTAAAATTCTCTAGTCAAGCTGCACAATTAGGCAGCAGATCGTATGTTATTTGACTAGACTGTAGCCTTTACATACAGGAGATTGGGATTAAAGTATTATTATTATTATATCCTCTTTTTGAGGACATAACAGCAGTCAACTGTAATTTACACCCCCCCAGCTGCGTTCTAGCTCTAGCTGGGTTCCAGTTAAAAACAAAGCAAATATCTGAACTTGCTCATTTTAAACAAGGGCTGTAGATAGCTCCAACTACTCAATTAGATTTTGCCCTAAAATACACTAAGAGCAATAATTTCAACAATAATAGCAGAGCACCTCTTTAGGAGATTAACACATTTCAGCTGAGGCTGTTTCAGAAACACAGMAACAAGAACACAGCGTAATGGATGAGTTTAATTACTTGTTGCCTGTACTGAATGATGGTTAGCTTTGAAAAATGCAAATAAAGTACTATTTACATCAGTATGTTTAAGTTAGGCTGGAGCCATACTAAAAAGTTCTTACCCTATATACACTCATCCTGAGTATATGGATGTGTGAGTTAGCAAAGTTATGATTATTTGACTGATAACTGGTTTGCTGCTGAACCAGCAGAAAAGAGAAGCCAAAACAAGGATACCTAATGTCTTTCTGAAACCACTGTTAAATCTGTTATCAAATGTTTTCAGTGGGACTACTGCTTGTATAATTAACATTGAACTTTTTTGCATGAGAACATATTTGCAAGATACTTTAATGTAATTTGGATTTTTTGCTCATTACAATAATTATAAAACAGCTGGGATAGAAAATTACATTCCCTAATGGATTTCTTCTCTTCTCCACAACTTCATGACCATAACCCTCTGCCCCCTCTCTGCCTCCCCCTCCCCAAAAACCTACTAGCTGCAATACACAGTCACCTGTTAGCGCCTTTTACGATAAACAAGTTGAGTAAAAGATTCCACAGATTCATGGTTAAGCCTTTATGCCTAATCAGAAATAGAAATATTTTACTTAAAACTGCCTTTGTCTGCAAACCTCAAAAAATCGACTTTCCACAGTAGAAAGTGAGAATATCTACAGATTTTGGGTCATTTTTCCCTGTTATGACCCCATATCGCTAACAGAAGTAGCTAAGACAGCATGGAATACGTACTCCCAACCAGGATCTCTGGGCAATAAATCCCAGAYGAGGCAATCTGGAAGACAGCAAGAAGTTCTAGTAGAAAAATGCATCAGGGGAGGCAAACTTCTTTCTACTGTTGCTATACAGTAATGGTCTTTAAATAAAGGCAGCAGAATCTGCCACCTGAAGTGGCAAATTCTAGCAATAATTTTCAAATGTAGCAGTATCTAAACAAAACTCTGTGCCTACTATGAAAATGTTAATGATGGGAAGCTTAGCAATGGTACCTGTATTTTTAGTGACAGCACTCCTCTTCCCTCCCAGTCTGGGTATGAATATATTTTTGCATTATACCACATTTCCTTTCATTATTGCTCATAAAGAAATTAATAGAAGTACAGCCTTTACAGTTATCTCAGTATACCATGACCTGAATACATTCATAATTTTCTTTCTAATGCTCTCATATTTGGTGTTACATTGCCTTAATACAGTAAATGTATACTTCAGACATCAAAATTCATCTTCAACTTTTCATCAAATTAAAATTGCACACCATTTTGCTATTCATCAGTCTTTCGATTGACACAGATTGTTGGCTTTCACATAGTAAGACTTGAGCACACGCCAAATGTATATCATCCATTCACTGACTTGGCAGGAACACCGTTGCATTTCTTGAAGCCCAGACCAGTTTTGGGAGCTGATAATCCAGTCTTGGACCCCAGTGCCTAAATTTCCTTTTAACATCTGTTATTCAGCAATAAATTTACTGGACTGTGAACAACAGGTTCGTATTGCATGAATGTCCTCGAAACCTCTGCTCGGGAATTTGCATGCGGTGCATAGCTGAGTCCATGGCTGAAGCTGGCTGGAATCAGTTTCATCCTTTGACGCAGACGAGCTGAAAAACGCATTCAATGGTATCAGCTGCTCCTTTTATACAGGTATGCAGATGTCTTGAGAATAGTCCTTTAGAATAGCTCTGGCAAAAGCTCCCACATTTTTCTGAAAATAAGTCTGTTGATTTGCAAAGACATTACGTATAATTTCTCATCTTTCTCTAGCCTGACAGATGTCATGTCACACTTTAAAATGGTACGTAGGCCAGCAGTCCTAAAGAGATCATCCTATTTCACTGAGCCAGTGAATCCAATCTGAATTTGTATTTCAGATAAACTGTGGAAAATATTCCATTTTGAACCTGAGTTTGATCACAAAGTTRTCAGCATCTTTAACAAGTATTGTGATTGCTTTGTACCTATTCATTTGAAGCATGAAAAATATGCAAAAAAAATGTATCTTTGTCTCCTAATGATACAATTTGACAAGCTAGATTTCCTCATAACAGGTTAATTTACTCTTCAATTACTAACTTGTTACATTTTTAATTTCCTTTTTCTCCATTCGTTGTGTAAGAATTTTCAGGCTTGACTTGCAGACATGACTTCACAAAAACATTCTCCCTTCTGCATTTCAAAAATGTAGCTGTACGTCATCCCCYTCACACCATTTATTGCCATCTCTTGGTAAGAAGCACCACAAAATATCTAAAATTGCCAGCACCTTCAGATTTTATAAAGTTGGAGTTACGCAGTTGCATAAAGACTGAAGGACAACATACCTTTGCTTTAGTTCTGTTTTCAGTATCTACCAACACGATTGAGATTAAATCCTTTTGTAACTTTCAAAATCCAAATGTCTTTAAGCCATGAGCRCAACATCTTCTTCCTTCCCTCCCCCAGGGGTTTGGCTGCCTGGGCTTAGGTCTAGATTTTGGTGCAGCTGTGCAACCTCAGGTCAGACAGCTGTGTGGAAAGAGCATTGTGAGAAAGAGCCAAGAGAAGTGGGGCTTGCCCCCCACCCCTTGCTTTGGACCTGTGTTTACCTGGGCTACTTGTCCCTTGTCCTGGCCAAGCTGTGCCACAGTGGTGCTGGTGCCTCTCTACTGCAGACTTGTGTGGTGCTCTCAACTCCCGGCTGAACCCAGGTGCCGACACCAGACCTGCCTTGCTCACCTTGCACAGGTGAGGGAACTGTGGAGACTGAGCTTGGCCATCATGTCGCCATCCTTGCCTGCCTTGCCATCATCCTCAGCTGCTGGCTCACCTTGCTCTCTGGAGCAGCCTGCCCTTGCTGCACCTTGGCAGTAGCCTGCTGTGTCCTCAGCTGCCTGACTCATGAGGATGGAGTCTGTACCTTGATTGTGTCCTTAAGGAATCATCTTTCAAATCTGTGTGGTTTTTTTATCTTAGACTAAGCAAATACTACGGAAAGTTTAGCTCTGACAAATGGTGAAGCTGAACATCTCAAACCACAGTACTCAGTGAAATAGTTTGCCTTCAGAATGTAAAATGAGGGTAAAAGATAGCATATGATAAGAATGGAATAAAAAGATAGAATAAAAAACTGTGATTTTTATTACTGCTGCTATACTGGTAAGTGACTTACTGGGGACTGGAAAGCAACAGTCCCCCACAGAAGTAGAATACACATAAAATTGATGGCACTGAACAATTCATGACCCCATTATATGTGATGTAAGAATGTAGATGTAAAGTCAAAATACAAATTACCTCCTTCAGAGAAGTTGCAGAGAAAAGCTGTTACGAGGAAATCATTGCTAAAGGAGAAAAACACAGGGTTCATTAACGTGGAAATTCACAATATTCTTTAAGAAGTGAGAGGGTTTTTTTTCCCAGACAATTCAGATCTCTTCAAATGTAAGGAACTGACTTTTCCCTCTCCACTGAGCTTGCCAAACTCCTTTTTATTACCCCACAGGGGTAGTTTTCACTTAGTATGCACATAATTCCTATTAAACTTTACAGGAGCTATGCACACACATCAAGTATAGAACAGATATCCTTGATCTTATGTCTATTCCTATTAGAGAGACTGTAAAACCAGGTAGAGGATAAACCTCACTAGCTCTGTAGTTTGTTCTCTGAATCTTAAGTGTGGCAAGTGCAAAGATATTTACATGGGGAAAAGATGAAAACACAGAAAAGTGAAAGCAAGAGTTCCATGTCTTACAAGTAAGGCTGAGCTATTAACAGATTTTGATTATTAACAGAATAAAAACCTAGTTCCAAAACATTGTTTGTTTGTTTTTTTCCTAAGAAGTAAAACCTTTCAAATATTTTTGTTTCTGACTTTTATTTTCAACCACATTTTTCATTGCGGGTTTATCTAATGGTTTTGTTCAAACTGAATGTTCATTCCTTCATGAATATAATGTTCAACCACAAATTTTGCATGGCTTCACTTGTTGTCCGAAATGTATACACAAAGTAAAATAAAACACAGTGCACTGAAATATTGCTAAGCTGCGCTCAAGGAACTTTGATATTTCATAACAAAAAACGGAACAATATATGGCTGCTCTATGTTGTTTTAACAACTATATTGCAGTTAATAAAAAAAAAAATAGTGGATTAATGACCAAAAATTAAAGACTACAAACCAAAAAACCTCAAAGAGACAAAAACTTCATAAGTGTATACATGTAAAAATGAGTCAAACAACAGTGACGGTAGCTGCATATATAACAATATTAGAAGAGGGTGCTGAGAAACGATTTCCCTACCTTTCCCTCCCAAACAGGCAATTCTAAAACACAATCATGCCAAGACAGTTCTTGTAAGATTGTCTGTTGCTTTCTTTCATTATAGGGAATTTGACACTCCTCTTTCTCCAAAGACTGAAAGAAATATATTGCATGCATGTATTCTAACTAGACTGTAGGAAACAGTCTTCTTTCAAAGGAAAAAGCAAGTAACAAAAACCTGGGTGTCCTGGTTTTGGCTGGGATAGAATTAATTTTCTTCCTAGTAGCTGGTATAGTGCTGTGTTTTGGATTTAGTATGAGAAGAATGTTGATAACACCCTGATGTTTTTGTTGTTGCTAAGTAGTGCTTACACTAGTCAAGGACTTTTCAGCTTCCCATGCTCTGCCAGATGCACAAGAAGCTGGGAGGGAGCACAGCCAGGACAGCTGACCCAGCTGGCCAATGGGGTATTCCATACCATGTGACGTCATGCTCAGCATATAAAGCTGGAGGAAGAAGAAGGAAGAGGGGGGGATGTTTGGAGTGTGATGGAGCCCTGCTGTCCTGGAGATGGCTCAACACCTGCCTGCCGATGGGAAGTAGTGAAGGAATTCCTTGTTTTGCTTTTCTTGCGCACGCGGCTTTTGCTTTCCCTATTAAACTGTCTTTATCTCAACCCATGAGTTTTCTCACTTTTACCCTTCTGATTCTCTCCCCCATCCCACCGGGGGGGAGAGAGCAAGCGAGCGGCTGTATGGGGCTTGGTTTCTGGCTGGGGTTAAATCACGACACTGGGTCATGAAGAACAAGTGTATTGCATCAGGTACCACCTTTATTGTAGGAAAACGATGAGAAGGGACAAAGTGAAACGCTGTCATAAAGAATGTGTGGGATTCACATTGGTGTAAAGACATACACTGTACCATGGGCTTTCACTTAGCATTACTACTTAAAGATCCAGTATGTAACAATAAGGTAAGATATGCAATAATACCTGAGAAGAGTCCAGTCCTTCTCAAAGGCGTGGGACACACTGATGTTTCCTATGAACAAATGGGTTAAGCCTAAAGGCTTAAAACAGTGTAAATTTCATTAAAAACACGCTTGAGTTAATTTGCAGGTAATCAAACATTACCTATTATCTGAGGTACTGGGCAAGCAACATAATCACTGCTGGTATTAGGAGAGAGAAGCGGAAAGGAATTTAAAGATTATGAATGCATATGTTTTGCTTTTCAGATTTGAACTTCCAGAGTTTCTGCCATATGCTATTTTGCACCGACATAGACTCAATTTACATTATGTATGTGACAACCAGGTTTTTAACCTGCCATTTCTTCCAGGCACAGGCTAACAAGTTTTTGCCACTTAAGCAACAGAACTGGAGACATTCAAAAAACATGTGGATGTGGTACTTGGGGACATGGTTTAGTGGGCATGGGTGCTGGGTTGACGGTTGGACTCGATGATCTTAAAGGTCTTTTCCAACCTTTATGATTCTATGATTCTATAACTTGAAGAACATCACATACTTAATTTACATAATTTATTACTCAAGGGTTTACCATTTACAGTGATTGATTAAGCCATAACAAGTTAACAGTGTGTTTACCTTTACAGCTTTGATCTCTGTGACTAAGCAAATGATTGTTCTGACTGCTTTGCCTCAGTAGTCCAAGCATCTAATTTGTGCTGAGTTAAGGAGGACCTGCTCAAAGGTAAAACAAATTTTAAGTTTACTTTTATTTTCATGCTAGTGTGGTATTTTTCCTCCTCTGTTATCTGCACATCAGTTGGGAAGAGTTAAGGTTTATTCCTGCATATGACTGACAGATCTTGCAATTCAGAGAAAAGGTTACAGAATATCCCAAATTAATGACGGTAGGGTATCATATTTAAAATTATTTTAAAAGTCTCTAGACACATTATGTGTTGCTTTCATCTGGTCTTCAGCAACACTTTACAAMATCCATGGAGTTGTCTGACTCTGAAAGCTGTCAACTTTAATATTAAATGTTATCAAATCAATGTTGATGGCTGAAGAAATTGAAGCACGCTATACGCTAACACCCTTTCTTTACAGGGGAAAGCTAACCTTCATGAGCTAGAAAAGCTATTATCTGGACAGTTAAGTTGTGCTTGTCAGATGATTAAAAGGTGATCAATCTTTGTCAAAGGCAATGACATTTTCAACCTCCTCAGACTCTTCTTTTTCTACTACCCATTAATCCCTCTTTCTGCTTGAGCACACCCTTTCTGATGCACAAAACTATTTTGCCTGATTGATTCCAACGGAATCCCCAAGCTACTCTAGTAGATTTCGATGGTGACTTACGGTTTAGTAAAAGACTGAAGTATGTAACATTACTAACACAAAATAAGAAAGTTTTTTTTATATAGACAGACTGCATGTAGAGGAAAATCATCAAAACATAGTTTCTTTAAAAGTACACTGTTTTGCTTTTTTTATTTTATTTTATTTTATTTTTTGCTGTCAGCATAAGGAGCCTGATTACAAGCAGGAAGAATTTTATCTACATCGCTGTAAATCAGCATTAATGGAACTACTCCTGTACACAGCAGAAAGGCCAGAGTAGAAGCTGTTACCTTGATGGTTTTTCTAACTTCCTTCACTTGTTCCTGCTGTGGTTTTTTTGTATAGGTAGACTAAGGAAGTGAACAGTTTTAGCACATGCTTTTAAGCTCACCTATTCATTCTCATAATTACTGATCAACATGAACAACACGAAATTAAAATTCAAGTTACAGAGTAACCTTTGTTTCATTTCTTAGGTTCTTTAGTCCAACATATTTTAATACAAAAAATGGAAGCAGTAGGATGTCAGTGGTGGTCTTTGTAATAATCAAGAGAAGTGATTTTCTCGGTGAGGGATAACCAGTTTAGGGAAAAACTTTCAGAACTACATTACTTCTAAGTAACCTCAGTGAAGGAAATCTAGCCAGTTCAGGGTATTAACAAACTTACCTTAGAAGTAGTAGTAATTTCAAACAGATATTCTTCTGTAGAATACATAACCAATTTAAAAACATTATGTTTCAAGTTTTATCTACTAATCAAACATACAGAAAAAGGACTTGAGATTTTCAGTATTTCAGAGTATGTGATATAAAAATATGCAATATATAAAGAGGTCAAAAATACAAATTTTATGTGAAATTTGTCAAAAAACTCTCCAGTTTTGCTGGATTATTCTCTAGTCTCCTAGTTCAGTATTGGAGCTCTTTTTGTGTTTAGTATTTACTGAAAGAGCATGGCACTTCCTGTCATGGTGCAGCTCATCAAAAAATATTGCTCACACTTTTACAAAAATGTTCTGTATTTTTTGAAGCAAAAAAATAGTAATTTTTTTAGCATGTTATTTGCTAAAATAAATATGGAAAACTGAAACAATAGGTTACTTTTTATTAAAAAAAAAGAAAATTATTTTATTTATTATTTTTATGTGTAATGTGTTTTAAAGAGTTATTTTTAACTGGCCTGCAGAAGTCTACTGGTAGAGAAGAAGTCCAGGACCTGGCAATGGAAAGGGATTGTAAATGAGCTATCACTTGTTTTTTTCACAAAAAGCTTACAGATTGAAACATGTCCATTACTGTTTATTTTTACTAAAACAGGGGGCAAAATTCCTTTCCAAACACTCCAGTGAAATGTGGTCTGGTATATGCATCTTATTTTGTTTTACTTGCATATTAGCAGGAGATGTTTACTTTGACATACTTTCCAAACACTTAATTATCTTCAAAATCWTTTATTTTCAGAATATCTAAAGCCAAAACTGTGATTAAGTCATGTTTTGGAGATTCATCATATTTAGATGGGTAAACAATAAAGAGAAGCTTTAAAATTAATATAATCTTGAGATATTGAAAAGTATGGATATGATTTATAATCACCTTTTCTGTGTGTCACACAAAGGGGGAGAAAAGTGATTGCATAAAAAGGCACAGTAAAGTGGTTAATGTGGTTGGATTTCCAACCATCTTGGGAAAATTTTCCTAAATTTGTAGGCTTATGGTAGGATCAATGACAGCTAAGGATTCTCCATTTAGTTAGTTAAATCTCTTGTTTAAATTAAATTTAAATTTCACACATTGTGAAAAAAATCCTCTCTTCAAGGATTTTGTCAGCTATCATTGTTTTCTTCTGCAAGGTTTTACTGATGAAAAACTAAGGGAAAAAAAAGGGAAAGACTGTCAGGCTATTTTACAGCACTAGATATATTAAGTGCCTCAGATTGACACCATCATCTTCTTTGGCAGCACTCCTAGAGTCTCAGAGAATCATGCATTGTGTTGAATCTTCAAATACGGGCAGAAACAGAAGCAGGGGTAGACATAAATTAACCACCATACCAACAATCTCCTATTACTGTAAAAAACATTATGTAAAGTTTGACTCTCATCTAAAATACCTTGATAATTTGCTTGAAGTGTTAAAAATCATCACCCTTGGGGGAAAAAAAAAAAAAAAAAACAAACAAAAACCCCCCCCCCAAAAAAACTAATAGCCTTTGATATAAATTACATTACTATAGATGTTCCACTGCAAGACTTGGCTGTACTGAAGATAGTGAAGCAAATGACAGGGAAATCAAAATTTTAATTTCAATTTCTCTACAGGTTCAAAGTTAGCTATAAGCAATGCACCTAAAGTGATTTGGTCTTTGCAGCAATTTGTTAAATTTCCTTTCAGTTAGGTGTAAATTTGAGGAGCAGAAATCAGAAGCATTTTTCCAGGGAAAATATTTCTGTGATAATTCAAAAAAAAAAATCACCAGGTTTTCAATTTAACCTTATGATGAACAGTAACAATTTTACTACCTTCCTTGGAGTCATGGTAGATTGCGTAAGTGGAGTGGTTGGGCCGCCAGCTTCCCGCACCCCGTGTCGAGCAGCAYCATCCACAGAGCAGCAGATGAGAACTCTCTTCTTCCCCTTGTGGCCACTTACTCCCTAGGGAAGAAGTCTTCCTGTGTGCAGCAAGACAGAAGGAGTTCATTGGGACATAAGGAATTGGAGTTCRTTGCGACTCAGAAGTCAGTAAGACTGGGAGTAAGCCCATGGGAAGGAACATGCACAAAAGGAAGACACAGCTAGGAGAGATTTATTTACAAAGTCTTTTATTCCTGTTCTGTTTCACCTTGAATTCTCTTTTCATAGGTATTTTAAAAGTGAGCTTCTTATAAGTATTACTAATGCTTGTTTCTGTTCTAATAAAACCTGGCTTTTGTGGGTAAGAGCTCTTCTCTCTTCAGCACTTGCTGGTTAAAAAAAAAGGGAGAAGGGAGGGCTAAACTAATACAACTTGCTTTTTCCAAATATCACCATAGATTTTAACAGTATTCAGAATGTGTGTTTTATTTGGGTTTCCTTGTCTCCAAGGAACTTTGTTCTGTTTTTTAATTATAGAAGGGAAAAATATATTCTTTTGTAGTAAGACAAGTTTTATCTGTTTCTGACAGAGCTACCCTGACACATATTAACAGCCAGACTCTAAAAAGCCAGAAGAAAAGGAAATATTTCATAGAAAAATAACCTCATGTCTTTTCAATCTTAGGCTAAATATAATTCGATCAGCTTTTAGACATTTACATATAAAAGCAAATAAATTATATATTTCTTTAAATCTATTCAAGCAAATGGACTAGAAAGGTCAAACTCAGAATGCTCTGGCTTAAGAAGTCATATATTTTAGTTATAGAAATGTTTACCTGACTCACCTTCTGTATCTATCAGACTGTAGACAAGACAGGAAATTTTCCCTGATTGACATAGGTCTGTGGAGAAGAATGATGAAAGCGAAGTTAGCATTAATCACTGTTATGCTAAGTATGTAATTTACTTCTGTGCTAATTTTTCTGAGAAGCTGGTGTGGGAAAGTAAAAAGGACAGTGGGGATTTATAGCATTAATTGTTGGATTGTCTGAATTGTCTCTAAAGGCAGTACATTAGAAGATGTAAACAAAACATTACTACAGCAAAGCTATTTCTTCTTTGCTGGAAGCCCAGGAGAATTAAGTTTTCTTAAGGAAAGAGATAAAATTAGTCATTAAGCCCTCAATTAACCAATCTATTATTTTAATTCAATATTGGAAGCTGAGTAAAGGCAGAATTGGATGATTGATTTCTAAAGTTTTTATAGAATCAATTAAAGGACAAAAAAAGGTTTAAGTTTTATGAGATTAGAATTGGTTTAGCTCATTAGAGGTAGCTGAGGGTATTGGCAGGACTGTTTTAAACCATCTCTGGTTACATCTACTGACCACGTAGCTCTGCCAGAAAGGACAAKCATGCTCCTTGCTCAGCTCCATTAAATCCATGGGGTCATTCGGAGAGGCCTCAGCTGCAAATGTATCACTGTTCACAGGTTCAATCAATGTTAGGGCTACCTGCAAGCTGTCTGCTCATTGCACGAATACTGACTGCCTTTCTAAAAGAAGTAATATTGTTAAAAATCATGTCATATAACCAGGAGGTTACCAAGTTAAATAAACTTGTTAGAGTGAGAGCAAACTCAGAAGAAAGTGCACTCTGGAAGGGAATGAGCCGGGGGAAGAGATATGTTTTTACACATTTTCTTTCAGTCTAAACAATATAGCTGAATTTTATTTACTTAAAATTTTGGTGGTTCTAGTGTATACGCTGATAAAAATTACCATGCCCAATTAAATACCCTTTGTCTTAAAGCAAGTACAGCAAAAGAAAGCAGAACTACCTCTGAGCTTTGGACATCCTTGGATCCCATCCCAACAAGAAAAATACTAGATGTTCCATGGCACTCAACCTTCTGTCACCTTCTGCACTGTCAAAGACACTTTTGCTACCATGGTTGCCTGAAGAATAGGCAAACTTAGAGTCAGTGCTATGCAATTAGGAATTCATGATGGTARTATATCACCTATTATTTTTTGTAGTATATTTTTAGTAGTTTCTATTCCTGGAATTCAAACTCAGAATTCAGTCAGGAATAGCAATAAATTGTAATGAGTCAACACTTACCTTTTTTATATCAAAGAAGAGAATCATTTAGAATATGAAGATCCATGAAAATGGGATTAGATGGGTGTTAGCCTAAGTCTGAGGTTCTGAGGACACATGGAGAAGAAACYGCAGTCCTTACTTGCACTAAGTATTTAAAACTCAATAAAAGTCCTTAAGGACTCTGTTTCATACTAAATTTTGCAGAAGGTACTGTTCTTTACTTTAGGATGGGGTGTTTCAATTCTATAATGGATTTGTATTTTAAAGGACAATAATATCCACAGGTAGGAGCCCTTGAATATTTTGCCTTATTCAAAAGAGAGCTGAACATGCACAAGTACTCCATGACCTTATTTGAAGTTGTGTTGTGGACAATCAATTCCTGTAGCTAAATGGGGAGCAACTCGTATAAACGCATAGCCCTACACCACCTTCATTTTTAGGGGCTTTGGCAACATGTGTTGCCAAAAAATGGAAAATAAAAACAAATAAATACAATTAACATCTACAAATGTTTCTTATCTAGTTAAGTTGATATATGTTTTGATCATGACAGTCATTACACATACAATTAGGCAAGACTTAGTTAGAGGGGGATATAGCTTTATGAATGCAAAGAGGTTAGCAGGTTCTGTTATTCATAGTGGATCTAAAGAGGATGAATCAGAACTCAAACCAAAGTGTAATTCATTTTATTGCCAAGAATGTTTTCACTTAATACATTTTATCTTTAACTGCTTGAAAAGTACATTTGCTTTATTAAAGAATTTTGAATGCACTAATCATAACTGTGTGCAAAAATTTGTCTTGGGMCAAATTTTTATCTTTTTCATTACTTAAAAAAGAAGAAATATTTCTGCATATTCAAAAATATTATGGTAATTGGGGCTTTTTAAAAATATAATAAGTTGTAAGGTTTCACACAAACTAAGCTATTTCATCTATCAAGAATTCAAATACACTATTTTTAAAGCTACCCTTGTCAACTACAAGCAAACTTTCTACTGCAGTAATTTTAGCCGTATAGATAATATTCCTCTTGTTCCACATTTAGGTATGTCAAGTAAGCAATGACAAGTAGCAGTACAAAAGAAGCTCGATCCAAACGCACGTATTTATACATATCTGTAGAGTTCATCCTATGCTATGTATGTAGTTGCACACAATAGTACTTCAGAGAATACAAAGTTTTTAGATTAACTACTCAGAGTACAGTCTTGGTCTCATTCCCTTCTGCATAAGCATTAGGATGCAAACTTTATTCCACAACCACAGTACTCCACTACACCAAAAGGATGGTGCTCAGTTGAAGATGACTTTACTGATTTTTCTCCTTCTTCATTCTGCAAACCTCAGATCTTATTACTCTCTATGCTGTTAAATCATGCTAAAAAAACCCACAAAACTATTTCCCAATCAAGTGCTTTTGTGARATGATGTAACACGATGATGTCCATTTTGCAGATGGGTCCAAAGACACARAAGGCACAGGTCCTTCTAAAAGGAAGGGATTTAAGTATTGTTCTATTTCATTGTGTGCTGCCAAAATATGTTTAAGGATCTAGGCATGAGAKATTAGACCAGAACTCGTTTGAAGGGTCTGTATTTCGGAGCACTGAGTAGTGTATAAAAGGTTAAACTCTGATTTTATTTGCACAGCTATAAGCATACAAAACTTCCACAACCCCAACTAGGCCAACAGGCTATGAACTGCAGAAAACAGGTGATGACATACAGAAGGCTTTTCCACCATAATATGCAGGTATAGAACCCTATCCTTTGTGGTGGTTTTCAAATAATTTTTTCCTTATCACTCTATCAGAGACCAGATCTTTTGTCCTTTCAAAGTTGTTTTCTCTTAGGTCGTTAAAGTTTCTGAGTACAATGAGGGGCAGCAAATGTAGAAAAGGGACTATTTATCCAGAACCATCCAAATAGAATATGCTTAACATAGGTTGGAGTTTTGYAAGTTTTCTTGTCAAACTCTAATCAGTACATACAACAGGAAATTTCTTTCAGTCTTAGAACTCATATTTTTAGGAGTAAGTCCATAAGCTGAATCTTGCTTGCTTCAAATCCTTGGTCCAAAGTGTAAATCCCCTACAGCTTCCCAGTGCCTGGAGAATTGTAATACTTTCTTCAAATGATCCAGTTCACAGAAAAAACAGAACCATTTTTGGTGAAGCTTTCCCCAGAAACATTTAGTGCGAGGCCACCATCTAACATAAGATGTTTGAGGCAAAATGTTTTCATAAGCAACTAATGCTACAGGCCGTCAGTTTACARTATTAAAAACCCTGAGTCACTGCAAACATTTGCTTAAAGGATGCCTAAAGGGATTGAACTTATCTTTACCTTATAGTTGCAGCTGTCTCACACAGTTAACTTTAATGGAAATTTAATTTAACTAATTTGTATATAATGATACATTCTTTATGATGTATCTGGCCTTCTATCTTTTTTTTCCTGACAGTGGATCAGAGAGCTCCATGTGGAACCACTGCCACATAGTGACCTCTTTTTTTGGTCTATACTCAGAATCTTTATCAACATAGCTTTAAGTTCCTGGCATTAAAAATAATTTTWWAAAAAATATTATTAATAATAATAGTAATAATAATAAAAGCAGCTACTGTATATCCATTAGACTTCCCAAAATTTTCATCTCCCATGCACTTCATAGTGTTAGTCTATTARATCTATGGCAATTATAATCAACATGTAGGTCTATTAAATCTATGGCAATTATAATCAACATGTAGTGAAGGACAAGAAGGAGTTTCTATGTGCTCCTCACTCATTTTGCCTTATCCTATTATTTCTTGTCTAACACTTAGATAGTAACCTCTTTGTATTTATACAGCAACAAACAAAAGTCAGGTCTCATTCATTAGCCATCTCCGCAAGATGAATTATTAAGTAGCAATATGCAAATGATCCGCCTTCTTTTCCTTATGCAAGTGGTCTGCTTTGTACTCTGTGTTTATTGATAATATTTGGGAGGAAATTTTTTAAAAACTCTATTTCAGCCCCAGTCTTGGTTAGTCAAGAAAACTCATATTTAAGCAAACAGGTACCAGATATACACAAATATTTCATTTTTATCCATCTACAGAGTATTTGGTTATTGAGCTACATAAATTATATCTATAAATGGAGGGCGATCTGGAGTGTTAAAACTGACTGTATTAAAAGAGGACATGAAGAAGAAAAGACTACTGCTTATGTTGCAGAGACCAACACCTGATTAAGGCAAGAGGAGGTCAGAAAAAAGTGAGGATGGAAATTACTGGACCTTGGCAATATAAACAAGCTTTATTTTGGAGGCGGTCATATCCTGTTCTTGTGACAAAACTAACTTTAAAAAATTCCATTGTGAAAGTATTTTAAGATTTCCTGTCCTACTATTTTGCATGATTTCTCCCCTTGGACTCTTCAAAATGATGATGAATTAGCTTCACATGAGAGGTGGTTTTCATGAGATTATTATAGTTTTTATTCCATTAGTAAAAGCTGCAATGCATCATTAATGATAAAATGTTTGTTAGTAGCGTTTGCGTTTATTGTAACTGTAAAGACAAAATAGAAAATATAAGTTCATATTTAGACAACTTGCACTGCAATTCCCAGTTAGAGAAAATATGCTGCTGAAGAGATACGAAATACTACATACCTCCATATTTAATAGATATGGGGCACTATTTGAATTCAAATGTTTGTGTTCATTTTTTTTCCTTTGTGATCCTGAGCAAGGGGAGTTCTGCTTCTCAGATGACATTGTCAGAAAATGTTTGAAATGATCTTTTTCTGTAAAGTTGGTCTGCTGGATGTTATCTCAGGACTCCATTACAAAGTTCTCTGAAGTGTCTGGTGTGGGCAAGTAAACCCACCCTTCAGATCTCCCTCTTGAAGATAAACAACTGCTCTGCTTGAGGAATGTAGCAGCATGCCTCCACAGCTAATGCTTATAAGCCATTTTTATATCTGTTTCGGTTCAGCTGCAACACACATTTCTCTACTGGCATCGTTCCTTGCTCATTTGTGTCCTCAGGTGGAAATAGCCAATTTTAGAGCCCAAAGCTTTCTGAATGCCATGCAGTCGTGACTAATTTATTCTTGTAGATAAGTATACTTCACTACAAAGTAAAAATCATGACTGAAAATCTACAGGCATTTGGAAAAGTTTTCCCCAATTTTTATTGATTAGATTTCCAGCACAGTTTAATCAAAACAAAACCTCATTAGAAAAGCAGAAGTTAAGTAAAGTTATTCTAACAATTTAATAACATTTAGTCACTAAATATTTACATTTTATATATATATATATGATGAATAATCTGGTAGTGTGAATATATACACCTACCCACACATACACAATTTAACATATATATGTATATATACACACACACACATACAGATAGACATACATACCCACGTACATCTAATATATATAAAGGTGTAGGTGTTTTATATATAAACTATGCAGAAATCACTTTCTGCAACTTTGGTTTTGGGCTAGTTTTGAATGTACAGACTGAGCAAAGCAGTTCAAGAAAGCTTAGCTATACTTGCAAGAAAGTGACTGTGAGTCCTTTTGTGAATGACTGCTTCAAACTTCAATCGTGATAGTTCATCTTCCTGCAGGAGTTTATGCTTTTTTTTTAATATCTACATGGAGAACAGTTGTTTTTATCTACTGAACTTAGCATCAGTTATGATGTTATGATATACATCAACTTCTCACACCTTGGATATGATATTCCACATATTTTTGAATAGATGAGTATTCTTATTCACATAGGGTATGGAAATATGCAACATTCTATGTAGGAAGAGTATTTAGAGTATGTAGAAGAATATCGAGAAAGATAATTTGCTCACCATTTTTTCTTGAGAAATTGGTTCTCAAAAACTGAGCATCATTGCCAGTTTTCTATTCCTGGAAAGGGAAAAGATTGCACAGTGCATTGTTTGACCATCTCATTTTACGTTTGGTTTATGTTTAAATATTGAGTCYGTGTTTGAATGTTGAATCTACGATGGTTTTTTTTCAGCACAGAAAGCAAAGTGAAACAGAGGGGGAAGGGGAAAGGAAGGACGGCGGAAAGGGAAAATAAATTAAAGGTAAGAATATGTCATATTGAGATCGAAAATAACAATCACTAGCATCACTAACAATTTAAAAAAATGAAAAAATAAAGCATAATAAAATTATCTATATCTGAGCTAATAACATATTATAAATATGATACTCTTGAACAGCACAGCACATTCACAAAAGAAGTTATGATCTTCATATTGGCAAAGACAAATTAAGGCTTGCATACAAGCATGGTCGTCTCCAATATTCACTAGTGATCGGGACTTGAATGCAGACAAAGCATGTTTTCTGTTTGTTCTAGGATAGCTTTTATTTTTTTATTGCTAAATTTCCTCCATAGCAACATAATGTTCCAAAGCATCTGTTCATACATCTTCCCAGTAACATTATGAGACCAAATACACTCATATTTCTTTAAATGAAAACAAGATCACACGTACAGTTTTATGACAATGTAAATATAAGAAAAATGTTAGCAGCATGTACTTTGCTGTATTTATATTATTAAACATTTTTGGGTGGTTTTTTTCAATTTCTTTTACTTCTTTTTTCAGATAATGAATATCTAAATTCTGTAGTGGTTGATTGTGAGTGGTCAGACAGGATATATGCTTCAATTTTTTCTGCTGATTGGGTAAATACTTTAAAGCTTTTGGTTCAACATACAAAAATTCACTTCTTTATATAGAAATAATATGCATGCTCTGGACTTTGCGTGAAAGTATCTGTGACATTCTCCTTGTGCTTTTCAGGGTTCAAGTGTGTGTTTTCCAATATCTTACTGCATACCAGAAAACATTTTGGGGTGACAACAGATTGCAGGTTTTTGATGCAACAGCTTAAGTATGCTGTAATAATATTAATCTGTGGAGAGAATTTCTGTTGGTAGGAAATACGAGCACAGTGGAAAAGATGAAAATAAAGGAAATAAGCAGTAGCTGTACAGATTATGGCAGCTCCTGCATGTTGATTTACTTGTAAGGGTTGGTGGGGCCTCAGATCCTCCCTTAGGTCACAGAAGCAATGCAGTGGACTGGTTTCACAAGGTGAGAGTGAGGCTGCAATTCCCTTCTGCTCTGGCAATCTGAGTGGAGAAAGAGTGGACTGAAGGATTCAGGCTCCTGATTCAGCACACAAAGATGACTTCTCTCATGTGTGTGTGTATTACCTGCATAATGGCAAGGCAGAATTACAATCTCTATTCTAGTCAGCACGTGCGGAGGCAACACCACTCTCAGTACATACAGCCTACATAGGGAGACTGAAAGGAACAGAACAGGTAAAATACAAGGCATTCCACTAAAAAACGCAGGAGAATAAATGCTTTTCTCTGCACTGACACAAACTGCTTTCCTCTCAGGGCTGATTGCCTCCTACTTCTTCCTTTTGAGCAGCAGGATA
Organism: Oceanodroma leucorhoa; assembly: GCA_030449065.1. NCBI lineage: Eukaryota > Metazoa > Chordata > Aves > Procellariiformes > Oceanodroma > Oceanodroma leucorhoa. Next base: position 8,649,116 of record JASVER010000019.1, read on the forward strand.
CTACACTGCACCCCACTTGCATGACGTTCTTTTAAATCTATTCTTAGTTCTAGGCTATATGCAGGATTACAGAATAATCAGTCTGGCTTCAGCAGAATAAACAGAAATGCAGTGTTAAAGAACTTGCCTGCACACATTCAATCCCTAATCAAAACCAAGATGAGAGCTGGAATAGCTGCTCCCTGCACGTTTCCTGCACTGTGAGACTTATCTATATGATTGGTCTTGCTTATATTGATTGTCATATCACATTAATACAGTCCAAGCTGGTTTTGAACTCACAGCTAATATGGATGAGTGAGCCAGGACTGATACCTTTGTGATTATTTCAGGAAGAAGGGGTTCAAGTTATGACTTCTAGGGCTAGATGGTGACTAGTAGGAACTGTGTCAATAAAAGAAATAAAAAGGTAGGACCTGAATAGAGGTTAAAGAGGAAAGGTTTGGGTGATTGATTGGCTGAAAGTGCATCACAGGATTTGAGAACCTACATACCCTGTCAGGAAATGTCTCGGGAGAAGGGGGAGAGAACTACTCACTTTAGTTCCGTCTTTAAACTTGCTGAGTCCCCAGTCCATCCTCCTGATGCTGCACAGATGTTACAAGAAGAAGAGGATTAGAATGCCATGCAGCTACACAGCATTTTTTCTCTGGTCAAGGAATGATGAAGAAGGACTGAGAGTGAAACTCTGGGTTCAGGTTTCCATCTTACCTAACATGCCAGCCTACAGAGTTGCAATATCTGAAAGATCTACAGGAGATAAATCACCCAATGTCCTTCCATCTCCCCGTCCAGAGCAAGCAAGCACCATAAAAACAATCGATCTCCAACCTACAAGCCCTTCCCCTTGTAGCAATGCAACCATTATGCCTGTTTGTGAAACACACTATCTGCATTTAAGGTTTTTGAGCAAACTGGAATTTCAATGGTCTTGAAGTTAACAAAATGGATGTCTATGTGGACTGAGAACAGTTTATATATTCATTAATAAGGAACTGCAACTATACAACAGAAGCCATCAGAAGGCATTGATCTGCTGCAACAGCAATACAAGTAAGGAAAGTTTGTATGAAAGTATAAGGAACACAGATCAAGATAATGGGAATACGAATGCAGCCAGAATGACTGTTCAGGGAAATTTCTGTTAAATTTACAGTCTGATATGTGTCATTATTCAGAGTTTTAAGAAGAGAATAAGCAACATAAACAAAAGTTCTGAACAACTGGTTTTAATTAATTTTTTGTTGTTGGAAGGCATTAGCTCATTTGTCTCCAGCAATAATTTCAATAGTTTTAAAACTATTTGCAACATATGAAGTCACCTTTTATCTATGCCACTTAGTCAGCAGACTGTAGTATCCTGATGTGGCTTAGGACTATAAATGTAATGTAGACAACCAGCTATGGGTTGGCTAAGGGAGCTGGGGAATCCTGGCCGGCGCTCTGTGTCTGTGTGTGTGTGCGTGCGCACACGTGTGTGTTTGCACTAGTGCAGACCAGTGAGATGGTCTGTACCAGCAGCTGGAGTAGGACTACAGCTTCAGGGGTTTGTATGTCCGGGTGCCAGCAACTGGGGAAACTGGGATCCAGGGGCAGCTGCTGCAGTGTCTGAGCCCAGCTCCTGGAGGCATCCACACTGTACATACATGTATATATATTATATACTTATACATATATATACACACATGTGTACGTACACATATATATATTCTCACTAGTGGACCTCCACCCTGCTCAGCCAGAGAGGGGAGCAGGATGAGGCCATTGGTGCTGTCTGTGTTCACGAGTGCCCTGTGCGTCTGCCTGTGATCTGTGTGGCCAGTCATGTATAAATGTATACATGTTTATACATGGTGTACCTGTGTGCATGTGCCTACCAGGAATACATCTTCAGCTTCGCTACTGGTTGAACCTGGGGGCATGGAACTGCAGCTGCCTCACCTCTCTCATGCTGTCAGATCTGGCATGATACATTTTCCACTAATAGTGGAAATATTATGATTAATCGTTCCACAATATAGATTGGCTGATGGTATCAGAGAGAGTCTGAGCTATATAGCAAGTACTTATTGCCAATGGCTCTATCAGTAGCTTTGCAGTTCCATTTTCCCTGTTGTTAGAGAGGACCATTAGCTTGAATGTGGAAAGCCTGCCTTTTTTCTTCCACATAATGTCTGTATGATAATGAAATTGCATCAGCATCTTTGTACTTTTGCTTGCTCTAGTGATTTTAATATACTATTGTGAGTATTTCAGGTAGTTTGAATAAGCAAATATTTGTGTAGAATACATAGACAAAATAATTCTTATTTGCATGGGTGCAAGATAGATTATGAATATATTAAATTCCAACACCCTTCTCTCCTCCATGTTTTGTCCTCCCTGGTGGTTGAATCTTTACGACTGCAATTTTTTTGTTTTTTTTTTTTTTTTTTTTTTCCCCACAGACATACTGAACGTTCTTCAGCTTCGTTGGACTCAGTTGACTTTTTATTTCATATATAAAATACATAAATTGCTGTTCTGTAGAAGCTTTCTAAATGATGGTGCCTGTGATTTTGCTGTAAAATTATGTCTGGTCCACCACAGACTAACCTATAAGGTTAACTCTTAACAGTTTGTTGTATTTTTTCTGTGTTGTTAACATTTTTCACAATTTGGTAATGATATACGTTTCACAATGTTCTATGTGTTACATAACCCAAGGATGTCAAAGAAGCTTTAGACTCCTAAATATATGATTCTTCATTATTGCCAAGGATGGTCTCCTGTCTTTAATTCATTATGTCAGCACTGTTCTTATTTCTTTAAAACATCTCTGCTGTACAGGTTGCACAAAGTCTGGGCAAGTATTTTAAAGAATGTCTAAGTATATGTTCTACTTCACAGCTTTGAACAGATTGAGAAAAGAAGATATTCTAAGTTTCTTGAGCAGAAGAATATACTGTTGTTTTGACTGAACACAGTAACACTTCAAAGCTTCTGTAACACTTCAAAGATTCTGCACCTGCACTTGGCAAAATGGTTCAGGATACCCTCTTTTATAGACTTTTTTGAGACAGGAGCAGTGATAAAGAATGTGTTATAGACAGCTTCCTACTTTATTAAAAAAGCAGAAGTTACCAGAAGCACTTCTGCTCTTTACTTGACACTGACTCACTGTTACAGTGTGTAGAAAAATTATGCAAGCAAACAACAGAGTGAACAAGGTGCAATGGAGGGAAAAAGCATCCTACTCCGAGAGCAACTCTCACAATACACAGCCACTCAGTGTTGACAGTTAAAGAACTGAGTCTTGCATAGGCAGACCTAGGCATATTTTAGACTGAAGAGAAAGCTAATGGTTCTTGCTGTAATTCTCTCATATGAAGCAGAAACCAGATATTCATAAAGTTTCATTTCAAAAGTTTCAAAAAGATAAGAAAAAGGGACTTAGTAAGCAATAGGAATACAACATCTGTGGTATCCTCATTTACCAAAAGAACATGGAAGAAAGGTGATTAATGGAAGCACAAGAAATATAGGAACGGCACAATTCCAACCAGTCAACAGGATCCATATGGAGGGAAAAGTGGCAAGAAAGAGTTTAAGTGTGAGAATCAGTTTCCTCTTCCATTCATTGAATAGATCCAGTCTTCTTTTATATCCTCCCTTTGTATTAGAAATGTAATGTTTTTTTAACTGAACCATATATTCTGATAATTAAAAGCCCATGCTAGTGCTTTAACTATTATTCATGGGATGACTGTTTTTAAAAGTCATGCATAATTCTGTCCAAAAGTAAGATCTAGCTTTTACGTACTGTCAGGCTATGAGAAGTACTTAATACATTATCCCTTATTTTACATATATGTGGTTAGTCTACAATTTCCAAGGAGAACAGTAAAGTTTTTAAAATGGTACCTGAAAACAGTCACCATATGTGGTGACTGGTAAATAGTCATAAATATATGTATCAGAAAGAGACACCTTTCATGTCCATGAATGTCTAGACCTCCCTAAAAGCATTCTGGGGATTGTTGATCTTTATTATTTCTAGGATTCTCAGTCCTTTGGTATTTTAATAGCTTCCACTTCATTAAATTATCTGTCTTCCCCAAATCCTCAATCAAGAAATTTCAAAATAATACAAATTGACCTTAATTCTGGACGTGTATAAGGAAAAAAAAAAAAAGACAAAAAATCCAACCACTAAGCAAATGCCACCCAAAAGTGTGTTTAGCCCTAACAGTACTCTCTTTTAAGGCAAGAGTGGTTTATCTCACTATCTAATTAGAAACTGACTGATGCTAAACCATGAAAGTCCAGCTGAAGAAAGTATCCTTCACTGCAAATGCAGATGCTAGACTTAGTTTGCAAGTGCAAATCTTTTGAAGCTTTGAATAATTCCTTAGTAGGGGTCCTGGCAGGAGAAAAAAAAAAAGAAAGTATCAATAAATTAAATAGATGGACCAGAAAAAAAAAGAAAACAAAGAAATTACAAGGAAAGCAGAGTAATGATACCAGGTTTGGAATAAAGTTTAAAGCCATAATATTTTTTTACCTGAAATCTTTAGAGTTGTCCTCATTTTCAGTCATATTTGCATAGTCCTTTGCAGAGTTTAGTCACAGCATCCTACAGATTCTGCAACTGACAATTCAACCATAAATCAAATAGAACCAATCTTGTGTAAAGTAAAAAAAAGGTTTTTTTACACCTTTGTCATCTATTTATGCCACTATGATAAGGCTTTTTATCAATAAAGTTGTTTATTTCTGTTAGGAAACACTGTGCATATTTCACTGGGCCTTCAAAACTGCCAAATAAAAAAGGTAACAAGCTGGAAGCTCTCACTCAGCAAGAAGCCAAGGAAACACTCTGTTTTTTTAGCCTATTTTCCGCACCTGAGCAGACGAAGCACCAGGTTTGGCTGTTGATACCAAATGGGAGTGTGTTAAGTTTAAGAGTAAGCTGAATACAACTCCATGCCTGAAATGCTACAAAATGTATTTGGGGGCTGGGGGCAGAATTACCAACTACATTCTAGTACTCTTGCTGGGCTCCAAGGAGAGAGTGTATCTTGCAGACATTAATGGAAACTAAAACGGGGGTTCGGAAAGAATAATCTATTTAGTGTAGTTTTCCTACAGTGGTCTTGGGAAAAATGGCATGAAACTATTCATGCACATTTTTAGCAATTACAATACCATAAAAAAACAGCTTGTCTCCCCAGCAGTAGTGATTGCCAGCCTCTGGGTTGTAAAACACACATTTGAATCTCTAAATGGAATATCTGATAATGGAAAGAAACATTACAAGCGGGTATTACCACGTTTAATTGGTCTATGCAAATACATATACGGGTGTCAAACTTTCCTTTTTCGAAGGACCATGGATACAAATTGTGCTACTTACTGTGGTCGCTTATGGTTGCTCACTTTGAGCAAGTAGAGGTGTTTTCAAGAGGTCTTTCTGTAAGAGGCTTTTATGACTACTCCATTTCATTTCAAAATCTGTCATCAGTTGATGTTTCAAGATCAGATATRAGAGGTCCATCAGAAGCTTCTGGTGTGAAAGGATGATGTCTGCCACTAAATATTTCAGCAACATTTCCACTGAAGGTTAAGAGAAATGTGCTTATAACTTTTATCAGGGTGGTTCTTTTATTGATTTTTCTTTCCCTTGCAGTATTTCAGAAAGCATTATCCAGTCAAGACTTGACCTTTCATAGAGTTTCATTCACCAATAATATATATATGTGTGTGTTTCCGGTCTTTAACCATTTGTTTTAAGTTGCTGGGAATAACAAATTTTCCATCCAGGTGTTGAGTGATGATGGACAGGCATACTGGACCAATGTATTCTAATGCACACAGATAATGTAAATAATACAAGTGATTTCTCCTGTGGGACAGCTTCCTTGTTGGTTACCGTGTTGCTGTCACAAAAAATGCAGCTTCAGAAGTAGTTTATATAATGAGAAATGCTGCGTTTTTATTCTAGTATTATGTATTTAAATCCAAAGTGCTTAATCAGGTACAGATTTCTCCTAAAAACACAAAAAAACTATCAGCAAATATACTAAAAGAACAAGCAAGGGTTTTCTTCATGAAGTTTGATGAAATTTATACCCTCATGAGGTACAGGACAGTGATTGAAGATCCATGTTAAGAGTTCTATTCTGCTGAGTTTTCTATTTAATACAGCTGCCTGTGGCTATTTAAATAAAATTTGAACACCTCTGTCTTCTCTTTTGTGAGATCTTGGACTGCTGCCCTTGCATTCATACCTTTTGCCCAAATCATTTTAGTTCAGAATGCGGATGCAAAAATCATTTTCCCGGTCCACAACATTGTTGACTATGTCAGTTCTTTTGCCTTACCCCACTGATTTGTCCTTCTCTGCTACATTACTGTTGGTCACTTGCCACCCTCAGTGGTATGCCTGGTTATATCCAATATCTCTCATTCATAGTCGTGATGCTAACTCCTGCTCTGCTTACCGCATTTGCCAAACTTAGTTGCCCAATTGTTAATTTTCAAACAAGCATTCTCCCGCTTTCTTCCTGGCTGCCTTTGGTTTCGGAAGAATTCTCTGCAAACCTCAACTAAACTAGAACATTGTCAGCTTTCAGAGTCAGTTTAAACCTTTTCTCCTATGATGTTTTTGAAAACTGAGGAGCATAAGCTAACATAAATTGTCACACTACAATTAACCTGTTAGTTCTTTTTAAAGAGTTGTTTTTAAAGACTTTTAAAGGACTTAAACATTTTTAATCAATATTTAATCTTAAATTATGAAACAATAGGTTCCTAGGCATGATGACAATTCATAAAATAAATGTCAATAACATTATTCAAGTTTTTCAATACCAAGAGTAAAATGAATGTAAGAACCGGACCTTTTGCATGTCTGCTCTTTTCTATTTCTTGCTCTTTACAACAGTAGAAACTATTAAATCAAGAATCTGAGCAGGTATTAAGAAAAGAAATGTTACTAGGTAAAAGATGTATTTGCTGTGTAACTATTTGGGAGACTGTTGGTTATATCCGCAGCTCATTGTTGCTAGACATAGGAAAATAAAAGCAGAAAAGTATATTAGCTTTGGTTTATGAACTATCCTTTCATTCTGGAAGCCTAGAATCATGAACAGATGCATCCAGAGAGATGTTTAACGTTCACAGAGTCTGAGTAACCATGAGACTTCAACAGCAATTGCAGAGAAGTAAAAAACCTTGACAAACATTATTTATAACAGGACTACCTCCCACAAAATAGTAATAGAGCACCTTTTAAAACACTTTGGGACCAGTATTTGTGCTACCAATGTTAAAGAATCTTTTCTGTGAAGTCATACTTGCTTCCAAGGTTAGAGGTAAGGCAGTACAAAGACTTCAAAACTTTCTTTGAATTTAATATAAAGATGTGTAAAAAAAACCGCTTCACATTTCTGTTCTGTAAGTCAAAGTGTGCCCAATGACATTTTACCAAAGGTATTATGATTAACACATTGATTTAAAAACCTTGTCATTTTTATCGTAACTATTATAAAAATTAATTAAGCATGCAATCCTTAACTTGAAAGAAGAAAACATCATGTCACCAGGAGTGAAAGACATTATCATGACACAGATAAGCCTTTATTAGTAAATCTAATAAGCAATGCACAGGCATTTAATAAAATCATAACATTGTTACAAGGGTAATTTATGGATACATTTTTTATATTTAGAATACATATATATATACACACACATGTAATAGAGAGCTTATAGAGCTATAATACTTTTGTATATGTGTTACCAGTTTGGTAAACCCACTTCCTATGTTTAAAATTATTTCATATTTCTATGGTCTCTTCTGCTTTATGGAGTTTCCCTGTACTGTAATGCAAGCAATTAATGCATATTTATAAAATTTCATGGCATTTCTGTTTTGAATAAGCCTGTGGGTGCACAATGTCTTTGTACCTAATACCGTGCAAAAGGATTTAACTCCCTTATAACAAAGGAGTTAACAAAATACATTGCAGGCACAGGCACCATTAACAAGCAGGTAGAGATTTCAGAGAGGATGTGAAAAATTTAAAAAAGCTTTATAAATGCACCATATGTTTTTCTAGTGTTTTTTTGTTGTTGTTGTTGTTGGTTGGTTGGTTGGCTACGACTGCAAAACCATTTTCATTAGGAAATAATAAATTACTGCGTTCAACAATATGAGAAACAGAACATTTGAGATACCACAGACTTTGCAGTGATGGCTTTCCTCTTACTTCTTCTGTAGTAGGCATCAAGTTGTGACTCAGGCAACAGCCTAGACTACTGTCTAGCTGTTGCCAGTAACTATTACCTGATTCAGTATAAGAAATTTAGAGAAGAATGTATCTTGTTAATTGTATAATGAATTAAGTAGAACAAGTACCTTACTGATCACAAGTAATCACTTTGTTATTTGACACAAGTTCAGCTTTAATTGGCCATATCATTATCTTACTGTAACAAAGACACATATGTTATTTATGGTAGCACGATTACCACTAAAATCCAGACAGTGAGGCTTTACACTGACATAAATAATTCCATGAATGATACAACTTCTCCACTGATACCAATGGAACCTCATTACTGCTGCTAGATGGAGAGCAATGAGGAGAGAATTGAGACTAAATTTGCCGAGTATTATTGGAGTTACATCACTTAATTTTGAATCTAGACTCCTTGTACTGTGAAACCCATAAAAGCCTGTAACAACTCCAAATAATCAAAGAAACAAATTAAGGTTTTGTCAAGACATGGAGGAATTCACATTCCCTTCCCTGGAAACCACAGAAAGTTTTAGTAAGTTGTAGGTCCCCCTCACTTTGGAGAGATACAGACTAATTAGACTCATGACAGACATAATCCAAACCAATCAGGTTTACAAAAAGATTAGGCCAAATTCATGAAAGAATGCCCAGCCCCTCCAGGGCTCCCTCCCATTGCAGCCCCCGGGGCCATCAGTCCCTGCCCCAGCAATGCTGCAGAAGTGCTGCTCTCCAGTTCTCCCCAGCCCTGCCCTGCCAGCCGTGGGCCCTGCCAAGCAGGCCCGTGTCCTGGCCCAACCTCGGTCCATCCCCAGGGAGGTGCCGGGTGCCAGGAGGGTGCCGGGTCTCCCCAGCTGCCCTGCATCTGGCTGAGCTCTTACGGCACTGGACTCCTGGCTGCCCATCCCTTAGGCAGCCACTGGCCCGTAGGGCCCTCTGATGGTACCTTCAGTCTTCTGTGTCGTTCTGGAAGAAAATACGATCTGAAAGATAAACAGTCCCAAATGACTGTGGCTAGAGGTACAGCGATGTTGCAAATAGCACAGGAAGTCATGACTTCCTCATAAATATATGAACAGCTATACCTCCATTATATGAATTTCTTGCTCTGTTCATGGTGTGAATTTTCCTCAGCCCCGCGGAGGATAACGAGCAGTCCTCACACACAGGCCCAAGGGTAGGTTCCTCTCAGGGACTGTTGTCTCTTCAGATACCAAGGCTCATTTTATGACAAAGAAGACAAAAATCCCAAATATACTCAATTTAAGTAACAAAGTGAACAAAGAACAATTTGTAACTTCATCATGATTCAGCAATTCATTGTAGAGCCTGTGATTTCCTTCAACCATGATCACGACATTGGAAGTGGAAGCTATTTCATCTTCACTAGGACTTAGGAACCAAAGACTGGAAGGGACTAACTGTATATTCTTTGTTGTTAAAGATACCCACATCACTTTTTCTGCTTTACTTAATGCTAATTAACTTGGGTTATTTCTCCTACTGAAAAGAAACCCTATATATAAAGCTGACAGTTCTTTCAAGGCTGCTGAGTGTTGGGAGCCAGCATTTATCTGTGTAAGTCCCCAGAAAGAGCCAAGAAAGGAGAATTTCTGAAAATCTTTGTCCTCAAATAACTGCCTGATGCTTTGTCTAAAAGTAAGGATATTTTTCCAGAGCAATTAAATATACAAATAGTCTCTGGTCCAACAACTTCCAGAAACAGGTAAGGTCTCACTTAACAAGCTAAAAGTTTAGCAATAAGCTACATTTCCAATAAGCAAGCATTGCTTTGGTGTAATCAGGGAAATATGAACTCTCATTGCTCTTCCCTGACTATGCTGCAATTTTAGAAGTCATGATGAAACTTGGAACATATATTTTGAAAATGATCTTTTACATTTAGAAAATAAAGTCATTTAGGCCCTTTGGGAAAGTGTAATATAGCAATGGATACAGTGCAACAGCACACACTGCAGTGTAATGAGATGGCAACTGAAAGAATTTCCCCTATTGCTACTCCTATAAATTGATCAGTAGTTTATTAAAAACAATGTCATGCATTGCCAAAGAAAAATTAGTCTTTTCTGAGCTTCCCACTACCTGGAGCATCTTTAAGTTTTTTTTCATAAAGGATGTAAACCACCAAGTCAAGAGGAAAACAGAGCTTGGCAGTCAGTAAGAGAGTACCCCTCATGTTCTCCCCCCGCCAGCTCATGTACAATACTCTTTTCCAATCTCACAATTATTATGATGAGAGACATAAAGGGAGATTCAATCCTTTTGACAAGAAATGGCTATGGAGCACAAGGATTAAGAAATGCTGTCAGAAATAAAACACCAGGAAATTCCTCCAGACCAGGGTAAAGGAAAGCAAGCAATAGATAGTAGGTCATGAAAAACATCATCTTAAGGAAGACAGCATACACGCAGCCCAGACGGACAGACTACTACACTTACATTCTTCAGAGAGAAAGCAGTTTGCTATGCAATGACTGGGGAAACAAAGTCACACYGGAGCCACATTCTTACGGCCCCAGAGCCAACAATGAGCACAGCTAACAAAAATCCAGCATAAAAAATGCTTCTACATCCTCAAGGCTCTCAGGGTTTCCATCAACTGTTGCAACAATGCTTGACAAAAACAACAAAGAAAAATAAGTAGGAGACTTCACAAATTGAAGGGCTATAAAAGCATATTTACTGTCACATCTTTCTAGTTCTGAGGAATGAAGGATGCTAAGGTTCAAAAAGGACTCTTGTTGGAGACTTCCCATGGATAACCAATAGATAGCTAATAGATAGCTTACAAGTCTTATCCTAAATATATGAAAACAAACCACTTAGAACATTGGAACTAAAATACTATTTTGTACTATACTTTGGTAGAAAAATTGCACAATGCTATATTAAAGAAAAATAATCAAGGAGTGGAAAAGAGGACACAGTTTCTGTTTCTTGTAGGCTGACACGAGAGACAGGTATTTTGATTCACAGAGTGACAGTCTCCAATCAACCGCTATTCAAGCAAATTATGTATATGAAGTAGTAGCAGAATGGGGAAGGGGCGGAAAAAACACACCATGGACAATGTCCTTGCTAGTTAGATAATATAGGTACAAACAAGCAGCCATTTGAAAACCAAAGTTGTGGTCTTGTTTCTAAATCCTTCCCGATTCAGTTGTGGAAAGCAGTTTGGGAAATTGCAGAGGATTGGTGAATATCAGGTAAATTTCCATATTGGTTTCTAAGAGTGCTATTTAAAAATGAAATGAAACAGAAGTGTCACAGCACTGTCAGTAAGACTTATTCTCAAGCAGTTCCCTGTACAGAAAATTTGCCTACAGAAGCATCTTTATTTCCTATTATATACACAGTTACCAAATTTTTATAAAGCCCACAGTAAAGAAAATTTTTTAAAATTTAAATATTAAAAAATGACTAAATCTTAGTAAACACTGATATTTGTAGAATTATATAGACATGAAAAAATTACTGAGAATTTTTAGAACTATGTGTGTGTGTATATGTATTTAATGATGAGGTTGTTGAATCAATCTTCAGGTTCTTTTGTGAAGAGGATTTTAATTGTCCAAGCTTTTAAACAGACAGCTTAGGTGGTACACAGACTAGTTGGAAACTAAAATCTCAGAAATAATGAAAGATCTAAACCTGACATGCCTCTGATGGGATAGCAGAGATTAACCTTTTTCTTTTACATCATTTATAGAAACAATTTTGGGCTTTTTTTAGTATAAATGAATAACTAAAAGCAAAAAAATTGCCATCATGTTATGCTGAATAACAGTATTTATACATTATATGGCCGTGATTTAACTGTGGGTTTCTAGTATGTGCAAATAACAATGCTGAATACAAATAAGAAATGAAACATTGATTTACAAAGTTGTAATACTGGAAAGACATAGGATGCATGTAAGAAACCAGAAGTAATTCCACCATTAAAATAGAATACATTCTGGTCAGAATATTTTCAAGTAAAGGACTTCTTGCAAATGTCTTATGAAAGTCATCAATTATGTTAACCACCATAGAGAGGTTTGGGGCATAATCAACAGCAAAATAATTGTATAAAAGGCTATCAGAAGTGATATTAAATTAAAGGAACACAGTACTATATGCATTAGTAAAATGTTAAACAAGGAGCAGAATCACTGCGGTAGCTACTAAAACTGTGACACTGCAAAGAGAATGAGAAAGAAAATAAACTAGAAGTTCTACAGAGTAACCCTTCATGTCCAGACCAAAATTGCATAAACAAAACCAGAAACACCTCATTATCTTCTGCTGTTTGGGCATCCTTTTCCTTCCTGGAAAGTTCAATGACCACATAAATCTTTTGATTACATTTTACAGTTCTCAAAGAAAATCATGTTGGAGTGACGAGAATGTCTTAAAGAAAACATTCTTTCATTCTCTAACTTTTTTTTTTTATTCTTTTCATACTGGATACAAGGAAAGACAGAAATAACTACTAATTACTTGCAATGTAATCATTAATGATAATGATTACTTGCACATGGGGTTCGGTTGTATATGCAACCAAAAGCTCCATTTCTGATTTGACAGCAAACTGGAAGGATTTTTTTTTTTCATTTTAGAAGATACATACGTGCATGTATGTGTGTGGGCATATTTATATTCGAAATAAAGACAGAACTCATCTTGCCTAAGTTCCAACACCTACATTCCAGCTAGATGTCTATACTTTTTTTAGAGTCGATGAAGAAAAACTGGTGTTGCTAGAAGGCACTGCATTTTGTTCTAAAGCAGTAATCTAAAAGAGATTGTATGAATTATGCCTTATAAGCACCTACTCCACTTATTATGAAGGGAATAGACTAGGTGTTCACACTGCACATTAACAGATGTAATTTAACAGATAAATCCCACCCTTAGTTTGGGTGACAGAAGAGACAAAATCTGTGACTTTTAAACAAAAAGTAAGAAACAAATCAGGAGTTTTTAAAGAGTGATTATTGAGTGAGACAATATAAAATAATCTAATTTGCACAGTGGTACTCAGTTGCTAATAGGGAATTGAGCAAGGTCTCTCTCTCCTGGAGAGAAAAGAGTATGTGGCTTTCAGAACAGTGAACACATTTCTCCTTTACTGTTTGATGAAATCAGCAAGTTAGAGAACGTGACAATGCCTTTTCTGGATGCATATGCAAACAAGTGGTACGAAACAGGACAAGACCTGACATTGAAATTTCACACTGAGATTCATAAAGATTATAATACTAACAGAATGAAAAATTAATGTGTTAAAACCTGATTTGAATGTATGATGTTTCTCACTACAGTATTACAATTTTACAGCAGGAGTTTTCCTATTGCATTAATTATGTCTGAATCCAATATATGAGGTGGAAAAGATTCCTTAAGATGCAAGCGTATTTCCTCTACCTTAATTTTTTGTTATTATTTACATTCATTCCATTTTTGTCAGTCTTGCAGAATTTCAGGACTACTTACTTGCTCTGGTAGTTAATGCAAGGATTATATGCCCTCCCTAGGCATATAAAGACTTATAATTTATGGGCATATATAACAGTTAAAGTAAGACTTCACAGCCTCTAAGTCCTAATGTTGGGCTGCCAGTGGAGCAGACTCTTTACAGGTTCCATTCACTCAAGAGAATTTTCTTTAAACAGTCAGTCTGATAGAATGTTTCTTAAAATGTAAATGCAGGTCTGAATTTCCATCTTCAATGTCTCATTCTCCCAAAGCTTCATTTTTCAATTTTGCCAACATGTGGCTTATTTCATTTGTACTTTTTATTATTTTCTGTGCTTTCATTTCCTTCAAGTTATCTGAAGGATTTGACTTCATTTTATGCATTATTAAAAAAAATGAAAATCTTGTAGAAAGCCTTTCCCCTGGAACAAAGCTGTAGGTAGTGCCAGTGTGTAGCTCTGGCAACACTGAAGGTGATTTTGTCTGTTGACCATAGAACAGTTACTGGCTCGAACCGCAGCACTACCAAGTTCTGCTGTAACATGGCAATATCTATGACTCTGAGGACAAACATTTAACCCCGAGAAAGATACACATCTTATATAGTCAACAGGATAACTCCATCTATTTTGCCCTGTGTAATAAGTACTGCTGATTCTGGCAGCACTGAAGACTATTGCTTCTTTTGTGGACATTGTGTTATGAATCTTTTTCCTACTTGGAGTACAAATGACTCCATCATGTATTTATTTTGTAACACCTGAACTGCATGCTGCAGATGGTACAGCTAAAAAATTGTTACAATTTGCCTCAAAGTGTACTTTTATACATCAAAAAATTCAGTTAATAATAGATTGGCTCTTTTATGATAGGAAGTATGCATTATTATTTGTAATTCTTGTATTTTCATACAAGAAGAAGCAATTTAATTTTTTTTCTTCTGTGAAAGTTTTAGCCTGGCTTGCATCCCTCAACTTCTGTTTATGAAAAATTAGAAAGATCTTTGTAGCTGTATCACAACACCTTTTTAACACTGACATCTCTATATTTATATGACACACTTTTTTGCTGGCACAATGCAAAAACTTGAACTGCAACAGCAACACACTTTTCTCCTTGTGATGAATTTATACTTTGATTTATTTTTTCATCTTATAGTTCAGGAACAAGGCCAATAACTAAGGAAAGGGAAAAACATAAAGAACAGCCTTACTTTTATAAACTACACATTAATTTTCCTCACATCTCCTGTACAGTGGAGTTCAAATGCCACTACATTGTACTATATTCACTTTGCCAGAATAAATCAAAGCTGTCCCTGGAGAGAACCAATATTTTGTGGAAGTTCTATGAAGCCTCTCAGGTAAAAGGCAGCACTTACTGGCAGCRCTCTTTTCTTTCCTGTTGGTAACACATATAAAAGACCTTGCAAAAAGAGCAAGACACCAGTAAATTCTGAAAGACCCYACAGCTGTCTACAGTTTTGCTTATGACGAAGAAAGAAGAAACATGAGTACAGTTATGTGAGAGAGAAGCCTTTAGCTTTATGTGTCAAAAACATTTTCACTCCATATGAAGGGAATATCTTCCCTAAAAGTACAGAAAGATCAGAAGGTAAAATGTTCATTGAGGAGAATCTCTGAAGCTTCAGCAGCAGCCACAYAAACATCAATCACCGCTGCCTCATTTTTAGAGGCTGCCTTTGCCTGCTCTAAAGATTACCAGTCAATTAGGGACAAAAAGGAAATGTCAAAGACTSTGCTTGCTGCAGCCTTTGTATCAGATGCACCCCATGACACTATCATTTCTTCTGCAAGGGCCATGACTTTGAACATATTGTAGACCATATAGTTACCAGKACTGATATGGAAAATAGACAATTAGCTAAGAAAACTGCTCTTGTCAACAAATCTTGGGAGGTAAATGCTTTTGAGCGAATTTGTGTCATGACAGAAAAGTAACATCTGCCTGAAATAAAAATACTTCATCTCCCATCAGATGTACATGGAGATGAAAGAAGTGTGGGGGTTCCCTTTTAAGTAGCAGTGGGGGAAAAAATGAACAAATAAATAATAGAAAAGATTTGGAGATACAACCTAAAGCTGCCGTGAAAGCAAGTCAAAAATTCTATTTATATCTCCCCTATCTCCCAGACTGGGAGAAGGGAAATGAGGAATGTGGTAGCCTCCCTCTAGCACCTTGACACTATAAAAAATGAAATAAGAAACTAATAGTTTAAAAATACCTCTGCTCATAAAATAGCAACATTTGTACTGCTCTGTGCCTTATAAAGTTCACCAGACTGAAGAAAGAAAGGGAACTGAAGAGGAGAATGTCAGCCTTTTATGCTGCTAGTTTGAAAGGAAAAGCAATCTTGATAATAGATTATCCCTTTGTGGTTAAAGCACAGACAGAGTGTCAGGGCATGTGCACCGAGCTCTAACAAATATATTGCATACTGATGTGTAAGTCCCTCAGTTTCTACCTTGTGGTGTTTCAGCTCTTTATCAGGATACTTAAAAAACTCTAAAAGGAATTGTGAGCTAGATCAATCAACGCCTGCCATCTGTCTTGAGATTCACAAATAAAAGGCAGAARTTCACAGATATTGACAATGTATGCATATTGATACTGAATGAATGATTAATGAGAAAATAATTTAGAAGTAGAGTTAAAAAATCACAGAATGGTTGAGGCTGGAAGGGACCTCTTGAGGTCATATGGTTCAACCCCCTTGCTCAAGCAGGGCCACTAAGCACCACTTGTCCAGGACCATGTACAGATAGCTTTTGAATATCTCCAAGGAGGAAGCTTCCAGAGCTTCTCTGGGAAATCTGTGCCAGTCACCCTCAGTCACCCTCCCAGTAAAGTAATATTTCCTGATGTTCAGAGGGACCCTCCTGTTTTTTGTGCCCATTGCCTCTTAACTTGTCACTGGGCACCACTGAAAAGAGTCTGGATGTGCCTTCTGTGCAACCTCTCTTCAGGTATTTAAAAACATTGATGAGATTCCCCTTGAGCCTTCTCTTCTCTAGGCTAAGTAGTCCCAGCCCTCTCAGCCTTTCCTCATAGGAAAGATGCTCAAGTCCCTTAATCATCTTCACGGGTCTTTGTTGGATTCTTTCCAGTATCAATATCACAGACTGTTTCTGAACTCGTGGTTTAGTATTTCCTTGTATTTGTTTATTGAATTTCTGCAGATTACATTAGAGTTCTCACAACTTTATGATTCTGTGGATTTTTCTGAAACATTGCTGGAAGTTATAAGGCTCCTGTGGGTATCCAGTCATTCAGTTTGTAAAATGCATAGTACTTTTTATTATTTTATCTGTTCATTTCACTCTGYGCTGCACTTGGCTCTGAAAATATAACTAACCCCTGCCCTGTCAAGTAACAGGAATATTCACAGCAGGCAGATAGAGGGAGGAACATCTGGAGACATGTTCTCACACCATAATTTTATCTCAAGAATGAGGAACTGTGTCAGCTATATGTTGGATTGGTCAACAAACTAGCCTCCAGCGCTTAAAATGGATCAAACAGCTTATGTAGTGGTACCACAAGGCTAAAATGAAGACAGTTTTTCCTAAAATCTTTTGCAGCACATCAACAGTTGCAATCTGTTTCACATAATCAGTGGGAGGAATTGTTATTCAGATAGCATTTCAGATCCCCCCAAAACCCAGTCAGGAAAATTGCCAAAAAAGACAAAGAAATTAAAAAAAAATAAAAAGTTGACCTTGCAATAAAGAATTAGATACTTGCATTTGATCCAATTCAGTGATAATAAAAAAAAACCACACTGAAATCTGCAACAAGTAGAAGGAAACATCATGTGGCTGTTGGCTGTCTGCGGGAGATGTGATAAAATGAGGTGATAAAACCCCTGACTCAATGAGCTCTGCAGAGCACCTATAAGCCTCAGAAAAGTGAATTATAGGGATAGAGAACAGTGAAAAATTGAATCAAAAGGATCTAACAAAATTGAAGAAGAACACCAGGGCAAAAGAAGCACCATGAGAATTCAGACACTCCTAAGGCAACACTCAAAATCTGATCAAACTTCATTTAACCACAGCTCTGCTTCTCTGTAGTGGATGTACAGCCAATTTGACATATACATATTCTGTAGTTCTTGATAATAAAATCACATGTTTTTTGTGTCATTTTCTTTATAGTTTGAAGYATCATGGTAAGGCAGAATTATTTTTCACACTCTTTGTAGCGGCTCTCTTGTCCACCTCYTGTAAGAATCAACTATTACAGACCACCGATTACAGAACAAGCTAAACTAGAGTTCCATAATTGTTTTTGAACAGAAATACAATGCCCATTTCAAATGCAACTGTTTTTATTGCTATGGTCACCATGCCCTATGTGTTCTTTTCATCTGTAAAGTAATCATGTAGTACATGTGATGCATCCAGTGGAAGGGGAAGGAAAAAAAAGTGGAGCACCACTAGCAACAAATGTGATTACCCTAAGGATTATTTTAAGGAGTGGAAGCTGCTTATACCTCTCTCTATTTAACTTTTTCAGCTGCTGTCTGAAATTACATTCAAAAAGCACAAAAACACAAAAGCATGAAAACTTGCAAGAATCTGCTGCAAGCAGCTCTTCTGAATACACAGGTTTTGCTTTCTCATGCTACTTGTTAGTTTAATCATTGTTATTTTTGCAGGCAGTCCTGGTTGCAGTCATATTTCTTGCATGGAATTACATAGACATGTTTGTGCAAGAAGGTTTTATGAAAGTATCAAAAGATCAGATCAATTTAATGATTAAATTTTGAGTTTCCCAAGGGTCAAGATTTACAAGGACAGAAATACTCGCTTAAAAATTGTAACTGGCAAAATGATTTTCAAATCAAGAAAATCTATACCCCAGAGTATAAACCAGGAATAATATTCATAAAACCTACAACAGTTCTGTCCTCTCAAGCATGCTATTTATTTCCTAACTAAATATACAAATTATAAAAAAATTTATACAGCTGGTTCTATCATTAAGTACAATCAAGGAACACAAGCATTTGCAGTCAGTTACTACCTCCTGCATAGCTAAGATACATGCACATATGCCATATTTAGTAACACTTTCTCTCCCTTCAGCTTATATTACTGCTGATGGATGTTCCTTAGAAAACCTGACAGTAYCCTGTGAAAAACTTGCCTCTAATTTCAAATGTGCTTGCAGGTAAGCTAAATTTATGTGAATGCACCTATTTGACCCTCAGTGATTTTGGAGACATCTTTACATTGTATTCAGTCTTCAAAATGCACACAAGGTGAAATAGCAATTGCATTTTCTTTCCCACGATCCAACTGGTCAAAGTAAAGCTCCATGATCTATGACAATAAGGGTGATGTAGGATTTCCTAGTATAGCTGTGTACCCCAAAATTTCTATGAACAATACAGTTTTATCATGAAGAACTAAATCTATGTGACTGTAGTGGTTATGTTTCAGCAGTAGTTATAGCCTCTATCCCATCTATACAATCTACTTGAGATTTCTCTGTTCCTGAGCTCACTAGTTTTCCATGTTTCAGAAGGCAAAAAAACCCAACAAAACTTCACCTATCCCCAGCACAAATGACCTACAGTCAGGAGAGGCTTATCTGACAAAATCATGGCCCAGTTAGTTAGTATCTAGAATCAGAAGTCAGGTACTTGCAGATCCAGGAGAATCCCATGTCATAGCTTCTAGAATATTGTCATTACTTAGGGTCATAAAGGACGGACAAATTCTCCAACAATAAGCATAATACTGTTCCTAGAAAAACATAACCTGCTGCGAAAATAAGAAATCAGAGACAGTCGTTAAAATCCATATCTCACATTCTTACAGCACAGAAGCAGCTGTGTGGATGAAGGTTGTAATACTTATATGGTAATGAAACATGAGCAAATGGAGGTGATTTGGTCTGGCTAACACCTGTATTGACATAAGCCAGAAACAAACATACACAACAGTACAGACAGAGGACACAGCCAGAGAGTAAGTCTTTTCCCATTTGAATATTCCAATCCATTATTGCTCTTCGTGGACAGAACTGTCACAGTAAACATTCTTACATAAAGAAAATCATAAGCATTCTTTTCCTCAGCAGTTTATTTACACAGACCCAAATCTGGCTTTATTGAAATATATTTCAAACATGATTGCATTTATGTGTTGAACACATATTTGTAAGCTATTCTGYTAAAATATAATGGTGTCTTTAAACAGACATGAAGGACAGACTGTATGCATCATAAGCAATGAAATATTGTTCCAAGTGGTGTTTCGTGGCATTCTCCCAATCAAACTAATCCAAAATAAACCAGGCAATTTTTTTGTGATACAGGTTATAAATTAAAATGTTTGCAATTCAATCGTTTTGAACCTTGCTGTTTAAACATGTACAAAAAATGACTGTACTTCAGAGCACTCACTGAGTCTTTTGACAGTGTTGCTTGTTATTATGTCACTTTGGGACAAATGATATTTGTAAACAGCTCACCAGGCTGTGCTTAAAATAAGTAGCTATTATTTCTCTCAGGTGTATTTCTGATCTCTACCTTCCCTATTAAACTTTTCCCCTGAATRTCTGTATAGAATATATTCGCTACAGTTAAACTTCCCTATCCTAAGTATAAGATTTAAAAAAAAAAAACTTCCAGATGCTGCAGATGTCCACTGATTCTGACTCATCCATATGGCCATCATCTCTTTCAAGTGACAAGTCTGCTTTTCTTCCAAGGTCCTTCCAAGAAAGCTCTATGTAAGCAAAATTCTCCCGTTTCTGTTAATGTCCTTTTATATGGGGCAAAATTCCTGGCTTTCCACCTGCCATTTTTTCTTCATCTTTGCAGCTCTTTTTATTCATCCTGGTTTAAGTCACTGGGGAGACCAGACTTCACAGGACCTGCTGAACATTGTGCRGGAAACACAAACTATTTTCTGGACTCCTAGAAAATAGTTTTGTCTAGCATAGGTGAAGCATGAAGCTCTAGCGTGAAGCCAGAACTGAGTCCAGTATTTAGCCCATAGTGTTATCAGTGAGAGAAAAGACAGCTTTTTCTTTGTTTCATGCATTTACTTTAAGCATATGACCTCATGCATAATTCAGAGAGAAAGAAACCAATAGAAAATAATTCCATCATCAGATCTTATACATAGTGCCTACTGAGATAGATATAACCCAGTCTGAATATTTCATACAGAAAAGAATCACTTAGTAATCCATTACTTCACGCTGCCAGTGAACTGCTTGAACTCTTCATTTTATCTCACTGAAAAATAACAGCACAACCCTTGTAGTTTGGTGAAAAAGACCACCAATTGGGCTGTAAACCACAAACCAGATTGCAAACAAATTATAACAGAAAATAAGTCATGTAACTATTTTATAAAATTTTATTCCTGAATATGTTTGCAACAGATGTAAAGTTAGTTCACCAGCTCCAGGTCTTTAGGATATCCTAAATTCTTAACATACATTAAGAAATAATAAATAAGACACAGCCTTCTATTTGTAAATTGTTTTATTTCCTCAGGCTCTTCTCTTGCAAAATAGAATCTGTTTAACACTACTTTACATTAAAACGTAAATTTGTAGTTGTGAGCTGGCATATCTTATCACCATTCTGCTCTAATAACAAAAGCTTTGATGTTTCTAATGTTTTAAACACCATGCAATTGTCCTAAATCTCCACTATCAATGTATTCTCTCTCAGGTTAATGTAGTACACACATTTAGTTCTTTGATTATAAACTGGAAGATAATTAATGTTAATATTCCTGTCAGCAATTCAAATTAGCTTGCAGGTATACTGGTGTACATCACTCAACAGAAATCCAAATGTCTCGAACTGTTTCTGCTTAAATTTATTGAAATTTTGCAAATGTATACTGAGACTAAGGGGTTTCATTTTTCCACTGTTTTCATTATATTGGTTTTCAGTTTTACAGCTGCTTACTACAAATMCTGATCAGTTCTCCCTATTTCTCTTTTTTTTAAATTTCTTTTTTTATTTTTTTCCTTTGGTCTGATTCAATTCTAATTACATTTTTTGTAACAGCAAAAAAMCCCACAAGAAGTCAACAGTTATTTCTATAGCATAACCTAATAGCAATACACTTGACAGTAAAGGAAACAGCCCTAAACTAAGAGTTGGAAGCCCAGTTCCTGGTGCTAAGAGTAAGAGAAAGGCTATTCTCTTTAGTAAACACAACTAGAAGAGAACTTYGTGGTAATTTTCTTGCAGCCTTGTCATATGCCACCTGTTCATAAATTTATCARTTTTTATCTTAAAATTATTTAGGCTGTTTGCCCTGTGCTCTTCCCGTTGGAAGGTTATTCTGTAACCTTATGTCCTGGTTTTGGCTGGGATAGAGTTAAATTTCTTTCTAGTGCTATATTTTGGATTTAGTATAAGAAGAATGTTGATAACACACTGATGTTTTTTGTTGTTGCTAGGTAATCTACTACTCAAGGACTTTTTAGCTTCSCATGCTCTGCCAGGTGCACAAGAGGCTGGGAGGGAGCATAGCTGGGACAGCCAGCCCAGCTGGCCAATGGGGTATTCCATACCATGTGACATCATGCCCAGCATATGAATGGAGGGGGGTCCAGGAAGTGGCGATCGTTTTGGCCATTTTCTGGGCGGGTGGTGAGCAATTGCATTGTGCATCACTCATTTTGTATATTGTATCATTATTATATTATTACCATTGTTATTATTATTATTCCTTTCTTTTCTGTTCTATTAAACTGTCTTTATCTCAATCCACAAATATTTTTTTTTCCAATTCTCTCCCCGTCCCGCTGGGGAGGGGGGGAGTGAGTGAGAAGCTGTGTGGTGTTTGGCTGCCTGCCGGGTTAAACCACTATACCTTAGTGACTTAGCGTACTTCAAGTGTACTTTATTTTCTTCTTATTTCTAATTTAAACATACTCATGTCCATTTTGTGAAATGTTGACCATATCTAAAGCTCCTCCTTTTACTAAACTAACTTTGCTCTTTTCCACATGTTTATCTCTGCAGTCTAAAACCCCTCACACTTAATTTCGGCTACGTTGAACAAGCTACTAATTTTCTGGGTAATCTTGTTCACTTATCTCACTTTTTGTGACTGACTCAGCTTCCTGATTCAAGAAAATACATAGCAAATATGAGGAAATAAATTGAAAATGCAAGGTAAATTACATTAGAAGTTATTACCAGTATAATCTACCCGTCATTGGTTCTTCTGTAGCCAAATCCCTGCATAGTCCACAGAGAAAGCAACTGTCATGACACCTATAGCTGAATCATAGGTTCTTAATTCAAGCCAAGTTGACCTATTGTTCAGGTTATTCCTCAGCAATGACTTGTGCTATTAAAAGCTTGGCCAGGATATAAGTATTTTGTCCCTTGGTGCATTACATGTTTTCTCTTTTCAAAAGATACATGTAAGCAACTTGTCAGTTTGTGTATATACTATGTGTTTCTGCGTGTCTCCCCTCCACAAATGGTCTGAGCTGTCACAGTTCATAAGGGCAGCATAAAGATTCCAAAACCCATTCTGCAGGAGGCTTCATAAAGTATTTCATCAGCTAGTGCTAATGGCAAAGGACAGGCTAAAGACTCCTTTACTGCTGTTGTATCCGTGCTTGAACACAAAAAGAAAGCCTGYTTTTTTCATTCAGCAACAAACCTGTGTTTTACCTCAGGCAATTCGTAGTTTGCTCACCTGCAGGTTAGCCGAAACAGCAGCCATCATAGAATTAGTAAGTTCTTCTCTCAGTGTTTAAGACTGTGTGAATGGGAGCCAAATAAACTCAAAGGTGTGTGGCATGGTACTCCTCATGTTTATTCCTCCACCAAGAACATAACGGCAAGCTTTGTATTTAACTTTCTCAGTAGGTGACAGTACTCTGAGATGCACCAATAGAAATACAGAAAATAATAGTGGTAATTAAAGGTCTGTTCCATGGGTACACTGAACTAACACAGTTGTCACAACAGTTTCTCTGGTCAGCAGTACACAAGAAGAACAATATGGTCGGCATCGTATCTGGCCACCCCTGACATCCTCTCCCCACCCTGAAGATTCAGGTACCCACTTACCGGGAGGGTTTTTTTGTAGTGGAACTTTAGAGGTAAATCTAAAGCAAAGTTTAATTAGACACTTTTATTCTATCATTCAGTACTAACCACTAGAATTCAAATGAAATCTCTTTCACAGTCTATATGAATATCTGAACAAACTCTCCAGAAATTACAGGAAAGCCTTATTGGTTATAGGAAGTTGAGCCAGTAACAGGAGGGGTTATTTCAGAATAAGGTTACAGATAAATGAACTACTGACAAGAGCAACTGGGCAGGAAGGGGAAGAGAGAAGCTAATATTTACCAAAGAGTAATTAGGAAAAAATGGGCCAAACCCATGCAGCATTCCAGAAACAGGTTCTAATTCTTTCCAGAGAAGGAATAATTTGGATCAGGAGGAATGAAGGATTCTGCACAGCATTAAAARCCTGTGTTCCTTATCTCCTGGTCTGTGGCCCCATTTCAGGAATAGGTTACCAGCATACACAAAGCAGGCATAATGGACTAATTTTGTGCCCTATAATCAAATTTACAACAGTTACTCTTTCTTGTTCTTTGTCCATTATTGAATCTTCATATACYATATTGCAGTGATACTCATAAATATAGCAAAGTAATAAAATGTTTTGTTTGCAATCTGATAAAGCACATACACTTCCCTCACTTATCCGAAAACCCTGGTATTAAACTATCCCCCTCTCCTTTTAGTATAAGCTGGAAGTTCTTACCAGAAAATGGTGCCGTAAAAAGTGAAATACAATAAAAACACTAAAGTGACTCAATTCTCTTCTATTTGAACACTTGGTGTCAATATTAGAAAATAAGGTAAATGTCTCASTCTTTGCAGGTGGGAAATTAATTTTTATACTGATTTTCTCAACAAATTGAGATGATGCCTAAAGAATCTCTCTTAAAATTCTAATCTTTAAAATCTAATTTTAATCTATAAACTGTCATATTTTATATATATTATATATATAAAAATATAAAAATATAGTTTTAAAAAAGTATCCCAAACCTGAAAACTTGTCGTTTAGGTACATAGAGTCTCATTCTTCTTTACAGACTAGTCTTAGACTACATGAACTATGATGAAATCTGACAGAATGATTCCCATGATGCACTATGACAGCTTAGCAAAAGAAGTCAGTGAAATATCATGGAAAATGTAGTTCAGCATAGTGACAGCAATGCGAAATATATAAATGTTGCTTATCATGTTCAGAAAATTTCTAAGGAAATTGAGCTTTTTCCTAAACAAGGTTAAGGGACAATACCTCCTTATTCAGAGAAAATAGTTTGTAGAACTTCCATGCTCTAGACAGTAAAGTGGTATTTTTTCATGTCTTTTTTTCTGAAATAATTCATACAATCTGGTTGTAAACATTTGGATAAGCAGACTATTCTCAATATTAAATATTTCAATGGATTACTCTTGTATTTCAAATAACTGATGGGTTTGTAAAGTGGGCTTATAAAAAGCCTGTGTGGCGGTGCATTCACACACCCTCCTTTTTTCCTGGGCCACTTGTTGATCTCAGAAATTCCCATGAAACCTCAGCCTTGGTGTACTGAGTCTGGCAGTTGAGCGCTCCTTGACTGTATCAGAAACTCTGCATAGCTGAGGCTGGGAAAGTACTCCTACTGCCTGGCCCAGGTGTCAAGTAGAACAACACTGAAACCTTGAGAATTTTTAGTAATTACCACCTGGGGCTGTGGCCAGGATGGAAATTTACGGATGACTAAAGCCAATCATCTCGTGAACCTATAAACAGTGGTCCTAAGTGACACTCTTTAAGCTCTCTGGGATTGCAGTGGGTTGCACCCAGCATCTCCCTCTGAGTGGGATGCCTCTCAGAGCTTTGTGACCTCTTGAGTCTGCAATATTTGGAAGATCATCAGGACCTGGGCTAAACCCCCTTTACTCCTTGAAACTCAACCCTTYGCCCCTTGAGAGACAAATGCCTAGACATTTGAAGTGAATATTTCTTCACTGAACTCAAGGGGAATTTTTAACAGGTACCTTCTGTATATTTTTATATATATATCTGTGTGTGCACTAATAGTAAGCATAATCTATAATTAAGTTGTGATTGCAGTAGATTTATTAACTTACCTTGTAAATGCTAAATTAGTTAATGATTAAGTACTACTAAAGTTTGTTAATGACTAGGTGATGATTAAGTGTTGCTAAACTCTGAATGAACCCTAGACTGTTGTTAAACACATRTAGTCCCTAAGATATAAACCCTTAGATGATTTTCCTTTACATGTTTCATCTGTGTAGTAAGTAATAGAGTGGACCTTGCCATCTAATTCTCTTAGGTTKCACCTTTGTAAATCTCTGTTAAAATCACTTTCTGCTAATACCTTTGATGGTGATTCTTTAAGCGGCCTCTAAAACACTCATTTGCGACAAATTGGCGTAGTCGGCAGGATGGCAAGTAGTATTACTGATTGCTTACAAAAACATGGAGTGAATGGGCTCATGATAATTGGCATGATTGGGAAGCTGTGGAAAAACCATTAAATGCAGCCAGGGGCTGTATAAAAAATGGAAAAGGAAAAGTAATTATTTGCAAAATGTTAAGCACCTGCCTAGAAGCYGCTTATCAGTTTAGGAAGGGTAGCAATAAAAGAGAACAGGATCTAAAAGGGGTATAAACATTCACCCCCAATTGCTCATGCTGCACTTGCTGAACTCTTACACAGTCTCACTTCCCCAGAATGTGAAACTGTACCAATACATAGATGATATCCTAATCAGAGGAGATTCCCCTGAAGAGGTAGGGGAAGCAGCAACAGCGGTGTGGCAAGTGCTACGTAAAGCCGAAATTTAAATCCCACCTGAGAAATGTCAGGGACCAAGTAAAGAAGTAAAATTTTAAGGTACTTGGTGGATTGCAGGTAGTGCAACAATTCCACCGGACACCCTAAGTAAAACCAAATGATTGCAGATGCCCCAATCCAGGAAAGAATTGCAACAGTTTATGGGTACTTCAGGATATTGGAGAAAATGTACCTGGATTTTTGCTCGTCCACTATATTCACTTTTGTGAAAAGGAAAATCATGGGAATGGAATTCAGAACATGAAGAGGCAGTCAAAACTCTAATACAGGAATTAAAAACATATCAATCATTAGGACCACTACACCGCCATGATCCTATTATAGCAGAATGGGGTTTTGCAGAGCATGGTACTTATTGTAACCTATTCCAAACTGGCCCTGACAGACCAAAAAGACCTTCGATGTTTAGCTCGACTGCATTTAAAGAGACAGAACAGAGATATTCCGAGTGGGAAAAGAGACTGTTGTCTTTAGTCCGAGCAGTGAAACAAGACGAGAAAATACACCAGGAACAACCCGTACAAACCAGAGGTCCATTTAATTTACTAGAAGCAGTTCTAAAGGGGACTGCTCCCCCAGAAGGAATTGCACAAAAGCCTACAATTAGGAAATGGTATGCTTATTTGACAGGAATTGCAGAGGAAATAAAATTAACTGAAGGGCATACTAAARTTTCCAAATTACAGATGCCTATAAATGCAGACCCATTAGCATTACAACAACCTTTTAAACCYTCACCTATTTTAAATGCACCTCCCCTCACCAAGGGAAC
Organism: Oceanodroma leucorhoa; assembly: GCA_030449065.1. Classification (NCBI taxonomy): domain Eukaryota; kingdom Metazoa; phylum Chordata; class Aves; order Procellariiformes; genus Oceanodroma; species Oceanodroma leucorhoa. The sequence continues at coordinate 8,676,578 of JASVER010000019.1, forward strand.
ACCAACAGAAGATATTTGGTTTAATGATGCCTCAGCAAAGAGAATAGATGGCAAATGGAAATATAAAGCTGCTGCATTAAACATCAACATCGGCAAACAAGTCATAAAAGAAGGTGAAGGTAGTGCACAAGTAGGAGAACTAAGGGCAGTTGCTCTAGCAGCGCAAAAAGGAGCAAAAGTTATTTATGTCGACTCCTATGCAGTGTGCGCAGGTGTCACACAGTGGCTTTGTCAATGGGAAGTCCTGAACTGGGAAGTATATAAATCTCCAGTTTGGAGAYCTCAAGATTGGCAACTATTATTAAAAATAGCCAGAGAAATTCCATTCAGGATGGGATGGGTGAAAGCCCATGCCAAAAATAATAAGCCAGCCACAAACTGGAACCACAAAGTAGATGAATTGGCAAAAATTAGAAAGATAAAAATAGGAGATTCCTTAAATTCCGAGTGGTATCGACTGGGAGAATGGTTACTTCAAAAGTTAGATCACACAGGTAAAGAAGCACTTTATTTTGCTGCACAAAGCAAGGGTTGTCCCCTAGACAGGAAAACCTGTAAAATTATTCTTACAGAATGTCCTCAATGTAGATTAAAATTACAAACAAATCACTCTGCTAAAGCACCACCCCTACCTATCAGTCAAGGAAAGACTCTGTAATCTACATGGCAAATTGATTATATTGGGCCACTTAAATCTTCTGTGGGATATCGATATGTCCTTACAGGGGCAGAAGTTGCCTCTGGCTTGCTTGTGGCAACTAAGTGTCGAAAAGCCGATTGGAAAAAATATAGTACGAGGACTATCTTTTTGATTCTCTAGTCTACCTACTTCTGATACTATCTAAAGTGATAATGGCTCGCATTTCGCAAGTAGGGAAGTGCAAGAATGGGCAAAACAGAAAGAAATACAATGGGTATTCCATACCCCCTACTATCATCAATCAAATGGAATGGTAGAGAGCTAATGGCTTATTAAAAAAGAACCTTAAGCCACATGAGGCCCGGTGGGATATACAACTTTCCAAAGTACTCCATCAATTAAATAATTGATACGGACCCCCTGGAAGCCCTGTGAGCCGAGCACTCTTTGTAAAAGCTGAACCTAATACTCCCCCTACTGATGAAAGGAAATATCCTCTAATAYTACAACCAGGACAACCAGTTATGGTAAATTTACCACAAATCGGAACTGTGCCTATGACTTTAACTAAACTCTATGGCCCACTGGCTTGGGAAGCTACTGATAGCAGTGGTGCAAACACACAGAATCAGTACTAGATGGATTTTTCCTTCCTTCTAAAAGGGGTAACCTGTTCGGCCTTCCCCACCAAAACATCTTCTTTCTTTTCTTTAACAGAAGAAGATGAATCTATATTGATGGCAATAACAATGGCAGCATACCCGAAACCCAATTTTGTTTTTAATCGGGACAAGTATAATCCTTCTAGTTCAGACACAAGATCCTTGGGACCATGCACTACTAAATTATACTGGAAGTATTGGAATCCTACCAACAGATAAGACAGACCTGAACCTTGCTATTTTGGTTATACATGGAAGCGTGGCATATCTAAAAGATGAATGGAGATGGGAGACACTATACCAAAAGGAAGATATCTCACAATAATAATAACATTCATCAAATATTATCACTTCAAACCACACCAGGGGAAGAAATAAAAATAGGGTGCTGTGTAATCAAKGGATCTACCCACTAAAAACCCACTGAAATCAAAATATATTACACTTACTTTTCTAAACCTAAAGACAATGAGAAATTTTGTTATAACACACTAGAACCAAATTGTTGGTACAATTTCACTTTCACACAACCTGTACTTGTATTTTGTTCCTGGGGTGTAGAACTATTATTTGACTTTATGATTAGCGAATGCAGAATTTGGAATTTGTGTACGATGGGTGGCCATGGATTGATGCACGCATACTTTTTATTATACCTACATCTAATCTAAATCTATCTGCAATAGCACTACACAATAACATCACCTTTCATAGGCAGAAATGGTTTATTAAAGATGAAAACAAAAATCTACAAATTYCATCCTTAAAGGGAACTAAAGAAGATATCATTTTGATAGGGTCTGAATTGAAAATCACACTAAAAGTATAACAGCAACCCTACAAGGAAAAGACAACATACCTACCTGTCCTTTTAAACATGAATGCTGGTATACTTTTACTATATCCCATTCAGTACTTGTAATGTGTCTTTGGACAAACCCTAATTCTCATTCTAGCTTAGGTTTTCGATTCAGGATTGATAYCAAACAACCATATTCATCAACTCAGCCTCCCATCAAACTGCCTCCTTACATTTATAGCATTGTTCCGTATATAATTAAAACCATAGGGCAACAGCAAGTGCTATTTAATCCCTCATGGTCTCTCAAATGAGTGGAGCTATCAGTGCAAGTTAATACCTCTACAATTAAACCTGCTTGCTCACCATTCCTGAATACATCTTATACAGGATGGTTAGTGTGGTTCCATGGGTGAACCCTCACTTCTCCAAAACAATCAAAGAGAGATGTGACTGGCATTCTAGGAACGGGACAAGGAATATTGAATAGCATGGATGCGGAAGTTTTAGCAAGCAAAATGAATTCGGCAACAAGTGATTTACATAAACTAGTACACCCTTTATGATCTTCTTTGACAGCATTAGGAACGAGCCAATGGCTTTTAGCTAATATATTGCCTACATGGGAAAGAATTAATGAAAAGGACCACCAACTAGTCACAGATACATTTGGCATAATTCAAAATAACATTTCTCTAGCTCTTAGCTGCATCCAGRCTCAATTATGGATACAATCTACTGTGGCAGCAATTATAAGGGAAGGTGATGAGGGCACCTTGCCCACTGAAATCYGAAAGGTAATTTGGGATAACACAACTAAATTTGAAAGGGAATTTCAATCTTGGTGACGTCTAGTCAATTTTATTTATGACCCCACTGTCAGTAGAGTCACAGCTTTTGTCTTAACRATATGCAATGCTTTGGTATATATCATATACCCAATCATTGTGCTGGGATTAAATCACAATGGAATGGTACTCTATCCATTAGAACATAGAGTATGGGCCCCAAAAAATGGGAATAAATGGCAAACTATTGATGTTGATGCATGTGTTGTGCGGGAACAACAGGGGTTTATTTGCGAAAGCAATACCATCAAGCCTGGCTATGGATTGCTGATTGCAGTTGAATAGACAACAGTTTTTGAATGCACAGCTACTGTTATTTTTCTCTTCTTTTTAACTAAGAATGAAGTGAGTGTAGCTTTGTAAATTCTTGCCAATGAACATCTTGTCTCTCTTCTCATCCCTTCTCTGTCCAGAACCCTCCCCTGCAAACAGTCTGCTTACAACAAACCCACATTTCCTCTCAAAGAAGAAAAAGTATTTATTCTTGCAGGCTTAGTAGGATATAAACACATTTTGTGATGGTTTTGATTTGCATTTTATGTCCAAATACAAAATTATGATATACTGCTGTTATTGCTATGAGTAGTGAGCTATTTTATGAACAAATGTGGAATTGAATGACCTTATTATAACTCYATAGTAACATAAGAAGCCATGTGAGTTCAGAATGTTTATAATAATTGAAAAATATATTAGCGTCTGGCAGTGGTTTAGAAAATCCTTTTGCTAAATTCAAAAACACGGAACCGCTTTTTGTAGGACTGTTAAAATGAAGAATACTTTCTTTATAGGCTATTTAAGTTATTTTAAAGCTGAATGACTTTAACATATAAGTAGAAGTAATGTAAATCACTTGAAACAGAAATTCAACTTGCATTAGAATCTAATAGAAATAAATTAGTATCTCAGAAAATGAAGGAAATAAAAGGAAGTGTTAAACCCTATATTCTCAAAATTGACCAGAGAAAGGAAAAGGCAACATAACCATGAAGCTAAAGATTTACAATTCTATTAAAAATATGAACATACGCTTTACTAATAGAATGCAGTCAGGACTACTCCATAAAAGGGTGGTATCAATGCAGGAGTGACAGCAGCCATTCGGAAACTACAGAAACTAAAAGAGAACACTTCACATCTCTGGATTGTGATTAAAAAAGAAATCATTACATTTGGCCTAGTAACTCTGGTAACTACTTGTTTAATACTTAATAAACCTTCCCTGAGGCCAGAGAACTCATGTAATAAGGAAGAAAAGGGCCAAGACAGCATTTCAGGACAGGAGTATTTTGTTCTCACACAGTATTTTGATTTTTGGTCAAAATTTTAGGCTATCACAGGTGGRAGTTTTTTCCCTTTTGTCTTCCTTCAGAAACCATTAAGGATATTCATTAAGCTATTTTCAATCCCTGTTAGAAACAGAAACCAGGGATATGCCTCTGAAGAGACAGGTAGACAAGAAAAAAAAATGCATTTGCCAAGAGTACAATGCCAGCTAGATGAAGGTGTAAAATGGTTTATGGGATTAGGAAAACTTGGCTGGAATTGGCAAGAGTTTCTGCAGGAATTAAATTCCTGGGGTAGAGGGACTGTTGCTGAAGGAATGGAGTTGAGGAACCTTGAGGTGGGTTGTGTACTTAACTAGGAGAGCAAGAGCTACCTGGCTAGAGCAGGAGAAAGAGGAACTGACCTGAAAAGGTGAAGGAACAAAGATGCCTTGTAGGAATAAGCAAATTCTYCATTAGGTTTGTTAGAAAGATAAGGCTTTGGAAAGTCTTTGGCAGAGGAAGATTCAGGGGATGTAAAACTCCAGGTTAGTAAACACTGGAAGAAGCTAGGGCATGAAGAAAGAGCTCTGAGTCATGAAAGGTCACTTACGTGAAACCACTCTGTACCTGAATATTTCTACTGGGCTTGGTTGGGAGGATGAGTAAACCCACAGAAACTGCCAAATTTTCTGTGTGCATTCACATCTTCATGTATGGGACTTCTATAAAGTCYGGGCTTTTTTGTTTCTCTTAGTATGAGGAAGTTTCATTTTTGTTCAATAGTTTTAATTGTAATTATAGTGGAATCCAGGTCAATTTATGAAAATCAGAACACATTTAGTTTCATTACTAAACACTAAATTTCCCATTATTAGCTTCAATCATTGTAGCTGTGTTCTATACTTCTTAAATTACTCCTTTTAACTACAAATCAAACTTAAATGACACTTTAACAACAATGAAACAGCACTAGAATGATGCATAAATAGAGTGCTCTGAAAGAATGTATAGTGATTGGTGAATCAATATGTGTCAAAGTAATGATTCATAGGATAATCTTTCTCTAAATATTTGATTCACACTGAAGAAAGTTTACAAACCATTCATTTGTACTTCCTTGTCTCTTGGTTTCATCCTAAAAATTATACTATTGAGCCCCTTTACTCACCAGATTGTTTCACATAGTATGTAAATACCAGCTTCCCAACATTTCTTTGGGCATACTTCTCTTTCTTTCTTCTGTGGTTGTTTTTCCGTTTGGTTGGTTGGTTTTTAATATAAATAGAAAAGAAGTAATTCATATCCCACTGGCAAAGGCAAACCTTTTTTATAGAAGAAACATCTCTAACTTAATGAATTAATAGTTCTAGTTCAAGAAAACTACAAATATATTAGATACAAAAGAGCTTAGAAGCTTCATTGAATTTATAGTTGAGTAAATGAAAGCTTGGTGGAACCTGAAGACAGCTTTTACTGATTGCATTATTCATGACGGGCAAACACAAAGYAGTTACACAGAACATGGAATTAAAGAGAACAGAATATTGTTTTTCAACTTCATGTACAGTTAGATGTTAAAGCTTCATTATCTGCGTGGATCTTTGGGAGTTATTTGTACAGAGACTACTTAAACACGTTGGGCTTTTTCACTTGCTAACACTAGGTTTTGTTCAGTGCTTCTTAATAACAAGACCTTTCTAGTCCTTTTGCCTTCCCAAAGGAAAAAGACAGAACTGGAAMTATTTTTAAACCATTTGGATGGACAGGCAATTTAAAAAAAATAAGGTTTGATTAAGGCAGTCACTATCATTATATTGCTAAAGTACCTAAAGCAATAAAGGCTAGGTCAAGCTACAGTTAATGTTCCTAGCCACACAATTAGATAACAAATGTAGAGTGGAGTTCAACCAGGTTTTCCATAACATTAAATGGCCAATGCTACAACTGAATTAGGGCATTTTGAGGTAAAATATTGGTAGATCTGGCAACCAGTTGGAAATATGCTGACATATCAGTGGACAACAGCAATTTAAAAAAAAAAAAAAAGTTTTAGAAAGTTTGGTTTTAATTTGAAGAGGGTCTTAGGTTCTATTCTTACTTTTGCTGGCATAGATCAAGCCTACTACTATAAAATGCTTATAACAATGTGGAAAAAAACACTGTTATATAGTGGCTGTGCAGCAGAGGGAGGCTTCACACAATTCAGGAATGTAGTTCTATATGTGATCCCTTTTGTGTTTACCTGCATTGATGGGCAGTGAGGGGATGAAAAGAAGCCTGAACTGGGGTTGGCACCATTCTGTAAGTAGGAACTAAGCACCCCTTCCTTTAGTTACACCTTTCTAACAAGACCTATGGTTAGGTCAGAGTCCCTTTCAGTTCAAGGTGTTAGAATGCTATCGCCTGTGCAGACTGCCTCATCCCTCACTTTGAACTCAAAGGCTCAGACATTCCTATAATACTTATTTCAGTGGATTTTTTAATGAGTATAAAATCCAATAACTGCATGGTTTTATTATGTAGTTTTCTATCATGGGCAAGATACAACTGGGGGACAAAGTACAGTTATTTTAATAATCATYGCAGACAGAAGGAATATCTACTATTAGAAATATTTAAGATACTAAGTCCTTCTTTTGCTTTTCAGAAGTTTTTTCTTCCCTCTTTCCCAACAGATGAATCTGTTATTCATCATCTGTTTAACATCATCTCTGTTATTCAAGCAGCAATCTTATTTTGTTGTGCACAAAGAAAGAAAACCTCACAGTTGTAAAGGAACACGAATCAGTGGTCTAAAAGATATTTTTAATCTTCAGCTGGAATTTAGGGAGGGGACCAGAGTCAACTTCTACTGCTTCTACATGCCTCTGAAACATAAGGCCTACCTAAATTATGTGTTGGGCTTTTCCTCTTGTTTTACCATAGATATTGAACAWTTATTTTCCTAGTTTTTCTTGGAAGCTTGGACAACTGGTAGAGTAGCAAAGGGAATCATAGAATCATAGAAACATTTAGGTTTGAAAAGACCTTTAAGATCATTAAGTCCAACCATTAACCTCGCACTGCCAAGTCCATCACTAAACCAAGTCTCCAAGCACCACATCTACACATCTTTTAAATACCTCCAGGGATGGTGAYTCAACACTTCCCTGGGCAGCCTGTTCCAATGCGTGACAACACTTTCAGTGAAGAAATTTTTCCTAATGTCCAATCTAAAGCTCCCCTGGCAYAACTTGAGGCCATGTCCTCTTGTCCTATCGCTTGATACTTGGGAGAAGAGACCRACACCCACCTTGCTACAGCCTCCTTTCAGGTAGTTGTAGAGAGTGATAAGGTCTCCCCTCAACCTCCTTTTCTCCAGGCTAAACAACCCCAGCTCCCTCAGCCGCTCCTCATAAGACCTGTGCTCCAGACCCTTCACCAGCCTCGTTGCCCTTCTCTGGACACGCTCCAGCACCTCAATGTCCTTCTTGTAGTGAGGGGCCCAAAACTGAACACAGTATTCAAGGTGCAGCCTCACCAGTGCCGAGTACAGGGGGCAAATCACTTCCTTACTCCTGCTGGCCATGCTGTTTCTGATACAGGCCAGGATGCCATTGGCCTTCTTGGCCACCTGGGCACACTGCTGGCTCATATTCAGACAGCTGTTGACGAACACCTCAGGTCCTTTTCCATCAGGCAGCTTTCCAGCCACTCTTCCCCAAGCCTATAGCGTTGCCTGGGGTTGTTGTGACCGAAGTGCAGGACCYGACACTTGGCCTTGTTGAACCTCATACAATTGGCCTCGGCCCATCGATCCAGCCTGTCCAGATCCCTCTGCAGAGCCTTCCTACCCTCAGGCAGATCAACACTGCTGCCCAACTTGGTGTTGTCTGTGAACTTACTGAGGGTSCGCTCGGTCCCCTCATCCAGATCATTGATAAAGATGTTAAACAGAACTGGCCCCAATACTCAGCCCTGGGGAACACCACTTATGACTGGTCACCAACTGGATTTAACTCCATTCACCACAACTTTTTGGGCCCTGTCATCCAACCAGTTTTTTACCCAGCGAAGAGTACACCCGTCTAAGCTGTGAGCCGCCAGCTTCTCCAGGAGAATGCTGTGGGAAACGGTGTCAAAGGCTTTACTAAATTCTAGGTGGACAACGTCCACAGCCTTTCCCTCATCCACTAAGAAGGTCACCTGGTCATAGAAGGAGATCAGGTTAGTCAAGCAGGACCTGCCTTTCATAAACCCATGCTGACTGGGCCTGATCACCTGGTTGTCCTGTAYGTGCTGTGTGATTGCACTCAAGAAGATTCAACACTTCAAAACTAAAGCACTTCAGATGTGATGAAGTTTATTTTACTGAAGTGCATATCCCTGCAGTGAAAACAGAAAATTGAGGGATAACACTCATGTGACTATTCAAACCTTATCTTTTTTTTTTTTTTTTTTTTGTTAAAGTTGCTTTATGAATACTTGCCTAATTTTTAGGGGAAAGGCATTTCCCTCTTTGATATTCAGTTCCTGGCCCTTCCACTTATGGACCTAAAGACTGCCAGACCTGTTCTTTATATTTCTGAGAGGCTTATAGATAAAACATTGGAGATGACATTTTTTACTTTTGCAGATTTTAAGGCAAAACCCCAGATTTAAGCAACAAATATGACACAAACACACTATGTCCTCTCCCCCTATACTCCCTTTCTGACTAGATTGTTGTAGAACAAGAGAGGTCACAAAMTTAGATTGTTTTCCTTTGCAGGTTAACTTTCATCAAAACTGGACTGGTGTTTTGTTTTGGGGTGGTTTTTTTTTTTTGGTCTACTCATGAGCTTGAGCTTTAAACAGATCTAACAAATCTGATTTGTGTTTTCACAGGAAATCAATAAAGTCAGTTAAAACATATGTCTTTATATTGTGTGTCTTTTGGCATTATATCATTGCGTTCCAAGATTTTCTTACATGAAATAACTGAATCTGTAAGAAACTAAAGACTTTCTAGATTCAAGGAATGAGATCCTCCATTTGGGTCAAGCTTAACTATATTACGGATGATTCAGGCATTTAATACAAGTAGAAATCTAGGCATCATATGGCTACATCTGCATGGGCAAATATTAGCCAAGAGCATGTCTGTAGCATGAAACAGTTGTGCTGAGAAYATGATAACCACATTAAATGTGCTTCAAATATTTCTGCTAAAGACTAGCACTGGACTAGTCCAAAGCTAAGGAACTGAATACCCACTAATACCTGGAATGTAGTTTCCAGTTTTCATCCAAATGAAATCCAGTTTGTGCACTTCCATACCACACTCACACAAACCAAAGCACAGTACACTTTCATAATTGGTATCAGGAGATTCGCTTCAGAAGTGCATTTCTGATACAATGCAGACACATTTACAGGGCTGCCATAAAGGATCTATTCTACCCTTCCTTGAGGCAAAAAAATGGGATATTGACCACAATGGAAACTGTGGGCTGAGGATTTGCTCCTCCTGTGCCTGAGGAATCTTACAACAGAGATGTTGTGTCCCTAAAAATGCTCTTTCAGCTTCAGAGAAAGATCATTCTAGGAGTTTCATGAGCCATAGGCTGCATCCATTTAACTGACGTTTTTTCATGAATTTGCAAGATGAATTTTCTGTTGTGCATAAATGCAAATAAATACACCAAAGCATCTGGGAAAATATATATCTTTTTAGAATGTATTAATAATTTATATAAGGTTTCAGCAATTCCAAAGCCATGAAAAATCTAGGCCTAGCTACACATACTAGTAAATATCACAGAATGAAAATCAAAATATTACAGAATGGAAATTAACATCTACTGAAACAAATACCATGACATGGCTCTCCATTCTCAGGGGAGTAGTTTGGGTMTTTTCCTGCTGCTCAGTGCCCTACAGCTACTTGTTTCCATTTACAAGTCTCAGTGTGATAAATCAGAACCTTTCAAATTGAGCTGCTATACAGTGCTGTCAGCACACATCTCTCTCAGCAAAAAAAGTTTAGATATTCTAGATGCATCCCAGATTAAGTAAACTGCCACTTGTATGTGCACAATTTCCTACATAAATCTAGGTGTGTTACTTAAATGTTCTGATCCTTGCAGTTAAATCAAATAACAATTCCACTACAAAACAACGGTCAGAATATACACAGGAACATGAATTCATACAATTCCAAAGATGCTCTGATTCACATATTATTTCACTCCCTATTAGTTACAAGTACTAATATTGGCTTGTTTCAGACTTGAGGGAATGGTATGTTTAATTTGGATCTTTTAAAGAAGACTCTGGCATACAATTAAACCCCATAAATAGGGATAATTTTTAAGGACTCTGTAATGCCATCCTGATTAGGAATGTTTCTATGAACCAGGACCCCACTATTATCAATTTTTCAGGAAAGGGACTGGTATATGGCTTGATTATACAAGTCACCAGGATGCTGCAGTTCAACAGGATACTATAGAGAGCTTGGAAGCAGTTTGTCAATGATGATGGGAAAGCTAGGCTTCTCAATAGTTTCTTTGATGACAACAGGGTGTTAAAGAGCACAACATACCCATAACTCCCTTATCATCTGCTTGGTTTCAACTGTGAGATGGAAACACATAAGTATGAACAAAGTAACATAAATAGTGCTAACAGAAGTTTTACATCATAGTCACAGCATAATAGCCTTGCAAACGACATTTATGAGTATATATATGCATATATTTGATATATGAGCAACTGTAACATGAAAGTTTTGATAATTCTTCATTTACAATATTCCACTAGCTGAACACTGATGATGCGATTACACAAATATGTACAAGGACAAATATGTACAAATATAAAAGGACACCAAAGATGTACTGTTCTCTGCACTTTGCAGTCCATCTCTCCAAATATCACATTCATATTTCCTGTAGATGTGATTATAATACTTAGTATTTTATTCTTCTCATACATAATCAGGCTGCTTTGTATGCAACCGTGCATATGTTCTCAAAGTGAGATTTCTATTGATTTCTATTGTGTTTTGCTGCTTGGATTATCTGTAACATGTCTACTAGGATTAAAATTGTGCTGCTGCTTGATTTGTAAACTGGAAGAAATTAATAAATAAGTCATCCAAAACTTATTTAGAGTTGTTGATTTTTTTTTTTTTACTTAAAAGTTTTAAGAAGTAAGTAATGAACATTTCCTGTGCATGGTGCTTTGTTGCAACCACTGTCCTGGCAGTTCTTCAAGTCCGGTCACATTTRTCCCTGGTAAGATACCAACACATATCTGCAACTGTTACTTTCTTCTTTTCCTCTSTGATCACCTCTTCTGTCTAACATTTCCCCAGTTCTCCATTTACTTTGAAATGTATCTGCTGTCAAAATGATTTAAGACTTTATGAACAGATGCTATGTTTGTTCGTTTTTGAAATGTATGGAAGACAGTATCATACAGAAGAGAGTCTGCACTGTCATTCCTGAAGTCTCAATTTTATCTGATTCCCAAACAAAAAGGTTTTTAAAGAATTATGACTATAATGAATTGCAGAATATTAATTGATAACTAAGTTGTATACTGAGTAATACAAAAAGTTGATTTTAATTAAGCTTTTCTGAATCATAATATATTATACATTGAAAGTTTTGGGATTAGGTGAATTGGAATTCAAGCAGTGTTATTATCTCTGTGATAATACTTTCTAAAATTTCTTCAGTTTATTCTGTTCCTTCTCTTGCATGAAACAGCTGCTCAAGGAAATGAGTGTGTTTTCCTAGATGTTTTGTACTGTGGTGCATCCATATATAATAATATATTAATATTAATCCAGTTTTTAAAAATAGACTTGTACCACCTAAATTTTTCAGCTGAATTCTTCTCTGTCATATGTTTTTATCTTGTCTAGTATCCATGRCCAGCATACACAAATGGTAAACTTGTTTCTGTCTCTGCTATTTATCCCGATCCAGAAAGTAAGATGCTAGCAAAAGTCATGCGGCTCAAATTAAAAAAGGTTCAATTCATCTGGTCTTCTTTGGAAGACCACTCTTCAGTGAAAAACCTCACAGCATATAGTCCACACTAAACTTCACATGTTAATTGTTCCAGAAGAGTGTGTTCTCTACTCTTGTCAAAGATCTTGATTTGGCCACCACAACAACTGGCCAGAAATGTCAGATGAGCCTGATTTTGGAGATCACCCCAAAGAACTGAACTGATGGAAGGATTGAGCTCTTAATAGGCACTAAACTAGTTTCTTTATGGCTACCTCAAATCAAATCTATGCTAGTACCAAATCTGCAAACTTAATGCAGGGTAATTATTTTCTAGAGGGAGGTTGTAAGACTCATTGTAAGTACCAGAAGATAGACATTTCTTTGAAAGAGCCTTGCATATTTACTCCCTCCTGCCTTTAATGTATGTATTCCCCTTTGTGTGGAAAAGAGCTGCTTTGGGGCTGTTTTCATCTGTCTTTCTCACTCTGCCAAAGATGGAACATGACAGCATGTTTATTCCTATAATTTTAAATCAAATTTATCTAACTAAACACTTAAATAAATCAAAAAGACTACACAGTATGCCAGCACTGGCAGACCATGTTAGCTCCACATAGAAGTTTATCATATTTAAGTACTATTTATAAATGGCAGAAAAGGAAACTCTGAAATGTCAATATAGGCACAATGAATATTTCATAGAATCATAGAATCATAGAATTGTTTAGGTTGGAAAAGATCTTTAAGATCATTGAGTTCAACCATTAACCTCGCACTGCCAAGTCCATCACTAAACCATGTCCCGAAGCACCACATCTACACATCTTTTAAATACCTCCAGGGATGGTGACTCAACTACTTCCCTCGGTGGCCTGTTCCAATGTTTGAAAACCCTTTCGGTGAAGAAATTTTTCCTAATATTCAATCTAAAACTCCCCTGGCACAACTTGAGGCCATGTCCTCTTGTCCTGTCGCTTGTTACTTGGGAGAAGAGACCAACACCCACCTCGCTACAGCCTCCTTTCAGGYAGTTGTAGAGAGCRATAAGGTCTCCCCTCARCCTCCTTTTCTCCAGGCTAAACAACCCCAGCTCCCTCAGCCGCTCCTCATAAGACTTGTGCTCCAGACCCTTCACCAGCTTGGTTGCCCTTCTTTGGACACAGTTCTTTTTTTACATTCCCAAACCACAGTAGTTTGAATTGAAGCTACATACTACGAGTATGTCCCTGTAGTATACTCCAAGTAAAAATATTAGCAATATTTGTACTAAAAATATATCTTTGCATTTGCTTTATGATGAGAATGAAGGTAGGAGTATGCAAAAAAAAGAAACCATAATTCAGTTCACAAAAGCAGTCCCCTTTTTCCATCAATCTCCCAGCGTACCTAATGACTAATTACCTGAGTAAAAATAATATTATAAATTAAACTCTTTACAAGTAATTCTACATTGTAAGTGTGTTTTTCATTATTAACTTTTGGAGGAAATAATTTACCAAAAGGAAACACTGTCCTTTGTATTTTGGCATAGATTTTGCTGGGAAGRTTAAGGAATGAAAACATATTGGAGTTCCATGTTGTGAATTCTCTTTTTATATATCAGATTTTTGGAGTGAAATTTATAGCTTATAATAAGAGGAGTAACTGATTAATCTATGGTAATGCTGATTCTAGTCTGCGTCTAAAGTGAAGACCTTGCTGAAAAAAGAGTCAGGAGCTTTTTTTATATTTGATATCTACTCCATGTTGCTTCCTGTAACAGAAACAATTTGAACTCACACAATTTGTACTTACAACTAGAGTTTATATAGCAAATGGCAAGTGTAATCTGAATATCTGCACTTCAAATTACCTGGCTTGTCCCCCAAAAGGCAGGCTCTGACCAAACATTCCTTTCCAAGGCTGTGCTGATTTGTTCTAAAGGAGAAAATTCACATGGGGTTAGTCTGACAATAGTAGCATATAACAGTATGATACAATGAGGAAATACWATTTCCAAAAATCACAGCCTAATGCAGTATGTTACACAAACTGACTTGTGTAATCAGAAGAGTACTTTTTATTAAAAACAAACAGTAAAAGGAGGTAATTTTGGCTCAATATGGACAGCCAGCAAAACATCTGTAGTGAAATTCTTTTCTTTCTGCATAGGCAGTAATTACTTTGACATTTCATGAAGAAATGACAGTCAACAGTTGCACTTATTTTTCTAAAACCATATCAGTTTCTGCATGAAAAATTAGATACTGCTTTTATACAGCTCTGCCAGATTAATGGTATAATCAATGGAGAAGTTTCTAAAATATATTTACAATATTTGTGTTGAATTAAGGCACTTTCTGGCTGCCTGCAAAAGAGTAAATCTCCACCTCTACCCTCACTCACTGTCCCACAAAGGGACAACATTTTCTGCAGGTCTATCACTCATCCTGGGCAGACATGAGAGCAGGCAGGCAGAAAGTGGGATTGGGATGACTTCTAGCTGCAGGATCCAATGTAAAAAATAAAATAAGCTGTGATAGGTAAGAATCAGTTGACAATGTTTCCTGTGGAGCAAAAGGGAAGAAGAGAGAATGGAAGACAGAGGAAGAAACCTTAATTCTAACTTGATTCTGTGTTTCCTCCTTGCAATGCATTGACTCTTAATGCAGGACTCATTCAATTCAGAATTAACATCTCCTGTTTTCAACAACAGGTAGATATGTACTTGACATATACCCCTAATAATTAAGTTCTGAAAAATATAAATTATATCAGTCAAAATTTAAGAGATAAGGAATTTGGTCCATCTGAGGAGTTTTTAAGAAGTCCTTTTCTATACTCRGGGATTTCATTGTCTTCCATCTACACATTCCATCATTGGAGATAGTGTGCACCACCAAAGAAGCCCTTTAAATACATTTACCAAAATGAATGTATTATGATGCTATCTTCACACTCTYAACCTTTGAGATTGAAAATTATTATAGAAAAGATCTCTGTGTTTTATTCAGTGGCTGTTTTAGGGCCAATGGATAGTCAGATGAGACAATGGATAAGCCCAGGAGAAGGCTTTTCAGAGATGAAGGTGTACATTAAAAATAATGCAAGCTTCATAGAAAAGCAGAATTCTTATCAGTGGACAATTTATTTTTGATACCCAAAACTGTATCTACTGGTCTAAAATTGCATTTCAGGAACCAGTTTCTTATTATCTACAAACGTAAAGTAATTTAGTTGTGAATGCATGCTATCTTGACTATCTTTTCGTCTTAAATATAACTGATGACAATATTCATAGATTGCTAATTWTCTTCTCTGTATGCAAACAGTGTAGTCTGGTCAGCCTGAACACTTGGGACTGATTAGCATAGAAAGATCTATCACTTTGAAGTTAATGTTTTATAACACTTTGTCACACGTTTACAAGAAAAGGAAATTCTGTAGTGATAAAAACCAGGCAGCACTCAACATTTCTGTCTAACAGGATCACCATTTATATACTGTGCTTAAAAACCTATGTATGAGGATTTCCTGAAGTACTTGAGGGTGGCAATAATGCATGCAGGAATCAAACTCCTAATTCATTTAGTTCTTATTAAAGTTATTTAAAAGTGAGAACAGCAGGATTCTTTAAACAATCTGGCCTTAAAATAGGACAGAAATTTCCTACTGGCATTTTTGTTTATGTTAACAGAACCTGTTCTACTCAGTTGACTTCATTAGCTTTTCTATAATGGGATGCTGGAATGTATTCCAAAATAACAAGATTATATAGGCATATCATTAGTCATCAAATTCAGTTTCTATCTGTCTTCTGTGTGGAGTATAGGAATTCTGCCTGTATAAGAATCAGAGTTTTAATCATCTATCTGTAAAACTGGGTATTGCAAAAGCAAATGAGCAGCAGAATGACAAGTAGAAAGGGTAAATAAAAGAAAGAAATGCCACATGAGGACAAAAGAAAAGGAACATGTGGAAAGAGTGTTTTAGTCACCTGCTGTATGACAAAAAAGTGTCCTTAACTACTATGACAAATTTGCTAAGCAYATTGTGTTCTCAACAGCAAATGTTGAACAATTGATTGTTGCACAATTAAGCAATTTTCATGTATTTGGCTCAATTTTCAGGCATGAGTGAGACAAGCAAGAAGATTTTTTGCTAGCAAAATCCTTCAGATTGACTTTCTTACTAGATCCAAATTATTTTCCTAAAGGAAAACATGGGCACAAATATAGAGATTTTTCAAAGTCTACAACAGGTTTAAATTCCTTTAAATGAATCTGACACTTTTCCTGGTCCCTATGACCTCATCATCCTCTTAGATTTCACTTGACTAATTTCCTTAAAACCACTCCTTGATTTTCCATCTCTACATCATAAACGAGAAGAGTAGTGAAAATTCTGTCTGTACTTGAAGTTAACAGCAAAATTCCCACTAACTTCCAGGTTGAGCTTCCATGATGAAAGAAACCTATCAACTTACAGCTACTAAAGCCTCTATTTTATTTCTCAGCTTGCTTGATCTAAGAATGCAAAGCGATGAACACCTAATAGAAGTTCTACCTTCCATCTGTTATGCCCTTATCATGGGGTTTTGGAGGCATTTTTCTCCATCTTGTGTCTTTGCCGGYGTTTTTGTCGTCGATGTCAAAATGGAGTAAGCTATCAGAAACTTTTGTATCTGAGACCAATGCTCATACAAAAAGTACAAAGACATTCTTAATTCTCCACTTTATTTTCATATTCACAGGTCATGTCCTGGGGTCTAATAGACAGCTTTAAGATCCCACTCTTACCTGCTATTTTCTMAAAAAAAMCCCCAAAAAAACGAAAAAAAGCAAGAACCAAAGCAYACCTTTAAAAACAATTTATAATACATTTTAAATTCCCAAACACATTAACCTCAGAGTTTGATGCTGAAAAAATGTCCCGTGGATATTTTTTCTGAAGGCTTACATTTCTACATGCTCAGGCTGCAGCACATTAATACAACTGAGGTTGTATACAGCTTTTTGATCGAATTTATTAGTGTGTTCAATCTTATAACTTATATTACCTACTAGCATTTGATTTTTTGTCCACAAACATGTATAAAACTTTCTCCATACTAGAACATATCCTAAGTCCTTTCCTTAGTAAAAAAGTCATAAAAATATTTTTAAATGGGAAAAAAATCTAACTTTATCACACTCATTTGAATTGTATCCGAACTGTTGTTACTAACCACATTTAAGTAAAAGACTAAAGAGTGAGATGAACTTGCTTTTTGGTTTAGAAGTTAATTCCAGCACTTAGTTCAGCTGTTATTTCCTGGTTTTGTATTTGKTTGTAATTTAATAGTATTAAACCATAATTCCTCTAATTCTTACCCTGCATATGATGCACGCACAACTATAGCACATAAGCAATAAAAGACCTTGATTCAAAATTTGAGCTGATGTAGATTTGCCTAAACACAATTGACATATGATGTTTCTTCCAATTCTCTCTTGCCCCAACAGAAATTCTTCTGCAGGATTGATGATACTCACCTTCAGTGACTGACACTAGCTGGTTTGTCTTCTGAAGATCACCCTGTATTAAGAAAGATGAGCTCCTCCTGAAAAAAAAAGGGTWAGACCAGGGACTAATTTTGCGCCTCTGAATCTCTCTTTGACTGAATTTGTTTTCTCCCGCTCTCTCTTAATTGATCATGGTTTCCTAACTAAGCCATTTAAGTTAAATGCCAAGGGCATGTAGCATGCACACTTCAGATTAACTTTCTCATTAAAACATTAGAGGACAAAGGCTCAAGGAGAATTTGCAATCAATATTCCATATTGTCTTTTACAATTCCTTCCTTCAGCGACCATTCCTGGCACTGTATTCATTTGCAGATCCTTTTACACAAAGGTAACATGAGACATGTAGACCTGCGTAAAACTCGGTTTCACCAAAGAGTGGTGTTTGTTTCTAAAACAGTAATCATTTTATACAGCACAAGCTGAAAGTGAATGTGGTAATAGTTTATTAGAGAAAATTCTGAAACTTCAATGGTCTTTTTAGTCATTCTATACTCTAGTAATGTTTCAGGGAGGATTTTCTCCTGGCAAAGGCTCTATAATTTAAAATAAGTGAAGACATCAGGATGTGTATCATTAATTGTTAATTCTACTCACCTAACTTTATTGGTTTCCTACAGAGTAGTTAATTAACAATGATCTGTAGACAGATTTTTTTAGAATACCTATAAACAAAAGAAAACTGAGGTACTTTATGAGATGGTTCCCACACCATCTGCTACACTGCTTTGAATGAAATGACAGTAAGAAAGAGTTCAACAGAAATGATGTAGCAGATGACCTTGACGTAAAATGATGACATTTATGCCTTATTTTTGTTTTCTTTTTACTTACTACTGAAAAGAACACAAGAAGTTAAKCCCCAAATTCTATTAGAATATGGTAAAATTATTTTGATCTATGAAGTATACTAGAAGGAAAGTCTCAAAAATGCATTTTGTAAATCCACTGCTATGTAAGGGGGCAAAAAACCGGCATCCTAGATTAATAGGAATGATTGAAAACACCATGTTAGTGAACATCTCCCTTTATCCTTCTTTCAACCTTATCTAAGGTTGGCTTTTTAGCTGTCCTCCCAAATAAGCATACCTTTACTGGTGCAAGAATCTTCTGTTTCTTAATCCAGTGTTCTTTCCTCTACGTCTTCCTGAAATTGTCAGTGAGCTTCATCTTAATCAGACACTTCACCTAACTTTTGACTTAATGTTTGGGAACCAAATGAATAGTACCTAAAAATATATCTATTTTGCAAGTCATTGCTTTCTTTCCTTCGGGACATGAGAAGTATCTCAGCGACCTGTTCCCAAAATTCTCTGTAATTTGTATGGTTCCAGTGCGATGCTCCCTCTATTAAAGATTCAGTTTATTCCCAGCAACTGGATTAACAACCTTCAAATAGTCTTTTCAYAAAATTAGACCTCACAAGTCATTACGATTTACAAATGAAACCTGAAAAATTACTTGCAAGGGAAGAATAAATAAATGAATAAATAAATAAAATAAGTTATTATGCTACTGTAGAGGAACTTGAATCAGATCGATTGTAACATAAACATTAGTTGAATTTTTTACATTAGAACAGAAACTTTCCTTTATTATTGCCCTTTGCAACACTATCAGCAGTAAATTTGTTTCAGTTGCTAGACAGTTAGGTGCATTCCAGGTCTCTCTAAACATTACCTCCCATTACAAAACTCTTTCATCTTATTTTGTAGACAGAATGCCAATGTATTTTACACCTGATTCTGCATTGTACAGCATAATTCATGGTGGAGTAAGAGCAACCTGCTTATGAAATKCAAGTTGCAGAATCAGCTACTAAACTATTTTGCAGTTCCCAAGATAAACAGAGGCAAAAAGAAAGTGATAAAATGGTACTGGGGAGAATGTGGTTGTATTTATTTCCATGATGTAGTGACATGTGATAGGACACTGTAGGATAAATTCTGTAAAAACAGTATGTGCTGAAAGAATTGGGAAAAATGATAAAGTCAGACTGCATTATGAAACAAACCTTCCCTTATAAATACTATTAGAACCTAATCTAAGTAATTTCCTTCTAGTGGTAATACTTTTACTTTGGGAAGATGAGACTCTTTTCACACATATTTTTTTCTTATTATTAGAAAAAAAAATAGGTGAGGGGATCTAGAGGGAATGGGAATGTGTTTCCTTCTAATTCAAAGTGGAAAAGATAACAGAAGAAAAAGGTCATAAAGCTCGGTTTGCCATCAGTTGCTTGGATGTGAATATTTATAAAAATGGTTGAGAAAAAGTTCTAATAGGAAATGGGAAAAATGATGGGGGAATGAGCCTTCTTTCTTCATAAACATCTAACTAAATTGTGTGGAATTTATGCTAAGAACAACTGAATCTGCAAATATAATATATAATTTATGTTTGGTTTATGTTGGCAGTTTATTATCCACCTAAAGTGAGCTGAAAAGATAAGCCTTCAATTTTTTTTTTTTTTTTTATCCCGCAAGTCAGTTGTTAAGAAAAAAAATCTTATGTATTATGACTGGCTTCAGGGATGTAGTTTTTGCCTCTCAGAGGATGAATATATGAGCTCTTATTTTTAGAATCAGCAAACCATTCTGGATATCAGTCATGGGATTCTGCAGCATTTGGACCTTCGGATGGCCATTACAGTTCATTTCCAGTTATGAAGAATCAGCTTGTGAAGATCATATATAAGCTCTTAAAATAAGCTAACTATTAGAAAACTCTAGGCAGYTATGTTTTAGGAATTTGATCTTTGCCTAACAGCAGGATATAGTATGACYCAGACAAAGCAATTTCAGTTTTCTACAGGTATGCCTGGGGAAAAAAGTGYGTAGGCATCTACCAGTAGAGATACCTACAGTAACTGTCTGCTATCACTACTGAACTTATAGATTAGAATTTACCACGTCTCAAAAAGGTGTCAGACAGTGCCAATAGGTGACATGACAAAGTCCTTGGCCTTCAATTTCTAGCATACTGCTACGTAAGTCATGGGAGTATGCTAGAGTAAGCATACAGACTTCAGCCCTTGCTTCAAAAGACACACTTATTTCTGTAAAAGATCAACAGACMCAATAACTACTACTGTCTTACTAGAGAATATCTAAAAAAGCAAAACAAGAAAACCAAAACCAGTTTCATTCTTAAAACAAAAAAATTGTTAAGAACATCAGGGAMGTCCTGAAAACTGATTTCTAGGATAAATCTTGAGTTGAGACTTTTTACTTTCATAATGAAGTGACAATAAAGGATGCCCTAGGGGGAAAGTTGAACAATACTAAAATGTTCCATGAGTATTCATACCATTTATACATCTTACTACAACAATAAGAAAGGACAGTGCAGAGCCTGAGTAAATACAAAGTGGGAGTCTAAGACAAGGCATGACACTTGCCCATGAACTGGTATTTTCATATATAGYCAGAAAATTAGCTGCAAGATACCATAAGAAGTCCACATCCTAAACTGAAAATGGAGAATAGCTTGACATAGCCAGTGAGGATGAAGCTAAGAAGATCTGTGAGGAAATTTACAGGTTTTTTAAGGTCAGGAGAATGATTATAATCATTTGTGTCTTCTGCATGACCCAGAGACAGAATGTCATCCTGATAATTCTAGCATCAAGCCCAATAACAAAGAGAAAACAACTCTTTTGCATCTCTTTTACATGTATGATCCATCTTGATCTTAACCTTAAAGGTTTCAGCAATGGAAATTTTGTCACATTGCTGGAGTTATTTATGTATTTTTACAACACTGTTTCTCTATGCTTTTACTAAAATCTATTAAATGTTCAGTCTGGAAAGGGTAATCACATGACCATTTCTTGGCAAGGTTGGAGAAACAATGATAAGATACAGAAACCCCAACAGAAGTCCCAACAATCAAAGATGTCACATTAAGAAATTAATTAAACATTAACCTAGATCAAGAAAAAAAGAAAAATAATGGAACATAGGCCATAACCTTCTTAGCAAATAATGCAGCCTTCGTTCATGGAATAGTTGAGAGATTAAAACACTGACACATGTGACCTAATCTTCTGTACACGACTAGCTATTTAGATCATAACACAGTGATAGGACCATGAACTCAGAGCAGCTAGAGCCGCCCTAAACCATGAAAAAGAAGCACCTACAAGGATTCTACCAATAGGCATAGAAGAATAAAGAGACAAGACAGTTGCAATAAAACATTTAAGAATATGAAAGGTACAGTCCATTATTTACCTAGCTAAAGACTTTCCAAGGAATAGAAACATCAAAAGGAGCCAGATGGAAAAAGACAACCTAAAAAGATGCATTAATGGAGTATCAACGAGAAAAAAAAAAAAAAAAAAAATCTGGAAATAGTGTACTACAAAACAAACAATTCTAACAATTCTGACAGAAATACAGAAATGTAGTCTTTTTCCTTGTAATGCCATAGAACTGCTGGAAGTGTCAAGCTGCATATTTTTGCTTTAAACTTCACAACGCCTTCCTGAAAAAGAAAAAAACATTCCTTTCATTCATCTGACTTACTTAAATACTTAACTGCTGCCAAAGAGTCAGACACAGGTCAAAAGTAACTGCAGTGCTCTTGAAAGTATTTCTGCAGYGCTTTTGAATGTATTTCATTGGAATGTTAATAGGCCAGAAAGAACACTTAACAAGAGAAAAAGGGTAGCCTCATTGCTATTTTAGCATGAAGAGTTCAATAATATTCATTTTATTGAAGTCTTTTTTCATGGAAATATTTCTTTTTTTTTTTTTTTTTTTATAACTGAATCCTGACAGCTGTGAAGGATGTGGAGGGAACAAAAGACTTTTAGTCTTCTCTAAATGTTGATAAAACTCTTAAGAGCCTGATGAATCTAAGACAGATGAGACAATCATCTGGAACACTCTTATGTGAGAAGAGAAGCAGTAACAAGTATGGCACAGATCCTCAGATCCTACTTTCTATAGGGGAAGTGGCACTGCAGGGGAGAAGGAATAAAGGAATGACAGAGACTGAAACTAAGGGCAGATGTAATGAGGGAGAAGTTGAGACTAAGACCTAAGGCAGATAATCACCAGGACAAAGAAGGGAAGTAGGATTTTATAACAGTCTCCTGGTAACAGCTTTACAGAAGTCAGCTGTTGCTTGAATCTTTATCTTTGTAATTATAACATACAACAGATCTGACAAAGATAACTTGTAATCATCTGCAAGTAACATAGAAAAACAGAAAATTTTATTTTTATCATAACGGTATTAAAATGGTACTTGGTTCATAGTATCTTTTTTAAACTTTAAGAGTAATGGACTGCTCTAGAATGAAATGATGTGACTCAGGTTGATGTGTGGACCCATTTTAGTGATGTGCACCGCTTAATAGATAGGCCCATGCACAGAAGAATATCCTGCCTTTGAAATATCATTGTTGTGCAGTAATGACTCTCTTCTTCCTTCAAAATCCTGACAGGATTCCTGCAAATTAACTATCCTTTGTCTTAGAAGTTGAGACCTCCATGACATAGTGCTAGGCAAGGCTCCCTATTCCCCGTAATTGAGGTGCACAGAATTTTGGCATTCTTTGTACACTATACTAGGAGAAAATAGAAAAGATAATGGTATGAGAAGAGACATACCAGAGGGGAAAATTCTTCAATCTGTGCTACCCTAGGGTACAGTACATGTCTCCTGTAACACAATCTGCCACTATATCTAGCTGTAGAGACATCATATGTCTTCTACTAGGTAGATATGTTGGATATGGGCTCCTTCTTCAAAGATACCAACTTCATACACCATAAGTGTAGGAAGCAGAATATGAAGTGGCCTTCTGACCATGGACCATTCACTTCTCCACAGTGATCATGGGTCAGGGAGTATGATGGGATACACCCTATCCCCATCTATAGGCTGACATCATACAGTGCGGTATCAACTGTTCTGGAAAGAAACAGAGAGAATGTTGAACTAGTGGTTGGAGCTTAATAAAATGAATGTAGTTAAGAAAAATCAGAGAAAAGATGGAAGATGAAGACTAATTGAATAAGAAAACTTTGGAATATAAGGAAGAAATAAAGAAAAAATCGAAATAATAACCTTAAGCTGATATAACTTTACATTCCTTGTGAAGAACAAAGGAAATTAAATCTCTGAAACAGAGAACTATGAATCAAGCAGTCTTTGTACAAGCACTTTTAGATTGAAAGCTAAACTACCCTTTGATTAGGCATTTGAGATCCAGCAACAGAAAGTTTGTTTATTTTTCAGCTAAAAAGTAGAAGTAGACAGAGAAGCTTGAAGCACACTCACTACACTTGTAACAAATAAATATGGTAAAGGTTGTATGATCTAAAGGTGGAGCACTAGTATCTGTGACTGGTGATCTAGAGGAAAGTCTCTGAAGGAGAACTAAAATATAGAATCCTTGCTTTTACAAAAAAAAAAAAATAAATACAGAACACACTCTATAGCTCACTTGATATTTTAGAGATTTCATTTTTTTAAATATATTTTCACATGAAAAGAATGGCTATAATTTAGCCATTTCTAATTAAAAGTAGATGACAACATTTATTTCTTGCAGAGCTGAACCTCCTCCCAAAATGTTGAGGTGATGCCTGTTGCTAGGCATGACCCAGAAGAAAATAAATATCAAATGAGTGTGAATGAACGAGAGCTGAATAATTTTAAAGGCAAATGTACACCCTGTCACATATTGATTGATACAAGGATTAAAACCTCCTTACAATATTGTATATAATTTCTTGGTTCCTGTAATATAAAACAGAATCAAAATTACACCTAAAAATTTGCTTTTCTCACCAGTTGTCACTCAAAAACATAACCTTCAAAMTTTTCAATTCTATTATCAATTAATTCTGTCAAATATTATTCATTTTTAAAGAAACAAAATTTTGTTTAAATTCAAAGATATTTACCCTGCACTACCTTGCTATGGATGAATTCACACTAACAGGTTCCAGAGAAGAGTTATGTATTTCTTCCTGTTGCTTTTCCCTACAGAACTTAATAACTTTTCTTGCTAAGAACTGCTGATGATCCTTTCACACATTTATACACATTATGTATTTATACATACAGACACTCATGACACATAGACTTATGCAGCAATGCTTACCATTTTATTTTGCAGCTTACTTTTTTTTTATCTTTAGAGNACCCCAACATCGCCTGCGCTCACGGCTGGGGCCAGGCTACATGAAGCAGCAGTAGCAAAACAACACCCTCTGAGTTCTCAAAAGAAACACCAAAAAAAAAAAAAAAATCAATTCCTTTTGAATGTATTTCATTGCAGAGATAAAAGGCCAGAAAGAAAAATGAACAACAAAAAAAAGGTAGCCTCATTGCTATTTTAGCATGAAGAGTTCAAAAATATTTCTTTTTTTTTTTTTTTTTTTTTAACTGAATCCTGACAGCTGTGAAGGATGTGGAGGGAACAAAAGACTTTTAGTCTTCTCTAAATGTTGATAAAACTCTTAAGAGCCTGATGAATCTAAGACAGATGAGACAATCATCTGGAACACTCTTATGTGAGAAGAGAAGCAGTAACAAGTATGGCACAGATCCTCAGATCCTACTTTCTATAGGGGAAGTGGCACTGCAGGGGAGAAGGAATAAAGGAATGACAGAGACTGAAACTAAGGGCAGATGTAATGAGGGAGAAGTTGAGATAACTAAGACCTAAGGCAGATAATCACCAGGACAAAGAAGGGAAGTAGGATTTTATAACAGTCTCCTGGTAACAGCTTTACAGAAGTCAGCTGTTGCTTGAATCTTTATCTTTGTAATTATAACATACAACAGATCTGACAAAGATAACTTGTAATCATCTGCAAGTAACATAGAAAAACAGAAAATTTTATTTTTATCATAACGGTATTAAAATGGTACTTGGTTCACTGAATAGTATCTTTTTTAAACTTTAAGAGTAATGGACTGCTCTAGAATGAAATGATGTGACTCAGGTTGATGTGTGGACCCATTTTAGTGATGTGCACCGCTTAATAGATAGGCCCATGCACAGAAGAATATCCTGCCTTTGAAATATCATTGTTGTGCAGTAATGACTCTCTTCTTCCTTCAAAATCCTGACAGGATTCCTGCAAATTAACTATCCTTTGTCTTAGAAGTTGAGACCTCCATGACATAGTGCTAGGCAAGGCTCCCTATTCCCCGTAATTGAGGTGCACAGAATTTTGGCATTCTTTGTACACTATACTAGGAGAAAATAGAAAAGATAATGGTATGAGAAGAGACATACCAGAGGGGAAAATTCTTCAATCTGTGCTACCCTAGGGTACAGTACATGTCTCCTGTAACACAATCTGCCACTATATCTAGCTGTAGAGACATCATATGTCTTCTACTAGGTAGATATGTTGGATATGGGCTCCTTCTTCAAAGATACCAACTTCATACACCATAAGTGTAGGAAGCAGAATATGAAGTGGCCTTCTGACCATGGACCATTCACTTCTCCACAGTGATCATGGGTCAGGGAGTATGATGGGATACACCCTATCCCCATCTATAGGCTGACATCATACAGTGCGGTATCAACTGTTCTGGAAAGAAACAGAGAGAATGTTGAACTAGTGGTTGGAGCTTAATAAAATGAATGTAGTTAAGAAAAATCAGAGAAAAGATGGAAGATGAAGACTAATTGAATAAGAAAACTTTGGAATATAAGGAAGAAATAAAGAAAAAATCGAAATAATAACCTTAAGCTGATATAACTTTACATTCCTTGTGAAGAACAAAGGAAATTAAATCTCTGAAACAGAGAACTATGAATCAAGCAGTCTTTGTACAAGCACTTTTAGATTGAAAGCTAAACTACCCTTTGATTAGGCATTTGAGATCCAGCAACAGAAAGTTTGTTTATTTTTCAGCTAAAAAGTAGAAGTAGACAGAGAAGCTTGAAGCACACTCACTACACTTGTAACAAATAAATATGGTAAAGGTTGTATGATCTAAAGGTGGAGCACTAGTATCTGTGACTGGTGATCTAGAGGAAAGTCTCTGAAGGAGAACTAAAATATAGAATCCTTGCTTTTACAAAAAAAAAAATAAATACAGAACACACTCTATAGCTCACTTGATATTTTAGAGATTTCATTTTTTTAAATATATTTTCACATGAAAAGAATGGCTATAATTTAGCCATTTCTAATTAAAAGTAGATGACAACATTTATTTCTTGCAGAGCTGAACCTCCTCCCAAAATGTTGAGGTGATGCCTGTTGCTAGGCATGACCCAGAAGAAAATAAATATCAAATGAGTGTGAATGAACGAGAGCTGAATAATTTTAAAGGCAAATGTACACCCTGTCACATATTGATTGATACAAGGATTAAAACCTCCTTACAATATTGTATATAATTTCTTGGTTCCTGTAATATAAAACAGAATCAAAATTACACCTAAAAATTTGCTTTTCTCACCAGTTGTCACTCAAAAACATAACCTTCAAACTTTTCAATTCTATTATCAATTAATTCTGTCAAATATTATTCATTTTTAAAGAAACAAAATTTTGTTTAAATTCAAAGATATTTACCCTGCACTACCTTGCTATGGATGAATTCACACTAACAGGTTCCAGAGAAGAGTTATGTATTTCTTCCTGTTGCTTTTCCCTACAGAACTTAATAACTTTTCTTGCTAAGAACTGCTGATGATCCTTTCACACATTTATACACATTATGTATTTATACATACAGACACTCATGACACATAGACTTATGCAGCAATGCTTACCATTTTATTTTGCAGCTTACTTTTTTTTTATCTTTAGAGRAGAAAAAAGTGCAAGATTATACAGTTTAGAACATCTCGATACCAATGAAAGTATTCAAAAATGTGATTACAATTTTCTTGTATCTTAATAGCATTTAGGTTTTGTAGCCTCATAGTGAAGCATAAAAATATAAACAAAGAATGTTCCCTAAAGGGCTCACAATCTATTCTGCCTTTGGTATTTTTCTGAATTCATTTTCATAAATACATAAAAATAACAAAACATAATTCCTGTTGAAAAAAATATGGCATATTTTCTGTTATTTATCAAGAATTACAATCTCTGACATAACAGAGAAGGCAGACTTGTCTTTTGTACTTGAAATACAGGAGGGACTTGTGTGTTTAATTGCCATTGCTTACAGCATATTATTTCCAAGGCAGAACGATCTGAGAGGCAGTAACATAAGCCCTGTGATTCTACATGGATTTTCCCCACACAGTGAAGAAATAGGTGGATCTGGCTAGAGACAACTTTGGACTAGTTCTGCTAAGGTAATGACTTGTCTAACTTCTACTGATTTCCCGYAGCATTAAGAGTGGACTTCATAAGAAGTGGACTTTAGAGTGCAACGCCACTCTGAAAAAATCTTCCTAATAGACAGCCTCCAAATACATTCCAAGCTAAAAGAGCTAAGAGCATTTATTACATATTTTGTTGAAAGATGTTAAGTTAGTTTTAAAACAATGCCACCCACAGAAATAACTAGAAAATATCAAATGTCGTGCTGTATTTTACACTACTATTGCTGACATGCTACAGAAAGAAGCAATGCATTCATTATCTTGCCATGCCAGTGATCCAATCCATTTATTTTGTACTGTTACTATTTTATGCAGRGAAGTCTGATTTAATAATACAAAAAATAAGTCCAAGTTATAAATAACAGTTATATTATTAATAAGTCCAAGGTAGTTATGACAACAGTATTACTTAGTAAACCACTGCTTATCTTCCTCGGGGTGTCAAAAATGTTTTGTTACTCCTCAAACAAGATAAACTTTGACAACAAGATATTACAGTAATTACTAAGTAGTCACTGCTCTTAAAGATCTTTAAAGTTAAATACAAACAAGCTATCATTACAAACACTAACACATAAAAAAGGATGATCAACATTTAGGGAATTTCAAGAGTGAAGAGTATTAGAATGTAGTTAATGGAATTCAAAGTATGTATCTCCATATGCTTAAAAATTAGGTAACTCTTCCTTCAAGTCTCTAAAGTAATACTCAACCCATAGTTCTGGCTTACAGTTTCTCCTTCCTCATTGCATATTTTCAGTACACAAGTATTTTAGTTGCTATTGATTTGTATTCCAGCAATATTAAGTTAGTTTTGTTAGGTACATAGAAAAATAGGTTGGTTGTGTTAGAGTTCCAGTTAAAAGTGCAAAGCTTTTCATGAGAACTTCATAGTACATACCCAGGTATGGAATGTTTTAATAAACAACCACTACTTTCCAGTTTCRTGTTGAGGAAAATATAACACCAAGTGAAGAAACTGCATAGAAGTATTGAAGTGATAATGCCACAYGCAGTTTTCAGTAGCATTTATTTTTCAGATCTCCTTGCCCATTTTTTCTGGGATCTTCCTTGCGAGTTCTTTAATTCSCATTTACTACAGGAAACCTCAGGACTTTCACTCTTTTGCCTTTGGMATTTGCTTTACCAGCATTTTACAAGAGCACTCTCCTGCTATTTCATAAATCTATCGAAGTTACCAGGATTTTGCAAAATGAGACCCAGACACTTCTATGGAGGCTAGTAGGTAAGAGTCCGTGCTCCATACACCACGCTAAACAAGCTGCCAGGCAGCAGACATTGGTTGGTAACCTTCAAACATCCAATGACAAAAACAGCCTAGCTCTGTTCGGAATTCTACTGTGTTTTGTTGAACATCAGTGTTGACTGCATATCTGGAAATGACTTTTGTCTTCATAAACTCTATGTATTTTTTTTTCTACTTGCTTCTTCCCTTTACTTAACATCACATGTACATTTCTTCTTATTACAGTTGTAATACAGACAGCAAAAGAGCAGTCCAAAGTTAATTAAAGCCAATAGACAAAAGACTGAAGCCTAAATGGGAGTTAGATGTTTGAACATTTATATAAAACATTATGACCATATTAGGATAGCCATATTGTTTCTACAAAAAATTAAACAAATACTAATGCATGGTAAATTAATTTATGGATAAATTTTKGGGTAGTCTGCTAGTCCAATAAACCTAAAATTCTCATAATAAAATCCCATAATGTAATCTTGCCAATCAACTGCAAGTCTGTTTTCCCTCCTCACATGTATGCCTCCTCTTGATATTAATAGGACTACCTTACATAAACCTATAAACAAATAAGCATTTGTGGAGAAATGTTAAACAATATTTTCTTTCTCTGGAAAGGATTATTAATTTTCATGTTCAATTATTTTCCAGTACTTGTAAGCAAGAATTTCCAATAGACTTAACAGAGTGCATTAGAGGCACTGCATTTTGTGATAACAAATTACTACTTCATGCAAAAATAAGACAGTTTGTCATGAACAATGGCTTGGCCAATAGACATAAATTTTAATGATAGACAGATAAAAGCAGGCAGAGTGCAGTGTCATTCCTAATACAGTAATACAGGCATTCTCTTGCATAACAGCTCTCATTATGTAATTTCCAGTGGCAATGTAATTTATCTACTGTAATTTGCAGACACATTTAAAACTAAATGCAATTAATATTTTATGCAGCTTTTTATTTTTATTTTTTTCAAAACCAGATTCTATTTTCTATGACCATGTCCCACAAATGAATTTTCTTCCTTTCATCTTTCTGGTTAATAAATCAAGGAGAATATATACATAATGATTAATGTTAATAACTGTCTTGCAATAGTATTGTGATGTACTGCACTATATGTCCTCCTGAAATTAAATCTAAACTCTTTTACACTTCTTTAATAGACGAGTGGTAGTAAACATCACAACATATATGCCGAGGGGAATAGCAGAGAAACATACAAAATGTGTTTCATCTTTTTGCGTATTGTCTTAATTTATAAAATAGCTCACACTTTATTTTCTTAAAGCCTTTTAATTCAATATTCAATTTGCATGCAAATTGAAATGTTTCAAAATGCAATACATTTAGATGTGCATCTTCATTTCTGCAATTTCCCTCTCCTTTCCTTCCATATCTATACAAATTCTTCCTAATAAGATTATTTTAACAACTTGCATGAAGCAGTTTATTGTAATTTTCCTCTTTTGTAAATAATTGTGTAGATTCTTTTTAAACAGATAACCATCCTTTCACTGTAAAGAATCCACCAGCTCCTGTGGCTGCTCAGCAGACAAATTTAAATAAGTGGCACGGTTTTATTAAATGATACRCCTGGAAGGCGTCTATCTTTTTATAAGAATAAGCATTAGAAACAAATTTTGAGAAAAACTAACAAACACTTTCCTTTGTGCACCAATAAATGACCAGCCTCTTCTCAGTTGAGAATCTTATTTTTTGTTCATTAAAAACATTCAGAAACATAAACACTTTCAGCACTTTCAAAAGTGAAACCAAAATGTATTAGAAACATAATTAGTTTAATAATTAGACTAGGTTTCAAGCACTTTTTATCCAACCAGAACATGAAAGCTCAATTTCCAGATCCAGGCTATGATGGATATGATTCCCTATGTGGAAAGAGACCACTGTAAAACTGTCTTTTTTTTCCTATTTTCCCTGTACTTCAAAGAAGCATCTCTCTAGTGCATTTCATACATTTTAAATAACTTTCCTTCTTTTTCTAGCAGAACGAAGACTTATGGAGAAAACATTCAGGTCAGGAAGTGATAAAATATTATTTACTACCCAGTCAGCTATATGAGCCCTAGAGTGCCTGTAATTTATTAAGCATCCCAAGAAGATGGTGTGTGTAGGACAGTAGGACAAACACTGGAAACTGAAATGGTTAAAAATGAAACTGTAATTAGGCAAGAATTCCCTACTGCACAGGCATAAAGAGCTCTCACACTACTGCTCAAAACTGTCGATACAGAATAGGTTTGATAGTGAGACTTGGTGGGGAGTAGAAAAAGAAAAGAAAAAAAAAAAAAAGAAAGGAAATCATATCTACTTTAACTTTTTAAATCAACATCTATTTTAAAGTATTACTGAAGAAGAACAGCAATATTCTGTTTTCCAACGTCTAGAAGAAAATCAAGTTTGATTAAGACAAATAATTGAGACTTTAGATTTTCAAAGACCAACTGTAATGGTTGACACTAAGTGGAAAATTGTGAACCACTGAGAACTGGAATAATTGTGTCTGTGACAATGAGAAATAGAAAAAAAAAAGAACACCCCCAGAGATCATGCATAAAGCAGAAYTGCAGTCCACGTCCTTTTACCTTTGAAAGTCCACTGTCCCAATGCACTATTTATGTATTTTAATATAACTTGTCTAACTTCTCTTACTTCAGCAGACTATACATCCCTCACAGGCAACTGCCTTAATAACCAAACTATAGAACCAAGTTTGCTCACTTTCTCTCAGGCCTTAAATGAATRTATAATTATACTTGGAGAATCCAGCTAAGAACTGAAAACAGCCCTCCTCAGAATATCTTGAGAACATATGGCAGATGAGTTATGTATTCCATCAGGAGGAAACAAGGCTGACTTTTGGTTTCTTACATCCTGATGAATGATTCAAATGCTGTGACACTGACAAAAAAGGAGGATCCAGACTTGAACTGCAGCTGATCTAGTAGGTGTCCTCCAAGAACATTTACAAGAGCCAAAGAGTTTACATCTGATCTAGTGCCTGCTTAATAGTAACTTACTGTGACCCAGCTGCCTGCTGCTAGAAACCACCATACTTAGGAGGTAACTTATAAGCACCAGAGCTGACAAACCTTCAGGATTAAGTGCAGCTGAGCAGATTTGGGACAATTATGTTTTGTGTGCAAGTGCTGACACTGGCAGTTGGGCAGCACTCGTAGGTTTAAATCCCATTTCAGATTTAGTACAAGATTCTATAGCTCACCTCTGAAACTAGCCCAGGGTGTTTTATTCTTCAAATAATGTGCTTAGACAAATTGTAACCCCAATATCTGAACTGCACTGTGCAGGGGCAATTTTAAATTTTCATTTAAAAAATAGTGATTGTTTAAAAATGTATGACAACACCTACAGTAAGAATATTCTAAAGCCACATACTGCTTTTTAAGAAAATGCTAAGAGTATTGCTTTTATCACATCGACTAGGAGAAAGTGAATCTCAGAAAAAAAAGTGACAGGAAAATGAATACAAGTCTTGTTGGAAAGCATCAATAAAACAGCTGCAGTAGCAAGACAGTGACCAAGACAGTTTAAACATACAACATAGTTTACTTATATGAGCAAAGCATGGTTTTATCAGTGTGTCTAGGCTGAGATTATTTCTTCCTAAAATTTTTACTTACTAATCACAAGAAAAATGGTTGTTAGAGTGTGCCCAGTGTRGGAGGTAAGGAGGTGGAATATATTTACAAGAGTTTTGCTAAGGAAATCCATGATTTAGAGTATTTCCCAGCACAGGAATAACATCAGTCTTTTTTTGAACTAGGAAAGAATCATAGCAGCAGTTTTCAGAGTGGATGGGAAAAGTCAATAGAGACTGAATTCACTAATGAGGGACATGGCAAAASAGGGGTGGATGTAGGAAGCAGGGAAGGGACCATAGATTAGAAAATAACTGAATGAGGTAGGTGGTTTTTTTCCTGCAGGATAAGAGGCAGAAGGCAATTCTGAGGGATGAAAGAAACAGAAAGCAATGCTGGTGCTAGCAGATGAAAGAAAAGTAGAAATTACTTATCTCCTCTCAAAGTGAATCTTTCAGAGAGAGGAATATAGAACATAGCGTGCCATACTTCCAACGCTTCCAGAGAAAAAAGGATAAGTAGATTAGGGAAGTGAGGGTCATGATAAAGGTCATCTTTTGCTGATGCATAAGGTCAGCTTTTAAAAATATTTTAGCCACAGAGATCTATGGAAATGAGGCAGCTGAGTTTTGAACATTCAGTTGTTACTTTGGCATTCCAGACACTGCTCTTCCAGCTCATCCTAGTCTTGTTTTTGGTGAAACACTCCCCTCAGCCTCTCTCTGGATGGAGGGTGGAATCATATTATTTCAGCATGAAAACAGACTTGGCTGCACTGTGCACGTGACAACCGCTGTTTCCTCTGCTCACCACAGTTGGAGAGTCACAGAATATTTGAGGTTAGAAAGCACCTCTGGAGAKTCTCTAGTGCAACCCACTGCTCAAAGCAATGTCAGCCAGAGCAGGCTGCCCACAACTGCAGGCTGCCCAGTCACAGTTTGAATATCTAGAAGGATGGAGACTTCACCGCCTCTCTGAGCAAACTGTTCCACTGTTTGATTACTCTTAGAGGCAAAGTGTTTTCTTGTGTTTAAATGGATTTTCTTGCATTTCAGTTTGTGTGTGTTGCTTCTGGTCCACTGACTGAATGCTACCAAGAGGAGACTGGTTCCATCTTCTTTTGAGCAAGCGCTCAAACCCCCAACCATCCTGCTCGTTTATCAACACCTGTCTTGCTTTAAAGGCTACAAAACCAGATACAGTGTTCTAGATATCTATAAACCCACTACACAAACCATATACCAATATTAAAAAACCTAACAGTGTAACGCCTAACACCTACACTCTTACAAACTCATATACAGGTCAAATAATGGCTATACTGAGGCTTTACACATCTTCTGTTAACACCGTTCAATATAGCACGCAAGACATGTCACTTAACAGAACTGTCTTCTCCATTATCACTTCAGATGTCTCCGCTGTCCTGCAGCAGGAAAGGATTGTTTAGCGAAGACACTGTGGTAAGTTCTTTAAAAGCACTTACCACAAACATATTATTTCTATACTTTATTCCATTACTGACATAAATATATGCATAAACAGAAAAGTAAAATCATCTTCCCACCAGTAAACAKATATTCATGAAGATACGTTAACAGCAAACACTAAAACATATATTCATGACATTTAGCAGCGAACACTAAGACACCATATACGGAAGAACAATATAATAGAGAATTTAAATGAGCTTTAAATTATATATATTAGTACATAGTGCTTAGAATATACATTTAGAAAAATTAAATAATGTTACTTTGCTCCTAATGTTCTTGTATTATGTACTGCAAGTATCCAGAATTCCAGTTAGTGTATTTCTCCAATCTGATACAATACAAATATGAATTTTAGTTCTTGACTGAGGAAGAAATCCATAACTTTTCTTCTCAAATACATTTTTTTTTTGAAATTTTAGGATGAAATATTATGAAAAATTTGATCCACCTAGATATACTAGGAAAAACTCCCCATACTATAACTTAATGACCAGAAAAGAAGATAAAAGAGATGAAATTACACACAAAGTACATTAAGTTACTTTTTCTACTATACTTATAATAATAATTTAAAAGAAATCTCAAAAGAGATTTTTCACACATTTATTTCAGTGCATCCTTATTATCTAAGCAGTCAGACATGACTAAGTTCCTACACTGAGATCGTAGTTTCTGAGTACTGAGTAAAATTCACAGTGATTAATTTTATTGGATATGTCCATACTGCAGGTAAGTACCAATTTCTGTGTTCCATTTTTACRGCAGATTTTGTCACTATGGCCCACTGAACACTGTTTAACATGTAACACACAGTCGCATAGTGCCTTTGTCTTACTGAGCGAACACACGGCAACAACGAGGTTCAACAACACCACACAAATGCTAGATGACTAATTGACCTGAGATTTGACAGCATATGGTTGTGGAGCAAGGAAAGGGAAGCTCTACATCATGGTATTTTATGTATGCATGACTCAGTATCCTCTTCTAAAAATCAGGGATTGTATTCCAGGAAGGAGTGAAACAACACAAGAAGACAGTAGGACTACAGGCATTTTTTTAAAAGCAAACTTTGGCATAAGAAAAGATACAACCGAGGTCAAAAGATAAATACAGTATTTATTAAAAAGCTTATTTAGGTACAAGTGTGGGGGAAAAGAAGAATAATCAAACATTCCAGAGACAATTAAGGACTCAGAAATAACCTGAATACTGAATATTGTCATGCCAAAGGAAATTTGCAATAGTTTTAAACATTCATTTTTATCTCACATCAGGAATGAATAAAAGAGGCTAAGAATGTGTAGACTTTAAATGAGGTGTTATACCTGATGCATCACTACAATGAAATGAATGCAGCACACTGCCACAGTTCAGCCACAAGGGAACCAGTGTGCTTTCAGGTGGATACCACTTTGCCAGAAAATCTACACCTAAAAGCAGGTGAAGGCATAATTCACCATCATGAAGCAAGACAGCAGCCAAGAAAAAAAAAAAAACCAAACCACACCTTGTATATGTCTGTATATATAGATACATATACACATATACGTGTATGTGTGTCTGTATATACATATGCATGTATGTATATGTGCACACACACAAAACCTACCAGCTTGAAACTTTTCATTGTGAGTATATGAAATTGAAATATTGAAAATGTCATTATTATTTTGAACAGCATTTTCATTTTCTTCTGAAAAAGTATTTCAGATTTAAAACTGATGGCCCCGTCTATTAAAACACATAATCCACATCAAAGTAATACCATGCAAAAATAGGATATGCAGTCATGACACAAATAACTGATAAAAGATATGTAGAAGGAGACTAACTATTTGAAATCTGAATAGAGAGTTTTTCAACCCCAGCCTATCTAAGAAATGGATATGCCAGTTACAGAAACACCCATCTAGATCAAGCCTGTATCAGCAAAAGGGTTTTACTGACTGTGGACTGACCCAATGTTGACAACTGGTTACTGCTCAAAAAAAACCAAATCTTTAATGGCTGATTTTTTCTTACATTTTCATTAATGAGAGGTACTAACTGAGACTCCTCTACTAAGCTGACAATACTCACAAAATTTGCAGGACCCTAAAGCCTTTTGCCTTTCTGTCAAAATGGACTGAAATTGACTGAATTAACACTTTTTAGGGGTTACAGATAGAGAACACAATTGGACAAGTTTTGTCACAATTTTAAGATTCAAGAGCATGCTCTGAATTTTACCAAAAGTATCCATGTCAAACGTGCTCTCACACTTAAATGGTAATATTCATCTGTCCTTAGATATCAAAACCAGAAAATATCGACTTTAAAGTTAGTCCTCTAGACTACCTTCACAGTAAATGGGAAGAAATAGTGTTTTAAGGTGAGCTGTGGCTTACCTGGCAGTAAAGGAGACATCTAAACTGATCGTCTGAGTCATGCTCCTGAACTTTTCTTGAAGTGCCTATGTAGATAACTAAATTTAGGCGAGAGACAAACCCCTTTGCAGATTCTTTTAGGTAGAGCCTATATTAGTTTATGCATGTAATAGGAATAGATTAGAAACAGAACTAATAGGTTAGTAGTAATAGAATAATAGTTTCTATATTTCAGTACAAAGAATTACAACTATAAAAATGCAAAATAATAATATGTTTTTTATAGTTAACGAATGTTTTAAAATGTAATCAGGAAAAAATAGGAAAAAATCATGAGAATTAAGATGTGTTTGAATTAATGAATCTTCATTTTAACAAACTTTGGATAACACATTTTGGAGTATTTCACAATTAGCAACACAATTGATCCAGTCTGCAAAACTGAGGTTTTAATTGCCAAATCTTTGAACTTCTGAATTTGTCTCAATTTGGACAAAAATGTGTCAAAAAATCTTAAGTTATCACAGGATTTAAAAAAAAAAAATATCCTTCAACTGCTCTATTTAACATATAATACAATTTAAATATTTTATTCCAGAAGTTGAATGTGAACTTCATTTTGAAAGTGAATATAACACTTCTATTAAGAAGAATCTCGTCTGAGAAGAAGCGAACTTCGAAGTTCAGTCATTCTGAACACATGCACTTTAACAACTAAAAAAACTCCAACCAGTAGACTTTAAGTTGCCTTAGATTAATATTTTAAAATTAAGGAAAAAAATTGTAACGTACTAGATATCTAAGCAGAAAAAATCTTAAAAATATCATCTCTCATATGAGAAAATGGATCATTTTTTTCCTATTTTCCTCTAGCAAAGTTACAATAGCTAATCACGGTAAGTTCAACTGTGTTAACAATGACTTACAGCATCCTCATGAAATTGAATTGTAGAGTTCTGTTCCTGAACTGTAAGAGACCCAAACTTTTTTCTCAACCCCCACTAAATCTCTTTGTGTGGCAAATACTAAACATTTAAATTAGCTTCAAAATGTCAGCAAGGTTATGATGCAGACTTCAGACCTTGTTTTGACTTCATTTCATAGGAGCTGTCAACCATTCCTTCAGAACAAAGTGGTATGGCTACGGGGGCCTTGTTTTCTCCAGCAAATCACAACTACAAAATGCAATGAGGGTAAGTTCAGATATTAAAATATTTATAAAATTCCAAAATTGACAGACGAATACTTTATAAAATGGCATTGAAGTGCTAACAAACAATGTTTCTGCAGGCAGGAAAATATGCGAGCTTCAACCAGGTACGCTTTTCTCATTTACTGATTCAGCAATGGTTTCCTCTGCAATTTCTCAGTTACAAGCTATGGAATGCAAAAGTGGACTGGCATAAAATGTGCAGTATATTTTTAATTTAATATGCAAGATATGCATATTTAAAATTTTAAACAGTGACAGACCATAATCTCTGTTTTGTGGCCAACACTACTATCTGCTACGCCATGTGCTCTCAATTTCTTCATTTATGTTAATTTCAGTGTGGCATTTCCCCATCTACGTTACTGCTACACCTACTTACATCAGTTCTGGTAACATTTGAACTGGTTCTGTGTAGTTTTTAGGCAGTTTCCACCTTGTCTTTCCAATATCTGATGTTCTACAATTAATCACACCTTTACTTCTCTCCATGCTAATCACTATTCTAACTTTCAGTATTCACACTGACATCTTGTTACTATTTTTTATCTTCACTTTGCTTAGAAGTTTGATACTGTTATTCATACTTGCGTTATAAGAGATAGAACATGGCACCTTGGTTCTTTAAATTCTTATTCATACATTTTGACCACACCACTGTGTTACTTGCAATGTTTCTCCTTTTCTTCCACAACTCATCCTATACGTGCAGTCTGGTCCTGGTTTATCCATGACCAACCTCAAAAGAAGAGATGCAGAATATTCCTGCTAAATTAATTAAATAAGTAACATACAGTCCATTGAAAAAATATATATTAACAGAACATAATAAAAACTTACAAGACAATTTCTTTGCCATAACTAAACCTAATGTAGCTACTTGTCTCTTGAATATAGATCATGAACCAACCTAATAACATAATTACTATACTTTTATACAGGAATTCTACGTCAAACATTGCTTTTCTTTTTCCTTCCTCCACAAATCTTGCTAGAAACAGCATGTTCAACAAGAAATACTATATGGAATATTGTAGGTTGATTAACCCAAGTTAGACATCAGTAATTTTAAAGAGACTTATAATGGAAGACATTATAATGAACGTTAGATGGGATAACTCCCATTACCGTCAAATTGAACTAACTGGTCAGCACTTCTAAATGAAATTGTAATGATATGAAGAGTGTTTCTACAGTGTCAATCACACTGACAGCACTCAATCAATTAAAAGAAGTGGGAAAAGCTGAACTAGCTGGTGGAGAAGGGAGGGTAATATGCTTCCCATGAAATTAATGAAGAATTTGCATTAAAACCCAGTGAAGGAACCACTTCTAAAAGAAGGATCACACCTGCATAAAAACAGAAAAAAAAMCCCTTTCTATTTATCTAAGAGTGAAAATGAAAGCTGACACACAGCTGTGCAAAAACATGCAAGCAAGCAG
The DNA here is from genome assembly GCA_030449065.1 of Oceanodroma leucorhoa. Lineage (NCBI taxonomy): Eukaryota > Metazoa > Chordata > Aves > Procellariiformes > Oceanodroma > Oceanodroma leucorhoa. Next base: position 8,716,061 of record JASVER010000019.1, read on the forward strand.
TTGATATGCAGTAAGAGCAAAACCACACGGATTATTTAGTAATCACTGTGAGCAGTTCTACCCTTCTTTTGGTGTAATTGTACAGAAGTAGCAGTATGCCCACTTCCTTCTTTAATTATACAGTAGGAGCAACAATGACTAAGGAAGCTGTTATTTCTGTCACCCTTCTATTTATGTGGAGTTAATAAACTGGATTAACATTACTTTCCATAGCTTCCAAAAGTAAGTAATTGAAGATCCAGTTTGCCAGACAGATAACATCTTCTTCAAAAACTAACAGACCCTTGATGTAGCCAAGATGAGCAATCATATATCTGTCCCTTGAACACAGCATTTATTAAGTTGTACAAATATCGATACCTCAGAAAGAGAAATTATGTTGAAAAAACAGAATTTTAGTTCTGTAAATCAGAATTCTAGCAATTTTTAATTCTTTGAAAATACCAGGGTGCCTGTTCTGCCCAATTGTCCTGTTTCCTTTTACACTGCTTTTCCTACTTACAAAATACAATTCAGAATAGAACTGTAAGAAAACACGGTCATCTCTATATAGTCTACTGCCTTCAACTTCAATAGATTTGGATCATTCCAATGTTATGAACTGAAGGGTTTGTCCTTTTCTTTGTTTCCAGTTGTATTAAACAAAATATCATCCAATGGAGTAAAACAGCTAGAATGTAACTACGTGAGTATTCGTTTCTTTAAATTTTTGGCTCTAGATACTTCTTCCCCCTACAATATTGAATAAACTAACAGTCTAACCGGAATCTGTTTTATGTACTTAGGGGTGAAAAGAATACTGCTGCTTTCAATCGATGAAGCACAAGGCATTTTGTCATCTGAATATTAGGGGAATCATCATTTCTTTGGCTTACAATTTCAYGTCACGGTTACGATCATCAGAGATACCTAAGTCAGAGATCACTCAGCCTAAATGCAACAGTGCTGTTGGCAGAGTTGGGATGCTTCGATGATTTTAGAACTCACTTTCCATAATAATCCACTAGAGCCCAAGTTTGTTATGCCTCCAAGGCGTGCCTTGAAGCTCRTATTTCTTCTCTAGAGGCACCAAATAAAATGAAGCTTCCCTTTTCTAAGCTAGGCTCTTAGCCAAAATTTAGAGGCAAGCTGATTGTTTCTGTTACCAAGGAGAAGCTGGTGATGGTGTCAAATGTCTGTGAAGCAACTCTATTTCCTTTAAAATAGTGTACAAAGTCTTGTTTTTCCTGAACACACCCAAAACCCCCAATAAACTGGGGGCAGTTTCCTTGCTTGTAACCCTTGCTTATAATACATTTCTAAATGGCTATTTATAAAAAGACAGCAAAATAATTTGAGATGCATGATCCTTTCCTCTGGCCTACAGAAATTTGCATTTTAAAAACAAAAAGAGAAAAAGGATTTGTGTCATTTCACTATCATAAACCCTAAAAATTTCACAGACTACCACTATGACTGCATGTTCATTGAATTCATAGGCAAGAACACCTATGATGTAATAACTTCCATAGAATTAATATACAGCTTTGYCCCTTAAAACTTTTCTCATGTTGGGAGAACTGAGAGATAACAGAACCTATTTAAATTTATATATTTTCATATATTTAGTGAACACTGTTTTATCCAATGACATTTGATTTAGAAATACTTTACAATCTCTAAATACATGCTCCCAAGCAACATGTCTCCTCCAGTCCACCCTGTCTGGAATAGGAAGTAATTATAGCACTATGTAATTAAATTACACCTTGCTAACATCTAGCTGTTTGCAGTAATACCCTCTATCTATTAGTCAGCTGATCATATATTTCAGCCATTTGAACTGTACTTATTCTCCGCAGTAAATGACAGACAATAACAGTTTTGGGAAACTCAGTCAGACTATCAGAAACCTGCAGCTACTCATGAAATGGCGAGATACATTAGCGACATTCTTGGAAAGACTTCAAGCTGACTCATGTTATTGCATCAAGGAAGAGAAAGTAAAATTGTTTATAAAACTTGGCTTCCTCAACTTGCAGCCAAAGTACTCTAAGAAATATACTGAAGAAATTATGAATATAACATTTGATTAGGTGTTACTTATCATGCTATGGAGATAAGACAAGTGTGACTTTCACTGAATCATCATTTGATCACTTGATTAAAGGGGTCTTCTTACCACTTCCTGTGAGATATTTAGTGCTGTTCCAAGTCTATAATTAGGTAGGTAGATTTTATTGCTTTTCTAATTCTAAAATGTGTTTAATTTTGATAAAAAATAATATATCAAGTACTGAATAAGTCAAGTAAAAAAAATGACTGAATGTATTCAATCTGTTTTCTGCATATAGGGCTTCTCCTGATTCCTGGGGAGTTTTCCTGAGTAAAGCTGGCCAATAGAACAGAACTCTCCATTTTAAATAACTCAGCCAAATGGAAGATACATGCAGGTATTTGTGTTTGTGACAGATAGAATCATAGAATCACAGAATAGTTTGGGTTGGAAGGGACCTTTAAAGGTCATGTAGTCCAAACCCCCTGCCATGGGCAGGGACATCTTCAACTAGATCAGGTTGCTCAGAGCCCCATCCAACCTGACCTTGAATGTTTCCAGGGATGGAGCATCTACCACCYCTCTGGGCAACTTGCGCCAGTGTTTCAGCACCCTCGCTGTAAAAAATTTCTTCCTTATATCTAGTCTAAATCTACCCTCTTTCAGTTTAAAACCATTACCCCTTGTCCTATTGCAACAGGCCCTGCTAAAAAGTTTGTCCCCATCTTTTTTATAAGCCCCCATTAAGTGATGAAAGGCTGCAATAAGGTCTTCCCAAAGCCTTCTCTTCTCCAGGCTGAATAACCCCAACTTTCTCAGCCTTTCTTCATAGGAGAAGTGTTCCATCCCCCTGATCATTTTCGTGACCCTCCTCTGGACCCATTCTAACAGGTCCATATCTTTCTTGTGCTGAGGACTCCAGAACTGGACGCAGTACTCGAGGTGGTGTCCCACCAGAGCAGAGTAGAGGGGCAGAATCACCTCCCTCGACCTGCTGGCCACGCTGCTTTTGATGCAGCCCAGGGTACGGTTGGCCGCCTGCGCTGTGAGCACAAATTGTTGACTCATGTCCAGCTTTTCATGCACCAGTACCCCCAGGTCCTTCTCGGCAGGGCTGCTCTCAATCCCTTCATCCCCCAGCCTGTACTGATACTRGGGGTTGCCCTGACCCAGGTGCAGGACCTTGCACTTGGCCTTGTTGAACCTCGTGATGTTCACACAGGCCCACTTCTAGAGCTTGTCCAGGTTCCTCTGGATGGCATCCCGTCCCTCAGGYGTGTTGACCGCACAACTCAGCTTGGTGTCATCTGCAAACTTGCTGAGGGTGACCTCGATCCCACTGTCTACGTCATTGATGAAGATATTAAACAGTACTGGTCCCAATATGGACCCCTGCAGGACACCACTTACCATTGATCTCCATCTGGACATTGAGCCGTTGACCACTACCCTCTGGATGCATCCATCCAACCAATTACTCACCCACCACACAGTCCACCCATCAAATCTATACCTCTCCAATTTAGTGAGAAGGTTGTTAGGGGGACCGTGTCAAAGGCCTCACAGAGGTCCAGATAGACAACATCGGTAGCTCTTCCCATGTCCACTGATGTAGTCACTCCATCATAGAAGGCCACTAAGTTGGTCAGGCAGGACTTGCCCCTTGGTGAAGCCGTGCTGGCTGGCTTGAATTACCTCCCTGTCCTCCATGTGCCTTAGCATAGTTTCCAGGAGAATCTGTTCCATGATCTTCCCAGGCACAGAGGTGAGACTGACTGCCCTGTAGTTCCCCGGGTCTTCCTTTTTTCCCTTTTTAAAAATGAGGGTTATGTTTCCCCTTTTCCAGTCAGAGGGAAATTCAACGGACTGCCACATCTTCTCAAATACAATGTATAGTGGCTTAGCAACTTCATCTGCCAGTTCCTTCAGGACCCATGGATGGATCTCATCGGGTCCCATGGACTTGTGTTCCTTAGACGGTCTCGAACCTGATCTTCTCTTACAATGGGCAGCTCTTCATTCTCCCAGTCCCTGCCTTTGTCTTCTGCGGCTTGGGCGGTGAGGCTTGACCACTTGCTGGTGAAGATCGAGGCAAAAAAGTCATTGAGTACCTCCGCCTTCTCCGTATCCTGGGTAACGAGGTCTCCCGTTTCCTTCTGGAGAGGGCCCACATTTTCCCTAGTCTTCCTTTTATCCCCGAAGTACCTGTAGAAGCTTTTCTTGTTGCCCTTGACTTCCCTGGCCAGATTTAATTCTATCAGGGCTTTAGCCTTCCTAACCTGGTCCCTGGCTGCTCAGACAATTTCTCTGTATTCTTCCCAGGCTACCTGTCCTTGCTTCCACCCTCTGTAGGCTTCCTTTTTGTGTTTCAGTGTGTCCAGGAGCTCCTTGTTCATCCAYKCAGGCCTCCTGGCRTTTTTGCCTGACTTCCTCTTTGTTGGGATGCATCGCTCCTGAGCTTGGAGGAGGTGATCCTTGAATATTGACCAGCTTTCCTGGGGCCCTCTTTCCTCCACGGCTTCATCCCATGGCACTCTACCAAGCAGATCCCTGAAGAGGCCAAAATCTGCTCTCCTGAAGTCCAGGGTAAGTGACCTTCCTGCGCACCCTCCTCGGTGCCTCAAGGGTCTTGAACTCCACCATTTCATGGTCACTGCAGCCAAGGCTGCCCTTGAGCTTCACAGCCCCTCCTTGTTGGTGAGAACAAGGTCCAGCATAACACCTCTCCTTGTTAGCTCCTCTACCACTTGGAGAAGGAAGTTATCATCAACACATTCCAGGAAACTCTTGGATTGCTTATGCCCTGCCATGTTGTCTCTCCAACAGATATGAGGGTGGTTGAAGTCTCCCATGAGGACCAGGGCTTGTGAATGTGAGGCTGCTCCTATCTGTCTACAGAGGGCCTCATCCGCTCTGTCTTCCTGGTCGGGTGGCCTGTAGCAGACCCCCAACGTAATGTCACCTGTCCCTGCCCTCCCTTTAATGCTGATCCATAAGCTCTCAGTTGGCTTCTCATCCATCCCCAGGCAGAGCTCCATGCACTCCAGCTGGTCATTGACACAGAGGACGACACCCCCTCCTCGTCTCCCCTGYCTGYCCTTCCTAAAGAGCCCATATCCCTCCATTCCAACACTCCAGCCATAGGAGCCATCCCACCACGTCTCCATGATGCCAATAAAATCATAGCCCTGCAAGCATGCGCACATCCCTAACTCCTCTTGTTTATTCCCCATGCTACGTGTGTTTGCATAGAGGCATTTAAGTTGGGCCCCTGATGAAGCTGTCTTACTGGCTGGAGTTCCTTTGTGCTGCTCTTCAGGTGCTCTCCTGCTGATCTGTGATCCTTCTCCAGTCTCTGGGCATCTATTGCTGACACTGGCATCAAACTGGTAGGAGTGGGATGGATTGAGGTTCCCCTTCCCTGGCAACTTTAGTTTAAAGCCCTCTTCATCAGCTTGGCAAGCCTGTGACCGAAGATGCTCTTCCCCTTCTCTGACAGGTGGACTCCACCAGCCCCCAGTAGACCAGGTTCCTCAAAGCGAGTCCCATGGTCTAAGTAGCCGAACCCCTGGCTGTGGCACCAGTCCTGTAACCATTTGTTGACTCRCCAGATTCAACTGGCCCTTTCAAACCCTTTGTCTTTGACCAGGAGGATTGATGAAAAAACCACCTGCACTCCAGAGTCCCTTATCACCACTCCCAGGGCACTGTAATCCTTCTTGATAGTCCTCAGAGTGCTCCTGGCTGTGTCACAGGTGCCCACGTGAAACAACAGAAGTGGATAATAGTCAGTGGACTGTACGAAGCTTGGTAGTCTCTAGGTGACATCCCTGATACGAGCCCCCAGTAAGCAGCACACCTCTSTTGAGAGAGCGTCAGGTYGGCAAATGGGTGCGTCCATACCTCTCAAAAGAGAGTCACCTACTACTATCACCCATCATGTTTTCTTAGTTGTGCTCATTGTTATATGGGGGTGCAGATCAGGCTGCCTTACTCAGCTCCAGTGTCTGCCTTACTCAACTCGGCTCCAGCATCCAGATGTCAATGTTCATTGATTTTTTTTTTCTAATATAAACGTGAGTCAGCAGTGTGCTCGACCTACAAGGAGAGGCTGAGAGAACTGGGTTTCCGGGGGCAGATCTTATTTCTGCCTACCGCTACCTAATAAGGAAGATGCAGAGGAGATGAACCCAGGATATCCTTAGAAGCGCAGAGGATAAGGACAAGAGGCAACAGATAAAAGTTGACACGTGGGAAATTCCAACTAGATATAAGAAAAAAGAAAAAAAAACTACCATAAAGGTGGTCAAACACAGGAACAGGCTGCTCAGAGGAGTCAAAGACTCTCCATTCCTGAAGATATTGAAGCCTTGACTGTACAAGGCCCTGACTAACCTTCTCTAAGTAGATTTGTTTGGGGCAGGAGGTTGCATTAGATAACATCTAGAGGTCCCTTCCACCCTAGATAATTCTATGACTGTGTGTTGAACATAATAAATGGTATCTTGAAGAACAGCTACTACAGCAAAGCACTTCACCTGTGGTTCCATAGGGCTTAAAATCCAGTTTGTATGTGGGTACCTGTCTACTGCTACTCTAGACTTTTCTGGGTAGTCAAAAGTGTGACTGCTTAGAGATCTCTGTTTATCACAGTCAGCTGAACACAGCTCAGAAATTATTCTATTACAGAATGAACACGGACAAGAATGTTAGAGAAAGTTCTGCAGAAGATTTACCCCACTCATACACACTCTAAATCATTTTAAAGACCAGTCTATCAAAGCTTTGTCAATAGTTTTGCCACTGAGATCTACCTCTGAAGTTTCTAAAGGAAACCATTCAACCAGCCCGTCTGAGTTGTATCTGTGTCCATATCCAAGTGACCCTTCAGTTTAGGTACAGATACAGGCAACAGTTTGCCTTCCTGTAAGCAGTTAGACAGAGAAAACTGAAAGAATGAGAATTTCTCTGCATTAAAACGTAATCATTCTATTTGCCTAATGTTTTCTATTGATCCTATAAGCATTGCACTGTCAGCTGCAACATGGACTGAATGAAATGACTTGACTGAAATAAGAGAGTCTGAACACCCTAGAATGTATCTCCCTGTGGTAACATCCATAAGGAATGTTTGTATTTCAGATAATCCTCTGCATTCCCATAGATGCTAAAATTTGCAGCGAAGAGAAATGAGCATGATGTGATAAATGCCAAGAGCAGGCTGCTTTTGATTTATTCCTCCCTTCCCTTCATCTTCATTTCTGACTTTTCTCTGGATAACAGCTGCAGTCCCAGATGATGTACTACTGGTGCTGTGCTTAACAGAGCTTTCTCAAATGCTCTGTAACGATGGGAGAACCGTTTGCAGAACAGATGATCCATGGCAGAATGTTCACTCTTGAGGCTGCCAGTGTAAAGTAGACAAATGAACCATGTGCCCATTCAGTTCTTACTTTTGCTTATGTTTATACTTTACTTTCCTGATGTTTATTTGGTGTTCTGATGCTGCCACATGCAGGTATAGGACTGCTATGATATCCAGGGACTCTCCTTCTGACTCCATTTACCCCACATCCCTTGCAATTTCTCTTTTGATTCTTCCTGGCATGAGTTCTCTATGTTTCCTTATTAGCAGATTATCAAATACATATATGTGTATGTATATATATATATATAAGTCAGTGCAAGCTGCAGCCAGCTGTGCTAATGAATAAAACTTTTTCAAGTSCCCAGAAAATATGGTTTGATAAATGGTTTGTAACAAGTCTGCTAGAATAGCAGTAGTTGTTCATTTTCCCTCTAAGCAGTCTGAACAAAATGGTTCTAAGCATTATGATTAGACAAGATATTTTCCAGCACAATCTACCAGCTACCCTCCAGCTACCAGAATAATGGGGAAAAGGCAGAAAACAGACCTGCATGCCTGCAGTCTGACCTTTCATTCAGAGAAAACCAGTCCTGCATTTTAAGCCAGTTTCAGTTCTAAATCTGCCCTGGTTTTAATGTATATAACTGAACAAAGAAGACTAGCCCAGCTGGTTTAGAGTTTCAGTTTTGTTAAAGGATCTTTGGTGGTACAGAAAATCAAGACTGAAAAAGTACTAAGTATTTTTCCATTAAAAGTTTGTGCTTTCTATGTGGCCATAGCTTTGGAACCCTTCTCAATTAATTAGCAATACCACGTCATCATTTTCACATAACCTCAATTTCTGTTGTTTGCCTCCTTGAGTTTAGAGAGCACAAGAGCCTTGAAGCTTATTGTCTAGATAAGCTTTAAGACAAAAATGGAATTCATGGCCAACAGCTTTTAGAGTAGCTTGAATTCCAAAAGAAAAAAAAAATTGCTATTTCTTTCCAATTTGAGCTGCTTTTTCTTTTTTTTTTTTTTTTAAGGTATCTCCAGTCCTAGCAAAAAAAAGTCTTGTAAGAAATGTTTGTCACTTCATTTCTAAGAAGTAGGTAGGTTCCATGTAAATCAATGATTCAAAGAATTAGAAGGACCTATTTTAATAAAAACCTAAAAARTTATTTCTTTTTTGAAAGTTTAAACATTCATCCACCTCTCTTTTCTAAAGAGCTTATCATATCTTCAAGCCAACATTTGTATTCAAATCATATCTGAAATTATCTGAAGATTGTGCCTTAAGCAACTGGAAGATATTCCTTAAAAAATATTTGCTTTTGCAAACAAATTGTATGTTATTGGGTTTTTTTGTTAGGAACTCTTTTTTTTTATTAGAGATTATTGCCTATTTTCCATGTTTAAAAAGTTGGCTATGTTAAGTATAGATGCAGGTTTTGAGATTTAGTGTACTGAGTAACTAATTAACAGCAACAATTCTGTCCACAAAAATTCTTCAAAAAGAAATAATCGTTCTCTTGTAGAAAAGAAAACATAGCAATATAAAGAACATAAAATTACATTATTGATGCAGGAAATCAATGTTACTCCTTCACGCTCTGGATATTTTTTTTTTTATTTACAAAAAGTGCTTTCAAAATTATSCAATACATCATATTCCTCTCATCTGAGATATTTATATAGTACTTCCTGTGCATTCTTACTAGCTTCCTATCCATCTTATCCTTATTTTCTTATCACATCCACCGAATAAGATTTACTTTAAGAAACTTGTCAGCAGTTACACACTTTTTTGCAGCTGTCTAAGCATGAAACCTATGTTTCTGTTAGTAATGTGTCCTAGGACAGTTTTTGCTGCACTAAGGCTTGAATGAATCACACTTCTTTTAATCTTCTGGCTAATCTTCAATGATATCCATGAAATAACTACTTTCCTTCTTTTCTCCTGTTAAGGGACGTAACTGAGAGGACTAGTTTTAGTTCAACTGAAAGGTCAGCAAAGAGTAGGCCATCAAATTTGTCCCGACAATAATCACCTGGCCTGTAGGAGATTGAGGACTTTTAAGACATTCATTTATGTGAAGCAACTTAAACAAGGTCTAGAACCAGACATAAATTATTCTAACTTAAGACTTTTATTTTTCCTGCTGAAATTGTTTCATTTTTCATGGAATAATGCAATATTTATTTGGCTACAGTAAAAGGCTGTCACTTACTCGCTATAGCATTCCCAYGCAAAAGAAAAACAGTAAGACATCTGGACAACTGCCTATTCAACAATAATTGAAGATATTCCATTCACTACAAAAAAAAAAAAAAAAACCTTCGCAAGATGATAATGAGAAATCTATTCCAAAATGTTCTATAGCCTTGTAGATAAGATCATGTTCTTAACAAATAAGGGTTTGATTTGCTTAGGAAAGAATTTGAGTCCAAGTCTTTCCCTTTATATCCCAGAGGCTAGAGGACTTATCTGTAATTAATGTCAGGAGCTTTCTCCTGTTGCATTTGAGAAGGACAATTAATCTGACAGGCACAGATTTAAGAACAAAATTTAGTCCTGAATCCCAAATGGATGCAGGTGGTATCTGTTGATTTAGGTAGGCAACATATTGAGTTAGTTCTCTTAGAAAATCTCATGCTCTGAGTTTGCTTCTCTATTTACATTCACATGACTGATTCTAGTTTCCTTTGATTTGTGTGGTATGAAAAAGAGGAAAAAAGTTTATTTGGCTAGGTTATGTTCACTGAAGTAATGTGGTACTATATAACCCACCTTGTTCCCACATCTCTATTTAATATTTCCTACTCCCTAGACAAACACACTTAAATTACTGAAAACTATAAAAATCTTTTTAGACTTTTAAAATATACATTATATTCTGAATTCCTGTTCCACATAGAATTTCCACCTATGAATTTCCCTAAGACTTTGGGCATCTGAAACAGAGACCTAATATTGACTTCCTTGTGACTCTCACCTACAATCTTTTTACAGATAACGTTATTGACACCAGTAGGCTTAGCCCAAGCAAGGAAAAGAATAAGAAGTGGAATTATAATGTTAAAGCAGGTATTAAAATGTATTGCAAAAGAGTTACGCAAGGGACCATCGAAAATTTATGAAATGCCTTTGAAAGAAGCATGTTTTTTTTCTTTTTGCTACATATATGTCAAGTTACACCAGCTTTCCAAAAATAACAGTAATTMAAAAACCAGAAATAGATGAGGAGGTACTACACACCATATTTCCACATCTATCAGCATCAGCATCGGATTTCGGTTTCTAAATTGAACCTTTGTAACAGAGGCATACATTAAGACCAAATCAGAAATTACAAAACTATATTACAGTATTCACTTAACTTGTTTTAGGATAAAATTCTAAATCTAGAAAGATGAGCAAACAGATTTAACTACGAACAAAGCTGATATAGTTTTTTGCTCTCAGTACTTTTCTCAGACACTGTAACTGCTATAACAGAATCCTAAAACCAACTGCATAACCACCACTAGTCTCCTCATAAACTAAAAATATTTTATCTCAGTTTTGAAAGGGACATTTTCTGCTATTAACTCATCATTATTTAATTTTTCTTAGAGAGGCAAGCTGTTGCGGGTCAGATAGAGATCACGATACTCATTAAATATGCTTGATGGTGACACCACGGCCACATTCAGGCTCAAAATTTTAAGTACTTGCATTTCATCAAGCATTGTTTTGAGGAGTAACAGCCCTTCATTTCAGCACTTCARAAGGCAGTTTTTCATTCCATGCTGTCTGAACAAATGTTCCTATCCCAAACACTTACACTGGCAACTTTTGGGCCTGTGGTGCAGCGCATCAATGATACAGCTAAAAGTCCTTATCTGTTATGCCCAGTGTGGCCCTGGGAGAGTTCCTGATGCAACTGCAGCTTAAAATTTTGTTCTCACTCTTCTTGTGTGGCATCAAACTCAGCATTAATTTAAAAAGCAACATATTCTCAATTTATGTCCAGGGCAGAGCAGGTTAATTTGAAATTAGCAAATCAATCCACCTTACCTAAGGATAGATGTTCGATGTTCCTGGAATAAGAATTTGTCTTGCATTAGTCATGACGTGAAACATCACTGTATCTCAAATTTTTACTTCCCTGTAAATGGATCATCACAGACTTAGAAATCTTTGTCTTAATAAACACTGGACAGCTACAGAGTTTGCTATTTACAGGTCACTTTATGAAAAATAACTAATTAAGCACAATTTAAGAAGTTAAAATGACAGTTTTTAGCATCTGTGTAATGCTTCTGCTCCTAAGTTAAAATGGCATATTTGTTTCCACCCAACTTTAGAATGAGTAATTTTTAATGAAGAATTTAAAAATTTAACAAGGAGTTATACTCTCAGAAGCTTTTCAAGACAAGATCAAAACCACAGTTTATAGGTATCTCTCTCCTCCATCCCATTTAATCTCACCTTATGCCCATTTCTGACTTTTTCTTTCACATAGCTCAGGACAAGTACATCAAATTTTGATTCTCAAAGGACAACAATCATTCTAAACAAATGGGGGGGTTGCAATTAGCAGAGATGTGGTGGGTTAGACTTGGTCAGCAGCCAGATGCTCTCTCGTTTCCCCTCCTCAACAGAAGATGAATAGGGAGATAATAGGATGAAAACCCTCATTGATTTAGGCCAACGGCATCCTGGCCTGTATCAGGAATAGTGTGGCCAGCACGAGTATGGAGGTGATCGTGCCCCTGTACTCGGCACTGGTGAGGCCGCATCTCGAATACTGTGTTCAATTTTGGGCTCCTCATTACAAGAAGGACATTGAGGTGCTGAAGCGTGTCCAGAGAAGGGCRAYGARGCTGGTGAAGGGTCTAGAGCACAGGTCTTATGAGGAGCAGCTGAGGGAGCTGGGGTTGTTTAGCCTGGAGAAGAGGAGGCTGAGGGGAGACCTTATCGCTCTCTACAACTACCTGAAAGGAGGCTATAGCAAGGTGGGTGTCGGTCTCTTCTCCCAAGTAACAAGCGATAGGACAAGAGGACATGGCCTCAAGTTGCACCAGGGGAGGTTTAGATTGGATATTAGGAAAAATTTCTTCACTGAAAGGGTAGTCAAGCAGTGGGACAGGCTGCCCAGGGAAGTGGTGGAGTCACCATCCCTGGAGGTGTTCAAAAAACGTGTGGATGTGGCACTTTCAGGACATGGTTTAGTGGGCATGGTGTTGGGTTGATGGTTGGACTTGATGATCTTAGAGGTCTTTTCCAACCTTGATTCTATGTTTCTGTGATTCTATGATTGAGATAAAGACAGGGAGGTCATTCACCAGTTACTGTCATAGGCAGAACAGATTTTATTTGGGGAAAAATACTTTCATTTACTGCCAATTAAATTACAGCTGGGTAGTAAGAAACAAAGACAAAAGAATTAAAACACCCCCCTCCCAGGCTCAGGTTCATTCCTTCACTCCAGACTCCTCCACCTCCCCACACTGAGCAGCACAGGGGGGTGCGGAATGGGGGGCTCTGGTCAGTCCATAACAGCTCCTCTCTCCTACTCCCTCTTCCCCACACTTCTCCCCTGCTCCAGCGCATGTCCTCTATGGGCTGCAGTGTGGATACGTGCTCCAGTGTGGTCCTCCCCATGGGCTGCAGGGTAACCCCYGTTCCAGCACCTGGAGCACCTCCTCACCCTCCTTCTTCACTGACCTTGATGTCTGCAGAGCTGTTTCTCACATGTTTTTCCTTCACTCCTCACACCACCGTGCAGAGTTGTGGCCTTTCTTAAATACGTTACCACAGAGGTACCGCCACCCTGGCAGGTGGGCTCATCAGTGCCCTGTGGTGGGTCGGCTGGAGCCAGCTGGAACCGGCTGTGTCCAGCCCGGGGCAGCCCTGGCCTCTCCTCACAGAGGCAGCCCCTGCAGTCCCTGCTGCCAGCGCCTTGGGCACCTGCACCCAGGTCAAGAGAAAATAACAGTGTTGCTTTCACTTCTGTCAAAATGAAATTTTGCTTAGCTCTTAACATCTAGGCATATCATTCAGGATTAAAATCAGGGAAAAAAATACCTTTTACTCTCACTTCTGGTGTGTCATCCCACCAGCAMGCTGTTCATAGTCTTGGCATCGTGGATGAAGCAGGAACAGCTGTATTACAATCTATTACCTATCATCATCTTTTTTGCTCTTGTGTGAAGAGTCTCAGTTCTTACACAGAATATATTGTCCTTACACAGTAACTATGGGAGAATAAATTATCCCAGTTGTGAAACTTGGGATGTACATGGTCAAACAAGGATTTCATCTCAGTTTCAGACCTTCCTTTCTATTTCATCACACTATTACACTCCCAGAAAATAAACAAATAAAATCATTGAAGACCACAGTCCTTTTATATTAATGTTTACTTGTTAATTAATTTAGTGGAGTAACTGCTTACTAAATTACATTCCCCCATCTACATTATTCCTTGTTACAGATGTTTCTTCTGGCTCTTGTTCCAAAGAAACTTATAACTCTCTTACCTCATCAGACGGGCTTCAAACAGCTTGCCCCAGTGTTCTGGTGCTCTGGTATATTTTAATAATGAAAAAAAAAAAAAAAAAAAAAAAAAACACCAAAAAAAAAACCAACCAAAAACAAGAGCAACTCTCCAAAGTGGAGTTTTCCAGACCCATTAGAGAAATGATGTGCCTCCTGTTCATCTCCTGACTGCAGAGGTAACACAGCCAGTCAGCCTGACTTCTGGACACCGAATCAGCAATGAATTCAGGAATCATGTCTATGATTCAGTTTTCTCACTATATCGTTTTCACACAGACATATTCACTTTTTCATATGCACAAGTACAAAAAGGTCTCCTCAACTGACTGTAACAGACTCGTTTCATGTTCTTGATTGGTTCACTGTGATAATGATTCATTTGCACGTTCTCAGCTCTTTCTCTGCAGGATTAATTAAATTGCCATTTTACTGCAGCTATGTACTTAACATAACTTACTTCATGTGCAGGAGGTTGCATAAAATCAGATATCAGTCTGAGGGTTTATAAATAGGCAGATGGGCAGAGACAGAATGTTAGGATCCTCTCTTTCTAGTGTTATCTATGTTATATGAAAATTGAGATCATGTATACCTCTAAAAGGACGAGATAGTAGACTAGCAGCTAGGGATGGACAACTTTTTAAATAATCAATCTACAAATAATGTAGTCTGTTATGAGCTGAAGCATTATCAGAAAAAAAAAAAAGTATTTGCTAGACAAAAACCCAGAAGAACGAATGTTCTTTCTTCCCCTTACTCCTGTGTGAAAGACACCTSCCACCTGTCCAGACTCAGTGACTACTCTGTCTACCAAGAATCTGAATACAAACTTCCCCCTGCCAACCCACTGCCTGCATGACCCAGTGAAATGATATTCTGCAAATGGGTTTTTCCAAAGCTCTCCTTTCCTTCACTGCAGCTGATTTAGATAGCTCCCCAACTTCATCCAATCTGGACGCAAGAATGCCAAACCAGTAAGATACTGTTAGAAATTTCTTCCTTTTTCTTTTTAAAATCCTGGGGACACAAACACTGACCGAAATATTTCTGGCCAACCTGCTGCCCACAGCAATAGGCTGCAGAAACATTGGCAGTGAGACAAGTGTTGAACAGAAACGGGAATCCAGTTGTGAAGCCTCTTTAACATGAGTTTTAAATGTCTCTCTCTTCCTCAGGCTGAGTCTGAATTTGAGGTCTGAGCTCTCACCTTCAGGTGAGCATCCTAACATGACACCAACTAAGGACATTCTGTGCACGAGAAGGTTGCTATGTTTCCAGCTGAAGCTGTCCCTATCTGCAAAATTAACAAGTATTCCTGGAAGACACAGAAATTCTCCAAGACTGAGGGCTAGTTTTGTCATTACTGAGTCATTACTAGTGACTTTTTGCTCACGTGAAGCACAACATTGTCACAGGAAAGATTAAAAGTGTTTTTTTCTAAAATGCTTTGTAATCAGAGGCTGAGAAGCAGAAGCAGGAATTAGAGATGCGCTCTAACTCCAGATGTTAGAGTGCTTTAACCCAGGAGATCTCAAGTAGAAGGGTACTCTGCTCCCTCTTCCGCCAGTCTTGTTCTATCTTTTTGTTCTTTGCTTTTTGGTGTTACCCACACACTCAAGCAGCCCAAATGCCTGGATGGAAAAGGGAAAATACAGTTTAAAAAGGAAAGTTTTGTTTGGATTAAAGATGCACTGTCAAATAAGTTGAAGAAGAAAAACAAGGGGGAGGGTGGATTTGCAGGAGGATTTGCACAGCCTTCCAAAGCCTTCTGAAAATGTCAGAAAGAAAAAGCATAACTTCAAACACAATAACAGAGAAGAGAATCAGTCTCTGAATTTCTTCGATCTAATAAGACAATTTTGGAGGTTATTGGTATAGTGTATTATAATGGCAATCTAATACATATTCTCCTATGTTGCTAAGAAAACAAAGGAAAGTCCTTCACACTTGGCAAAAGTATGACTACCACCTTGGCTATGTCCTAAAACTGAATTTAGGAAACCCAAAAGTAGTAGTGTTGAATATTACATTATCAATTGAAAGATGAAACTATTGTTCCACAAGAGTAAGTAGATTTCTGACTTGCCAAATCAAAAGCTTTAATAGACAGGTAAGCTCTATGAATGAAGTGGGATAGCAGGGAGGTTTAACAGAATGAATGGTGATTACACTGTTGGAAATCTAAATTACTGCTTGCCAGGGAATGAGTAGGCATGTTGACAACCTGTTTGTGTTAAAGCCTGTGTAGGCAATACCCAGGCAATTTTATAGTCAAAGGATTTCAGTTTCCATGGTTGCTAGCCTATAGCCTCTGATTTGCTTTACACACAAAAAATGTAGAGATTAAAGTAAGGAAGGCCTTTCATTTAGACCAGTCTGACGGAAGATCACGCTATTCATTTTGCTAGGTGCCGGAACCAAAAAACATAAGCAACCTGAAGCATTGAAATAATCACCCTAGAGAACACTGAATTTGAGAGTTATTTATATTTGGTTAGCTACAGAACATGCAATGAGTAAATATGTGCTGAAGAACTAACAGAATTTTTTCTCTAAAGAGTTTCACAGGCCAACAGGATAAATGACATTCTGAATGGAAACCAAATTACTACAAGCACAGTATAGTCAAGGCAGCTCAGCTATTTATTTAACATTTTCAGAAAGAGTAAATGAAGAATGTGACCTTTACTGTTCCTGGTGTAAAACAGACCCTCTAACCATGTGATTTGTATTTATTTTATTCTTCTTACAGTCAAAGGCTCTTCTGAAATACTTCTCCACTCTCATTTACTAATTAGCTATAGTTAAGAGAAATGTACATGCCTGGGGATTTTAAATACTCCTGTGCTATTGTCACACATAGAGTCCTCCATCTGCAGCTAGTTATATATCCATTAGATCCATTGGGCGTGTTTCTGTATACTACATGAATTTGAGTTGTTTGCCATCTGCACTTGAATCATAAARTGCAACTGTTTTATTCATCTATAGCCTTTGATTAAATCTTGCTGAGATGATCTTTTGAGCCTGTTTGCCCCCTCTGGTATAACTACCATAATAATACTTAGCAATTTTGCTCTATGTTCAAGCTTAAAGTTTGACTTTTAGCTTCAGAAATACCGCCACTTGGCAAATCACAATAGTGTTTCTCAAATTTAAAAACAAAAAAAAAAAAATCAAATTCAATAGGAAAACAACTTTCAGTTACAGTGTTCTAAAAGGAAAGTCAGAGGTGGGTGTAATCCCCATGTGAATTAAGACATAAGAGGGAGGACTGGAATGGGTCAATGCAGCAGGAGTAGGTCACATTCTTATTAGCCCAGGCACAGCAGTAAAATGGTGAGCTCTGCCCTGGACAACGACAGCCATGTAGAAGGCCATTGGCCTCCTCGTTATGCTCATCTCCTGCTTGCTGGTGTTGCCATTTCTCAATCTCAGTGCAGTGCTGCAAACACATTTCCTTGTTATTGTTAGGGTTTTCTGASAGGCTTAGACATTGCTTTGTGAAAGTGAGCAGAACTTGAGGCAGAGCAGCAAAGTGAAGGAGATGGTCTGTCTGATGGAACACCCTTATTTCTTTCCCCTCTTCTTCTTTCCCGCAAAGCTCCATGCTTGGAGTTGTTTAAAAGAGCTACATCCAACTAACTCCTAGCCTGCCTGACAGTGACACCTCCTTGTAAACAAGACCAAGAAGTATCTTGTCATAATTTTGATGTTTCAGATACAATTTTTTTTCCCACAGCCTAGTATTGTTAGTGTAGCTGGCATGCATTACAGTCTTTTAGAAGAACTGCAGGCTTTACAAAAACACACAGAGGAAGAAAAAGAAAAGAAAAGAGTGTTCTGGCAGGGGGAAAGAGGGGTTTTGGCAAGAAGCAATTTTTGACAAAAGGAATAAAAAAASCTCTGGTGAGCAGGTGGAAACCAGGTAAACTTCAGACATGGATTTTAGTCTGGAAGGATGTCAAGGAAAGCTGCCACTAAGTCATTGCCAGAAAAATCCACTCTGGTGAACAAAACATGTAGATTCTATCAAAAAGGTCATAAATTTCATCCCAGCATTTAGTTGTTCAATGAACTGATTACAGTACCACATTTTATCTAAAAAAAAAAGGTCAAGTAAGGAGAAAGGAAACCCCTGAAGTCCTGGGCTATAAATGTGTTCTATCTAACCTACCGGGGAAGAATTATTTAAAGATCACTCAGCTTGCACTCTCCAGAGATTTCTGACTGGACATTTATTGTTTTCTTACAAGAAACTTGACTTACTGCTCTGAATTACTGCTCCAGTTTTAGAATGGAAATCTCAATGGACTTGCACTGATGTAAAAATGGAGTGTAAAAATTATAGTAATGAATCCAGCTCAGTGACATGCTGAGTACCGAAAGTCATCTTTTTCAGTTCCTGAATTAATTTTTTAAGAGCCAATTTTAATGTCTAAGAAGAATTACATTTCTAACTGATCTTTGAAAACACAACATGGAAAAAAATTGGATTAAAAACATCCAAGTCACAAAAAGGCACCTTGAAAGCAGTACTAACTACAGCTGTCTGGGTTTTCTACCATTTTGACTATGTCTTGATTCATTTAAACTGTTATTCCTAAACTTCTGGATATCCAAAAATGACAAGAAAACYTTAATAGAAAGATATGAACTCCTAGTTTGAAGACTGCATTTAGAGAGACTCTTGCATACCATGCATAATGGGAAGAGGGTCTTTACCTGTTCCTCTCTACTTGCCAACCAAAATATAATTCAGAAAGTGGAATCAAACCTAGATTATATACAAATTTACCCAATTAATTTGTAGATTCATGAAAAACAATATAACAATAGACAGTAAAACATTTAGACAYGTTTCTACTTTGAAAAGACTCAAATATTTCTTAAGAAACAAGTATTAGGCTAATGTGGAGGAGAGAAATATTTTTGTAAATTGCTTGAACTCATATTTAGGTACTTTTACCTAAATTGCACTTTCTGGCAATTGCACTTTCTGGCAATGACTTATCTTTATCTTTCTGTACAAGTGAGGAGCCAAATTAAGCATTAAACCAAGGCAAACCTGGACAAACTCCATAGAAGTTAGCGTATTTAGTCTAAGAAAACTGACAATAATATCCGGCCATACAGAATATGTAGATATGTAATGTGTGTTTTGGCAGGTCCCCAACTTCTATGTCTTTAGATTCATGATCCCCAGACATTCATACATTTGTCAGCCTTGAATTGAAATGTTTATCTATACTTAGGTAGAAAAATCAATCACTAGTCTGGATCTTGCCCCAGTTTTGAAGATAATCAATAACTGATCTTTGCTATATTCTGGCTTTCAAGAAACTGGTAAGTAATCTTGGGGAAAAAAAATCCAGCCCAGCAATGTTTTCATGAGAATGATGTTACAAGATGAACAACAACATCAGGATGTCTAGTTTCACCTATATTTCATATGACACAGCAAATTCACGAGAATCATACCTTTTTTATCTACATGTAGGAAAACAATGTACCACTGTTGAGAACCCATAAAAGCAGCCTGGTATACTAGCTAATGCTAAGAATGTGTTATATGTCCCTTCATTTCCCCATGAATGCAAACCTAGTTTTAGATGCAAGAAATCAGGGTCCAAGATCACACTTAGCTACCTCAGCTCCTACTTCAAATTATTTGACAAGCAGTAGGAGCTGGAAGGGTCCTATACATTACCAATCTGCTCTTGATCAGCTACCACACTTTTCCAACATCCTACTCAGAGGGTAGCTCTGAGAGAACACAGTAGAAATTTTCTACTTATAGTTGGTCTTTTTTTTTTTTTTCACATTCAAGGCCTATTTTATTTATGATTTTAAAGAACAAAACAGGTATCAGTTTCAAGAAGTATTGTGGTTACACACTGAAGTATTTTTGAAACATCTCTCATCTGTACTTAGTCTTCCTCCTGTTTTGTAGGTTTTCTTCGATGACAGAAAAGATTACTGAATATCACAGCACAAAACTAAGCTTATATCACAAGTGAAAAGTATGAAAAGGAGAGGTGACATCTTAGTTTACAGCAAGCAATCTCACATTTTCTTGCCCCTTCTTTTCCTGGCTGGTTGTGTGGTTGTGTTCACATTTTCACCTGTTCCAAAAAGGCAAACCTCATCAGACCTATCACCACCTGTGAATCACAGGCAATAGGTGCTGGCTGCTTTTACCAGGTCCTGCCCCTCCCACTAGCCATTACCTGTGCTCTAGAGTGCAGTGGCTCACCCAGCAGCAGCCCTGGCTGCTCCCATCTGTTTCCAATCCCACCTCCTCAAGTCACCAGACCAAGCCAGCTTTATGCAACCATAATCTCTCCTGCTTGGAACAGTTCCATATGTAACAGCAGTGATGCTGGCATGCAATTTTTTCCAGCACCCTACACAGTGAGGTCCAGCTTTTCAGCAATTCGTATTCAGAGGGCTTGATTTTTCCTGCGTACATTTGCTTGCTTTTGACACAATTACCTCTTGATGATCACAATTCTATGATGGGTATCTTTTACAATCTTTAATCAAGCTGCACTTAGTTATGGTTTTATGAATCCCACATGCTCCAAGATTTTATCTTCACACTTTCAAATACTAATACAATGCTAATAACATATATGGAGCACTTGTATTTAGGATCTCCTTCCTGTTTGCATGTACACTTTATGTTCAGTGGACATGCAGGCTGAGGTCCATCTTCTTTGTATTTAACTGGCAGTTAAAACCACATTATCTTCCCAGATCTGAAAAAAAAATTACCATCTTGATAAGTCTTTTCAAACTAGAAATAGCCTATGTGAGCTTCTTTCAGGAAAATCATCACAAAACCGCATCTGCTCGTTCTTTGACTTTCACCTCAAAGTTCACAAAGGCACTTATGATCATAAAGCTTCCCAAAGTTTCTAAGATTATAGTTTTTCACTATCCCTTCTTTTCAATGTGTACACTTGAGCTATTCCTGGAAAAAGAGTAAACTGTGCAGACTTCTTGTCCCATTAACACAACTCTAAGCTTGCAGATGCAAGAGTGGTATTACCATGTTTTTACTCAAATCTACAGCACTAACAAAAACTCACTTTCTTCTATTTTTTTTGCTGCCAGCTTCTCAACCCACACATTTTCCCAACTTTTATGGGCATACTCGATCATAAACAGCAGAGCCAGTCAAAGATACAGGAGTCAAATACACACATCTAAACTGGACTAAACCATAATGACACAGGAAAAAAAATCATAGTTCTTAAAGATTCCCACATTTCAGTCCAAGATCAGACTCCTGTGATAGAAGCACAGCTCAAGAGAAACAAGAACTCACGGGCAAGGSCAGACCAACTGATCCAAATGGCAAACAGTGTGCTCTCATCCAGTGTGAGATTATGGTATCTTGTGATTGAAGATATTTAATGGAAACACTCACAGGTCAGAAAAAAATAAAATGCTGAAGTCAAGACAAAACCAAAACTGCCTGCCAGATATTTTTTATTACCTCAGAACTTCAAAATGTTGACCAAAATCTGTGAGTAAACATACCCTTCACCACTAACATTTTCTTGTATTACTACAAAATCTGATTTTAAGGACACATTTTGCCTACTTCCGATTCAGAATTATGTAGCCTATCATTGAGTCTACATAGCACGGGCATATTCAAAAATTACAGTGAGAATTAGATAGCAAAAAGCTTTTTTGAAAAGTGACACAAGTGTTTCAGAAAAACATAATATATTTTATGCGTTGTAACTTGTTAATAAATATTGATACTTGCAATTTATGTTTTTTGTTTTCATTTCAGGTTTTCAAACACCTTAAGAGCACTCAGTTTCAAAGTTCCCAGGTAAAATAAACCTCAGGTTATTATTCCCATTTAATATTTATGGGTGAAGAAGCTTATTTATTAAGAAAAACATAGAAAAAATATCACCAAGGCCATACARCACAAGTTTCAGACCTAGAAATACCATGTTTTACTCTCCGTTCCCCAATCCCGTAAGCAGAGATGTTATTTTCAATCCTGAATTTTTGTGGTGTTGGTGATTGCCTTTTTTCTTTTTCAACTCTTTCTTCAAGATTCTGTTGACACTCAACTATAATAATAGATTTTTTTAAAAAGAGCAGAAAGCCTGGAAGACACCACTAGCAGTCAACCATTAAAAGTGATTTTTCTTTCCTCTCATGAGGCAGAGAACCAATAAGTTATCTGTGAAGCWAACCAGGAGCTTTCTTATACTCCATTTGTACAACCTATGCACACTTCAGTGAGTGCCTAGTGACACAAATAGGCTCATAGAAGCCTATAAGAGATATGAAAAAAAATAAAATAAACACCAGGGCAAAGAATGTTTATATAGATCATTACAGAGTTATTAGAAAGAGAAGTAGGAGGAAATTTTATTTTATAGCACTTGAAACTTAGTTGAGAAAAAGAAAACACTGGAAAAAGAGCATCTGCTTTTTCAAAAGAATGCTTGTTTTTTACATTTTGAGACTTGCTGGACAGTAATAATTATTTTGCTACAAGACTGCATTCTAACTGGCAGAATTGTAATGAGTTCAGAAATGGAGATGGTACTTGGGGGGGACAGGAGGGAGGTAGACAATATAATACAAATATCTTAAAAGTGGTTCATATCATGGAACAGCCTGAAACTGATTCCATCAACACAGGCAAATCATAAAACTTTATAGTGGCAAACATAATACTTGCATCCAGAAGGAATGCTGGAGGAGTGGCTAAATAATAAAAATGAACCAGAACTTAGTGAATGCCCAAAGTACCTGTGATGTTTCCATGATGTTTTGATAAAAATGCTGATGTAAAAAATCTATAGTAGGCCATACATTAATTACATTTAAGATTACATTTCAAAACAGGAATTTGAATATAAATGCAGAAAAAAGTTATAAAGTAGGTTGAAAATACATTTAATAGAAGATTTTTGCTAGTTTGTATTTTTTTACTTCAGACGTTTGTACRATTTACCTCCTCAGAGTCTGAGAAAACATTTAAAACAAATTCCAAAATCCATTGATAAACATCTCAAAACTTACATTCAGATAATGTTTCCTCAACTCCCACAATCCTGTGTTTTTAGCTACTCCTCATATACACTGACCATAAAAGGACTACAGCCTAATTGAGTCTAAAAAATCTCATACACAAATTATGCATTGGCTATGCCTGCATAAGTAAATAAGGGTGCTAGGGAGGCTTCTGAGACCAGYTGGCATGAAATGCCTCACATCCATATAGCTAAACTCTCTATAACAGGATGGCTACACTGAGAGTTGGGAGTACTCTCTAGGCCAAGCTATCTCCCCAACTATACCTAGGCACTGTCTGAGAAAGTGTTATTTGGTCAGCGCCAAAGCAGCATCACGGATTGTCCTAACAACTCAATAGTGATGTGCCAGCGCTTCGCCTCATCTTCTCGTCCTGTTTACCTTTCTACCACAGACAGTTCTGCAAGTATCTTACTGCTTTGACAGTTTGTCACATTCATTTTGTAGCTGGACTATTCACTCAGGTACTATTTACAAAGCACTACAACAATCATGATCTCTGTATGATCTTTTACAACTAGACTCAGTTTTTCAGAGTTAYCACTGTTTGGGGCTGAGGAAAGAATTAAGGAACTTCCCTATTCTGCATGACCAAAAGTTTGCCCAGCTAAGTACAAACTGTAAGGATGGCAAATAAACATKATTGTGCCTTCACTATTTATTGAAAATACCACATCTCAAAAATATATATTGCTTCCCATGACCTGTAGGCAAGCATATGCTTCCAAAAATACACTGTGCTTTTCTGCAAGGAATACCATCAAATATATTTTTCGCCTATGAAAATAATTGGAACACATCATTTTAATGTGTTTCTTCATCAGAAATTAAAGTTTTACAGGTGATTTCAACAAAGATATTCTTTTTCAAAGCACTTGGGTTGAAAAAATAGATTTCAATTAATTTAAAAACACTTCAATAATCAGAAAATGCAAAGCCCGTAAAAGCACTGTCTGGATTAAAAACTTGTATTGTCTTAGGTACCAGTGGTCATTCTGGGTGTGTGTCCAAAACAAGAAATACAGCTTCACATAGTACTACTATCAGTCCTTAGGGATTCAAGTGCCGATCTCCACAAGCAATAATACTCACTTCACTTTTAATGACACTCTTCCTTGATATAATTTTCTCTTAACCCTCTGTTGTTATGTGTTGTACAAGCACTTTGACTTAAAAGATTTTTAAAACTGAAAAATCAGAAAGCRTCAGTTTTTCTGCAAGTGTCTGAAGGGAGAAAGACAGAGAATTATAAATGAAAAGCCATTTTCAGAACACGAGAGGAAAGGTAGCAGAAAGAAATGCATACAACTAGCCCGACTGTCTCCTGCTGAAACTGCACATCTCATATGGCTGATTTGGTCAAGGTCTGCTTTGTTTAGAACAGCTGTCCAGAAGGTGCATGATCAGGCAGGTCACAGTCAAAAGAAAGACAGAGTAAACTACTGCTACTATTAGCACAGGGCATCATGTACAAAGATGTTTCTTATTATGCCACTGGCAGAAGTGGGCCCACAGTGCAGCCTGGAAAGATTTGTCAGAACAAAGGTTAGCCAATACTTCTGAATTCAGATTAATCACATTTTCACTTTAATCGCTCTAACAAGAGAGAATAGACAGAGAATTGAGAAACTGATTCTGGAAGATTAGCTGACTTTTTCTTCCTCCAGATGACATGAATCTAGGTAACTCATCTATGCCTGAAGAACTAGCACTTTACCATAAATCATACAAATGGCAAAACAATTATATATGGGCATACCTGACTGGAAATGGAACAATGTATAAGAAAACAAGAGTGAGAGTTATCCTGTGGTGTGCCTTTCACCATAATTCTGACCCCCTAACTGACAGACAGACAGATAGGAGACAGCTAGGCTAGCTGTAAGCCAAATGTTTATCTTCCCAGATCCTTGACTGCCCTCAAGGATTAAATTAGCCAGAGGTAAGATGCTACTTTTCTATCCTGAGTTTGTAACACAGATTTCCTAGCTCTTCTAGCAAAATTTGTCATTTTAATTCACACACCAACTTTTAAAAGCAGTGACACAARCTGCATACAGCACCCATACATAAGGTGGCCTTTAGGGCCATCCGCCAGAGTGAACCTTTGGACCTTCAAAGCTAAAAGCACCTCTCTGAAATTATGTGAGATTAGGACCCCATATCTGGTTGTTAGAAAACTCAGCACATGTCACAGTATTGCATAATGGCTGAAGGCACCTCTGGAGATAATCTAGGCCAACCCACTGCTCAAAGCAGGATCAGCCAGAGCAGGTTGTCCATGCCTGCAGACTGCCCAGTCTGGTGTGGAATAATTCCAAGGATGAAGACTCCACAACATCTCCAGGCCACCTGTGCCAGTGCTCAGCTGTTTTCACAGTTAAAAAAAAAAAAAAAAAGTTTTCTTACATTTAATTTTTTTTTTTTTTTTATTTCAGTTTGTGCCTTTTGACTCCCATTCACTGGATACTACTGAGAAAAGTCCGGCTCCCTCTTCTTTATTCCATTCCATCAGGCATTTATACACATTGCTGAGATCTCCCTGAGCCTTGCCTTCTCTTCTCCAGGCTAAACCATTCCAGCTGTCAGTCTTTCCTCCTATGAGAGATACTGCAGTCCTTAATCATGTTTGTGGTCCTTTGCTGGACTTGTTCCCATATGTCCATGTCTTCCATATACAGAAGAGCCCAGAGCTGGAAACAGCACTACATGTGTGTCCTCCCCAGCACTGAGTAAAGGGGAAGGATCATTTCCCTCAACTTGCCACACTCTTCCTAATGCAGCCCAGGAGGTTGTTAGCTGCCTTTGCTGCAAGGGCACATTGCTGATTCATGTTCAGCTTGRCGTCCATCAGCACCCCTGGGTCTCTTTCCACAAAGCTGCTTTCCAAGCAGCTGGCCCCCAGCATGTACCGGTGCATGCTTTATTCTTCCCCAGGTGCAGGATTTCACACTTCCAGTTGTTGAAATTGATAACATTTCTGTTTGCCCATTTCTTCAGCCCATCAAACTCTCTCTGAATGGCAGCACAATCATGGTGAATCAGTCACTCCTTCCAGTTTTGTATCACTTCGAAATTCGCTGAGGGGAAGTAGGTGCAGACAAATGTAAATTTGTTGTGTCCATATTCCCAGCAGGCCAGACATTTCAGAACATGAATGACCATCTTATCAAAACACTTTCTCCCAAGTTAAGATGCATCTTAGTAGTGTGTAATACTCAGGCAAAAAGCCATGATAACAGGCCAGGTGATGGCTTTGCAGTAAGAGATGMCTCGTACCTGGTCATGGAAAGAAGCTCTAGTGACTTCTCAGATGGAATTCCTTCTTCTGGTTTGTCTGGAGGGATAGTATGGCCTTTAGTTGTCTCTGAACCAAGCTAAGGATTTGGCTTAACAAGGCTTTTCTCAGAAATCAGTTCCTTTCTATACCTCAGTGTACCAGTTTTGGCTGAGATCAAGTTAAATTTCTTCATAGTAGCTAGTATGGGGCTTTTTTTTGGACTTGTGCTGAAAATAACGTTGATAATACAGGGATGTTTTAGTTACTGCTGAACAGTGCTTATGCAGCATCAAGGCCTGTGTACCCCAAAATATCATGCTGTTTCTTCCAAACAGAAGACACAGCAATGGGCTCATCACTTTTTTTTGGTTAAACTGATGAGAAGGAACTGCATACAYATTGTGTGGCAGTTTAACTCCTAAGTAATAACTTTAAAGCTAATAGGGATATTTAGATTCATTATCACCTGCTCTAAATGACAGATCAAATCATTGTTCAGGAGTTGTTTGGATAAGCCAATMTATCACCAAAACTAAGCTTCAAGACAGCAAAACTATTTGCTGACCAAAAGATGTAAAGATGAAGTATGTTTGTCTTCTGCAGTGATGACAATCCCACAATCCCCCGCAACTATCCTTTAAGTTAACACTTTCCCATGAAACACACAGTAATCTTGTGCGTCCTATCCCCCTCCCTTCTTTGCAACTACAAAGTTCTGATTCAATGTCTTCAAAGGTATGCCTGAGCAATTCCTCTAATGGCCCATCAATCACAAGAGTTCTGGTCTTTGTTATTGTCTCCGTTATCAACTTTTGCTCAGGGTTGGCATGTGTGTGGGTATTATGTATTAATTTTCCTGTCTCTTGTCCTATCTTTTTATGCTGACTAGCCATCAGTCAGATATTCTGACAATTGTCCTTACATTCTTCTAATCATTGCACTAATTTAAAAAATGTACAACATGCCATGAGGATTAACTTTTTTAATCATTTGGTTGGAAGGCTATCATTATTCATTGGCAAAACAGGGTAAAAGTCAAAAGATGTAACAAACATTTTTACTTAAGTCTTTAACCTCCAATTCATATGACTGATGTATGTAAGATATCAAAGATTTTCTCCCCTCCCACCAAGTCTATTTATGGATTGCAGGCATGCTCTCTCTTCCTACAAAAAGCTGTAACTAAGTGACAGTGGTTAATTACTGTAGGTTTTGAGTAGCTTGTAACACCTCATTGTGAAATTGGATGTGAGTGACGGCGCTTCAGTTTCTAATGTGACAGACACCTAAATCTAGATCCACAGATTTTAACTTATCAATTTTAGCTTATACGCAAGTACACTTTTTATTTCCTACTTATTTATACTGCCTACCTACTGGTTCACTCAAGCTGGATTTAAGAGACAACAACCAGTTCACATAGGCAGGATGTACTATTCACATTCTTACAAGGTACTGTTGATATTACTGGTAAGGAACTGACTTAGTTACAGTCCTCCGAAGGTTTGAGGGTTTCTTTGTATGCCTAAGCGATTACTTGGACTTTTCCTGAAGACCTTTTGGGACAGTCCAGGAGAAAACAATGGAAGAAAACTTCATGCTTTTTCTCTCCAGCTTTCTTAATGTAACTTGCTTATTTGACCAGGAGAGAACACGTTAGACTGAAAATATTTAAGGTTATTCTTTGACTCCTTAGAAGACTGAGGATGGTCTATAATGATCATTTTATTGTTGTCTCTTTTCTGCATTGGCATATAATGTGGTTTCAGCCTTGAACTTTCATTATTGCTTGCATTATCAAGTCTAACCATGAACTGAAATGTTGCCGAAGGAATAAATATACTCGCCCTGTTGAAACTGACAYATACCTTTTACCAAGTTAAGTTTTCCCAAGCCATCAGCTCTTCAACTGTAGCCAGCCAGATTAACTCAGAAAAGGATACCCAGAAACAAATCTACAGTGGGACAGAAACAAAGACTGTATAACTATATAGAAACCTGAGAGCAATCATCAGCTTCCACRGGAAAGAAAAAATCCATTCTGGAAACTAGTATGTTTTTGTAAAACAAGTCCAATTTCAGGATTCATAAAATCGTATAACTGAAGTGCTACCTTGAAAATACAAAGGAAGAGGAAGAGCAGTTGTATTCTTTAAGGAGACTGGGGAAATCACAGTTTCTTCACTCACACAGATCCAAGCTGAGATATGGGATAAAGGGCACATGCGTAATGCTTGGTGCACTGATGTTTGCCCATGGGCTCATGAAATTAAACAACCAATATGAGGCTCACAAAAATCCGTGTTTTTCTCATTCAGTCATCTAAATTTCAAGTACTAAGGCATTCTTGTCAGCTATATCTTAACTGAAGAGCTGATGGGTACATCCACACTGGAATTTTAGTCTGGAGCAGAAATGCACTTTCAAAGCAAAGCTCCACACCCATTTACTGCACTTTGGTGTACACTGTGGTGCATGCACAGTGGAGTTCTTCAGGATGAAGCAACTCAAAGATGAGAGGAAGGAACGCAGCTGATGAACTGCAACTGTTCAGTGCACGGGACCAAATCAGAGCTAGTCAGAAGAGTAAAGAACAGCACATGCACAGTGTTGATGTTATATTCTTGGTACCCATTCGTGCTACAAATCTATTTAACTAATTGTGCTGCACTGTTCACTAACACAGACAGAGCCTATAGCAGCCAGCCTGAGGAGAGACACACGATAGCAGGACATAGTCAGCACTGCTTAAAAAAACAGTCAATTGGGTCCTAGGGATCAGTAAAGTTTCCTGTCTGCAGATGTGAACCGAAAGCTGGTTTAACCCAGGTCAAAAACCCGCAGACTCCTGAAGATGCAAAAGTCTTACAGGCAGCTGAAATATCATAAGTTTACAGAATGGCAGTCCTTTCTAAGTTATTTATAGTGTCCACACCTCAAGTGAGCAACAGATGGTATTCATATTCCAGTATACAGCCCCTACACGTTTGGCAGGAAAGTGYTGAATGAAGCTCTCAGCCACACCTGCTGTGCTTGCCATTCTAAGACAGYGTGCTCCTGATGGCACTGCACACCCGTATTATGATAGCTGGCAATGTCAATAAAACTGCTTGCCTCCAAGAAGAATAGTTTTGGGTAGAGGTTGAGGAAGACAAACTGGCAGAAGCGAGTACTGGATGGATACAGTGAAGGCTGCACACTGACATTGCAGCTCTGGTACCGAGCATCAATTCTGGCAAGGAGCTCTTTTGCTCTCAAGTTCTTCTACATATGGAACACCTTGCTTCCAGTCTTAGACTTTGGTTTCCTGCTCTTCAGCATGAACCAGTTTACTTTGCAAATTTATAAGAGAAGCTGAAGTATGCCAGAACATCATTTCATGAATCATAAGAAATGGTGGGGGGCTAGAAGACAGTGTCCAGAAATGCACACTAGCAAGTCCAACTTTAGTCCTGTCTAAATGCGGTATGGTTACAGCTGGCTTGAAACATTTGCCTCTGACAACTGAGTCAAAATTCAGCTTATCAGGTTAAATTCAGAYAATCAAGAGAACAAGGTAATTGTCCCCTTAGTTGTCCCCAAACGTGCCTTAACTGGCTACCGAAGTTCCATATATCTTGCAGAAAACTTAGAAGCCTTTAAACAGTTCAGAAAGCAATCTAAAGTAATCCTTAAGAAACACCAAAGATGGGGAAAAGCACCTGTTCCCACTTAGGTATGCACACCTGGACTGCAAGTGGGCCTACTTGTTCTGTGCAAACATTTGATTGCACAGATATACGCTAGCTTACTGGAACACATTTCTATGTGCAATTTGAGAAGGAAATAAGCCACTCTTCTTAAAGGACAGGAAATGACACATATATATCTGCCCTAAAAGTGCTTACTTGTACAGTAACCTGGAAGATCAACTAGTTTAGGCTGGATTTTGTTTGCAGATGCTGTAGGTGTTACCATGAATACAACATCAAGTAGTCCCTCTTAAGTACATTAGGATTCTAAAACACCAAAGAGAGTCAGAGGGATGTACAGGGGTGGGAAAAAACTGCAGAGCATGGTGTAAAAAGAAAATTTTACTGCAAAATTAATGAAGAAACTTCCATTAAAATGTATCAGTATGCAGTCAAAGCATTAGCTCACATATACTGAAAAGGATTTCTAAAATAAGGATGAAATAAACATACTTTATCTCAAAAGGAATAACAACATATAGAAAACATTGTTATTCCTTCTTTCTCCTGCCATCTTAGTAAATTTTAAGAAGCAACTCTACAAAACCTACAAACAAAACCCAACACAGCACACCCTTTATTGAAGCCGCATGTATATTCTGATACTTAAAACATTTTCCTGGGATCCTGAACTGAATAATATTAGGTGAAGGGAAACAAAATTTTGATATTCCACATTGTGCGAGAAGACTAACAAAAAAATGAACAAGCAAACAAACAACAGTTATAGGAAAAAGGGAAAAGCTGTCTTTTGTTAAAAGCATAATTCTTTTGAAAGACATGTCATAGGGACTTCTTTTCTGAGGGTCTTTTTGGTATATAAATCCTCAGTAGAGACTTCACAGCATCAAAGGCAGATGTGTTCAGTCTAGACTGAAGATGCTCTGTCGAGAGCATTCCCATAGGGCTAGCAGATTCCTGCTTAGCATTCTCACTTTACATAGGTCAATTTCTGAGATTTCAGGAGCCCTAGCAGTGCTCTCTGATCTCCCTACATATGACATCAGGAACTAGGCTTTGCTTCTAGATCCTGTTCTAGTCAGCTATGAAGCACCYGATGTGAAGCACCCTTCACACTTCCACTGCTTTAGTACAGCCAGTATAGAAGAGAAAACAAAGTAGCCTCCTTTGTCAGTACTTGTCTGACAGCAAATACATTGCAAAGCAGTTTGAGCAAATACTACACCTTCTACAACAGCAACCACTACCATTGAGTAGTCTCACTCAGCAGGCCCTTTCAAGTTCTTTCCTTACAGCCTAGCACAACCCAAAGCCATCCACTTGATCCAGCAAACCAACCATCTCTCCCTGCACCAGCTTTTGAGCAGGCTTTTCCCCTCCAGCCTTCTGGCTGGAACTCAGCCAGCTCTTCAAAGCACAAGACACCAAAACCCTCACTAAGAGCATGAGTTTTGAGATAACTACCTGAAACAAGGAAAGAGAAAAATGCAGCATATATAATCAAATAAGGCTAGCTGGCTCATGTTAGGTTTCTAAATGGGGACAGATTACTCCTTTACACTGTAAAAAAAGCCTCAAAATTATCAGTCATTCTCTTTTTACATTTGCCCTTCAATTTCATCTCACTGCTGAGGAATTTATAAGGAAGATTTTTTTTTTTTCCTCTCAAGGTTTCCTCTAGCACAGAGAAAAGTATGTTGTATACTTCACAACATATGGTGTCACATTTCCTCCTGTCTTCCGTATTCCTTTCCTTTCTCCAGGTATTTTTTTTCTCTCCAGTTGTTTTCTGGAGTTTCTAATTTTATTCAGTTTTTTCCTGGCTCAAGCAGTGAAACCTCAGTGACCAATGAAATACTCAAATTAGTAACAATAATTAAGAGCAGGGTTCAACTAAGTTGTTGTCAGGGGAGAATTTGTTTGCTAGATGATTGCCCACATGATACAGAAAATATAGTTGTACCTATAGTCATGTGGAATGGGGACTGGTTGTATAACACAAATGCTATTTGCTTCTGAAGTATGTATTTTTGGAAATATCGTTGGTATTTTTGTTTCTGATCATAAATAATGTGTGCTTTAGTACTATTTTTCTTAATCGCTATATAATATAGATTGAGATAATCTTTTACTCTTCAACTTAATTTTATTTAAAATTTAAATAAAATTTTCTCATTCTGGAGAAAACTCTGGAATGCATTCAGGTCAGGGTTGTTTGTTACAGAGGTTGGGCCACTGCACACCACTTTTTTGTTTCCTTTCTGTGCAGTTTCAGGCAGCGCCTGGGTTCAACCCAGAGTTGGCTGCCTTTCAGCAGAAGCTGAAAACATCCAAAAAGCTTTGTTAATTTAGAGTTGAGGTTGCTCAAGTCTATTTTCTCTTGACAGTGCAAACACTACAGAGCAAGAGCAGAAGTTAAGGCCACAAATGTGCCCCACTCAGGGGCAGGCTTTGAATGCCATACTGACACAGTGATGCTGACTGGGCTAACCTCTGCAATTCACTGTTTTCTCTTCAACTGGTCAGAGTCTTTCGTGAGCTCATGCACTATAATTGGTTACACTGCATCATAGAATAGTTTTGAAAAATCAAGGTTTATTTAATTAATAAACACTTCTAAAATACACTGGTGAAAAACACAGTAACTTAGTTTAATGAGGTATTGTATTATTATAATATGAAGTATATTATTACACTTCATTGCATTATTTCTAACAGTAGAAAAAAGATGTTCTTTACAAAACAAAWGTATTTTGTTTGGAAACAGCTGAGAGGGCTCTTTTCTTTGAAAGAATGCCAAAGTAGATCTGCTACAGCAGCAAGAGTATTTACTGGCAGTAACTGGAGGCTTAGATTTGCAATGTATCTTCTATACGCCATCCTGTTTTCCCCTTAGGAGAAGAATTAAAAGTGGTTTTGGGAACAGTATGGGGAAAAAACGATCAAGATTTTGTGCAAAGTCCTGTGCTAGTATCRTAGAACACATTTTACAGCTTTGTCACACAGGGCAATTAGAACCTGTTACCACTGATACTCTCAAGGGTGGAAAGACTCAAAAAAAGTATGTGGTATTACAGCCAAGTGTTTTGCTTTTGGTTCTAGAGATATAGAGCAGTACTGTAGTGTATTTTAGTTATATGAGAATTTCAGGCCAATGAGATTCACCTTTTCAGCCTTAGGTGTTGAAGTCCAGTACATAGTCACAAAGCTGGTAAAGTACCAACAGTGAGGCTGTGGTAATTCCTTCTGTTGCTGAAGAAATTGCAGTAGGTCCTTATCTTACATGCTTAGATGCTGGTAAGAAGACAAAGACTGACTGCCAATAATGTGACCGAAACTATCAACAGTAGTTACAAACAAATGGAAACCACCCCAGCTGTCCAAGTTACAACTGCATTTGTAACAAAAAAACTAAAAACTCTGTTGCCCAATAGCTAACATAGCCACCCTAAAAACATAGGGGTCACTGCAACACAAACACAGAAGGTGATGTGGAAAACTGTAAGATACTTCATTTTGAAAATGTGGAAACACAGCACCTGGACTCAAGTGTGTGTATCTGAGTACTGCAAGTTTTTTTTTCTTTTTTCAAAAGTACTGATGACCAGTCTGATGAAGCTAAGAATTTTTTTAACACTTTCTAGCAAAAAATCAGTCCACACTTTCCACAAGTGCGGCTATTCATTTTTTCACTAATCTTACATAAATTTGTATTTATCAGTCATATTTCTTCACCTTTTGCTTCACTTTATTTAAAAATAATCAAGAAAAAAGTTTAATAATTTAAATTTTTATCTCACTTGAAGTCAGCCAGTACACAAATTTAAGCTAAATGTTAGTAACAACCATTAATTTGAACCAAATTTAGTGATAATTATTCAGTTGGGAAAAAAAGAGAAGCACTAAGACAGGTGATAATTATGGTATGTTACAATCCACCTGAATCTGTCAGAAGAACAGGATAGCCTAATTGAAGGTCATGAATTACATCAGAGTGGCTCTGCAGAGCAAAACACTTGGTACCAAGAACTTGCTGGTGTTCAGGGGGTTTATTCTGGGTCTACCTCTAGTCTAGTCCCTTGGATTAGAAGGTGCGTTCCTGGAGATTATCTTCAGTTTTTGCTTTAAGAAGCTWCTAAAAATGCTAGCATACATGAGCCCCCCAAATGTCTGTTTCTGTTACAGGTGGCACACTGCAGAGTGATACATTTTGAATTTGCATCCTAACGACCCTAACTTTCCTAAGCAAMCAACCATATTTACATGTAGGTAAAACATGGGCAGTCATCTTAGGTTCTGGCTCTTGAAGTTGTGAAAATGTACTTCAATCATCCTGTCACTATCCCCATAGGACATGAATATAATAAGCAATTCCTTTTTTATAGCAACTCTTCACCAAGCTGAGCAACAATATCTTCCACACAGCATAGCCATTATGTCTTATGTTAACAGCATTATATGTTCTGAATTATCCACTTGTATGTCACTGAGGGTGTGATTTCTAATCCATATGATGCTATGTAAATCATAGCACACGTACCTTTGCTTCACACCCTGCAGCAAATGAATTTATTTATAACATACAGCTTCTTCAGATCAATAGACCTTTAAAAGATAATACAACATGTACATTGATAAAAGATGCCAGTTAGACAAAAAATATAGAGTATTAACAGAAACTAATGGTAATGTTTGATTAACTTTGGGGTTTTTAGTTATATGCTGAGAATTCTTTAGAAGATTTTTATTAGCACTGATGTCTTCACAGTCACCTAAGAAAATGTTTTCTTTCAAATAATAATAAAAAAGAATGTTATGGAATTGAATTTTATTTATTTTATTTTATTGTATTGAATGAAAAGAGCAAGGAGTCTCACCTTTTAAACTTACAGCACAAAAGTGGTTTCATATAATCTCCATAAATGTCATGTAAATTGCACTATTTTCTACTGGGACACTGTAATTTAATGACCTTTTGGTCATGAATAACCTGAACACCTATTACGTATTATAATAACTGCAGAGAAACTRAAAGCACTCAAACACTTAAAAAAAAAAAATTAGGCTTTTGATTATAGACTCCCAGTAGGGAATCCATAAATTCTTGTGGCTTCTTCTTGGAAATTCTGTAAAATGACCTTTATGTTGTACAAGAAAAAAGAGTGAGATACATGCACAGTGATTCAGTAACATACTTTGGGGTATGCTTAGACAGCAGTAAATAAGGATTTCCACTCTTCAGATATTTTGCTAGGATCATCCTCCTGTTCTACTATCTATTTACACATCATTCTTTTACAAAACAGTAATTGCAAGTTTATTTTTTCATTAACAATCACATATATACCCATATATTAATATTTAACATTCCTCTAGATATGAAATACAGGACACAATGCGATATAGTGCACCACAGTAAACATGCAAAAGTTACAAGTAGCGTGATAATATTTTTTAGATTCTTATCTTTGGGAGAAATACAGACATGCAAGAATGCAGTTATAGATATTGGGACCAAGGAAATAATTTTCAAATCTAAAGGCCTTTTTGTTCAAGGTGCCCTATATCTTTCATTTTGATTTTCATGAGAATTGAGTTATTGAACACTTTGCAGGTGCTACTTCAAAGATTTAATCATATCATTTATTAATCCTGATGTCATCAGTATGTAAGACCAAATCTAACTGGAAATATTAGGTATTGCTTTGAAAAGAGCAACAAAGCAGCCTGTCGGGGTATTTTCTATAGAAGTATATACTTGAGTATCGTACATAAACAACAATCTTGAGCATTCAAACAAGGTATGCAGTGAAATCACATAGAATATTTTTCATGCACAGCTGCTGTTTGGAATCAGTAACTATAGATTCTAAAATTTTGCAAAATTCATATAGCCCACAGTTTCCACTCTAATTACCTCCAGCACTCTCTCTTTTTCTGGCTGTGTCACAAACAGAGATGATATGAGATTCCCTTCTAAGTGATGTCCAGGCTTCGGTGTAGAGGTAGGTGGTTTTAGAGGAATCTTGATCCAGATAATAAAAGTAGATTACAGGTTTGATTTTACTCTTTGAGTATCAAAAGAGTTTTCCATAACTGGAAACTAGTATATGATGATAGGCTGGAAACAGTTATTCTAGTGAATTTCTTATTTCCCTGATCATTTACTTATCCTGAAAAAGAGAATAAGTTATTTTAAATCTATCCTGCTGATTGCTGTCATGACAATGATAAAATCATAATCTTATTCCTGTGCTGATACCATATTTCTTATACAGAAGCTTCTCTAACAGCCAACAAACGTCTCTAACAACACAGTTTGTACTCAGACTGTTCCACACAGACAGTCTGATCTACTGTCTCACCGTATAGCATTCAGGACTGAAATACAAACAACATTTCAGTTATAAAAACTGTTACGTGCAGTGGAATGCTCCAAATTACTCATAACACACACACAAAAATTTGGTGAACAATACAAACAATGTAATTATATAGTCCAAAGATTGTTCTTTCCCATGTTTAAGTTGACTGTAAATAAATATTTAGTGTGAGGAAGGGGAAGGGGCAGGGGAAGGGAAGAAACTCCAAAACACCAGAAAGAAAACCCAGGAAGATGGAGTTCCAATCTCACAAGTAGCTTTGTAACTGGTCATTTGTACTTCACCAAAATATATGTTTTGTGTTTATCTTTTTCATATAAGAATAACGAGAGTAGTTTGTTTCTAGATACTTGACTAACACTAGGTATTACAATAATCAAACGTTTAGTGAAGTAATTAGTTGCAAAAGTTGTGGCTATATCAGCTGCATTTCCTACATTTCTTAGATAYATCTATATATATACCACCTATCTATGCACTTCCTATATCAGCTGTACTTCCTTCAGTATGAGTCAGCAGTGTGCCCTGGCAGCCAAGAGGGCAAACCGCATCTTGGGGTGCATCAAACACAGCATAACCAGCCGGCCAAAAGAGGTGATTATCCCACTGTGTTCAGCGCTGGTGTGATCTCACCTTGAGCACTGTGTGCAGTTCTGGGCCCCACAATTTAAGAAGAATGTGAAGGTCCTTGAATGCGTCCAGAGGAGGAGGGCAACAAAGGKCTGGAAGGAATGTCCTGTGAGGAATGGCTAAGGAATTTGGGTTTGTCTAGTTTGGAGAAAAGGAGGGGTGACCTCATTGCTCTGTACAGCTTCCTGAGGAGGGGACGTGGAGAGGGAGGTGCTGATCTCTTCTCCCTGGGATCCAGTGATAGGACGCGTGGGAATGGTTCAAAGTTGCACCAGGGGAGATTCAGAGTGGACATTAGGAAGCATTTCTTTACAGAGAGGGTGGTCAAACACTGGAACAGGCTTCCGATAGAGGTGGTCGATGCCCCAAGCCTGTCAGTGTTTAAAAGACATTTGGACAATGCTTTTAATAGTATGCTTTAACTTTTGGTCAGCCCTGAAGTGGTCAGGCAGTTGGACTAGATGATCGTTGTAGGTCCCTTCCAACTGAAATATTCTATTCTGTTCTACTCTATTCTATTTATCATCTAATAGGTAAGTTCTTAGAGTATTGCCAATAAAGCATCTTTTCTAAATAACCATATGCATAAGTTGAGTCAGAGATAATAAATTTCGTATACTTACAACACACAAATTCCTAAAATACCAAGTACCTACATTCCTTGTTATGACCAACTGCAAAATTTCTTGCAGATTAATAAAAGTGAGCCAATCAAAAATATTTTTAGAAGATGAGTAATGCAACAGTATTACATGGTACAATYGGTTATAATTTGGTAATCCTGCCTGAAATAAAGTTCTACCTCCTGCTTACATTTTGTAAAGTAAAGTGCATACTCAGTTTGTACAACTGAATAGTGAAAACTGCTTTCCTTAAAAGTCTAATGACTTGCCTTGTTGCCTCTTCATTTACCTTTTCTATCAGGCTGTGGGTGCTTATTTCTCTATCACAAAGGGGTGTACACTGTCGATCTCACCGAACAAACATGATACTCTTACACACTTGATCCAGCTGTATTTCTACAATAGGACTTTCTTTTTTTTTTTTTTTTTTTACATTGGTTAGAAGAACAATGAAACAGACAAAAATCCAAGCCAAACCACAAACCTGTTTCTTGCTTTTTTAACATTTTCAGGTAAAAGATCTGGGGCAAAATTCAATTCAGATATAAATATATGCATCAGTCTTCAAGAATTCCAACAGGACTCAATTGGTTTTGTGCTAAAAGCTGTAAAATTTAAGTTATAATTGGGATATAAGCATGAAATTGAAGTCTAGCCAATAATTCCAACCATGGCGTAGGTGGGTATCAGTGCTGTGGCTGCACACACCCCCAGCATCTCTGCCTGTGAGCATCTCTACAACAGTTTCAGTAGTTAAAAGGAGATACCAAAAACCTGAGTATTAACACCAAATACATCATCTTGTTTCAAAATACATTGCTTCTGAGGAATAGTAAATGTCTTTTTGAAAGTGCAAGACCAAGAGATGACATTATCACTACTGTGCAGAAGGATGAGTACTATTTTTGACTTAGCATTTCTCTATATTGCATCCAGAGACTTTTTGCAAACAYCGTGCTTAAACAAAAACTTAACAACAGCAGAAAATGAGGTTACTAAATTTGGAGCCTTGTATCTTCTACCACAGAAGCTGTATGCTTAGCATTTAGAATCATAGAATCATAGAATTATTAAAGTTGGAAAAGACCTTTAAGATCATAGAGTCCAACCATCAACCCAGCACCCATGCCCACTAAACCATGTCCCGAAGCACCACATCCACACGTTTTTTGAACGCCTCCAGGGATGGTGACTCCACCACTTCCCTGGGCAGCCTGTTCCAATGCTTGACTACCCTTTCAGTGAAGAAATTTTTCCTAATATCCAGTCTAAACCTCCCCTGGTGCAACTTGAGGCCATTTCCTCTTGTTCTATCGCTTGTTACTYGGGAGAAGAGACCGACACTCACCTCTCTACAGCCTCCTTTCAGGTAGTTGTAGAGAGCAATAAGGTCTCCCCTCAGCCTCCTCTTCTCCAGGCTAAACAACCCCAGCTCCCTCAGCCACTCCTCATAAGACCTGTGCTCCAGACCCTTCACCAGCCTCGTCGCCCTTCTCTGGACACGGTCCAGCACCTCAATGTCTTTCTTGTAGTGGGGGGCCCAAAACTGAACACAGGATTCGAGGTGCGGCCTCACCAGTGCTGAGTACAGGGGCACGATCACCTCCCTCTGCCTACTGGTCACACTATTCCTGATACAGGCCAGGATGCCGTTGGCCTTCTTGGCCACCTGGGCACACTGCCGGCTCATGTTCAGCCAGCTGTCAACCAGCACCCCCAGGTCCTTTTCTGCCGGGCAGCTTTCCAGCCACTCTTCCCCAAGCCTGTAGCATTGCCTGGGGTTGTTGTGACCCAAGGGCAGGACCTGGCACTTGGCCTTGTTGAACTTCATACAATTGGCCTCGGCCCATCGATCAAGCCTGTCCAGATCCCTCTGCAGAGCCTTCCTATCCTCAGGCAGATCAACACTCCCACCCAACTTGGTGTCATCTGCAAACTTACTGAGGGTGCACTCGATCCCCTCGTCCAGATYATTGATAAAGATATTAAACAAGACCAGCCCCAAAACTGAGCCCTGGGGAACACCGCTCATGACCAACTGCCAACTGGATTTGACTTCATTCACCACAACTCTCTGGGCTCTGCTGTCCAGACAGTTTTTTACCCAGCAAAGAGTACACCCGTCCAAGCCATGAGCTGCCAGCTTCTCTAGGAGAATGCTGTGGGAGACAGTGTCAAAGGCTTTGCTGAAGTCCAGGTAGATCACATCCACAGCCTTCCCCTCATCCACTAGGCGGGTCACCTGGTCGTAGAAGGAGATCAGGTTGGTCAAGCAGGACCTGCCCTTCATGAATCCATGCTGGCTGGGYCCAATCCCCCGGTTGTCCCGCACCTGCCTCGTGAGCGCCCTCAAGATGAACCACTCCATGATCTTCCCCAGCACCCAGGTCAGGCTGACAGGCCTGTAGWTCCCCAGATCCTCCTTCTGGCCCTTCTTGTAGATGGGCGTCACATTGGCAAGCCTCCAGTTGTCCAGGACCTCCCCCGTTAAGCAGGACCGGTGATAAATGATGGAGAGTGGCTTGGCAAGCTCCTCCGCCAGCTCCCTCAGTACTCTCGGGTGGATCCCATCCGGCTCCATAGATTTGTGTATGTCCAGCTGGCGTAGCAGGTCGTTAACCTCTTCCTCTTCGATTATGGGGGGCTGTATTCTGCTCCCCGTCCCCCTCTTCCAGCTCAGGGGGTGAATACCCAGAGAATAACCGGTCTGAATATTTCCTCTAGTTTAGGTACTAGGTGGAAATATTAGTCACGTACATTAGCTCCTTTGCCATAATAATAATAAAAAAAAAAAAAGGAAAAACATGCATCACTAACATTTAATAACACAATACCTTTCACTTCATATGCTGAATAATAAAAGCCACATCAAAGGAAGAGAATTACGATAYAGATGAGAGTAGCTAGGCTTTGCCTAAAGGCCAAAAACTCCTATGGGATATGTTCATTCCCTTTGGTAAGAAGACTGGATGTACATGACAACAGCACATAAAGGCCAGCACAATTAATACACCTAACTTTGTGTCTGCCTCTGGAGAACTAAAAATGTTGCATGACCCTGGCCAAGTCATTTGTCCTCTAGAACTCAGAAAAAAGCACCTATAAGGGCACTGATGTTTGAATGAGACAGTGGCACAATGTGACTAGCTAACTTTCAATAATAAAGCTGAATTACCCTCTGCATTTTTATATGACAGTCTAAAAATACTTAATACATGGTCACATTAGTACTTTACACAACCACTAAATTCCATAGACTCCAATACAACAGACAAAAAAAGATTAATAACTTTAGCTATACAAAGAGTCTCAATTAATTCAAAAGGATGCGTCACATTTATAAAATTACAGTGGTGTGTATAAATAATCTTATGGCTGTATCTCATGTTTGCTTTAATGTTTTAAGTTTCAAACACATGAAAACCAAATCCATTTAATCTACATGACTATTCAGTGGCTCCAATATACTATACATAAAAGGCTCTCAGAAACTGACATAACGAAACTGTTGCCGTGTTTTATGTGACCCCGATCTTGCAACAACTTTGAGTGTATTTACCTTAATATGTATGAACAACTTCATGTGAGAATAAGTAGA
This sequence comes from Oceanodroma leucorhoa, assembly GCA_030449065.1. Classification (NCBI taxonomy): domain Eukaryota; kingdom Metazoa; phylum Chordata; class Aves; order Procellariiformes; genus Oceanodroma; species Oceanodroma leucorhoa. The sequence goes on from JASVER010000019.1 coordinate 8,757,274, forward strand.
CTACTCATGACTACTGAGCAAGCATATAGTGAATTGTTTGCAGGATTAGAGTTTAAAGCTAGTGCACACTGAAAATTTATGAAACTATTAAAACATCAGTACCATTTTGTATTARTTCAGACATAGACACCTATGTTTTGGTACACTCTGGCAAATCAKAAAGCTGTCCAGGCTTCCATTTGGCATTATCCTTCCTTTCTCACTAGACAGTTTTGATCACATTACACTATATTGGATTCTAGTAATTTATAATCTCACATAAGAGTTCCTAGTTGAATCTATGAAATAGTTACTCAAGAATGAGTCCCTGAACATTCACCAAGCCACACGTTTGCTGTGACAATATGTTCCTAAAACTGGGACAAAATATACAAAATATTCAATGTTCTTTTACATCCAAGTCTGTGTAAAACATTAGCMCCTTTCTAAACTAAGCAATAAAAGGCTAAATAGTTATTTCAAAAACATTTGCATTGCTTTTGCTACTTGAGCTGCACCACAGTAATGAGAAAAGACAATAATAATTGACTGCGGATAATACTTCTCGGAAAAAGCTTAATTAAATGGTGAATGGGTTCAGTTTAATTGTTGCCTAGGGTAGTGATACAGGGTAGTGTTTTAAAGATGGCAGTTATAGATCCTAGTAGATAAAACCTTATGAGATTTGCTGATACTGAAACTCTAGGGGGAATAATTACATAGGCTACAATTGCAGTCTGTTCACAGTGCTACAGGATATCATTTCAATATGGGATATATGGGATATAATTTCAGTGCTAAAGTTAAATTCTCGTGCTCATCATAGTTGGCACCTACAGGAGCTGGAAATCTGGTGGGTTCTTTTCAACAGCAATAAGTTTAAATACTGCCAATCGGGCAGTATTTTCATTGGATAGTTGTTTAGAAATCAGCTCTTGCATGGATAGAGACACTCCTCCCCACCCAAAAAAACCCTACCTCTTTACCACAAGCATCAGAACCCTGTGTAAGTGAATTACAGCAGAAAATTCTGAAACTGTTAGATGCTTTCCAATTTATTTCTTTGCTCTTTTGTGTTTGGTGTTATGATGGTGCATTTCATATGAAATCAAAAAGAATAAGAAAAAAATGGTTTCTGTGTAGCATCCATCTGGATAAGAAGCAGAAACATTAAGTGTTCTGGGAAAAAAAAAAAACAAATCTTGAAACACTTAAACACTTTTTGTTGTTAATATACAAAGGATATGCACATGCACATATTATTACTCTTGTTTTTCAGTAATATAGGAAAAAATAACTATATGGTAAGATTGAGGCCTGTATTACTTTTTTTGAAATGGTTGACAGCAGTTTCCTATTTCTTTTCAGCCTGTTCTTTTGTGTGCATTCTTGCAGAATATTTTTTCTCTTAATTGATTTGTCCTAGCTATGTTTCACTTACACAGACCTTAGTTGTCCTTTTGTATTTGTCTATGCCTTCCAGTTGGCTAGTGTAAATAACAGAAAGGACTAGAGCACTTACAGCTCCTCATTCAGTTTTGCAGGTTCATTGATGTTACAATGCTTAAAAAAACATTTGTTTAAACATCCATCTATGCTCACATTTTTGTTCAGAAATAAATAGACAGAAATCAAGATAACATCCAAAGCAGCTAGGATGGAATTATCTATATCAGAGAACACTGTTATGTTCCAAAATCTTCTGTTTACCACAAGGTATTTTTTGTTCCTGTTGGAAGACATTACTCATAGGACTGAGCTTAAACRCTTATCGCCGCCTTAGATTATGTATTTGATTAACCGTCAGAAATTAAGAACTTTCTTCGACAGGTAACATAGGGAAAATAATTTTTTGTATAATCAAGTTAAACTACTGGGCAATCAAATCAAGATATTCAAAATGCAATTTCTGCAATTAATGAGGAATGAGCCACTCTCCATCATTTATCACCGGTCCTGGTTAACGGGGGAGGTCCCGGATGACTGGAGGCTTGCCAATGTGATGCCCATCTACAAGAAGGGCCAGAAGGAGGATCTGGGGAACTACAGGCCTGTCAGCCTGACCTGGGTGCTGGGGAAGATCATGGAGTGGTTCATCTTGAGGGCGCTCACGAGGCAGGTGCGGGACAAMCRRGGGATTGGGCCCAGCCAGCATGGATTCATGAAGGGCAGGTCCTGCTTAACCAACCTGATCTCCTTCAACGACCAGGTGACCCACCTAGTGGATGAGGGGAAGGCTGTGGATTTGGTCTACCAGGACTTTAGTAAAGCCTTTGACACTGTCTCCCACAGCATTCTCCTAGAGAAGCTGRCGGCTCATGGCTTGGACGGGTGTACTCTTTGCTGGGTAAAAAACTGTCTGGACAGCAGAGCCCAGAGAATTGTGGTGAATGAAGTCAAATCCAGTTGGCAGTTGGTCACGAGCGGTGTTCCCCAGGGCTCAGCTTTGGGGCTGGTCTTGTTTAATATCTTTATCAATGATCTGGACGAGGGGATCGAGTGCACCCTCAGTAAGTTTGCAGATGACACCAAGTTGGGTGGGAGTGTTGATCTGCCTGAGGATAGGAAGGCTCTGCAGAGGGATCTGGACAGGCTTGATCGATGGGCYGAGGCCAATTGTATGAAGTTCAACAAGGCCAAGTGCCAGGTCCTGCCCTTGGGTCACAACAACCCCAGGCAATGCTACAGGCTTGGGAAAGAGTGGCTGGAAAGCTGCCTGGTGGAAAAGGACCTGGGGGTGCTGGTTGACAGCYGGCTGAACATGAGCCGGCAGTGTGCCCAGGTGGCCAAGAAGGCCAACGGCATCCTGGCCTATATCAGAAACAGTGTGGCCAGCAYGAGTACGGAGGTGATCATGCCCCTGTACTCGGCACTGGTGAGGTCGCACCTCAAATACTGTGTTCAGTTTTGGGCCCCTCACTACAAGAAAGACACTGAGGTGCTGGAGCGTGTCCAGAGAAGGGCAACGAAGCTGGTGAAGGGTCTGGAGAACAAGTCTTATGAGGAGTGGCTGAGGGGGCTGGGGTTGTTTAGCCTGGAGAAGAGGAGGCTGAGGGGAGACCTTATTGCTCTCTACAACTACCTGAAAGGAGGCTGTAGCGAGGTGGGTGTTGGTCTCTTCTCCCAAGWAACAARTGATAGGACAAGAGGAAATCGCCTCAAGTTGCACCAGSGGAAGTTTAGATTGGATATTAGGAAAAATTTCTTCACYGAAAGTGTTGTCAAGCATTGGAACAGGCTGCCCAGGGAAGTGGTGGAGTCACCATCCCTGGAGGCATTAAAAAAAGTGTAGGTGTGGCACTTGGGGACATGGTTTAGTGGGCATGGTGGTGTTGGGTTGGCGATTGGACTTGATCTTAAGGGTCTTTTCCAACCTTAATGATTCTRTGATTCTACGATTTTCCTTGATGTATGTTCTACCTGAAGTGCTTCCTGGAGTCATTCTGAGTTTCCAGGCAAAAGAAACAAGTTACTGTTTGATAAACACTTGCATTCTAAGCTGTACTTGGAATTTATGTTAGATAATGAACAAAAATGCAAATCACTTGAGCTCTTACTATTTACAGTTGGCTTATTGGTGCACGTTGTGTATAATGATTTTTCAGTAGTGGAATGCAACTAATACTGAATATATGGAGTAACATCACTGAAGCTCAAGTTCAAGTACTGTGATACAAAAGATCCTTCATTTCTTTACTGTGTTCCCTCAACAACCCGTTGTTTTGTTGGAATGATTCAGACATGGAAGTGAGAGCACAAAGATCAAGAATTTAGCTCTGTGTATTTTCTTGATTTCTTACTGGAAAAACTTATCACATTCCTGATTCTCATATGCTGGTCATATCTCCAGACTGAGTCATATCTCCAGGCTGAGTACAGTGCATAAAAATCAAAGCCATATTGAAATGCTTTGTTTTGACTAGATGAGACCAAGTGAAGTCAAGCTATTTCACATCTGTACCATATACCTGTTCATGCAGGCTGTATTTAAAGCTATCTCATGGAAAACCTCTTTTGTATCATCTGCTGTACTACATTGTCAGCAGCAGTGCTAGAATATACCTTAACTTCTAAACAAAGGGCTTAATTCGCCAGGTCTGTCAATGCGTTATTTTTAAAAAACATTAGCTCATATGAAAGATAACTTTTGGCTAGTTCTAAGTAAACCACTGTTTTTCAAATAAATTGTTATTTAAGATGCAATTATTTTCTTTAACCCTCTCTTCATCCTTATAGCAAAATTAAGCTACTTTTCGTGTGGTAGCTTTTGTACTTTTCTGCCAAGGCTGTGCGTAGAATATTTTTTATATGAGGGCCAGTGACAAAATCCAATAGACAGAGATATCAGAATGTTTGGTCAAATATTGAATGAGATTCTATTCCCCCTAAAGTCACAGCAATGCAACTACTTAAAACTTCTATGAATTCTGTGTATCCATCAAGACCTGTTCAGGCTGCCTTTCTAAGCCAATCTATTTAAACAATGCTCTTCTCCGTCACCAGTGTCAGTGACTGTTCCATCCTTTTTCAGAGTTAACGTGTTTGGTCATTGTTGGTAACTTGACCACAATCCTGGCATGTTAAAAAACAGTCAAGCCAGTGGGAAAGTAAGTCAAGGACTCTGTCTTCTCACTCCCCACCTTTTTACTTCTTTGTCCTTTGTCACTGTACTTTTTTTGCTCAGAAGCCAAATTGTGAACCAAAATCCTACAGGCCCTATTCTAAAAATTATTACACACTACTCTTGCAATCARTGCAGATTACAAAGGGAAGCAATGCCCCCAGAAGGAACAGCCCAAGTGTTGGTGGGAAATGCTGTACCCCATATGAAGTGATGTAATGAACTACACAACCCATTTCGCCCACAGTATGTCAGGTGGTGTGGATGCCTTTGCCCACATTTAGCTCAAAGCATATAGCTGAAACCAAGCAGAGGCACAGTCAGCACCACAGCCTTCCCCAGTTCCCTCTGATCTTATCCCATTAATTAGTGGACATAACTGCAGTCAATTGAGTGGTACGCAGCACCATCACAGAGAAGTGGGAAATGGGCTAATGAAGGGGCACTACATTCCCCCCTGCCTTTTCTCTCTTCTGTCTTGTTACATCCATACCTTTTGTTTCTTCTTCCTTCCCCTGCCCAGCAGCCTGCTAGAATAATTTTATTACCAGGAAATACACACAAGGTCCAAGTCACAGAGACTACCATTTTAACCACACACTTTTGTCTCTTGTAATAATTCTGTCTCTATTTCAAAGTTGACTTAATCTGCGATGCTTTAAGAAGGATGTTGAGGTTCCTCCCAACCACCTTCTTTTAGCATGAGTGTSAATTTTACTGTATTCATTCACGTAATCACATAAGTATGTGAATGAATTCATGTAATCTTCAGAAACACATTAATTAATACAACACAAGCTGATTTCCCTCATATTATACACCAACAGCAGATAAACACATGGATACCACATTTATGCAACTAAGGGGGATTACATAGGCTTGACTGCAGCCACATATATTTACATTTGCCCATGAATAACATCAATATACGTTAGAGTAATAAAAACATATCTGATGATTGAAAACTCTAGAAATGCTTATGTTCATGGCTTATGTATAGCTTTCTATGCTTATGTATAGCTTTCTATGCTTATGTTCATTACCAACTCAAACCTTGATTTCTCAATAAATAAAAATCTGAAAAAAACTGTTTGAAAATAACAAACAAAACACCAAAGAAACAAAGTATTTAAATAAGATGACACAGTAAGCAAATATCATAATCCAGTTATTCAGGTAAAAATGCTGAAAACTGCTAAAAGTGTGAAGCCATTCAGGCAAAAGGCCGTGGCCCTCCTGCAGCAAAACATATAACGTCACAGGAGAAAATGAGACAGAACATGTGAACAAGAAAAATAAAAAGTGCAAAAAACCCCAAAACTTTCTGATCAAATATTTGCCTTGCTTGATGAATTGATGGAATTAGAAAACCAATTACTATAGCAGGCAAAAGTCTGATAAAAGGAAGAAATGTGAACCCTGGGAACAATTATAGAAATTAAGATAGAGACCAGTGAAAGAAAACAGTTATCTCCTGGGCAGGAGAGGCAAGAAGAGCTCTTCAAAAGGAACACATTAAGAAAAATTGCCATACAGGATAAATTAAAACAAACCAGACAGCCTGTGATGAGTGGCGGAGGCATCCTCAATCTGGAAAAATGATTAAAATTATGATTAGAGATGCGTTGAAACTTACATCCATAACTGTCGTTGCACTGCAAAGAATATACAGATCTCATGCTAAGAAAACTTTCTAGGGGACCAATAAATTATTAAACTCTTCTCCAAAATTTAAAAAGTTGGTAATATCTTATTATTATTATCTTTACTGATCAGACTTCAATAATGTTATATAAGTAGGTCTTATGCAGGTTGCTACAGCAGTATATAAATCAAATTTATTTTAGTACCTCCTTTCCTTGTTTGTAAAATGAGTTCTGTGCAAAGGATTATTCTTTATTTATCCCTGACTGAATCCACATACTGAAAACTACTTATACTGAGCAGGCAAACAAAAAAGCATTAGAATCCCAAGGTTTGGTTTTGTGGGGTTTTTTTTGGTTTTTTTTTAAATAACTCTGCATGCAAGAGGGAACACAGAAACTTTCTTCCTTATTATTAAACAAAACAGAGCACGGATATGAAAAACTAAGCCTTTCTGTCTGTAATAAAATTCAAACCTATTAGGATTCAACTTTTCATTTCGTTCACAAAATATAATCAAAATCAGTGCTGGAACCTCAGACCATTCAAGAACTCAAACAAGTGAGCCACGCTTTCWCTGACATTCTTAGTAGTCATTAGATTCTAATGACTCTAATGATTCTAATTCTTAAACATTCTTTTTTCAGCTCACAACTTTACATGCTTTTATGTGCTATGAATTTGTCACCATTCAGACTTCATAAGCTCTTAGTTTACTGCATGTTGTTTACGTCAGTTATATAGTCATCCCTACTGTTTAAAAAATTCTATATCCAAGTTAAAGTTTGGACATAGGCCTTCATTATTTAACAAACATCCTCTTCTTACTTAGGTAGCAGTTCTAAAACAAAAGCAACACCTGTTGAACTATTTTTCTCATACTCTGTGTGCACTTCGACCAACAGCCTCAGCTTCTTATTGTTTTTCCAAAAAAAACAAAACGCTAAAACATTATTTGACATTTTCATGATAAAAAGTGCAATTATCAGACTGTTGCTCCTCACACATTGTTTCTTTTTGCACCTGCCACAGACTTAGCAGGCTCCCACCATGCACTGTAATATGAAGCGGAATACGCAGTCTAGATGACCAGCAAGACGGCATCAGGTAGTTTATTTSTGATCTCCGGTTTTGCATCTTCTCTGCTGTTACTGGGATGACAAATCAAAAATAGTTTTCATAACAGGTCATTATTTTGATATTTTTATGAAACCAGAATATTATGTTTTGAAGTATCTGTCATGAATGAGTGGTTTAGATGCCACCCAAGGAATCACCGTCAAAGGTATTAGCAGAAAGTGATTTTAATAGAGATTTATAAAGGTGCAACTTAACAGAGTTTGATGGCAAGGTTCACTCTGTTGCTTACTACACGGATGAAATTTATAAAGAAAAATCATGCTATGTCTAAGGGTTTATATCTTAGGGATTACATGTGTTTAGCAGCAGTCTAGGGTTCATTCACAGTTTTAGCAGCACTGAATCATTAACTAATCATTAACAAACTTTAGCAGCACTTAATCACTAAGTACTTTAATATTTATGAAGTATTAGTAGAGTCTACTACAATCATGACTTTTAATTACAGATTATGCTTACTATTTGTTCACACACTCACACAAAAATATATATATATAAGTGTACAAAATGTACCTGTTAAAAATTCCCCTCGAGTTCGGTGAAGAAATATTCATGTAAAATGTCTCAGCATTTCTCAAAGGGCGAGGGTTGAGCCTCAAGAAGTGAAGAGTTTCAGCCCAGGTCCCATCGGATGACGGGCCTCCGAATATTGCTGGCTCAAGACGTTGCAAGCTCTGAGAGGCATCCCACTCAGGGGGAGATGCTGGGTGCAGCCCACTGCGGTCCCGGAGAGCTCAAAGGGCCTCACTTAGGACCACTGTTTATAGGTTCACGAGATGGTTGGCTTTAGTCATCTCTAAATATCCATCCTGGCCCCAGCCCCAGCTGTTAATTACTAAAAAGTTYTCAAGGTTTCAGTGTTCCACTTGAGCTACAACTCAGACAAGATGACACCTGGGCCAGGCAGTAGGAGCACGTTCCCAGCCTCAGCTATGCAGAGTTTCTGATATGGTCAAGAAGCGCTCAACCACCAGACTCAGTACACCAAGGCCGAGGTTTCATGGCAATTTCTGAGATCAACAAGCAGCCCAGAAGAGGGGGGGAAACGCACCACCACAATATCCACAATATGCCTGTTAAAGAACCTATGTATTGCGAGTGTTGAGAAAAGTTAAATAAGGATTTGTATACAACATCGTTTTCTTGTTGAAGTCTTCCTTTTCTTTGCAAGTTGGGAATATTTTTAATTGGGCCCACCTCTTACTCATTAGAAGCAGGCCATTAAAACCACACAATCTTATTAAAGACCAGAAACAAGTAAAAAAATACTGGTAATAAAGGGAGACCTTTTCTGTGCACGGATAATTGAAACATGGCACGATAGCCTTTGGTGATGAGGCTGGATGTATAATAGAAGGCAAGGGAGCCCTGTGGTTACCATTTACTTGATGTACAAGACAGAACACCAGCTTCTTTCCCTGACAAATAGCTCTTCAGGGTGAACAGGAATAAAAAAAAAAAACAGTGGTGGTGTTTTTCGGGTTGGGGGAGGGAGGTGGGTTTTTGTGTGTGTGTGTGTCAGTAGAGTCAGCACATAACATTTCGAATACCCAGAGGCTTTCATTCTATTGAATAACAAGGTGCTAGTTTTAAGTATAAGTATTTTTCAGAATAGTATATTTCAAGCACCTTGCTCAAGATCACACAGAAAAGCTAGGTCTGAACGGACGATAACTCAGATTTCCCAATTCTGTGCTTTAATTACAGAATGTCTTTCTTCTCCTCAAATGTCTCCCAAAAGTATACCTTGCAAATAATGTAGGGACCACTGCTATAAGTCAGAGAGATTCATAATTACAGCCTGTGTTTGACAGAATAGCTTGAGGATGTTTCCTCATCTACAAACAAATTTAAGCTAGAAGCTAATGAACTCTTTTTTTTTCATCCAAATCTGTGCACAGGCATTTGAAATTAGTCCATGTAGTGATTCTAAATCACAGAACCTGTGAGCGTTGCAGAAAGTAACTGGGGAGGAGGAAACTCAAGCCCTGTGAAAAACTCCGTGAGGCTCTAGGCATCACAAAGGGCAGTGCTTTCAGTCACAGACCTCTGGCCTTTCCTGGTATAATTCATCTCACTAACATAGATCTCTAAAAGCTAAACACGCAAACCTGAGCTACGGTTCACACCATGCAACAAAGAATATGGAAGGAAAGTCTACTTGATTTACCCTATGCAAACCTAGTGACATGTCCAGAAAATAATTTAGTATACAAGTACTCTGCCCCAGACAGAAAGAGGATAGCTCTTTTTTTCCCTACCCAAATTAAGGTAGACATAAAGCCCAATTACTAAGCACTTACACTAATTTCCTAGATTCCATGTGCATGAAATAATGTGTCAGCTCCTCTTCATCACTCCCATATTCTGTACCTGTACAGAAACACTTCCCACTCCCTGTACAGGCATATAAAGTTAAAGTCCATGCAGAAGTAGGTTCTCATTTTCAAACTTACCATCAGTCCAGGTACTTTTCTTTTACTTTTTAGTTTTCTTCACATGCTAAAGAGYTTCCTACCTGCAAGGGAGGAAAAATGGTAACAGTGTGAGCAGTTAGCATTTATTTTGCTTTTTTTGCTGTCTCATGGGCTTGCAAACCATTTAAAAGCAGTAAGAACAGTTATTCAAGCGGAAAGCAGATGAMTAGCACATCATTATGGTATTTCCCAAGTTCCATTAAACAAGCACAGACCCAACCTGCTCTAAAAGGGCTTGTAAGCGAAACTAAGTACCACCCTGCAAGTAATGGTAAGAGGGAAGGCTAGTGTTTTAAGCACTATCATGATATCATGCAAGTCTACATTTAGTCATGTAGAAGAACATCCTTTAGGACAATCAATTCTTTTTTCTGTGTCAAAGCAAAAACCAAAAGATGTTCAGAAACCTGTTCAGAAGTCTCAAGAAGTTGGGGGCTGCTTGGGTTAGTTTTTGCTGAATAGAAATTATTAACATATTACTATTACATTATGCTCTATTTTGTTTTCAGGCAAAAGGTGTATGTTAAACTCTTTCAAGGAACAATGCTTAAAGAAGCGCTGCCAACCGACTATGTCTGTGCTGGCATGGATTTCTAGCCTTTTCCATCTCTTCTTTGGGAAGGCAAAAGACATCTGCTGTGTCCGTTTCACCTGGACCAATCTCCTGTGTCATTCTATAAGATTCTCCGTTCTGTGTTCAAATCTCAGCTGAGAATGTTTCTTTTCTGTACCCCATTAAGATTAAATCTCTCAGATTTCAAAAAGAGGCATGTTTCTTCCTGTAACATTTTTTAAAAGTTATCCACTTATAAGGTTCTGCTTTTGGGGACAGAATTTATGAGAGAAATGCAATAGAAAATAGACTTTGCTGAGCAAAACAAAATTATTATCACACACTAAATATAAGGAAAATACAGTATTTAAAATTATATATGATGACCCTACCCTCTACATGTAAAAATTAAACATCAAAATTTGAGTTAGTCACTCCACAGTCTCTTACAGCCAGTAAAGAGAAGCAGGCATAATTGTTCTTTTTCGGTTTAGACTCCTAACCAAGGATGAACCAGTCTGATGTGACTCGTGTTTATTTCTCTCTACTGACTATGAAGAACACTTTGGACAGCTAGTGCAGTCTTACATGTCTCACAGTTAGATCTCTGGGAATGCACTACAAAATGTGGGGAAGCTGTTTCAATGAAATTACAAAGAACTTTGGAGAGAGGTGCACAGCCGTTGGGTGTCTCAGAGCCCGTGGAAGGTTCATTGCACTCCAGTTACACTTACAAGTTTCGAGCTACAGATGGCCTCATCAGCATGCATTCACCATTTCTAGCAGAGTTATACTCACACTGGAGGCAGCGGTATTCTGTACCCCTTCCCCATGCTTCCCTGGGTTCACTCTGGGTTCTCTATGTACCAATGCCCCACAAATATAAAGAAAAGCCAAGAATTGGCTTTTGCAATTAAAGAATGTAGTTAAAGAATGTAGTTAAAGAAAGYGTTATGAAAGTTTTGTTGCACTGGAAAAAGAGCATGACCAATCCAAGTCAATTGGTATACATACCAATCCATCCGTGGTATGGATAAAAACCTTACCACAGGCAGAAAGAGTACAAAAAATTTATTAAGGTACACATCAACTATGCATTCCAGAACAGCCTAATCGTCTTTATTATAGAGTAGAAGAAGCATTCACAACATACTTTAGAGGTAGGCAACACTACAAAATCATATTCTTAGTCATCATTATTCGAGAGCAAATGATCATGTCTTCTGAAAAAGATGCTTGGATAGTCAGTTACTTTTGCTCTAAGTAGTTTAATGAGCACAATAAGTTAATTAGAAAAACTGAAGATTTAAATCATTAGATTTCAGTACAGTTGAATCATTTGCATAAGTTTTATTTTGCATCAAATACACAGCTCTGGATTGATGCTGGTTCCTAGAGGACAAATAGCTATGGAYAAATTGCTTTCAGCACGAGAAATTCAGCAGGATGATCAACTTGCAGTGGCTAAAGAAAGCTTGCAAACAGGCTGATAAAATATTCAGGAGGCTGCAGAGTTGTGCATTTCAGGGTTGAGAAGTTTACAAATATAACTATCTTTGCATTGCTCATCATCCTTCATTAGCAAGATAGTAAAATCCATAGCAATTTAAAGCAAGGCTGTAACTTTACACAAACTCTCCTTTTGGGATTAGTGGAAATACAACGCTACGTAGGTAAAAATTCAGTTACCAGCTTTTTCCATAGCTGAATCAAAATCCAGTGCATTTCATTCAAGGTTCYAACAGTTCTTTCAAAACTTAAATGAAAAAAAGTGCCAGCCACAATTCACCCCTTTCTAGTGGAGAGGTCCAGAAGATTGCTGTTACAGTAGGACTGAACATTATTTTCAGTCCCATTAGCTTGTTCATGAAAGACAATACAGAAATCCGTCTCTTGAAGCCACTCTGAAATGGCCCAGGTCCTAAGTAAAGCTAAATCCCAGCTCCAGGCATGAGCAACAGGGAGATCTTTATCCGTAGCAGCAGAGGGTGGAGAGCTCATGGGAAGGCAGCCTTTTCCCCAGCTGCACCAACAGATCAACAAGATCAGTCTTCTGCCACACTGATGAGACTGATCCTCCCAACTGGACTATGAGAACATATGAATCCCACATTCACCTGCTGTATACTAAGGCACACTCCAGCACACTCCAGCTAATGGAGTTGTCTCTTCATAAAGTTGTTATTTCATGCACATAACCAAGTCCTTACAACATTTCACTCTTCAAGATATCTGAGTTATGTCTGCATTAGCAAGTAGAGCACACCAGCAGGACTAGATTTATACAGTGACAGTTGGTAGCAATCACCCAACATGCACATTATACWCATCTCCAGGGATTTTTCCTGTACATTTCTCAGCCAGTTTGGGAGGTTGAACACCCATTAATAATTCCAACTGTACTAGGTGCAGTTCTGGAGCATATCTGCTGTCCTTCTGAAAGGAATCCAGTTTGTGTGCTCTGGGATTGCCCCAGGATGCTAAACTGGCATGTAAAAGGTGAAGATACCAAAAAAGGTTCCCTGCAGCTGTGCACCCCTTGTCTCAGCTAAAACTCTGATGTAGAGGCATCCTAAGAACAAGTCAAGTATCTAGATCATTCAATCTGGAAAACACTTAATATAATTTTAAGGAAGAGTAAACACTATTATCTTATTCTAACAAAACTCAGTCATTAGATTTGGAGGCACATAACTAGAAGTAATGTTTCTTAATTCCTGGTACTCTTTTTCTTAGCTAAAAAATATTATTTCTAATTCATTCAGCTGACAGAGAAATAAAACTAACTGACAGGGTAATTTTGTAGCTCTTTCATTTAGAGACTGTCTTCTCAAATTTCTGAAAGGCTGGGAGAGCTCTAGAATTTATTTCCTTTACATATTCCCTGGAAACACTATTAAACAGAAATACTCCTTTGGCTACCTCTTTTAAGCAGTACTGACTTGTAGCTTTCTTGGTAATGAGATGTTGTTTGTTACAGCAATAGTCCTTGATAGGCCTTTGGCTGAGCAGACATAGACAGGAATAATACCTGGCTAGTCAATGAACAGCCTCATTTATATGACATAATAGTGGCTTCTCCTACCAAACTGGTGGTTCATGCCTTGATATTTAAGAGTTTATTACACAAGTTAAGCTCCAGTACTCAGTGCTCTACAATATGTGGACTAAGAACCATATAGAGTAACGATGTTAATAATGAATGAAATAAATATAAAAAAAATATAAAAAGAGAACACACTTCAGCATGATTTATTAGGCTGCACTTTAGGTACAGCTTGTTTAAGGATGGGATTTGGAGGAGTCCCATCACAAGAATAAAAGRCAATAACAGAAAGCCCCAGACACAGCAACAATGCTTTCACCAAAGAGCGCAAGTTACACAGCACCCTTCCCTCCTAGCCCTCCCACACCTTTTTCCATCTTTGCTTACCATTAGGCCATTTGTAYAAAATGCTAAAAGCCTAAATACAGATGCCTCGGTGCCTTTTCAGAAACCGTAGGGTATTCAACACATATATGTGAAGCARGCAGATTAGCAGATATAAAAGTCTCACATGCTGCTTCCACCAAATACTAACATCAGTAAAAATTGAATTTGTAAATCACATTTTTGGAGAAAGGAATGCTGAGCTATATGCTTCCATAGAACTTACTGACATTAACATTATGTATCTTATGCATATAGCATCTTTAGAAGAAAATCATAAGAAATCAAATTTGGTGTTGATTTTTCAACATTCTAAGATGCTAGTAAATTTTATACACATTATTCCACAAGTTCACACCAGCTTTCTCCCTGCAATAATAATGTTAATAGAAAATATATCAACATTAATGAGTTTTAGACTGGAAATATTTGAAATTTTCCTTCCACTTCTTCTTTGGAGACACAGCGTTAGCATTAGCTTCAGGTAACCTTATTCTCCTTCCAACTGTTTGATCCTCTTCACTGCATCTTATCGTAAAACAATATCTGCCTTGATGCTCTCTCTTCTTGTTAGCTACTCTGTTTCCAATACTTTTTCTTCTCAAGTGTCACTTAAATTCTCTGATATCGAAAAGATGCAAGAAAAATTAGTATTATCAAGACAACCAACAGAAAGAGTCGATATAGAAGAAGGTTGCTTAAAGGGCTCTATTTGCCACATTTTTAATCAATCAGTTTAATTTAATCTCTCCCTTGTGTTCAATTCACCAACAGAAAAGTAATTTAAAAGTTATCTCCATTTTATAAGCAGTCAGAAAGAGTAGTACTTCTCTAATTCTTCGTCAACAGTTAATGTAGCCAACACAAAATTAAAAGGGATGAAAAAACCCAATGTTTCACCGAGATTCAAAGCTGCGTTTTGCTTTAGTTTTATAGCGGTGAAAATTGTGCTTCTTCCCAAGTACAGGACATTCTGAACCATCCTGTTACTCCCAAAAAGAAAAGGAGGTTTGATATTCATACTTTCAGAAAACCACTCTATTCACTTTTGATGACCCATTCTATAGTGAAAATACATAGAAGACAATTACTTTCTCCCAGTTAATACTACATGCGGGTTCTTCAGCAATAGGCACATCCAGCCTGTTAAATTTTATAAAACACTCTTTTTTCAATTACTCAAATATTTATATGTGTATATATATATATATATATATATATATATATATATATATACACACATTTGGGAGTGTTGCTTTCTTGAACATAAAGAAAGGCAAAATCATTACAAGAACATAAAAGCAACAGCTATGCTTCCTCCCTATGGAAATAGCTTTCCAACCACATAAAACAATAAATTTGAAAACTGTTTAGTTCATTGCCTCTCCCTGAACCTCCCCCTCCTTTTACAGCAGAAGAGTGGAAGCACGGGAAATTTGCAGGCTCCCCCAGAAGTCAATAATTACAGGAATTTTGGAATTTTTTCCTGTACCAAGTGAAATTACTTTCAGAGATGGGCAACACATATACAGACACAGTAATTTAACTAACAATATCCCTCAAAATTTTAATTTCAACTGTCTAGCAAAGCGCAAGTAAATCACAGAAAGAGAATTATAAAACTGTTCAGTTCTGCAAATGGGCTTTTTTGCCCTCTTTTTATGGCCCCATTTAAGCAGCTTTTGAATATTTTGTAAGCAACTACAAAGTATATCAGCTCCACCCACTCTTCTGTCCCCAAACTCACATCTATTCAAAGCTTTCTGTTGGGCCACTCAGAGGCATAGGTCCAAGAATATTTTTTTGTTTGTTTCCTGCCTTTTTTCCCATGGCACACGCATTGAACAAATTCCTGGAAGACACTTAAGCTGTAACACTACTTTGCTACAGGTCATGATATGCTGAAAAACCTAATACCTCCATGTTTGAYGACAAACACATCATCATATAAGTTTCTGTTCACACTACTGCAATTATACTTTTTCTTTCTTTCATATTTCACTATTTGTCTTTGGTATGTCAATCTCTTTTACCCCTTCTTCCTCTCTTGACTTAAAAAAAAAAATTTTTSCACATTTTTATGCTTGCTGCATTTTGTAGTTTTTCACATGGTACTGCTGTTTGGGCAGATTGCAGCACATGGAGACATAAGATCTGAAACCAGTTTTTCACTCTGCCATTAACGTGCTACATGAAGTCCGTCAAGTCTCTGAGCTTTATTTTACTTCAGTATTTCCTTACAGAATGAGACCGGTGTTACTAATATACCCCTGAAAAATGCTGATTGAATTACTCATTTGACATTTTCATAGTCCACTTATTTTATACCCCCTCTGCTCCCATAGATTCATTGTTTTCCTATCTCATTTCTCTGCTTGGTTTCCCTTTTCTCTTAATATTTAGTGTTTTTCCTTACTTCAAAGAAATGGCCCATTCATCTTTTCATGTATTCTCCCTACGGTATAACAAGATAAAATTTTTTCTTTCCTAATTACTAGTGTCTGTAAAGGTTCCACAGCTGAAGGTCATCTTCAGTGCAGAAATAATAACCTAACCAAAATTCTGGCCCCTTTTTTCCAATACTTTCTCCTGGGTGTCTAGTTATTAGCTTATGCGCAGTTTGACTAAACAAAGCTCTTAATTCCTTCCCTCCCTCCCCCTGAGCCAACTCTCCTACCCATCAATGCATCACTGTAAGACCATAGATCCTATCAAATGTTACATTRCCTATCATTCAGGCATATAAATCCAGGCATCTTTTTTTGACCCTGATAAATCCTCAGCTGCAGGATATGTCTRAATCTCGCTGAGTTTTATGTCTTTTCTTTGCATAAGATAATTGCCAAATACAACTTTTTCTATTCCCCTACTCAGCCAAAACAGGTGCTTAGATCTTCATCCTGTTGTGTCCTGTTTCTTGAATCATCACTTTCTCTTAGCAAAGATAATCACGCACTGCCATAGCTTTTAAAAATGCTTCTAAGAACTAACCTCTTCACTTGTTGATTTGACTATGTTGCACTGATTCCCTTTCCAGGTAGCTCATAGCCTAGGAGTTCCTTAGTGCTCTCTACCACTTTTAGCCCTCATATTTACCACTAAATTTTAATCTCCTGCTTCTAACTGTTCCTGTGTGTTCGAATTCCTTGTTCATCTGTCAAATTACCCAGTAAGTATCTTTATTCTTTCTTCCCTTCTTCTCTTTATAGCCAGGAGAATCTCGCTGAAATATTTCATTATTCTACTTGCCTCCTGAAGATACTATTTGGCTGTGGTATTACCAAAATATCCACAAATGTGGGGGTAAATATGCATATGTGTATGCAAATATATCTGTGCACAAATAGACATGGGTGTACGCAGGTATATGCATGCATGTAAACATATGTGTGTGTAGATATGTGCGTGTGTATAGATATGCATGCACATAAACATATATGTGCACACATGCATAAATGTGCATGTGGGCACATGTGTGCATATATGTGCACACAAACGTGTGTACATGTGTAAATATATATACGCGCAGTGTGTGTGCATGTGTAAAGGTGTTTGKTTTATGCTTTATTGGTGACTTTTGCAACCTTCATTACTTCATTTATGCACATTTCCAACACATATGCTTCAAGGCACACTTTAATAACTACAACTGTCTAAGCGTGATTTCAAATGGCAGGTAAGTGAGTTCACTCAAAGTCAATTCAGAGACCCTTAATTTGCAGGCCATAAGAAACGGAAAATAAAACTCAGCATAAAATGTTGGATGAATTTTGTAGATGATTCATTTAAAAGTCTGAAAAGAAATCTTTTTTTATTTCTAACTGAAGGACTTTTAGAAGTCCCTTTTGAATAAGAATGTATACTAAATCCATATTGCTGCATGGGGCTTTCCAAGTTACTGCACTGAATAATGTAGTTACTAAATTATCTCCTGAATTTGAACATGACTGATTAAACTTTATAGGGAAATAATAAGGCAACACGATTGACTTTTCTGGACATTTATAGTATTCCTTACATCATTATACCTAAGTGTTAAGGTCTCATTCCACCCTCCTGAATAAATAAGTGCTTGCTTCAAATCATAAACTCCTATTCACAGGAAAATTGTTCCTTTTCTTCCTCTGCATCATACAGGAAACTAGATCGAATTTGAGACAGCTTTGAAAACTTTTTCAAAATTRAAGTGTTCTATCTTTTTTTAAAAAGACAGTACTAAAATTTTATAAAGTGGATTTTTTAGTAAAAATGATAAGAATAGAAAAACAGCTAGAAATAGCCAAAAATGACACAAAAATTCTGTTGAAAGTTTCCATATATGAAACATAACTTTTGCAGTATGTAATATTTCTGCATTATCAGGAAGAACAACTTTGTATATACTGACAAGCAACTCCTGAAAACACGTGTTCTTTTTTTAGCAGAAACAAGCAGAGCAAATATGTTCTGTTTACAAGTGAGATGTATTATTTTCAACTGAGAGCGCAACAAACAAGTCAAWATCACAAAGACAAGAAATCCAGGTTAATAGGTTTTGGGTTTCATAATGTCAATTCAACCTTCCCTCTAGAAAAAGATCTGCAATTGAATTTCATCAGCCTCTCCGTTAGTTTTCCGGAAATGCTCCCCACAGAGTCCAGCTCATGCTTTTACRGTTATATGAGCTCCTCAAATCAAAGGTAATAATTTTGTTGACAACAATTTCTGTGTTAAGGCTCATCCCAAGATTCAGAGCTTGGATTCGACTCTGCTATGTACAAAGGACTAATCTTCCAAATTATTCAGGCTTCACATAATGGTTTATAATAAAATACTTGAGAGTTCTATCATTTTTAATTCCATATCCAGCATGTTTTATCTCACTTGACCTTCCTAAACTTTTTACATCACCAGGCTAAAATCCTAAGTACGGGCTTTCATAAAATTTACAAAATTTTCTGACTCAAAGTAACAAGAGAAAATATTTTATTCTAGGATTTCAACACTTCTTCAATTTTTAACCTTTTTACTTTTAATTTTAGAGGCCTCATAAAACTACTAAATAGTGTGCATTGTCTGGAAGGGTATGATTCTTACTATAGACCTAAAATAGCCACTTTTATTCAGTACCCTTTTTAACAATCACGTATCTAATCTAGAGGGGAAAAATGAGTTCCACTTGACTTAGTTTGTATGTAATAATATTGCATCCTTAGTACAGCAATGCAAATATAATTCATGAGATGCCACCCCTGTGTATAGAAAACTCTAGTGTCTAGTAGCTAACAATTACTTTGCAACAATTATAGAAGCTTTGCAAATCTCTCAATCATTAACCAGAGCATTTTCTGTAGCCTAGTTTAAAACATTCTCAAAGCAGGAATAGGTGAAGAAATATATACATGCTTTAGGATCACAGTCTCTGGGTTTTTTTTTCCACAGCTAAAGGGTGCTTTGTTGTATTGTACATCTCAGCACAAGGCATACTTCCAAACTGTCTTTTCTTCTACATTAAAAACGCCAGCACTGAGGAAAGGTAGACACTATTCAAGAGAGAAACAAGCACTGGGGATTCAGCAAAAAACGACGGTTTCAGAAGCACTGCTTTTATCTTTTACTGTTTCAGCAGTCTTCAAAAAATCATAAAGACTTCATAAATGTCAGACTTCTGCCTTAAACCATCCTAGAGGTTGCGAAGTTGAAGGTAAACAGCAATAGACCTTATGCTTGGCTCTGGGACTCAAACTCATGGTACTGAGAAGACAGTTTTATTTGTGTATATTTACTTTTCATCAACTTGGACAAAATCCAGTGCTATTTCTAAAGCCAGCTGGGGAGCAGCAACAGGGCCAGCACCTTAGAACAATACCTGCATCCCACACAGTTATTGCGGTCAATCAGGTTCAGTACATTTACGAAAGATGAGGGAAGCAAAGAGCGGTTTGTCCTTGGAGAAAAATTCTCTTGAAGGGGGGGAGTGTAACAAGAACCACAGTTCTGGTCTCACTCTTACAGTCACTTCTATTAAACACAAAAATGATCCTGCCCATATGGTTCCAAATATCTGTCTTGCTGTAAGCTTTACAAACAGCATCCTGCTGTTCCAATCAATGGAAGCAGGTAAAGTACAATGGGARCGTCATCTTTATTGTGTGCATTTCATATTGCCTTGCTGGTCTACTAATCATGGAGGAGGCACCTTCATAATATAAAGAGAGGCATTAAATTTATAGCACTGGAATTGCTATACAAATAAGGTAGTGTACTTTTATTAAAAGCTTAAGAATCCTTAGACTATTTTGAAACTGGGGAAGCCTAGTATATAGCCAAAAGCTTTAGAAGATTCAATCTGAGTTAGGTGCTTATGCAGTTACTAACAGCATTCCCACCAACATGGCAGCTAGGTACTTGTTAAACAATACTTTATACCAGATGTTAAATTTAAGTAAAACTGTTGTCTATTATTTTATGAATCCCACAAAATAAGTTAAAAAAAAGCTTAGGAAGACACAGTGGAAATTTATGCAAATATCATTGCCACAATGGTATTTTAATCACAAAATAAATTAACAGTAACTGGAAACTAGAATTTTTTTTTTTTTTTGCAAAACTTCAACATGAGTACACCTTGGCTTTTAAGAAACATTAATGAGAAATCAGTGAGGCAAACAGCAAATTAAAAGTCAATCAAACAACCATTTACATCAGAGCATTTACAAGAACTATATAAAGTTCTGGTCTTCAAAGAGCTGCTTTAGGCAGCTGTCTTTACCCAATCCTCTCCCTAGTAAGACTCATGTACTATACCATAYGGGATTCATTAGGAACACTTACTTGTTTCTTTCATGAGGACCAGTCTCTTCACATTATCTGAGACAATTCYGCTCATAAGGAATTTTATCTCTTCCTGTACTGAGAATAAACACTCAGGGAAATTGTAGTCATTTAAGAATTATTAAAAACTATGGCAAGTACACTGACATTGTAGCAAAAGATCTGTATCCACATATACCACAGGAGTATCTTGAAGATACTYTTTAAACAACAGCTTAGCTGAATCCCATGCCCTTAACTGCTTGAAGGCCAAAGTCCTTCAGGCTGTCCTGTAAGAAACTTCTCCTCTCTRCTGCTATCCCTCTTTTCAAAGTGATAAATTTGCTTGAGGTTTGCATTAGAAAATCTGGATAAATCATCACCGTGTTTTTGTATCCACTTACCTGCTTACCTCTCTAGCTAGTGAAAAAAGAATGATGCATATTATATTTAAACCAGGGATGACTATATGCAAGATGATAAAAAATATCATAGTCTTAAGTTTCTCTAAAAGCAGAGACCTACCTACAAGTTTCAGACAAAATGTGTTTAGGAGCCCCACACCTCCATTAGTTTACTGTTCAGTTACATAGAAAATGGTTGAGATCCTAACATCTTATAAATCAATTAAGTGACCTTTAGCAATACTAAGATTTTTCAAAGCTTAAATGCAAAATGTAATTCATCCTTTTCTAAGGTTTGGGTGAAACAGTGTGCACTGTTTGGAGGAACACATACGGGTTTCTTAGAGGTATTACTTTAACACACTAACATCACAAAAGAAACTTCAAAAAATTTGAAGCAAGGGGGTATAAGTGGATTAAAAAAAAATATATAGACCTAGGAACAGTCCACAGCTGGATAAATTCATCTTGGGTTGAGAAAAGAATCTACTACTACTGGCCACCTCCAGCCAAGAATCCTTCACTAGCATGCAGAGGCAAAACAGTTAAYGCAGGTATGACAGGTTAATGCTGATACGACATACTAACAGCCTGGGAAAGAACCAGTGATATGCCTAAAGGTGACCAGGATTTTTCAGTGTGAATACATGCTTGTGGTTTTTTTGGTTGAGTGGGTAACTTTGGGGGTTTTTTTAGGGGGGAAGTTGCTTTTGGGCTTTTCTTTTTTTATTTTTTTTTTTTCCCCAGGACTGGAGTTTTCATATTGCTGGAAAATTCTGCTTTATTTAGAGAGGACAAAAAGTGGCTTCTCTACTGCTCCATTGGACGGCTTTTATCAGATGTACTTTCTGTTTCCAAAGAAATAAACTTCTTTGCACTTCACTTCTGAACTATTCAACCCTAATTTGTTATTAGGGTCTAATTGGTTCTTCTCTGCTTATTAAGCAAAAGAAGAATAAAAACCCACACATTCTAGTAGAAGGCTTATGCAGATAGTCAGCAGCTGAGCTGTTTCTAAAATGGAAAAGAAAAGAGAAAGAATAGAAATACTAGGAAGTAAAGAACACCTTTTACAATGGTGATCAATAAAGAGTAGCAAAATCCATTTCTTTAAAAAGCTGAATAAATTCAACTTTCCAGTTAGTCCAGCAGTAACAGAATTAGCAGGCAAAGAGAATTGTTTCTAAAATGTTTTGGGAGCTGGACAAGAATAACACTTATTTTCTCAAATTATTAAAGAATAATTCATTGTTGTTTGCTAAAGTTCCAGCTGGCCACAGAGTAGCAGTCCAATATAGGAGCACAATTAAGTTGAATACACCCATATGTTAATAATTGACATCTGTGGAGCCTGAAGAGTCACTTTTTGAAGTCTGACTTAAAGGAGGGCTTTAGTTTTACTTGATAAAACTACCATGTTTGCAAATATTGGTTAATGTGTCAGGACTAAGAGGCACATTTAGAGGGAAACCCTTTTTCTTTCTTCTTTTAAATAGAATTTTGGGATATTTGGACTATTTTGTTCTAAGAACAACCTGAATAAATCAATACACACCTATACTTCAAACATAGTCTGCTTTTCTGATTCCCYTTACTCCCAGAAAGAATTGGAAGTTATGAGGATTAGCAATACAGATTATTACATGTGCAAAATGCCTCCCATAATAATAGCAATGAAACAAAGCAGGACTTTTCAGATGGGAAGAGACAGATAAGGGGGGATATCATAGAGTAAATTTGTGTGGCATAGAGAAATTGAATGATKAATAGTTGTTTTCCATCTTTCATAATACAGTTACTAGAAAATAACAAAAAAAAATGTTGAAACAGTTTCAAAACAAAGAAAGATACTTTTCCTTACTGTACACAGTTAATCTGCATAGTGACTTCAATGTCATAAGCACTTGTCTACAAAAGAATTGAGACAACAAAATTTATTCTGTATCAGACCTCATACAATGCAGGTGGTCAGGTATGATGTGAATGAAGACCAGAGACCATTGTATGAACCTTATCTGTGAAGAAATAGGTTGCTGTGTCTATTAGAGCAATCGAAATGTTACAGAAATTAAGGAAGTTTTTAATTTGAGGCGATAAGTCAGACARCAAAAAATTACATCCTTGAACTGCATATTCAGCTAATCTTGTTTCATTGCTCAATCACTTATTCACTTTCTAAAGCTATTAACTCAAAACAAATTTAAGATTAATTTTTCCACTACTTTTTTATGCTTGAGAAATATTAACATTTACCAAATTAGAGTAATGCATTTTGTTACACGAGCTTTCATTTGAAATATACTTTAAAAAATTAATTGTTTCCTGCTTTGAGAAAAAAAAAGAAAATARAAAGACCCAAAAACTTGACTGGGGTTTTTGTTGCTTTTTCTTACTCTATTCAGAAGATAACAACATGTCTTGATAAGCAAGAGCTTCCAGGGTGTTTTGCTCTCCCATCCAGCCAACCCCCTCAAGTGGAAGATATTCCTCTCTTATGTCTTCTTCCTCAGCTTAAAATCAGCCCTACAGCCAAGTAAATGTACAATCCATTCAGACACATGCTTCAGCTTGAGTAGCTGCAAGTAACTGAGGAGGACACAGGTATTGGCATCGTTAGCTAGCATAGGTAGTTCATCATCAGGAATGGCAGGCATGCTAACCATTGCAGCTTCAGAACTATTAAAAAGCCTGACCTCAGTACCGGAGAAGATCATGAAGCGGTTCATCTTGGGGGCGCTCACGAGGCAGGTGCGGGACAACCGGGGGATCGGACCCAGCCAGCAYGGGTTCATGAAGGGCAGGTCCTGCTTGACCAACCTGATCTCCTTCTACGACTGGGTGACCTGCCTAGTGGGTGAGGGGAAGGCTGTGGATGTGGTTTACCTGGACTTYAGCAAAGCCTTTGACACTGTCTCCCACAGCATTCTCCTRGAGAAGCTGGCRGCTCATGGCTTGGAMGGGTGTACGCTTCACTGGGTAAAAAACTAGCTGGACGGCYGAGCCCAGAGAGTTGTGATGAATGGAGTCAAATCCAGTTGGCGGCCGGTCACGAGCGGTGTTCCCCAGGGCTCAGTTTTGGGGCCCATCTTGTTTAACATCTTTATCAATRATCTGGACGAGGGGATCGAGTGCACCCTCAGTAAGTTYGCAGATGACACCAAGTTGGGTGGGAGTGTTGATCTGCCTGAGGGTAGGAAGGCTCTGCAGAGGGATCTGGACAGGCTTGATCGATGGGCCGAGGCCAATTGCATGAGGTTCAACAAGGCCAAGTGCCAGGTCCTGCCCTTGGGTCACAACAACCCCAGGCAACGCTACAGGCTCGGGGAAGAGTGGCTGGAAAGCTGCCCGGCGGAAAAAAAAACCCTGGGGGTGCTGGTCGACAGCCGGCTGAACATGAGCCGGCAGTGTGCCCAGGTGGCCAAGAAGGCCAACGGCATCCTGGCCTSTRTCAGGAATAGTGTGGCCAATAGGCAGAGGGAGGTGATCGTGCCCCTGTACTCGGCACTGGTGAGGTCGCACCTCGAATMCTGTGTTCAGTTTTGGGCCCCTCMCTACAAGAAGGACATTGAGGTGCTGGAGTGTGTCCAGAGAAGGGCAACGAGGCTGGTGAAGGGTCTGGAGAACAGGTCTTATGAGGAGCGGCTGAGGGAGCTGGGGTTGTTTAGCCTGGAGAAGAGGAGGCTGAGGGGAGACCTTATTGCTCTCTACAACTACCTGGAAAGGAGGCTGTAGCGAGGTGAGTGTTGGTCTCTTCTCCCGAGTAACAAGCGATAGAACGAGAGGAAATGGCTTCAAGTTGTGCCTGGGTAGGTTTAGATTGGATATTAGGAAAAATTTCTTCACCGAAAGGGTAGTCAGGCATTGGAACAGGCTGCCCAGGGAAGTGGTGGAGTCATCATCACTGGAAGCATTCAAAAAACGTGTGGATGTGGTACTTCAGGACATGGTTTAGTGGGCATGGTGGTGCTGGGTTGACGGTTGGACTTGATGRTCTTAGAGGTCTTTTCCAACCTTAGTGGTTCTATGACTCTGTGATTCAATGAACTTTGAGTCCATGATGTAACTGTTATGAATTCATTTTGCCAGAGTTCCTATGATGTGCAATGACTACTCTTTAAGAATTACATCATAAAAGTCTATGACAAAATGACTGTAATCATCAGTATCCCATTGCAGAAATTATATGAAATCATTAGAATCTATATGGAATAAACTTACAAATATTTAGGTATGAAGCTTGACAAATTCTTTAATCATAAGAATGTCAGGGTCATAAAATTAAATTTGATACAAAAGAGTGATAAGACTGTCTTCCATTCTCCTTGACATTCCTGCTTTAACATGGTAACAGAGGCACAGAGACCAAAAGAATTCTTTTGGAAAAGGAATATTCTTACCTTCTTTATCCTCACTATGCCTTATTCTTATGAACACAAGAGCATGCTCTTGTATGCTCAGCAGCTCAGAAAGGCTGCTGAGAAAAGCTTTTTAATTGCATACTGCAGGGAAAATATGATGATTTAATTTTACTTTTCAAAGTTGTAAGTGGTATTAGAGGTGAATGATACCTATAGATCGTATAAAACTTGGAACTCAAAACGACTTTAGAAGACCACAGTGCTATTAGCTATTGCCTTACAACACTTTCTGTAAGATGGGAAGCCTCAAAGTACTTTGAGTTCCTGTTATTTTTTCCACTGAAGTCAACAGGAGTTTTGCACAAAATTCATTTTGCTGAGGTCCACAGTACTATTCTGCTTACAAGCTGCAGAGCTCTGTGCTTTTTGGAGTAGGACCCTGGAACAGTCGCAGTTTTAAAGTGGTTGTACCTAGACTTCTTCCTTTCTGTGACCTCTCTAAAAGGATTCTTAAACACCAAAAAAAAAGAAAAAAAAATCAAGCTTAATATTGCTGAACAAAGCCTGGAAATTAAACGCTTAAAGAAAGATGGCTCAGAACAAATAGGTAAGACAGGGTAGAGTTACAAGGTCTTGTACACAGCTCCTGCTCACTGTGTCCTCAAAGGTAAGTCCTTGCTTCCAGGCATCTCARCAATTTTTTGAGTTGCAGTGAACTGCAGTGTCCTCTGGCCCCTGGGAAGATCTGAGTCACTGCTGAAACCTGGCACTCTGCTCTTCACTGCACTCTTTGTTTAAGCATGAGCTGTGAACTCCCAGCTCAGTAYGGTGACTCTTTTGCCTCTCTTACCTTTCTGTCTCTGGCAACTTCTCCTCTGAGCACAGTGTCTAACGGAAAGAGCAGTCTCCCCCTCCAGTGGGCTTTACAGGTCTTGATGCCTAAAGAAAAACAAACACAAATTTAGAAAAACAAGTAAAAGAGATACAAAGCCCATCACAAATCTTTACAAAAACATCCATTCATAGCGTAAGCCAGTAAGCTCCTTTATGTATACAGGTATCAAGAACAATACTGAGCTGCAATGCAAATTCTTGYCCAGAAGAAAGACAAGTCCCTTCTTGCAAAACTACGATCCTGCCCAAATACCTCCTGAGAGTCCTTCTCTTAGGTCATGCCCAGACCCACCATCTGTGCCACACTGCCACCAAAAGCAGCTGCACACAAGTGTCCGCCGCTCCTGGGCAAGGCTCCCCTCACCACCAGGTGCCTTCTCCTGGGACCACCAGCCTGGCCAAACACCCTCCAGCCCACCTCACCTGCCTCACGGCAGGCATCAGCTGCTCCCGGGCAGGGCTCTATGCTGTGAGGCACCCCATCCACGGGTGCCTTCTCAAGGGAGCATGGGGTAGGTGCTGGCCATGGGCACCCACGAGCAGGGAAGAAGGTGCCTCTCCTGCTACCAAGCACCTCTCCAGTGTACAGGGCACTGTGGATCTCACAGAAGGAAATAGGGCAGCCTCAGGGTGTGCCCACCTCTGTTGGCAGCACCTCTGTTGACAGGACTGACAATGCCCTGGGCTTTTGGCAAACAGTTGCATCAAAAAAAGAGAAGCAGCTTTCCAGCTGCAGGCCACTTAGAAAAGCTACAGAGAAAAAAAAATGTGGATTTTTTTTAGAAAGYGATTTGTAGGTTTGATGATCGCTGGCCTGGCTGGTGAATGGTTTTTGCGGGGTAACTTAGAAAAAAAATCAGTGCAAGTATAAAACTTCATGTCAGAGTTACTGCAGCAAAATATAACCTACCAATTTCTTTTTAAAAATCTTCTTTCATATGAGGTGTTATTGATTTTTTTCTTCTGTTTCTGTTGTTTTAAAATGTTCAACAACTACTGGTATCTCCTTAGCCAGCCCTCACTTTCAAAATACCTAAGTTATTTTTAGAGATACTTAACTCTTTTTCAGATATGACCTAAATAGATCTCCAGGGCCTACATTCATAACCTGAGTAGCTTTATTCAAGTCAGTGGCATTATTCCAACAAAGTCTTATCATCTGTATTTTTCTTCTATTTCCGTCTAAAGGGAAGTACAGTTTTCATCTGTTAGTGGCATCTGCCTTTGGGACTCAGTGGATCTAATTTTTCTGATGTCATACTGTGTGATGTAACTATTTGATGCATATGACAGTTCCTTGATCATCTTGATTTCAGCATTTCTTGTTCTACGGTCTGCTCCATAGCAATGCAAATGTTTAGTTTGCCAAATAAGCTATTGCTCTAAGACTCCTCTATCATCACTGCCATCTAGTCTTCCATTTTTTTTCTGTTTTCTTCTCTTTTCTTTGTTTCATAAGGAGACATCTAAAAAACAATTTAACTAGGTACCTTCTCTTATTTGACAACAGCCACTTGTAGTTGAGATAAGAGATAGTAGGTTCCATTTGTCTTTTAATTTGCATTAAGTTTATTCAAGAAGACTGCATCTTATCAACCAGCTCTAAAATTGCTATACTTAAATTATCTGTGAATTCATGCTTTATAAAACAAAGGATTAATGTTGGAGCATTGGACCACAGGTCTTGTGTCACTGAAGGCAGAGGGTGATTTATGACTGATTTTAATGAATGAAAAACCTACCTTAAGAGATAAAGAAGAGTTAATTCTTCAAGCTTTAGGAACTATTTAAAGGTGTCACACCTATGTAAAGAAGAGGCAGGGAAAAGCTTCTAGATAATGGTCAGTTGTTACAAGTGTACATTCACTTTATTGTTGCTAATATTAATTATGGTGACTTTAAAACAGCTTTATAAAAATCTCTTAAAAACAGGAACAGTATTTTTACCATGATCCTTCCTGAAAAGACAATGTTCTTTTTCCACTGCTAGATATGCTAGATATACTTCACTTTTTTTTTCTTTCCTATAACATGGAACATTAGATCATCACTGCAAAAACCAAGCAAATATCAATACAAATCTGTAGTAACCTTGCTCAGGAATGTTGTACTGCTGTGCACTAGTGAACCGTTATGTCAAAGTCAGCCTTTTGCTTCACACACTACCCAACTTCATTATCTGAATCTACAAATGGTTTTCCATACAACTATATGAAGATATGTACAGGTATATAATGTATGCAAGTGGCATATGCTTAAGTTTTGTCCATATTTTCTGGATTTCTGTGTACTGTGCCTCATCTGAGAGATAGGCTAATAAATGGGTTTCCTCAATAAAAATCTCAGTTTGTGATACTGATTGTTCTGATAACATTTAATTTTCTTCAGTGTTTTGCCTGAGACCTGAATGTTTCCTGTGTAGCTGCAGTTCTGGGAGGAAAACAAAGAAAGCCTATGGCAGGCTGAGTGGTCTTTAGTGGCATGTCAGGAGTTGACCTTGATAAGGAATTGACCTACAAAGTTATTTAGTCTTTGAATTTCTATTCTTCACACCCTACATATTGAGAGATTGGGATTATAATATCTCTATAGTGTTAAAAACTGCTTTGCAAGAAGAGATTAGTCTGCTTGGATGGTAGTACATTATGATTTAARCTAAATATTTCAACAGAAGAATCAACAAGGATAGTGGACAAAAAGCAAATGTGCAAAATTTGCTTTATAAAAATCATATTTTATTGAAAAGTTGATAATTTATCAATTGGTTAKTAATCCGCCATTGTAATTCTGAGAATTTAAGTAGGACACGGAATTGTTTGAAAAGGTTTTTGCCAGTTCTCCCCTTCCTACAGTAGCTTCTAGCAATTTTTAGCTACTGCCTTTGCAACTTTCCTGGATATACAGTCTGAAAAATGAAAGCAGCTAAAGATACTGCACCRGGGAAATTAAAAGTGCATGAGGCTTGATACTTCCCAAACCACCAGCATTTTGAACAACCTCTACGACTTAAATAGTAAAATGATTCAAAAGTTTGCACTGGTATTTTGTGTCAAGGGAGCATCCTGAGGTATAAAAACATAACAATCTGCCTTTGCAAAGGCAAATATAACAATTATGTCTCTTGATTTTTGCAAATTCTTTGTATTTCATGGCAGCTCGTGATGTTTATATTGATAGATATATCAAACTCATTGCAATCAGAAAAAGAAATATGAACATATATGCCCCTTGTGTAGCTTGATGTCGTTATTACCATTTCTTAGTATTTTCATGGAGCTCTGTATTGTCAAAACTGCATTAATAGTAGTATTGTATACATACATAGTTGTATGCACTAAGCATCCAAACAGATGACCTTGTAAAAGCAAGAAAACCCCTCTAAAAGAGATAATTGCTGTTTTGAGTTGTGATGCTTTAATTTTAAATATAAGTATTTAATTTTGTTGAYATTTATCAGAATCAGCATTAATATACTGAATTATTTGTTGTTACTGTCTTAATTTTAAAACAAAGCTCAATTATTGTAAACACTACAAGATGTTTACCTTAATAGGCAAGKCATTTTGGATCTTAGATGGCCATTTATGCCTGTCCCTTTTTCTCTGTCATCCACAGAGGCTCTATTTTTATTGACATATTGGGAAATACAGCATATAATAATACCCTTCACTTCATAGGTTACACAACATGCAGAAGTTTTACAGTGACAGTTTGGCTAACACTAATAATACTGCGAAACTCATGGGTATGTTCATCTGTGTATGAGTTTAGGATTGTTAGTGGAATATTTTTATTGCAGAAACAGTGAAAATTATGTAAGTAATTCGCTGAAACATGGAACTAATTTCTTCAGGTCTATGAAACTGGATTCACTCTGTCTTTTTAATAGACTGATTATATGCAGTATTTCACCATTAAAGGGGATGTATTTCTGAACAGTACTTGAAATTCTGAGATATGATCAAGATGGAAAGGAGGATTACAGAGTTCAAAACAGAAGACAGACTGGTAAGAAAGAGCCTCATTGCTGAGGAATTTTTTCTTCCTGAGTATTCAGTGAAAAGTCACCGTAAAGATGAGGCTCTGGTTAGAACATGACTAGCAATTGCCTTTGATATTTGTCTTTGATTTATGATCTGTTTCTGCCCTGGAGAACCAAGGACAGATGTTGGTGCTGGGTAGCTCTGTTGCATCTCAGGAATACATTGGTATACTAGTGCCTATGTAAAGAAGAGGAATTATCTGGCAGCTCAGAAAGGACAGAGAAAACTTTGATGTGTTAGGTAACCATTAAACTTGAAAATGCTCCCCAGCCTCCAATCCTGGAAATAAACACCAGATGTATCATGATTAAATGTTGGGATGACACCCAGGAGTGCACAATCCCGCCTTCAAGGTTTGCTTACCCTTCTGCTTTTCTCCAATGCCCTTTGTTTCTTTTGGATGAAAACCAAAGTATACAGCAGAAAGTGCCCTCCGACAGGTCCCTTGTCACAAACAAAGGTGTGGGACCAGAAGTGCAGGGGACTCTGTAAAACACTTTCCTGCCCCACAGTTTGGGTGTAGCACTCTTGTCAGCCAGGACCAGTCAAAAGAAAGTATATCCAGAACTCTTCTACAACACAGCTATAGCTGTGAACTTTTACAAGTGGTAATTAATAGGAGATTATTAAATAGCTCTGATTTGAATCAGAAAAAGCCCTTATGTGAAGTGTTTTCAGGCATCTGTTTATCATCTGTATATCACCAACTGATTCTTTGACTGTGGCTGAAGATTTGACTCATGCTTTGTAAGTGTGAGAAAATGGATGAGGGCAGGAAGGAGTCCATTTGGAGAGGTTTTTGGTTATTTTTGCACACCCACGAATTGCTGATTCCTTCTGTACTATCAGACTTATATATGAAATCTATGAAATTAAGCTCTGTTGCCTCCTTGAAATTTTGTTTGCTCATGCAAATAGCTCTACCTACCAACAGAGTTGTGTTTTCACAAGAATTTTCTAATAAATGGAGCCAATGTTCAGAGCAACTACAGAAGTTGCCTCAAGAAAAATTGAAAAGCATCTCTAGAAAACTTCTGGCAAGGCATTAGAGATACTCAGGCAGGACTATAGCAATAGAAATGAAACTTTTTAGGCTTCAAACACAGTCATGTGGCTGTTTTCTGGTTCCAAAATCAATCCAATGTGTCCCCTTACAGTGCAGTGGAGTGATCTGGGAATTACTGTTAAATAGACAGTACTGAGGAATAAAGTGTTTCTGTGTTTGTTTTACACTTCAGAAATGCCTATAATTGACAACAGCAGTACTCAGGGGATAAGGAAGCTAGTGTATTATAGCTCTCTGTAGGCATTAGACATGTAAAGTTTCATTTTTCTTATGCTGGCAAGCTGTAAGTTTTTGGCCATTTCAATTAAAAATATGGAATAATGTGCCCTTAACTAGCTAGTTCATAGCAAGACTGTAATTCCATCAAGGACCTACATATGAAGTGAAACATTTGAGTTAAACTTGGTTAATATTACTCTGATTCCAAGACTGAGTAACAACTTCAACACATATATTCATTACATACCATATTTGTTTTGTCAGATGGATAAAGCAAAAGCAGAAATGTTTAACACCCTGCTGAAATTAATGTGACTTTATGTAAATGTCCTTTTATTGAAGCTAATTCAGCAAATACATACTTCCCTGCCAGAAACATTACTCATCTCATAGGAGGTATTTACCTCCTGACAAGGACGGTAGGTATTCAGTTGCTGCTTCTCATTGAGGCTTCATAAATGGGAAGGAGTGGATTTATTTTTCATTATGTAAAATGTTGTAAAACCTTAACTGGAAGACAGCCAGACTTCGTATTTGACCTGGCTAGAATTTCTTTTTCATTATTGTTGATGGATTTATTTACAGCCATCGATTAAGAGTTGCATTTTACAACCTGGAAAATCTAATAGTTTTTTGCTAATAGAAGTGTCCACCACCATTTACTGTTGTGCAAACAAAAGTGATCCATTGGTGAGTTTGGCACATTACTCATTTTAAAAGACATTAGAGCTATCCACATCAATTAGGTYGGACTCCCCAGGAAAGAGCTCTCACTTTATTATTGTAACTTATACGTGATCCAACATGTTCAACAAGTAGAATTTTTAAACTGATATAATTTCAACCAGTTCACAGTTTTATCTCGGAATTGCGTAAGTGCTTAAAACTGGTAAGAAAATGTAACTGCAAGAAACCCGAATCAAAAGCATGTTATGATAACTTGGAAAGAAGGATTTGATTTGTTCTCAGAGACAATTGGTTGAATTGGCATTTGTACACCTAGTGTCAGGATACCGGCAGAACACATTTAAACTGAAATGAGAATCATTCTGGAAGGTATTTTTGGTAGTGACAATTTTCAGAAATGTCTGAACAGGTCTGCAGTTCTTCCACAGTTGTGAAAAACACCTTTATTTTTTCCTTTCAGAGAGAATGATGGGATTCTTACAGCTGGTGAGCACAGCCTAAGACTTGTGCAATTTTCAATGCATGAACTGTAGTATTTTCTGTAAAGCAGTCTGTTCTGACTTTATGCTGTCTAAATCTGGGCAATGTTGAACTCAACTCTGAATCCTAAACCACGATCTCAATCTCATCAGCATAAATCCGGGCTACTGACTTCTTTGCTGCTAGTCTTASCCAACAACAAAGTGTGACTCTAAATCTTCACCAATAATGTTCCCTTCCCAGCTATTTTCTATCTACACTAATACAAAATAATTAGCTTCATTACTTTCTTTTCCCATGTCTTCCCCCTTCTCTATTAGAACTCTAGGCTGATATATTATGCTAATCAACTTACATGTAATTGTTTGCTTGGCCTGGAGTCACAAAAGCATATGATATCAGCAGAATACTAAGAGGTTTCATAGTAGATGGAGTGTCAGCCTCTCTAATGCATGAATAAAATGCTAAGCATCTGCTAAGTATCCAGGATAGTCACTGAACTCAGTGAGGCATATCTGAGAGAGGCAGGTTTCTCAGTTTTACCTTTTTTACCTTTTATGTTATACTGTCTTTTATTTCTCTATTACCAGCTTTTACTTATTTTGGTATTTCACCTTTTTGTGCAAACTCATGACCAACTGTATATTTTGCCATCTTAGAGTATTCTGCTTCCCATAGTTCATTTTYCTTTATCAGTTGCCACTGTTACAGACATACTTTGACTTTTTCAATTTTTGTTTCATTAAAAAACTAAAGCCTACAATGTCAGCTTCTTTTTTAATTTCTATTTTGTCTCACTAGTGTCTGAATAAACTACTCTCATATTGAAATATTTGTCTCCTGAGCCATCTTCTGTACTTCTCAGAAATATGAGAAATTCAGTRTGTAAGAAATTCAGTATATATGACAATTCAGTTTGTTCATTTTTTTCTTTTTTTCAGTCTGTTCCAGTGCCAGCTTATACTGTAAGTTCTCATTAGGTGTTTGATTTTCTATGACTTAGGAATTCTTTGCCAGGTGTTCATGAAGGAACGTTTAACAAGTGTCCTCAGTATTATCTTAGTATGTCATCTACAGAGAGTAATTGCCACAAAGAAATCCAAATCTTGTTTTCCTATAGAAACTGTGGATATTGTTGTAGCCATGAAGAGTCCATAGARCTCCATCATAACCCATTTTTCATTCATCCCAAATGGAATTTGTCTTTTCTGACTTTAGATGTCTGCAGTGTAGTCATCTTTATCTGAGCTAGTTATCTGAACTACTTTTACGGTTCATTGGGAAAAATTGACAATCCTAAAGTAAAGTTCCTCTGACCCATGTCATCTGCAATAGCATGAAATGAACTTTACATATGAAGTATCTTTGTCCTTACAGTAACTGTTTAGGGAGATTCCTAGCCTACATTGTGGATGTCTAGATTGGGTCAACAGAATTTCTTCTTCTTTCTCTGAAGTCTGAAGTATTCCACTGCTATTCCTCTTCTTTAGCTGAGACATGCAGCAGACTGCAGCATCACACTGTTTTGTTTTATTTCTTCTCCCAGTGTTGAAACTACAGCTAGTAACACATGGCACCCTTTTAGTGGCATCTGCCCATCTGTATGTGAGAGAGTTCTAGACTTCTCCAAACTGCTCCCTCCTGCAGAGTCCACACCGGCATCTGTGTACATGTTTCTGGCAAAAGAATACATGGAAGCCACATGGCCAAGGTTTTGCACATTTCCACTCTATTCTAGCCTTCAACTGCCTCTGCCCTTACTGGGAAGTTATTAAGTCCATGATAGCAGTGGTAAGCTACTGAGGGATGTGTGAAACAAACCATTATACTTTTCTCATTTAAAACTAAGTGGACTTGCTAATCTAATTTACATGTTGGCTTCATTTTGGACAGAAAAGCAAAGATGGGTGAGATGTTTTAATTAGCAGGCCCACTGTGCATGCTGCAGTATCAGATAACAAATATACCTTCAGCTAATCAGTACGATGCTCTGTAACTTTCTTTACATGAGCATCCCAGCCTTCCCTTCCAATATCAAGAGACTGTTATCTTGAATGAAAGGTTCAAATGATTCTTCGGAGACTCTTCTTAGAGACACAATAGAATAGAGAACAGCAAAAAAACCCAGATTTTTGAGATGCTATGCTCTCTCTTTACCTAGTGCATTTTATGAGGTCCAATCATTATCTYCCAGGACCATCTATCTATGAGTATATTTCATAGCATTGATCTGAGGAGGATACATAGTTAGTGAGTTAATTATGCAGTTAGATCATGTGCTAATTAAAGTGACTGTGAAGTKTTGGCCTGCTCCTGGAAAAAAATAGAAGGCAGAGATTTAATAACAAGCCTGCTAGAAGAATCTGATGTAATGAAGATCATAAAGAATGACTTCATTTGATATTATATGATTTACTATAGTGGGAAAAGTAAATAGTCAAATGGTCTAGGAAGCCTCTAAGGCTGCAATAAAGGGAAAAATTATTAGCATTGGTATACCTAAATAGAAGGAAAACCGAAATCAATTGACAGACTTCATGGCTTTGAAAGCCAGGCATAATGAAATACATTTTGAAAAGGAGCCAGTACATACAACTGTAGAAGTAAGGGACAAAGTAAATGTCTTCAGCATGTAAGAAGATTGAGAATTCTTTGAAGCTTACACTGGATCTTTTATAAGGGAGGAATAAAGCTAATAGGCTGCTATCTTATAAACTTACCCCAAATAGAAGTGCTGAATAAAGGTCCAAAATGATTAAAGGAACTTATCACRTTCTCCTACAGGAATTGTCATGGAATTCTCCTGGAATTTAACTAAGACTGGCAATGATTAATGCTCTACGCCATCTCTCAAATCTAGAAATTTGCTCTAGGAGGCTTTAAATTGAGAGCTTCTTCAACTTAACTAAAAGATTGAACTGTGATTCAAGATCACTTTATTACTTTCTAACTGAGAACATTTCCTGGTTCTTGTAGGATCACATGTGATAGCCCACGTTCATAGAAAAACCCTTAAAATATACTGCTAAGATTTTTACAAGGAAGCTAAATGTATAACAGGGTCTCCAAAAACCTTAACAGCTGGCAAAATAAATACATACATAAATAAATAATCACATTTCAGTAAAACAGGTAAAAGGGTTAAAATACTTCGAGCTTCACTTTGTCTTCCTCTTCATGTCTGAACACTAATCTTTTAACAGATAAGCTTATATAAGACTGTAAAATTGTCTCAATTCTGTAAGTAGACCATAGATAACATAAAGGAATCCAGTCAACCCTGCACTTATCTCTGAATGAAATCTAATTTGTTCCAGGGTTGAAATGTGTGTAAATGTGTTTGTRCACATTTGAGGTGCCTCATAGCTGGTCAGAGCTGGACTTACCAGATCTTCAGTTAAAACATCAGCACTGGCTAGAAAGGAAGGGACTTCATCAGTGTAGGTCCTAAATAGACTAAAAAAGGTAGAATGCAAAATTTCTTATAGGTTGTCATTTGTGCAGTGTGTTGAAGGCCTTCTGATGTCTGCATCACAGCTCTGCACCCACTTGCCCAAACACAATTTACTGATACACTGAGGACTGAGCCTTCAAACCTTAAACTTCTCTGGGAAGAGTGAGGTGAATAAGTTTATATTTTCAGTAGATCAGTCTAGAGAAGGGATCACACTCTTCTGTAGGGATAGGTGACTCTCTGTGTGTTGCCTTTTTTAGATGTGGAAGTTGTGGATAATAATTATCATACAACACCATTTTGATGGTATTTGAACTGGTTGTAGACCTTTATAGCCTGTATTGACAGTCATTGCCACTTACTGGTAAATGCAAAATAATCTGTAATCTGCAATTAACCTTTTCTTGCAAGTCATAGTAATGCTCTGAAAAATTTATATCTAGAGGGTACATCTGCAGGGCAGTGGAAGGCGAGACCAGAGCAGGTATATCTGCATTCCAGTCAGCTTTATCATAGCTCACTTGGGTACCAATTACAGTTAAACTGCAGAATTACCAATTTCAGCCATCAATTCTATCTGCAGCATGCTGACAGGTTTCTACAGCCATATTGACCTCCAGTTGCAAGACAAAAACTCTGAGTGGAGAAGAAGGATCATGAACATGGGCAGTGAGGCTCTCTCTAAGAAAGTGGAAGCAGGGAGTAGAGCTTGACAGGTCACATTTAAGAGCCAGTTTAGTAGCTAGGAACCCACTAAGATTTTTAATATCCTCTAAACCAGGCAAAACTGCCTCCAGCACAGTCTGGAATAAACATCAGTTTAATTTTTCATATGCTGCAATCCTTTTTTCCTTCTAGCCATTCCTGTTGCAATGTGGTAAATCTGACCTGCAAAAGGACAGCATTTCTGAGCCTGAAGGTATGTATAATGCATGCAGAATTTGTTCCATATTACCCAACAAAGCAAAAATTCTTTTAAAGTTAAACCACATTTCCCATTATTGTGTGGGCTGTTTTGCAGTACATGTTATATTAGTTTTTGTGAAATTATTGAGAGTTTAATTTGTTAGAGAATGGTCCAAAGCAGTGATTATATTAATGGTAAAACTAGAGGGAGCATTTTCTATCAAAACAGCAGTCACATGCTACAGCATGTCTCAGTTCATGCTAGGTGAAAATGTTCTTCAAACCACCATGGCACCTGCTGGAAATGAGAATTTTGAAGAAGAATGTATTTCCTTCTACCAGATGCAATTAGCTGTTCAAAGCAGAAAGAGTTTTTAATTCTTTCCAGTTGTAGAGTGCCAGTTTTCTCCCCCAGGAATACAGGAAGGGAACCATCAATCCAAGTCACACCTACCATGGATAACATCAAATTGGATAACATCATTGCTTAAATAATGAGTAATTCTCAGATACCCTTATAAATAAGAGGTGACTCACCCGAAAAGCAAGTCTAAAATAATTAAATTTATGGGTTTATTTTCTATTTCATCTTATTTCAGGCAACATCTGTAGGCATTGGTTTAAGGTGGCTAATGCCAAGAATTTATAGTCGTAAGAAAATTGATTTGTTCATTACCTGGAAGGTGTTATTCTCATTATTTTTTAAACTATATATCTCACCTGTTCAACAATTATTCCAGATGCTTCCATGTTTTTCTTTTACTGGACACGTTTTATGTGCCTCTCTAGTGAATTTATTGATCTTCTTGAACAATTTATTTGCAAAATGTTGTTAAAAACAAGTTTGACTATAAAAAAAATCTATCTTAACATGAGTTCTAGAATTAGTTGTCGAGGTTCATAGCCATATAGCTGCTGGGCAAGGCTTCAGAGAGACCTGGACAGAAACGGGCCTCATGAACTTCCTCGTGAAGTTCAACAAGAGCAAGTGCAAGGTGCACCTGGGATAGATGTGGTGGGTCGACCCCAGCCAGCAGCCAACCACCTACACAGTTGCTTGCTCACCTCCCATCTCCCACCCCACAGTGGGACAGGGGAGAAAATAGGAAGAATGGAAGTTGGAAAACTCATGGGTCTAGGTAAAGACAGTTTAATAGGTCAAAGAAAGAAAAAAACAAGCAAAGTAAAGGAAATCTCTAGCACCACCCACAGGCAGATTGATGCCCAGCCAGCCTCCAAACAACAGCCACTTTGGAAGAAAAAAAACCACCTTCTTCCTCTACCCCAGTCTTCATCACTGAGCATGACATTATATAGTATAGGATATCCCTTTGGCCAATACAGGTCAACTGTCCTGGCTGTGTCCCTTCCCTACCTCTTCCCCACCCATGGTTGACTCTCTGATGGTGGGACAGAGTAGGAAGAAAAGAGAGCCTTGATGCTGTGCAAGCACTGTTCAGCAATAGCCAAAACAGTTGGTGTGCTATCAACACTGTTTTAGCCACAAATCCCAAAAACAGTACTGCAGGGGCTGCTATRCAGAAAGTTAACTCCATCCCAGCCAGACCTAGTACAATGGAATAACCCCATGCCACAGTACGGTTGGGAAAGCAGCTCCACAAGGAAGGATCTGGATGTCCCAGTGGGCAGGGTGACCATGATTTAGCAATGCATCCTTCCTATTTAAGCTGGAGAATAAATGTTAACTGGAGACCTATTGCTGTTTAAAATTCTTGATCAGAGGATACAGAGAAGATGAAGCTAGACTCTTGGAGGTGCATGGGAGATAATTGACATAAGTTAGAGCATAGGAAATTCTAATCAAATATTAGGTGGTTTGTTTGTTTGCTTGCTTATTTGCTTGTTTGTTTGTTTTTTACCATAAGTGTGGGATAGCCTTGAATTAATGAGACCTGTCCTGAGCAGGGAATCAACTAGATAACCTCTGGAGTACCCTTCAAACTTAAATTACGATTCTGTGGTTCTAGCCCTGATTCAGTAAAAAATTAATCCTACACTTACATCTATCTCTTAAGATAAATATCATAAGATAATGGTTAGCTGTTAATCAGGGTGGACTGAAATCAGTAGGAGGATGGGCATATATTTAAGTAATTTTCTGAACAGGGACGGGTTCCTCTACAGGACTCAGATACACAGGAAATTAAATTACACTCTGATATATTTTGTTTATAAAGAATGAACAGTCAGCACAAGTTCTGCCCCTCTGTCTCCTTTTTGCACAGTCGTGCAAAGAAAATTCCTTCATGAGGATCCTCATGAAGTCTTACAGTTGGGACTGTAACAAGGACACTTTGTAAGTAAACTACAGCATGCAGACTTCTACCACAACAAAAGCCTCCCACTATCAGYAGCCTTCCTTAAACTGGTATTTTTGGTTTGGAAGGTCAGAGGAGTGGTTTAAAGCCTGAACAGAAAAGCTCATTTCTGCATTTGGTTCACTAACAGCGAACGTTTCCAGTGTGGTAGATTTCTGGAGGAACACTAGAAGAAGACATCCAGTTCTCTGATTTTCAGTAAGCATTTAGGTACCTAACTGTCCCACATGCCTCTGAAGGATATACCTTTGCGACACAGGTGTCCCAAAGGGATCCATAGCAAAACTATGACTTTAAGTCACTACTTACTTTAGCAAAGGAAGTGTATTACTTAGTGTTTCCATATGGCTACATTTCTTTCTTTCTCTTACTTACTTTTATTCTTAACTTGTCGCTACTATCCTGATGTAACAGCAAAATTCCTGCTTAAGCTTTTACATAATGATTAATTTTCTATGATGTGACAACATCCTTGCTGTTTTTCAGGCTTGCTTTTATATTTTCCTTCTAAATGAGTAAAACTATTGTTCAATTGCCTTATTCCTCTGCATTCCATCTCTTTTCTGATGGAGCGAACAGAAAAATRTTTACTTTCATAAATGTGAGAATTTCTACGTTTCATCAAAATAATGGGGTTTGTTATACAGAAAAAGCACACCAACATATTAGCTTCATTGCCATATTGAGGTAGACTTTTTCCAGTTTGCCAGCTTGTGTGTGTGTGTGTGTAAAGTAATGATAGGCAATGGTGGAAGGAAAAATAAAGAGTCCTGGAATGAGATAGATAAAAGTTATATATTTTTTTTTTTTCAACTACCATGCTCCCTCTGCAGTATTTCTGTTACAGCTGGCAAAGTAAGGCAAATATGAAACTGCCATTTATTACAGCACATATCTGCATGTGGCCCTATTCTAACTTCTGCATGTTCAAATTATATCAAAACAATGAAGGAAAAACAAGCACAAGCTTATACTCACAGAGAATCAGTACCAATCTGTATGTTTACTGTACCAATCTGTATGTTTACTGTATGCCCCAAAATAGGGAGCACGAGTAACCAGAGAGGGTATGGAAACATGCTGTGGGAGGGGAGGTCTCTGCCTCACAGGACCAGAAATTTTGAGGCCAAACCAGATATGAAAGAGGCTAACAACATCCAGGAGACAGCAGGATTGCAAAGAAACTATGAAAGCGCAACTTCTGCTTCCTAGATCTGACCAGATTCAGCATCAAAGTCGCAGCAGCACAGAGGCAGAGGGGTCATGCACAGATTCCTCCCGTTTCCCTGGCGAAGCGAGTAACTAAGRCGGTCACACAGGGGGGCTAGCGGGGCAGGCGGGGCGGTGGCAGCGGGGGGGACTCCACCCTCCAACTGCACCAATGTTGTGCAATGCTGGGGATAGTGCTGTATAGTTATGTACTTCTATTTTGTGTACTTATATACTTCTATCTGAAAGAAGCTCGCTCCTGCACTCATTTCCTATATGCTAGATGTTTGCTACTGAGTCATAAATAAATTTTCAGATATTTTTAAATGTGAAAATGATAAGTGGAATTTATAGTTTAATGTTTTACACAATTTTATGTGTAGTAGTTATTCAACAGAACAGATTAATTGCAAATTATAGTTCTTAGTGGCATGACGGAAACTCTTAAGTTGTGCTATGTTCCGCCAAAACAGCGTTGCCTTTTAATGCACCTCTGTTACCTCTGCAAAAATAATCTCAACTCTTAATCAAAATATCAATTATCAAAAGCAGTAGCTAATATTTCTGTGTGTTTTCTAGAACTTTGCACATGTGATTTAATTTTAAACTCTTAATCCAAAACACATAGTCATCGTACCTCATCATCAGACCTACCTCTTTTTTCCCCATAATTGTATTACAGGAACAGCCAGACCACGTTGGCCTGCCTACTTAGATACCAGAGATTAAATCCTGGTCTAATGAAGATATTGACAAATGTTTTATTGTTTCTGAAGGGAGCAAGCAGAGTACTCAGCGTCAGGAGATTAGTCTGTGTCCCAGGGGTGGGAGGAAAGGAACGTGGCACAAGTTGACACCACAAAGCTCACTTTCTAAAGTGGTCCAAGCAAGGGATCAGCTGTGTCAGGAAAAACGCACACATGCATGTGCACACACACATGCGCCATCAACTGCAGGCCTTCACATCCACTTGTCAGTCTCAAACGCCAATGAGAGCAGCCCACAGCGATATCATGGTATATCTTTCCAGAAGTTTCTGCTGTCGGTCTCCTRCCCATTGCTGGTCCATGGCATGGCCCACCAGGGTCAGGCAGTTTGYGTTGTACTCAGCTCTTGGCCAAAGTGAGACCATGTACTGTTGTCTCTCAGGCCCTTCATGTTACGAAGATTTGAGGAACTGGGATTTTGCCTTTCACTGTTGGTGTTTCTTCTCTCCCCAGCCCCTCCGAGTTTTGAACAGAGACTAAAGATTGCTCTCTCAAGCCATCATTCTTCCAGTCTTCTGCAAGCTGAGATCTGCAGGCACCAAAGCCTCCGAACATTGTGTTGAATGAAGGCCTAATTTTCAGTCCATTTTAAGAAATCATTAATGTTATTTGCAATGTTTCTTCTTCCCTGATAGTACAACACGTTCTATTTTATCCATTTTTAGTCCATCTTTAATTTACATTGGATTATTTCTGTCCGTTTAAATGTTTCTTTTCAGTCTTTAATTTAAACACAAACTCTCCACCCATAAAGGATAATAAAAAAAATGTTGTCTGTAGCTTTTCTCCCCATTTCCTAAATAGAAAATGGTTATCGTGATTGTCTAAGCTCTGATGAGCACATAGTGTCATTAAAATCAGCCTCTAAGTTTTCTAGAGTTTTTTTGTAAGATCGATATATAATTTCTAGAGATAAGTTAAATTAATTGTATTTGCCTAGTAAGATAAAATCAGAGTATGTGAGTAGGTGTTTGCATGTTTTATTTAAAGCAGTTTGATTCAGTTGTTAAAATTCAGCTTTAATATTCCATTCAATGCTGCAGAACTCTTGACTAGTGTACTTACGCATTTGAAGCCTGTGTTACATTCCAAATTCATCAAAATGTCAATCATTTGTCACAACAGTCTGCTCCTTTTTTATCAGTTCTCTGTATTATTAGGATGCAGATGCAATCACACTTAGCTCTGGCACTGGTGTGTAACTGATCTGCCTTCCTCTCCCATAGATCTGGTACATTCACGGGCATTGATGAAAAGCAACACACAGAGGTAAAATTAAATTCTAATTGTTGGCAAATCTACACTGGCAAGCATTGACACTCCTGGCACTTGTCTGACATTCTCGTGCTGGAAAAAATAACAGCTGCTTATCGATGTATTARAGATGGGCACAAACCAACTGGTGTACACATTCACATAAGAAAGGAGAAAACATTTATTGGTAAAGTGATCCCTTGCCTCCTWCTACATATATGGCCTACGTCTGTGTCTTCTGTGGTAACCGTGCTTGGTTTCAGATCCAAGGTCATAGAAGTAAGTGCCCAGAGTCAGTTGCAGCCGTACAGTCAGGAAAGACACAACTTGAATATGAGCAGTCCTGGTTTTCCTTATCTGGAGAGTCAGCTGGTTCACTCAAAGCTAGAGCTTAGCTGCCAGCCAGCAAGTTGTTGGTGTGAGTGATCAGGAGGCTGGGCTCAGCTAAAGTGGTGGTATCATCTGCATGGTTTTGTTATGTCTGTGCTATTTGGTATATGAATCTCTTACTGATTTCCAGATTCTGTTAAACATAGGAGCTGGAATTCCTATCAGATGTCAATCCTGTTTATGCCATTGCAATTCAGATGATGATGAATGAAAAGTCTTCTATGAAACTAGAACTTCCATAAACAAATGCTGCTAAACACAGACCAAACTGCTATCATAGAAAAGGGAGTTTGAAATTCAAGACTGTGTCTGCTAAATGTTTGCTAATTCAACAGTGGGTTAAACAACCCCTTGAAGATTAAAACTCAGGCCAGCTCAACACTACATGAAAAGGACACATTTGTTCATTCCAGCTTGTCAGATTTGAAGAAATACCAATTTATTTGGAGTAAATATAGCCCGAGTAACTCCATTTTGCTTAAAGAATAGGTGACATGCCAACCTCTCTGTCTCATCCTTCCCTTATTAATACAAAGATATGTAAATTAAGACAGAAACTAGATTACCATGGTTAGGGTACTGTACACAAACAGATGTGAGAAAAATAAAAGAAAGATGTGCCACATTTTGAAGGGACATCTGCATAGAGGGGTACAGAGCACCTGGCAGGGCGTGAGGCCATGGGGGAATAAACACTGCGCAGTGCACTGGAGGGTGTGCACTGGCACACTCAGATATCCTCYAGATAGGGTGCCCCAGACTGCCTCCAGGGATGCAGGGAGGGTGAGGTGAAAGGTTGGGTCTTCCACTTGTTTTTCCAGCTGGATCACGGAGGTGCATCCGAAGGCACTCTTGAGATTATACAGTGCAAATGTCAGGGAGTATAGCCCTGTAGGCAGCATCATGGATGCTGTAAGAGGACAATCTTTTAACATTGGCCTTATCTTAACAGACCTGAATATTTTGCTGCTCTTGTCTTAGACAGAATATTTAGTATTATTTTCCATGCATAAAGTATCAAGAGAGTGAAAGACTCCACAAAATAAGTAATGGACTGTTTGAAGTAAAGTAATAGATAAGTTAAATGGCTTATAAATGTCAGTGTTACATTCATCAGCTTCACTGGCCCTCAGTCTTACCTTGCAAACTTGAAGTGAATAAATTGGTTTACGTAGAACTGTAGATCACAGTGTAGCACAATTAATTATTCCTCAGACATCTCCTTCAGATGAAACTGGAGAAGCTTCTGGTTACATTACATATCTGGTAAGATTTTGATATTTATTTCAGCATTTCT
Organism: Oceanodroma leucorhoa; assembly: GCA_030449065.1. Taxonomy (NCBI): domain Eukaryota; kingdom Metazoa; phylum Chordata; class Aves; order Procellariiformes; genus Oceanodroma; species Oceanodroma leucorhoa. Next base: position 8,801,677 of record JASVER010000019.1, read on the forward strand.
GTGGTGTCTTGTTTAGACTGTGGTAGTAATCCCGCAGCATGGTAGACATTTTCCAAACAGAAGTCCATACTCCAGGGTCTTTTTAGTCACAATATATTGTTCGAAAATTTTTCCATTACAAATAATTTTGCAATTACCCAAGGTGTTAGGTTCTGTTTTTTTCTTGAGCATGCATATTTGCGCAACGTTTGACGCAGTGCCATAGAGCACAAACAAAATGCTCAGTGTCACTGTTACTGTAGAGGTGTACATCTCTCCAGAATGGGTAGATCAGAGGACATCCTCTTAAAGAACTGCTCCTGAAGGAGTCTTAACCCACCAGAGATACATAGAGGTGCAAAAGGTGCTGAGAGCTTGCTAGGGAATAACGATTTCCAGTATTTACTTGTGAATTCCAAGTTAGAAAATAGCCTCCATTTGCAGAAGCTTGTTTATAATTCTTACAGACTCTGTGTGTGTGTGTGTGTTTGCATATGTGTGAGAGAGAGAGGAAGTGCCAGGTATGTGCAGAAGGAGTAAAACAGTGAAAGGAACCATTCGAGAGTAGAAAAAAAGGTTACTGGTGAGAAATGCTATGCTCTGCTGCACATTTCAGATATGCCACAGATTCAAAAAGGTCATTGCCAAGAGCTGTTTCCTCTGCTGCAGACACGGTAAATGTGAGAAATGGCCCTGAGGGCAAGGCTGATAAGACTTAGTACAAACATGTTGATCTGCAGGGGTTTTCGCTCTCTTTTCAGATTTGTTTTTTGTTCAGTCCTATAATAAAGATGTTAGTCACAGCCATTTGCACACAAAACTGTATTTTTAAAATAGAAAATATGAGATCTTAGAAATGGGAAGAAGACCAAGGGAGGAGAGTTGTTTAAGGAAATGGGTCTGTCAGCTGACACAGGGGAAAATAATTGAAGAATTGAAGTTGAGCATTTTTGTTTTCTCAGGGAAATGCAATGGCCAAGTTTTGAATATCTTCAGGCAAAGCTTTATGCTTAATCTTTCTGTCAGGTGCTAGCAGGAGCAGAGGGGGGCTGATTTTCAACAGGTACATATTATCCTTAATAAATAGGACATACAACATAAAACAACACTGTTACAGCTTGATCACCACTTTAACCTTCCTTTATCTCTAGGTTCACTGCACATTTCTTAATCTGATCATCCTGGTAAACAATATTTCTGTGCTTCTGAGCACCAAATCTGCATTTCAAACACAAAAAAATGCACTTGCGAGAGAAAATATCGCAAGTCTTTCCAGCTGAATGAAAAATAGATATTGTGACATGCTATGTCATATCCCTGTACCATCCAACAGGTTGATCTTCTGTACCCCATCACAGTCCAGTTCCCAGTATGCACATTTCCATCCAGATTTATCAGTGGATGGGTAATACTGTTCTAAAGTCCTGAGATTGCCAAGTGGTCCTCATTTTTTTCCAGGGATTGTTTGATATTCTTTTCCATGTAACCTAGTTATGGTTACCTAGAGAAAATAACTGACCTCACTGAAGGTCACTGTGCTTCAGCTGCCCCCATAGTTTCAGCAAGTAAAGTAGGGGTGTTTGGTTTTGTTTTGGTTTTTGTGTTATACCCATTCAAGAAACAACTTAATGCATCATGATATACCTCAAAGTCTTTAGAGCAGGTCAAATGATCTGATAGACAAGAAGGTGACACTGGCTTACTAAATCTTACTCTCCTATCACTGAGTTCATTTATCTTGACCAAATGTCTGATTGCTTCTATCCAGTTTCTGACCAGCTATTCTGTGGCTCCTGAAGCTACTCCAGAAGCTGTCTGAGTAGCGGGCTTGTTCAGATTGCGCTTTAGGGTGCCACTCATACCTCATAGCTCCAAAGCAGCCGAGAATTTCTCACCTCCTGGGCCATGCAGTTAATGACCGTCTTTCTGTTTCATAACAGCTCTGTCACCTTAGTAGACGTGGCTGACATTTGCTTCAGATACTGAGTTACACAGAGGACCTTCTTGGTTATCACTGTTTTAGGCATCAGCAGTTTCACTTTATTATAGTAGCAGTAAAAGACCACTGGATTGGCATGCTTGCATAGCTACTCTGACCAGTGAATGCTGGGGATATGGCTAAAGCTCCTGGGAGTCACATGCCTAAGCCCAAATTTGAGTAAGACTCTTTGCAGTCCTGAAGGGAGCTTTCAAATCTTATAATCTGAGTCACCAACTAGCCATCAGTGATTTCCAGCTTAAAATATGCTCTGCATGTCTCCTATGTTAGTTTTCAAAGAGTGAAGTGTTTTGGCTCTTTAAACCAGAACCAGCTTAAGACCTCAAAGGGAAATTGCATGTAGGAGTCCAGTTCTTGTTAATGGCATCGTTGTGTATAAATCTCTGCATGCAACACTTAACAATGTAGACATGTATTTTAACAAAGGATTGTCACACATTAGATTATATCTAACCATATATTCAAAGGCAAATATATTTCTGCCATGAYGATTTTGAACAATGAATACCTTTAAGCACTAAACACACATTAATAGCATTTTGCTTTTATTCATTTTACACCTGCTTATGAGAAGCATACTACCATTCTTAGCAGAAGCTGTTCTATTAATGTACATTTAATGAAAGTTTACTGCTGACTATTCAATTAAAAGTAACACAGCAGTGTCTGAGGCTTTGAATTTTAGTTCATATTATTTCTGGTAAGTCTTTGAAATAAGTCTATACTATCAGGTAAGGCCTTGATCTGCAGACCTGCTTTTGAGAGAAAGCATGAAGAAACCTTAGATGATGGTACAAACCTGATGGGGTGAATCAAATCTCAGAAAACTTATTTCTAGAGGACTTTTAAAATTAGTTTACAACAATATATCAGACGGTGTCTAGTTTTAAAAATGTCCAAAAAAAGATTTTGCATAACCCTTTTTCTTGGGCAGCCTATAGATGAAATAAAGAACTTTCTTCTAGAAACCACAGTTGGAATTTTAGTTCCTTGCATTCTGGAATATACACCACCTAGAACAGAGCTTCTCTTTCTAATAAATTTGCAACTGAAAGGTAAGACTTTGATTAAAGGTTTTAAATGAAAATATCCATGTTTCACTAAAAACAGCATTACAGTTGCAATAGAGAAGGCACATGTGAATAGACAGGTGTGGAAGGATTAATAGCAAAATAGTTTCCTATGACCTGCAACTCATCCCCATCTGACAAAAATCAGACCCAATATGGGGAAAAAAAAAAAAAGAGAGAAAGACCTCAAGTGCACTTACAAAAGACTGACTTGTCCATGCTAGAATACCACGTGGAGCCAGGTTGTTGCATGGTGTTATGGGGCATGTGTCCAAGCCTGCTCTTGGCAWAATAAAACAAGATGGGAGGGGATGGGAGGTGGAGAGAACAGAAAAGGACTGTAAGTCTGCACTGATGGCACCAGGCACAGGCACAGATAATAGCAGATGTTTCTAGCAAGTCAGAGCAACCTCAGCATGAGGTTCTTTATGTCACTCATGTAAAGGAAGTTCCAGTACTAATAAAGGTGGTGCCCGCAGAGCAAATAGCAACACAGAGACAGGGGAGTAGACACATATGCATATATAGTGCTGATCTGCATCAGCAGCCAATGGTCTTGCACCTTGATTTTCAGTGTAAAAATCATGTAGAAGAGGTTTCTTATTCTGAGGAATACTTAGAATTAAGTAATGGTTTACGAGATTTGTTTTGGCACATTTTGTTACTSTGATGTGACTTGACGTTACTATTAGAGAACAGCACCCTTAGTGAGCTGGTTTGTGATCTCAATATTTTGAAAGAGTTATTAAGCTCACATAATTATTTTTTCAAGCAAGCTAAGGTAAAAAATAGGTGGTAAGTATCTGCAGCTGAAAACAGTCACTTTTTATTTCAATAAAACTTTTTACTGTGTGCTTAGTTAACTTAAGCATTTGCAATTCTTATATGGTCCTCTGAGAGTCTGATTGATTGTGACATGGCGGCTGGATCAATACTGCTGTAGCATACCAAAAGGTTGCCAGAGCGAGTTGTGCGATTGCTTTATAGAAAGCAATCTGTCACCTTCCCCTGTCTTGCGGATATGCTAATTCAGCTCTTTTTCTGTATGCAAAGCATTTCCTCCATGAGTGATATCTGTGTATATGTACAGTGCTTTCATTGGCATATTTTTTCTGAATACCTGAGTACTTAATGAATGAAGTACATTCAGTACCAAAATGGAAACCACACGTAACTAATTTTGTTATAGTCTCTAGCAGATAGAAAAAGTTATACAGATTCAGGATACGGTATTGCATCTTCACTTGTATTTCAGCTGCAGAACATTTATTTTGACTACTGCTGATCAGGTTATTAACCATTGCTTGAAGAGACTGATCTTACAGAGCAGTTCATTGTGGTTTCTTGCTTTGTGTAAGAGAGGTTTTTTCCTGATGCCTCATTATACACCATGCTTTTAAAAGCTTCAGTTAAGAATAGTATTTTGCACTTGGAGCAAGGAAAGAAAGGGCTGAAGTTTTCATTACCTATGGGAATCCATTAGTCCTTTTGAAGCTTTATGAGGCATTGTAAGAACAGCCAGTGAGCAGAGGAAAAGTCTGCAGTCATCTTCTTAGCAGAGTGTCCTGGTTTTGGCTGGAATAGAATTAATTTTCTTTCTAGTAGTTGGTATAGTGCTGTGTTTTGGATTTAGTATAAGAATGTTGATAACACACTAATGTTTTTAGTTGTTGCTAGGTAATCTACTTCTCAGGGACTTTTCAGCTTCCCATGCTCTGCCAGGTGCACAAGAAGCTGGGAGGGAGCATAGCTGGGACAGCYAGCCCAGCTGGCCAATGGGGTATTCCATACCATATGACGTCATGCTCARCATATAAGGCTGGGGGAAGAAGAAGGAAGGGGGGGACGTTCGGAGTGATGGCGTTTGTCTTCCCAAGTAACCATCACAAGTGATGGAGCCCTGCTTTCCTGGAGATGGCTCAACACCTGCCTGCCCCTGGGAAGTAGTGAATTAATTCCTTGTTTTGCTTTGCTTGTGTGTGCGGCTTTYGCTTTCCCTATTAAACTGTCTTTATCTCAACCCATGAGTTTTCTCACTTTTACCCTTCCAATTCTCTGCCCCATCCCACCGGGGGAGAGTGAGCGAGTGGCTGGATGGGGCTTAGTTGCCKGCTGGGGTTAAACCACTGCACAGAGTTACGTATACATCATGTTCTAGTTCCATTTTTCTTAAGGCTGTAGGTCTCTATCCACCTGGACTGTCTCATAATCAAACTAAGAAGGAGCAAAACTACACAAATATTACTGAGGTGTGATCTGTATTGTATAGGGTGGAACATACCTCCTGGCTAATCCTAGAGAAACATGATGTTTTATTAAAGCTCAATGTCACAGGCAAGTTAAAATAATGTTTACTGTGGACCAGTTTTTTAGCTGGACTTCATTGTAYATAACAGAAGGTAAAACTGAACAGGGTAGATGCACTGCAACAGTATCTGTGCTATCAATTTTGTCTCAGTTTTTAACTACAATATAATGCAAGGTTGTTACATTACCGGTATTTTAAAAGCATTTCTCTTCTGGGCCACTGTGTATTCTTAAATGAAAATCTGAAGCACATTTTTAATAAAAAGATACATGGCTATGGCAATTTATTGTTTCCTACCCATCCTTTTGCTGTGGTAAAACAAAAACTTAAAAATACTAGCTTCAGATTCTAATGGACTAAAACTGCTCTTCTGCAATGATGCCTACATATTATAATTATGTGTATTTAAGACAAAAATCTTTATTTGGCTCATTCAAAAGTATTGCAGAAACAAGATATCAACTTTTTTTTTTTGCAGGCTATAGTGACAGAGAAAAGCCTCTGATTCTTTAATGGCTAACAAGTCTTTAAACTAGGTGTTAAAATATTCTACAGAGCACTGGAACATAAAATTTCCTTATGAAAGTAATACTGCCGGTATAAATCAAATTCTAAGTTTAAAGACACAGGAATAAAGACATTTTTAGAGTGCCCAGATACAACATTAAAATTAACATATTAAAATATAGTTGGTTACTGCAACAATAAATTTAAATCATGCCTGTAGCAGCAGCAGCAGCAGATGCTTTCAACAAGAGGAGGAACAAATCATCTCAACTGATGTTCATATAGCGAATACACGATCCAGCTAATTCTCAGGAATATACCAAACAGTTTGAGCACCTGCAGAAACATGTGTATGGCTCAATTCAATTATATTTTCTTYTAAAATCTTCTTGTATGCCCGTATTGCTAGCTGTACTTAATAGTCATGCAAAATAAACTGAAAATTAGATTACTCAGAAAAACTCTGTTCCAGTAACTGCTTCAAAAATGTGTCACACAAAATGAACACATGCAAAACAGTAATTTGTTGAATTTGAATTTAATGAGTCTTATAAGAGCACCTGTATCTTATATAATATCTGTATCATTAGTTGCTATTGTTTAAACAGAAGAAAAAGGTAGTGCTTAAAATTAGAATATAAACCATGGTAAAAAGCAGAGTTCAGTTGGGTATGTTTATTTCTTTAAACACCCTGACATCTCAAAAYGTACAGTAGCCTTTCATCAGTCCAGATCTAAATTTAGGCCCTTGGAGTTTGATCATGAAATTGTTGTTTAGAGCTAACTTGGTACTGAATTATTCCTGCATCCTTTTTTTTTTCTTTAGCAAAAATTTCACTTTGAGTACTGTTTCTTTTATGGGGGTATTTATCTTTCTAGCTCTCATAAGGGGAAAAAATGCAGTATCTTCCCTGCTTTGGGTGATGATAGATTTAAGAAGATTGTTGCTGCCAAGGAGAGTTGGCACAAAGCAAATAACTTAATGATTAAGATTGGTTTTTTGGAACAAGTGGTACAATAGAACATGAACATGTGAAATTATGTATTAAAGCAGAAACCATTTTAATTTGCTGCATCCTACAACCCATCAACCCAGTTGAAAATATGTATCAGATGCCTATGCCTATGCCTGCTCTTAAAGATTCAGTTTTAAATCACCCAGGACTTACTAGCAGCACAAGAAAGTTCTGAAGAAACTTAATTTCCTTGACATTACGCAGACTGAGCACAGTTTTGCCTGTGGGGTATGCAACTCCTCTTGAGGTCAGCCAAAATTCCATAGTCTCACTACAGATCAAGACTACAGATCAAGACTGAATGTTAAAGTGTCTAGTGCTAAATTATGTCTTTTTCTGCATGGGTACAAAAGGAGAAAAGCACAGGAACACTTCCCATGTAGCACCTATCCAGAACAGGTGTGTGGAGTCTCTGTAATAAAAAGCCAAAAGTAGTTCAAATTTCTGACCATATGAAAATGTCTGTACCCCAAATATACTCCTCCAAAGGGTAAGGAGTAACCACAGTTCCCTCTGATAGTCTAGCTTTAACATGTTGCTGCTTCCTACAGCTCTGGCAATTATTGAGAGGAGGTGTAGCAGTCAACTCCYTGAATTAGATGGCAACGCCTGTCATCTAGCAGGCAAATGAAAGATGAGGGCTTTCAACTCTTTCTGCTCTATGCCCTGGCCCTCACAAGTCTCACAACAGTTCTGTCTGCCTGTGAAGAGAGAGAGGCAGGCAAATCATGAGAAAGATAAGTTTTCTGTGGGTTGGATGGGTCCATTTTCCACCTTAAGCACTAGAGTTTTTAGCTTTCATGATATGAATCTACATGGATGGGTGAAGACAAGTTCAAGGTAAACTCAGTTCCTAATATTACTACTCCAGTGCTCCCAAAGCTCATTTAAAGAGCTAAGCATTTCTCCCCTACAGTTCATTATAGTACCTGAGCACTCTGCAGAAACAATTTCTCACTCATTTATAGGAGGAGATGTTATTGACATTACTTTTATTTAACCTTCAATAGTACCTTAATGTGCTTTTCAGTTGCAAAGAGAGACTGCAAGAGAGAGATCTCTGAAGGAACAGACATCAGAATTTTTTGGCAGACCTCTAATTTGTCAAATCAATGACCAGCATGTATTTTAAGATGTGTGGTTTTAAGTATTCAGGACTGAAAATGCGGACATATGCTTTAGGGTTATCTCACAATGGTTATATCTGAAATTAAGGTAAATAATACCCTGGAAAAAAGTGAAATACTTCATAACAGGACCTAAATTCAGCCAAATCCTTGAGAGGAATCTGTCTGCTATTTTTCTTAAGGAGACCATGTCAAAAGGAACACAAGATAGAAAAGCTTTCTAAGCATGGCAAGTTTCTGATCTATTGGCAGATCAAAATAAAATGCTTTAGGAACATATACATCTTTCATAGCCAATGGGCCCTTGCAGGTTGCTCCAAACTTAATGTCAGTCTGGCAGCTTCCAGTGGCATTTGGGGTTGCAGGAAATAACATCCCCACAGGGTCCGTAGGAAGCATTTGTCTTTTCATCACCTTGGAAGTCTGACTGTGAGTGTCCTCCCCATTGCAGATTCCTTTCCACAGCCCCTCTGCTTCTTCCCACCCAACAGCCTTGATGTTCACACATATACACTCTGGCACACACACTAAGGTGTATTTCCCATGGCTAATTCATCCATCTGTGGAGGRATTGTGATGTATATAAAATCAATAATAGTGATTGCTTCTTCTGAGAGAAGATTCCTGATAATGACTCTTGATCATGATTCATATGATTGGCAATCTGAATGGAGACATGCATAAAACTCACAGTATGTTTAAATTTCATTTAATTCTGTAAATTTCCTAGCTCAGTAATGATCTCACTGAGTTAAATTCAGTCAACAGTTTTATTTTATTTAATCCTCACAAGCTCACTCTTTATGTGTTGATTAGATGTTGCTTTTCAGAAAGCTTAATGCGTATTGCACAGTGTGTATATAAAAGGTGTGATAGATCAAACTTCTGTTTTAATTAAGTGACGATTATTGTTCCAGAAGTTTATGAAGGAAATAAACAGTATCAAGCATGCACAGTCGATGACAAATAGTTTAAACCCTTGCTTATAGCCTTAATTTATGAGTTCACTGGGGGGGGAGGAGGGACTTTAAAGCCATTATGGAACAGCCCCAAAATATTATAACCTGTCAGATTTGAGTGTTTCAAAGGAGATGGCCTTCAAGACTTACAAAGAGTCAGTTAACTTCTATTAAGTATTTCTAATACGTATGTAGGTAATTTTAGGTTCTGCATGAATAACAAAGCTTTGGCTGGATCTGAGGATGTGATTTTCTGTTCAAATGTATTCATTCCTGTAGAATGCTGTATGAGCAATGTTTTTGATACTTCTAATAAATTTTGTAATATTAAAGCCTGTGGAAAATCAACCTGTTTCAATTCATTCATGTATAATAATTACTTTTAACTTGAGCTGATGCTAGTAGTCTCTGTCAAAGAACAGATGGTGGAGATTTCACTCAGGGTTGTATACAATACTGAAGCCTGGAGTCTGGACCAGAAGTCTGAAGCAAAATTTAAATGATTGTCAAAATAATTTTAAAAATATAGTTGATTAGCTCTAATCTGAGCTTCCTACCTGAGATAGCAAGTCAAGGCGAGAAAAAAATGAAGATGTTTGATTAAAAACCTAGTTTGAGCTAGCTCAAAATAAATTAAAGGAGTTTTTTCTTTTGCTATCTGTAAGGACTCTGAGTAATTCCAATTAACATTAGGAAAAAACACAATAGCAACTTATAAATGAATTATAAGGTCTGATCCTGMATGTCTTGTTCTGGTAAAGTTGTCAGAATTAGTTGTATGAGTGCCAATAAATTGTGGTTCTGGGCTTCCTTAGATAGAGTGGAAAAAAAAAGTCAAAACCTATTTCTAGGAGCAGAAGTGCATCAGATCTTTTTTCCAGAAGGAAAAGTTTAGTTTCACAGACCTTCAGATTTTTTTCAGTTTTCCAGAAAACAATGAGCTATTTCTGGCTTCACATCCTGAACACAAGAACGCCACTAATCAAAGATGGATCTATTTGCTTTCTGCTTATACTAGATTTTTGTCAAGGAGGTGAGAGGAAGAGGCATTTTAGAAATGCATCTGTTTCTCATTAGGAACAACACAAAACCTTTGCAAAAGATTTCCAAAAATACAAAATCAAAGAAAGAGAGAGAAAGGAGGCTGGAACAAAGTTAACTTCTCTTACTGAAGTGATCATAATTTTCGGAAATATTTGAGTAGTCATTTGAAAGGGAAATGGGAGAAAGGATGAAAGAAAAGTCCAGTTATGTTTGTCTGGTCTAAAGTATTATTTCTAGTCATAAAAAGAGAGGGTAATTAAAGATAGGAAGTGTTATTAGACCTGAGAATCCTGACCACTGAAAATTTGATGAGAATGGGTTTTCACAAAAAGAAAAAAAATGGTTTCACCTGACATTTTTCTAAAATAAAACAAGTTTTATCACCTTTTGGACATATAAAAATGGCTTGGATTCCATGTTACTTCATGCAGTTTTTTAAAGGAGAGCTTTCATACAGTTTTCAAGGAGTCCTAGCTTAAAAAAAAATGGTATTATCAATAATAGAAAAGGTCAGTTTTACAGCAGGTATCATACCCTGGGCTTAACCAGAAGAATTGTTCTTTGTATCTATGGACAGTTTAAAAACACTCTGATCCCAAGTAYTTGGCAGCAGATCTAAAGTATGTCTAATCCTCTTCAGTCTCTTCAGTCACGCATGAGAGCAAAGGCTGAGAATGTTACTTTTCATAGGCATAGCACAGGTCTACATATCTTCACAGCTTTYGGGGTACAGCTTCACTCTCTTTTTCAGAAGAGAAAGTAGCTTCAGATCTAAAACAAGTTACCATGAACTAGTGTTAGTCAGATTCATAATTACTGGAAGTTTAGTTAAATGAAATTGAAATTTTTAAGGTAAACGATAATTTTGAGATAATCAGTCAAGAATTTCATCTCAGGAGGCATAATAGAACTACAASTTCTGAAAATTACAGTATTCTAATAAAACACTACCGTGTCCAAAACCACTATAAATATTAATAATAAAACAGTACAGCTTTTTACTGCCTAAAGAAATGGAACCAGGAGGCAACAGCAGTAGACTAGCCTACATAAAAAATTTAATGTGATTTGTACTTTGGATCTGGTTCAGACATGGTCCTTGTCTACACTAATATCAAGCCACATCCTGAACAGAAGCCAGCTGTTCTACATCTGCCACATTTGTAACTCTCTAATTCTTGAGTAAGTGCTGAGTAATAGCCCTGAGGAGCTGCTTCACAGTTTAAGAGCAGTTGATATGCTCTCATGTTCACTGGGTTTGAACAATTTAAGCCTTCTCATCTTAAAAAGAAACCTATGCAAATAACAATCATTGTTGTTACTGTCCACAGTTAATACCTTTTACCTGCAGACAGCTGGTTGGCATAAACTAGAAATGTGGAAGTTGGTCGCCTCCTTGGTTGCCTCCCTGCCAGGGCTGTTTCCCCCACTTTATTAACATTGCTGTCACTAATTGTTTTATATGCAAGCAAGCTATTAATTTCCAGCAGCAATCTGTGAATTAGTATAAAGGTTTCTATTTCTTATGTCAGAAGATTCTCATTAAATAAATCCATTGTTTTCTGTTGTTGCACATATTTTATTGAGCTAACTTCTCTCTTTCTTTTCCTGGTCTTGATATCTTCCAAATACATCAATATTGCCAGTTTTTACCTTTTTCTCTTTTGTCACTTATTTACCATTTATTGAAACAAGAGCTATCAGCCCATAAACATTTGTCTTTTTCAATTAACAGTCTTTACACCTACCAAGTCTTTCAAGAGGCATTGTCCTTTTAGCTCCMTTTTCTTTGTCAAACTTGTAGAAATGTGTCTGAAAAATTCAAAAAACAATTTCACCACAACTATATGCAGAATATTTATCATTCATTTTGATAATATGGTCTCTCTGAATACTGAGACTGTGGCTATGGGACTTAAGTTGAAAGTGAGTTCTAAGTATGAAAATAAAGTTTGCTCTTAAATTGTAATTGTGGTGTAGCTGGGTGCTGGTGCTGTGCCCATATGCATGCCCAGTACAYGCTTAATTCCTGGAGTGGTTCAGGAACTCCCCAGACAGTCATCTACGGAGGTTAGGTAATGGATCAGCTTGAGGCAATTGGACCAACTTGAAAACTGACTGAACCCTCACATTTCCAGCTGGGAATTTTGAATGGTTGTGGAAACTGCCCCAAGGCAACTCCGGCTGTGTCTAGCCCAATTTGTATGCCTAAATATGTTGATTAACATCCTGGGTGGAGTGTCCCAAAGTGTCATTACTGCAGAAGCATCAGATTGCACATAGATAAGACATTTGTCAAAGCCAATAGAAACTGTTTCTGCAGAAATGGTCACAAGTCTTCTGAATGTGGTCCTTAAGAGGTGCTTTGTGTGTAATTAAGATGTACCAATGGCAATGAATTATGCATGTGCTGGGTGGTCACATAGCATCATKGTCAGCTGGATTGTAAGAACAGAGCTAAATGGTAGCTTGAGGAGTCTCTCCTCATTCGTCTGAAAGCACCACTGTAAGGAGCCTTGAAATTAAGCTTCCCATCACCACTGGACAGCCATTAGCCATCCTGCTTGGGAGATTGGATTCTCCATGCAGGTGTTACCCTATACCAAGATTCCAATAAATTATTATTTTTTCCTTTTAACAAACACTTTGTCCAAATGTCTGTGCAACAAGGCCGGATTTGGACGGCAATGCAGTATAGCAATAAATAAAACTGTATTTCCGACTTTTCCCAGGTCTTTTTCAGTACTATTGCCTTAAGCTTCCTCCTAGCGGCAGGAGGCATCTTCCTCCCATTTTCCAGTGATTCCTTTTGGGTCAGGCAACTTGCAGGTAAAGTTTCATGAAAAAGAATATTTTCAGACTGTAGCAGGACATGCATGTGGTATGGAAATAGTTATGCAGCAGTTACATTAATTCTTAACTGTTTTATGAAGAATTTTTGCTTCAGAAGGTTCTCTCATAAGAATCCTATGAAGACAGTTGATTCTCATTGTCATGGTTTAGCCCCAGCCAGCAACTAAACACCACGCAGCCGCTCGCTCACCCCCCCACTCCGGTAGGATGGGGGAGAGAATCGGGAGGGCACACGGAGGAAAACCCGCGGGTTGAGATAAAAACAGTTTAATAATGGAAATAAAACAAAGGAGAACAGTGATAATAACAAYGATAACAACAATAACAGAATATACAAAACAGGCGATACACAATGCAACTGCTCACCCCCACGTGTTCCGCACCAAACCCCGTGAACCGTCCGCTGCCCCCAAAGGGACCACCCCCYGGTTTTTAAGCTGGGCATGATGTCACATGGTATAGAATACCCCATTGGCCAGCTGGGTCAACCACCCCAGCTATGCTCCCCCCCAGGTCCCCCTGCACCTTGAAGGGCCGGGGAGGCTGTCGGTGCACCCAGCGACGACCAAAGCATCAATGGGCCATCAACATTCCTTTCACCACCAAACCCAAAACACAGCACCCTCTCCAGCTACAGGGAAGAGAGTTAACTCTGTCCCAGCCGGAACCAGGACACTCATGAAAGAGCATCAGCTGATTCCCATGAACAGCAGCAACACCAAGTGCACTCTTGGTTTCAGTGTGTCGGGACTATACAGAATTGCTGCAAATGTAATTGCTCCACACGTAGCACTGCCCGGTTGAAGAACAAAATCTTCCTTCACAAATTTAACTAAGAGATGGACCTCAGAAACAGGCACGGATTTGTCACAGTGATTAGCTTTCTCCCTTGCATAGGCTGGTGACGTATCTGCTCTCACGTCTTGTCTTAATGTCACTGCTGCACAATTCCCCTTTCTCTCCTGAGCTCAGGCTGGACCATCACCTCTTTAGAAAGTTCGTATGAACACTGYATTTACTAACTGTTTTCAGCCTGTCTCTGAGGCGTCCCAAACTACTCTGTTGCTCTTGTTTCCCAAGGCTCAACATCAGCAGCACTGAGCTAGTACTTCTTAAATTTAAGTACTGGAGCTYGTGGTAACCTACCACGGCTGATGACCATTTCAGGCCTCCTTAGGTCAGCTGCTTTACTGGTTTTACCTTGTTCAGTGACTAGTGAGCCTCATATTTTTCCCTGGTAAACAACATACAGGGCAAGAAATCTACTTACTCCTCTTTCAACTGCTAAGTAGAAAAGGTGAAATGCTTCCAGGGAAATGAATGAAAGTAAGAGCCTTCACATATATATGCTTTGTGTTGAGGGCTTCCTTATCCTTGGGAAATAGCCTCAAATGATTTCTCAGAGGATTTGGTCCACAGTTGCTCTGAGTGCTCTTGATGACATGTCCCATTTTTAACCAAAAGGTGGACATTTTGTCTCTTAGTATTRTCAAATATTGTCCTTTTATGCTTCTTATTTAATGATGGCTCACATGTATATAATAGATTTTCAAGATTACTCTCTTCCACTCTGGGTAGCTGTTAAGAGCACAAGAGCTTAAAGTGTGGTCTGAAAAGGCTGCCTGTGATTTTCTACTTTTTTATGACAACTATTTCTTGCAAATGCAAAATGAAAAGAGATTGCTTAATCCTTCTCCATTTATTTTGTTACACAGCATTTCAGCTTACTTGAAGCTGTTCTTCTACTACCTGCTTAGTGTCCTTTACTGTGTCATGTGGCATTCACTCACAGCCACTGAGGTCCAGAGAAGTCTGTTTCATTCAATATCCCTTAAAACATGCCTTTTTTGTTTAACATGAACCCATGGCCTGACACAACACCACTGAGGGGAGTCTCATAAAAATACAGTTCCCTACAAATGCTTTGTGTTAAAAGATTAATTTCCAAAATATTCCTGTTTTATCTCCACCACTAATTCTCTCCAGTAAACCTTGAAAGAGACACCTGTGTCCCACTCTATCAAAAGCATAACTTTCAGCAAAACATATTGGAACCAACAGTAAGAGTATCACATTCCCTCCACTCATATATAAATACAATGGAAGTCCAGTAAAATGGAAAAGAAAAAAACAAAAACCAAAACCAAAAACCAACCAAMCAAACAAACAAAAAAAACCCACTTCTAAACAGTTTTACAATGCTGCTGTGATATAAAACCTGGAGATATTTAAGCAGACTGGTTAGAAGCAACTGCATTTTGAAGTTGGATATAAACTGGATATAAAATGACTATGAAGTTTATCTCCATTTTGCGAATCCTCCTGATTGCATTCTTGCTGTTGTGCACAGGTAGTCTGCTCCTACTCAGACCTTGGGCACCTAACCCAACACCTTCAATTATAAAACTGAACTCCTTAGTCCCCTATACAATCAACAGAGATACACAGGGCATCTAAGCTTAGTCATGTTTGGAGTCAATGTTCGGAAAAATGTAATTATTTTCATAATTTTTTTCATATGTAAGAGCTGGCCAAAGTCACCAGCTAAAATAGGTACGTAAATTTRGGTGATATAAGTGACTCTGTGTACACCAAGTATGCAAATATCACATAGAAAGAACAAAGTCCTTCAGTTTAAGTTTTAGTGCATCTTTTCTTTTCCCATGTGGATTATGATTTAACAAAGTGATGGAGAAATTATGATGCAAACAAAACATCTCCCTGTGCTGAAAGAGGCTTCAGTCCTATTCCACCTGATTTGGAAATGTCAAAAATTAAGAAATGTCGGAGTCAGCTTGTGATCATGTRTGAGCATCACTGAACTGACTTTTTATTAAAAGATGAACATTTTGCTTTTCTTGTACTAATAATTCATGATCACAGTTTTCTCCTTCAGATGTGCTTTGATTAATCTAATGTCTTATTCTTCATATTTTTTAGAAGTGTGATTTTTTTAATTGTTGTTTGACTTTCATTTTATCCCTTAATTAGTGTCTTTTACAAAATTGACTGTTAAATTCTTAAAGACAACACAGACGTTGCATGTTAATTTTGTGGAACTATGAGTGGTTACTCTGCTGAATAAGTCTGGAAAAAAATTATCTCACATCAAAGGTAGAGGACTTTGCTGTCTCAAAAGCCATTTGATTTATGTTCCTGAAATAAAGAGTTCTCACCTAAACTCTGAGGAAAAATTGTTCATGCATTCTTGGATGAGATTTCAGTGAGACCAGATTTCACTCCCATGTCTTCACATAGCTTAAGAAAGTGGTAGATGCAAAAATTAACTGCCATAAATCCTGATACAAAGTCGGCACGAAACTCCCTGGAAACAAACCATAGAAGTTCTTGAAAAATAGAGACATAATGCCTCAGACCAAAACCACGGACATGAGATACACTGCTTATTTAGCCTCACTAGTCTCATGCCCCTACTCAGGGACTCTGAATTAAGGTGGTTTGGGAGGGGCGAGTGGGGGAGGAAGTAACTATTTATTGCAGTTTTCCTGACTGACACAGTCTTTCTTTAACATCACAGACCTTTTTAGTTAAACCAAATTGAGACTAGTCTGGCATACACCAGTTTGAATCTTAACATAGKGGTGCTAAAAAGAGATACTGTTCTCCTTTTATCTTTTTTTTTTTCCCCCACCAACAAGGACCATGGACTCTTATGTCATGGACCATGGGCTCAATTCTTTTTCAGGCTGGACTTCAAAAGTTTGGTCTGCAAATTTGTCCTGGTTTCAGCTGGGATAGAGTTAATTTTCTTTCTAGTATAGTGCTGTGTTTTGGAATTGGTATGAGAAGAATGTTGATAACATCCTGATGTTTTTGTTGTTGCTAAGTAGTGCTTACACTAGTCAAGGACTTTTCAGCTTCCCATGCTCTGCCAGGTGCACAAGAAGCTGGGAGGGAGCATAGCCAGGACAGCTGACCCAACTGGCCAATGGGGTATTCCATATCATATGATGTCATGCTCAGCATATAAGGCTGGGGGAAGAAGAAGGAAGGGGGGGACGTTCGGAGTGATGGCGTTTGTCTYCCCAAGTAACCGTTACGCGTGATGRAGCCCTGCTTTCCTGGAGATGGCTGAACAYCTGCCTGCCCCTGGGAAGTAGTGAATGAATTCCTTGTTTTGCTTTGCTTGTGTGCGCAGCTTTCGCTTTCCCTATTAAACTGTCTTTATCTCAACCCATGAGTTTTCTCACTTTTACCCTTCTGATTCTCTCCCCCATCCCACCGAGGGGGAGTGAGCAAGCGGCTGTGTGGTGTTTGGCTGCCTGCCGGCTTAAAACACAACAAAATTGCACTCATGCTTGTACATGAGTGCTTGTAAATTATTAGGAAATATGGACTAAATTAGATATTTATGTATATATTTTGAACAGTGAAAGGGCAATTAGAAACTGTGATTTATAAGCTGTATACTGAGTAAAAACTTGAATAAACTTGACAGCTATCATCTCATCTGGACAAATTTAGATGGCTGTCTGAAAATCACATTATTCAGTTCATAAAGGCAAGTGAGGGCATGAAGTTATTAGAAATGTCATCTTCCGAAAAGGTTATAAAACACTTTTAGTCATTAAAAGGTTATGTGGCATTTTCCACTGAAGCAATACAGAAATCAATTATTAAAACCAAAATAATTCCAATTTTTTTTTCTCTAGGCATTCAGAAACATCATTCCTTCTTAGTGCCTATGCTGTCTGACTCCTAAGTWTAAGGAGTAGGCAGCAATCACATTTTGCACAGCTCTGAGCACATTTTTGATACCTAGCGTATAGTAAAGAATGTAAATGCGTGACCATAATCAACAACTGACAGGCCATTTTTTTTGTCTGTTTGTTTACCAAAATCCTGTTTGGATAGCAATACCCCACAACTACTTTTCTCCCCTCTGGTCTATGCTGAAGAAGTGATTTTTTAATTTAACTTCATAGAAAAAAAAACACACATCGTTTATTCTAGGGCAAAATGTGCTTTAGAATCCTTTTAGGGTAGGAGATGGCTTAGCAATGGGAAGTTATTTAAATCAGCTACTGTCGTCACTTCCATTTATAACACTTGCAGTATTTGAAATTGGCATGTTTACTCCTCAGTGACGTATTTTCTTAAAAACTAGTCATCCCTGCAGCATTTGTAAGCACAGACACTCAGAAACCCATGTAAGGAATGACAGGGGCTCAATAATACCGACTTCCACATTGCATTAATTCTAATAGGAAAAGGATAAGGTCTCTTTATATAAAAAGATAACAGTAATGACATGTTATGTCACTAAAAATAAATGTACACCAACACACTATACCAAATAGTGTATCCTGGGGACAGCTATTCCACTTAGTCATTTTACCTGTTGATCCTCTTCACACTGTAGAACAGCATTTAGACCCAGCAGGTGAAACTTTTGAGTCCACCAAGAAAAAAAATTCCATTATAAAAGACTTCTAGCAATGTTCACTGCCTTTGCAACCTCATTAATTTTTGTTTTTGGTGAATAATCTTAAATATGATGACTGCATGAGAAGGAAGGGCATACTTATCCATAGGAAATGTAAGGACAAATTATATGTTCAAGAATAAATATATCTTTAAGCCACAGGAAGTTTAAAGTTTAAAAACTGCTTTAATGTATGATCACACCGAGACAATTTGTCTTTCCTGAAATATGTTTCTTTTTAGATGGCCAACCTCTTCGAGTAGGCGAGGGCTTTATTATTGTTATTGTTATTACTATGATCATAATAATTATTTTAGTGGAAATAAGATTCAATCTTGAGCAAAGCACAAGATAGCCACAAGACAAAGCTTTGAAAACTGAGGCTTATTGTGTTGTAAGAMACAGGCTATTACCATCAGATAAGAGAACTAGAGAATATCTTGTGCCAGCAGAGTAGATGTCAGTTACTTTGACACAGGTACCAGTTTTTCTAAATTATGATCCTATGACTTAAGATCATTACTACTTCTGTGGGTAGCACTCCAGATTTTAATGCAGTGTTCAGTACATGTTTTAGCAGAGTCATGCAGAATATTGAGAACATCTCTGGACTTGCCTGTTCTACTTGATTTACTGAGGGATCATTTAATCAGTTGACAGATTCCTCAGCCACAGGGAAGTCCAAGATAAACTCAGACATGAAAGGAGGATGATGTAACATATGCATAGGCCTGCTTGGTCAATCATTAAAAATTAAAGCAACATACCTTTTGCAGAAGAAAGGCTCAACTGAATTCAGATTCATGATTCTGAATCCAGTGGGTCTGTGAGGACATCTTCTATAATACAGGCCAGGAAACTTTGCCCAGTAAATGAGGACAATTATTTTAATATACCACCTGATCAATAAAACAGAAGATATATTTTGTATATTTTCAACTGGCTTAGTAACACCTGTTACCAAAACTGTGTCGTTAACTGTTGTGCCTAAAAGATAAACCACATGGAAGATTATGCAATGTAAAGTTTTATTTCATTCTGAAGCTCAGCTCTAATTAAACAATATTTTAATGTTTGCATAAGCATTATAATGAATACAAAAATTACTGGTTTTAATATAATTACTGTTAGATTTTAACAATAAAAGCAATTTTAAAATATACAATGTATGACTGTTCCTAAATCTAAGTTTATACGTAAGCAAAAAAAATGCATGAAAGTACGTCTTTTTACAAAAATGAAGCAATCTGCTAGGAAAAAAAAAACTGCTTTATAAGAATTCAGCATGTTCAGAAACAATTGTCGCTGCAGAAATGCAAACACCATTACACAGCATCCTTGATTATAAACTTATTCTAGTACAGGGCCCACTAATTAGGCAAAGGCATCATTAGTGGTGCTTTGGTGGTTTGATGTGAGACTGAAGAGAGGGAACTAGGAAATKAAATAGATTGCTTTACAAAATACATGCAGCATTACCCATTTCATATGAAAGAAAAGAAAAGATGCTAATACAGTTTTAAGACTACATAGCCAAAAAGGTTTGGGTATGCAAGTAAGAGTTTCTATGAAAATGCCAAACGCTGTGTTGCATACAGTAATACAGTAATGCTAATTTTGGGGGAAGGGGCTGTAGTTCAATAAATACATACTATGCTGTTTAGTGAGCATTATAAAGTATATAAGTGCATAAAATTGCTAAATCAGTTCCAGAAATATTGGGGTTTTGCATTTGGTATGATACAATATTGTTGCTTTACCCTTACATTAATATAGGCTTTGCAATAACATTTTACCTGTTATTGAAAGAAAAAGCTTGTACCTATTGATGTTAGGTTTTAGATTCCGACTTTTAGACCCTGTATGTTACAAATCACTGATGTTAAGTATTCCCATTCCTGTCCAGCCAGAGTCTAGAMTGGCAAAAGTAGAATAGTTATAACGTGGAAAAAATCAATTTGATAACAAATGGTCACTTCAGATTTTTCACAAAACTGCAGAAGGAAGAAGCAAGCTAAAGTCAGAGGGTTTATATTCCATCCTCTCTGCTCCTCTCTCCCCTCTCAAACATTTCTGGCTTTCCATATCTTTAAATACTGACTGCACATGTTGCAATCCTTTGATTTTTTAACGTACAACTCATGAAACAGCCCCACACCGCCCCACAAGTTCAGAACTCTTTGTGTCTTCCTTTTGTGCTGTGTCAGAAAGCAGGGCTAATTAGACAATGCTAAAGGAAATCTCTGTATGTCTCGAAAGAACATTCTCAAAAGAGAGATTTTGCTTATGCTTTTACTGCTCAAATTGTGCCTACATTTTGTGATGACCCAAAAACTGTGCTGTTCAATAAACACTGAAAGTACAAAGAATACTTTCTCTCCTTCTCTCCCATGTGCCTTTATGCACATTCCTGTAGGAGGCTCATAAAAGTGAAGCATCAGGGATGAGGGCCTTTATTTAGCTGAGGCATAATAATTTAATACAAGTGTAATGCACATAATGTGTTGACTTGCAAACAGAATAATCTAAGATCTTCAAATGCACGCGTTCAATAAAGCAGTATTTTAAGAACACTCTTTTAAACTAATATGTTCAGACAATGTATGCCTTCTCTATTATCTGTTCATGAATCTGCTTCTTCATACACTTGAAATAAATGTTGAATTGACTCGCCAACTAATTATAGAACAGTGCTAAGCAAGCCTCAGCACAGTAACTTCAACTCTAGTGTCCTGGGTGACTTAGGTAATACCAGGGGCACTTGGATTTCTTGGAAATAAGGAGCTATGTGAGATGAACTCCTCATCCTGTATTTGTAGTACAGTACTTCAGCAGCCAAATATGAGCAGTGTTCTTTTTAGGTCACTCCTCCACATGAGAGAAATGGAAGTGAGGTTTATTAACTGAAATTTGCTTTCAGTTGAACAGGCTTTTCAATCCTAAAAAGACACCGTAAAGATATCCTTTATTTGTTCATGCTGAAAGTGCATCCCTTTCATCAACTGAATGGATACCAAAGTAGCTGAAATCCTACTAAAAATATGTCCTTACACATATTCTGCCATAAGTTGCATAGTCACTCTCCATATCGTAAATTTTGTAAATAAAAAAGTAATTCAGTTAATGAATTTGCATTATTTTAAGCTAAATTCATATCAAAATCATAATAATATATGTAGCTATGTTTCAGGGAGAAATTCTCAGGAGCTAAAAAATACCAACAACACTTTCTGGGCATCCATTTGCCCAAGAATTTTCAGTTCATTAGACATTTCAGTCCCTATAGATGAAGTGTTTGTCAGGTTAAAAAAAAAAAAAAGAAAAAAAAAGAAAAAAAAAAGCGCCTTGATCTTTTACTGTAAAATGGTGGACAACCTCCACTAGTTCTGCAACAAGAAATTTGTCATGTTAGGTCCAGACCCCAGATAAGCCTGCAGGTTTTCTTTCTGAAAAACTGCAGCAGCAGTGAGAGTTTGGCTTATTCATGCTCCTTACCTTTTCTCAGCCTGCCTTCATGTCTCTGGTCTAAGTAGAGACATCACTGCTAGTGCTGTTTAGAATCATAGAATCATTTAGGGTAGAAAAGACCTTTAAGATCATAAGTCCAACCATTTATTGAAAGGAAGGGAGAATCAAGCCCCTCTATGCAATTTACCACAGCAGTTACATTGCTTTCTCAGAGATTAGTAAAATGCTTCCTCCCTCTGATATTGCGGGTTAATGTTAAGTTCAGCTTATTCCTCACACCACATCTCCTTGTACGGTCAGTCAAAATATTTTGACATATATTTTTTCTGTTCTTTCACTGAAATACTACAAATTTTTAAAATATTATGTTTGCCCCAAAATTCACAACATTTTGAATTGAATACACACCTGGGGCACGTCTCAAGGCGTTTTYGCTTGGCTGCATAAAGACTTAATCCACTTTAATGTAACATCTGCATAAAACTGCGGGGGGAAACAGAAGCAATTCCTGAGAAGACCAGCCCATAAAAGAAGTCATAAAAAAAACTCCCACTAGCCATCACAGAAACATATCCTGTCAACATATTTCAGGGGTGTTATTTTTCAGCCAAAAAGTCAAGGTTTTATTGAGGTAAAAGATTGTGTTTTCCAGTGGGGCTGTGGATTATTTCACTCCATTTTCCTTACTTGAGAGTTGGCTCAATATAAATGATACCAGTGCCTGGTCTTTCTGAGTTTCTGATATGGTCTAGGTTATTTCTTGGCCACAGCAAAATACCTTTTTTTTTTTTAACCAGAGACGGAAATATGTATGTCCTGGAGATAGGTTGACCCATTCTAGGATTAAAGGGGCTGATGTTTGCCCTGGTTGTCCTTTCTACACAATTTCTGTATTATTCCTGTGTAGGTGCTAAAAGATTGTTTGGGGCTTTTTTAATTAGTGCAGAGAGCAACTGGGGGAAGGGAGAGTGAGTGAATGAGCATTGACATAAACTTAATCTCTGTGATGCTATGAGCCATAGCGATTCCTATATATATTTATCATTAGGATTTTAGGTAGGTGGGAATGAGTATTACAACTGTTCACTTTGTGACCTTCTTCTTTTTTACCTCAAATCCACTATCAATGAATTTATATTTATTATGAAAAGCAGTTTCAATCTCAATGGATTTCAGCATTAGGTGACATTGAAGAAGAATGGCCTTCAGTTTAAATAAATCTCAAGTGACTTTCCTGTTTGGGGCTGAACTAAATGTTATGAGCGTGGGCAAATTAAATATATGGAGGATATAGTATTTCACTGATATTGTACAGAAATAGGCCTGTTCTGTCCAAAAAGAAGTGAAGGGAGATCCATTTTCAGAATTAGTCATAAAGGCCTCATATAATATTATAATGCCTAGCAGTTGATGTCTTTTAAGATTAATGTCCAATGCTATGTTGTAAAAATGCAGAATAAAAATCAGTCCTTACATGAGAGAGTTACAGTCTACACACATTTATCTCAGAAGGTCTGAGCTGACCCGCTTAGTCACTGGAGCTCTGTTTTAATGGCGTGTAGGTGTTTAAAAAGTGTTTAGACCACAAAACTGCCCCCTCCAGATAGCACTCCTGTTACTTTCACAATATGGTGATAAACAGAGAACAAACAACTCCCCCACTAAATACATTAAGCAATAATGGCATAAAATTAATGTAGGGCAATAATTATGACAACCAGGAAAAAAAAGTAGTGAAAGTAACAATCTGTTTGCTTAATGCACTTTAGCTTGTCATTCTTTTGAAATGAAATTAGAAAGAAATACAAAGCAACTAATGCTTCACCTAGAAAAATGTGTTTCTGGAAAACACAGAATGAGAACAGGGAGGGTTTTTTTGGTGGAGTCTGTTGGTTTTTTTCCCCAAATTGATTGTGTATTTTGCAGGCAGGCATTTTATTGTGGCAGAATGTGACGGGATTACTACATATAACGTACATTTACCTTGCCTTTTACATTCAAGACTTTACTCAATCTGCTACTGCCATGGAGAAATTGTCTAGCCACTAACACATCCTATCGGTGTGATTCAATAGTAATTCTAGATTTCACCTGAACTTAAACATATGGTGGGTCTGAGCTGGAGTCATGACAACATTAAATTAACCTGGTTAAAATATGATGGGAAAATACTTATTCAAAGGAACTTATTTCATTGTGTATTTTACCCCTAGTATTATCCTTTCACTTCTGCACTGTTATGAGACTGTGAAACTTGCAATTTAGAGGTTCTTAGAAAGATAGATTATATCTAAAACAGGTCTATTGTAAGAACCTATTATAGGTTACAAAATTTTCTTCAAAATTTGAAGTGGTTTTTTTTTTGAGATGAAGATGCTACTTTATATATAAYGTGACAATGGAATTAAACACAAAATAATGCACAATACATCATGAAAGAGAGGATTGAAATTGTTTTAAAATTAAATTTTTAAAAAATGTGAATTGGTGTGCTATTTCATACAGGTAGTTAGTTGCAATGGGTAGAACCCTTTAGACACATTAAGATTTAAGATATTAAGGAATCTATTCATTAAATTCCATTTTCAAGTGAATCAATGTCCTGGTTTTGGCTAGGATAGAGTTAAATTTCTTCCTAGTGCTATGTTTTGGATTTAGTGTAAGAAGAATGTTGATAACACACTAATGCTTTTAGTTGTTGCTAGGTAATCTACTTTTCAAGGACTTCTCATTGTCCCATGCTCTACCAAGTGCACAAGAGGCTGGGAGGGAGCAGAGCCGGGACAGCCAGACCAGCTGGCCAACAGGGTATTCCATACCATGTGACGTCATGCCCAGTATATGAATGAGGGGGGAAGGGGTCCCGGAAGGAGCGATCGCTTTGGCCATTGTCTCGGCGGGTGGTGAGCAATTGCATTGTGCATCACTCATTTCATATATTGTATCATTAATATATTATTACCATTATTATTATTATTATTCCTTTCTTTTCTGTTCCATTAAACTGTCTTTATCTCAATCCGTGAATTTTTTTTTCAATTCTCTCCCCGTCCCGCTGCRGGGGCAGGGGAGCGTGAGCGAGCGGCTGTGTGGCGTTTGGCTGCCTGCCGGATTAAACCACTACAATGAAGTTAAAACATGAGGTTTAGGTTCCAAGATTTCAAACTGGCCAACATTTTTATACCATCCCAAAACTACACCATCACCTTTTTCATTCTCATTTGACTTACTTAGCAATAGTTTGCATGTCCTCACCTAATCTAAGTAAACTACAGAGTGGGAAACATACTCTAAGAGCCTGCCTTTTAGCTTTCACTCACAGAAGCAAAAAGCATATCTCCAGCTGCTTCCACCTATTGATTCATTCCTATTGTGCTGAAATACTTCTTGAAGGCAGTGTAGCTGGGGATTAAACAAAATGATACAACCTCTCTGGAAATCACTGTAAAGATCCTCGAAATGGAGGTAGAATCAGCAGTCTAAGACTTTTTTGCTTATTATTTGAGTCATGCATTTCTGACGAACCCCTGAACTGCTGTTCACAGAGAAATTCAAGTTGGCAGCAACGGGGAAGATCTTTGAAGGTGAGTGTGATATATCATTGAAAATTTTACTAGAGTGTTTTACGCACTTTCCATCACTGAGTACTTCAAAGCCAGGATGAGATGGTTTTTCACTTGTTGCAAAAAGAGCAACAGAAAAAAATCAAACCAAAACAAAACAAACCAAAACAAAACCTGAATAATGTCTTTTTAAAAAGTTATTCCCAGTATTGATGCATTTCTCCTGGACATGCTTGCCTCAGCTTGCCCAGGAGATGATCCTAGTAGTGTGACTGATGTCCAGCCAGTCCTGTCATAACCTCTTCTGTTATGGTAGAAGCTGTACCTCGGTGCACCTCACAAAGTGACAAAACATTTTTACCTTGCACCCAATACTGCTACCTCAGCTAAACAAGTAAGATGAGATTATGGATTCTGCTTTACGGGTACAAGTGAAAAATAATTGCATTGAAGCCAAAGATGCGAAGTTTTAAGGAGATGTAGTGGCTGACGCAGCTAAGAAAAACAACAACTTTTTGAGTGTACAAACCCTTTCTTTTCCTGTTTTGAGTTGATCTAATAAAAATATTACATCTCTGTCCAGACCATGTCCTGTCATCGTGACTACAAGCACTTTTATAATTCTGTTTTCGAGAAAAAGTCAATAGAGTGTCTCTGAACATACCATTGAGTATTGTAACTGAGAGCCAAATCTTCTCTTTTGGTATAAGGTTGGGAAACAGTGATTTCTTTCTCCACAGTTTCTGAGAGAGATAGAAGAAGTGGAAAAAAGGAAAAAAGATGCTTTTCCCCTGACTTCCTCCCAATATACTGATCTGATTCTCTTCCCTATCAGTCATAGCCTCTTTCAATTACAAAGACCTATCTTCCAGTGATTACTTACAGTATATTTCACATCTGCTACTGCCAGAACAGCTTAAAATGACATATGAAGGAGTGCATGACAAGAGAAATCTGACAGAATTCCTCCATCACTGAGGAGTCGGCCAGGACACCGAACATGGTCATGGTCAAAATTTTCACAGTCACCAGCTGTGAATGCAATAATCCAAGAAATGTTTCACAAACAACATTAATCCCAATACAAATKAACCCTGCTTGGGTTTTCCTTTGCAGAAGAGTTGAGAAGTGACAATAAGAGAGTCTGCTTTCAAGAAGGAATAATGCATGATTAGTTAACATCATGAAAAAAGAGGAATTTACACATATTTTAAAATATCAAAATGTTGTAATATCACAAACAGAAATGACCCTTCCAAAGAAGTTGCAAATGAATGTTAAAGCACATTCGTTTATGGGAGTTTTAATCACTGCACATTAGAAAAACATTTACTTATTCCCAACAACTCAAACTGAGTTTCATTTGCTGTTTGATTTGCTGTTCATTTTTATATTGAAAACCTGTTTCTTAAATGGGTTCATTTACCATTCTTGCCTCTACAGAAAAGGCTAGTATGCCAAAACCCCCTCATTTCATAGCGATAGCTATAGTTCTTATGGTTAATCCTTACTATAGTCTATCCACAATATGTAGTATGACAGTATTAAACAAGATGCTTTCATATATTCTCCTTAGCYCATGTACAGGCAAGAAAAAAAATGCAACTTTATGGTATTTCTTCCAACCTGTAGCTACTTTGACATTGCAAAACAGAATTTGTAAGGCCATCACTATAGTATACATAATCTTTTAAATTTTGTCCTACCAGAATTCAAATTTTCAACTACTTTAAAACAATATTCCCTAGTCATCTAAGAATAATTACATTGTGTCAATAAAGAATCAACTCCTATAATTAGGAAGTTCATGTGATTTACAAGTAAATAAATTTCACTAAAAGTCTGGGAAGTATTCTATGTTGAGTCAGTCTTGAATGTGGATATAGACTGAGACCCTTGTACTGAATTACTTGTCAAGAAACTGGAATGTTATTTCCAAAGATAGAATCAGTAGGAACAGCACTAAATGGGAAAACATTACTTCAGCATAATGAATTTCTTTCTCTAAATATAATCAACAGGAATATTTCATCCTTCTTGAACCAAACCAAACAGTATAACAAGATCTTTTAATTTGACTCCTAAAATGGGATATTACTAGGACCAGTAGACTATGACTTAGGTTTTCCTTTTGGGAAAGAAATGGAAACCCATTATTAAACATCACTGCTATATGTGTATTTGAGCAAAATAAAATTTTTTTCAAGTTCCATCTCTCCATTCCTAACTCAGTGATGATAATTGGGTCTAACTTAGTACTTACATGCTGACACAAGTCCTGTTTCCGGTACTTATTTTTTTCCAGATGTGTAACAATATACAGCTTAACATYATCAAAAGAAATCTCTACCTATAGCTCTTCTAATAGGAAAAAACAATTTTTTCTATTGCAATTAATCTTTGATCAARCTTTTCTACCTGTCTTACCCAGATAATTATTAAAATCATATTACTTTCCTGTTTTTCTTATTCTAAGCTGCATTTAAGTTATACAAGTATAGTTTACCCTTCACATTTCTCTAAACTTCTCTTTCAATCATTTTTCTCCCACAAAGTTACATTATATTGACATTGAATTCAAGAAAATTCATGTTTCCTTATTACCATGATGTAACAAAATGCAGCCCTTTGATAGCAAGCACTTTAATGTCCCATTTACCCATATCCTCTCAGGAGTTTGTCATAGCAACATTAGATGTTATTTAATAGAGTTGATCCACTGCAGAGTAACTATACTTTGAAGAACTAGAAAATAATTATGAGTTGGTGGTGGTGTCACTCCGCTGCTGAGATGATCACAGTAAAAGATGATGGGGATGGCATGAGGGCACCTCTCCAGAACAGAGTTTTCCATCACTGTGATGCCATTACAAAAACAAGTAGTTTATAGAGCCTAAGCAGATGAATGCAAACAATATGCAGTGCCCCTCCTCTTGTTCTTCAGCCTTCCCCCTCAAAAAACCTACCAACCAAGGGTGGGTTTTTTTGTGAGTCTTAATAGCTTATTGGCTCTTTCAACATGTTCTGCATCCCACTTCCTGACTACATAAGGACAGAGGCAGCTTTAGCTCAGCAAGCAATATGGAAGCTTGTCACTGCACTTTTCTGGTGTTTCTGAATCCTGTATTTCTCATGTACAAAAAGGGCTACTGCATTTCCTTCTTCTACAGCTTCAAGCACATTCAAAGAGAGTCACAATCATCTTCTTGCAACTAGCAGCCCGAGTCTTTCTCTCTTCCTTTAAAACATAGTGTTACAGACAAAGGTGTTAGGGTCTTTTTCCTATCTTACATTCTACCATTCCTTCTTCACCTCACATCAGACTTTAAAGTGGCTAAATGAAGAATGTGACACATCATACACAAAGTCTTCTGTGGGAATTCAGTATTTTACTAAAACTTCACATAAAAAAAAAAAAAAATGCAAAAAACCCACATCCCAAAAAACCACCCACCAACCACGCTACAAGCAACACTGAACATCAGTTGTTATTAGAGGCCAAAAATAAGTCAGACCAAATACTGATTAAATCTTTATTAATAAAAAAATCTAGTATAAAAAATAGAATAATTCATTCTGTACACTTCGAGGAAGGACAAAGATGAAACTAGACAATAGCAGTAAGGTAAGATATGTAACAAGTCAATTCAAAGACTCCTGAAATGATGTTTTCAGAATTGTATTCTTTTCTGTTGTCATGTGCCATGCATTTATGGTCTCACTAAAGCTATAAGCTTGCTGAAGCAGTCACCTGATACACTTTGGAGTCCTATGCATAACCATGACAACTATTAACCTATAATGAGAAATGTTGGCTATATTAATGTTTGCTATTGTTAGTACATCTAGTGATGGACAAAGGTTAGGTAGGTTTAGTGACAGTACATCAAAAAGTTGCATAGATAATTTACAGAAATATCCAGCCAAATACTTGTTATTTTCCATGACCTCTGATGTATTTCAGTCATACCCAGTAGAATAAACAATCTGATGTACCGCTTYGCAATGCTGAAGACCAAATGAAGCTATGTTACAGTATCTTTCAAAAGCATGAATCATGACAAAGGTAGACTTGGTTAACAACATTAATGTGATTCCTTTGAGTCAAACACTTCGCCAGTTCTAGCACATAACAACTAAGCTGACAGACAGCAGTGAATATTGATAGGATTAGTCACTTGAGAACAAGTAGCTCTTTAAGCTACAGCAAAGCAGGTGAGGGTAATCTAAAAGTAAAACAGAGCTAGGAGTATCAGCTTTGATTAAGGTTGCTCTTCTGCTTGGAAGATACCAGTGTCTGTTAGGATTACTGGTTTCTTGTCTCTTTCTTCTATTCTATCCTCAACACCAACATGCATAGATATGAATGAGAGTTGTACCTGAGTATTTGAGGTTGGGATCTACACACCCTGCTCGAACAAAGAGACCAAACTAATTACTGTTTCTTGTGTAACTGGACTTTCTAGAAGTAAAGCTATTAAAAAGCATTCTTGTAAACTTACTCCCTGTAACTGGTACACAAATAATTGATAGAAAACACATACCATAGAGCAGTTCTACTCTGGAGTATATATCTGAATCTTGTTTACATCAGTGTGACTGCCTATAAAGCTGACATCTTRAGGGTAAAACTTAACTATTGCAAAGTCATTCAATACACAGGCTTCTCCTAAACCTACAATATCTTACTTGTACTGTCATTTTTTTCTAACTATCCAAGTAAGTCGTCAGGATATTTAATCCAGGTAACTTCCATTAGAGAGACATCTCGAATTATAGCAACTCTGTAATGAACAAGGTAGGCCATGGACATGTCCATTAAGCAATATCATTTAAGCTACTGACAAATATTTGAAAATACACTTTTCCACTCTCCTAAAGGTTTTGTTTTCTTCTTGCAGCTGAACCCAGACATTAGGAAGATCCCAAGCCTCTTGGAAAAACAAGTCTGTACGTAGTATCTCAGGTCAGTAAAGCCAGCACGCTGTCATATTCAACTGTTGGTACTGCAGAAATATATATTAAAAAAAGGTTATGAGTAGTATTATCATTATATTTTTCTCAAAGATATTTATCTGTCTAAGTATTTTTGAATGCATTCATATAAGCTTTTTAACATAAAGTAAAATGGGTAAACTGCATAAATGGGTGTGCAAGTGCTATACGTAGAGGATTAAGTAAATATCACTGTAAATGAAAACATGGGAAGCTTCTATAGCCATAGAYTTGCAGTATCTTTTATTTAAGTGATCAAAATAGCATTGCACCCTTCAGATTGTTTTAGCTGATTACAACTTGTTTACTAACACTTTTACCAAAAGGAAAATGGAATTAGTAAGTTATCCAACACTGTAAAAACAGGACTCACCTGCTTGCTGATAGTGTTTTTCTGCCAACAGTTGGTGGAGATGGTTCACAATGGAAAAAGCTTTTTATCCACCAACATTTATCAATTAATTCAGGTAACCCTTCAAAAGGAGAAAAAGCCCACACCATTAGACACTGGCTAAATAACAAACAGGCAAAACCAGAATACTGTTTGAAAGAAGGGAACAATACCATGAAATGTTTTGTCCTGGTCTGTAATGTTCACAGTATCTGAACAGCAGGAGGAGCTGGAAGAAACACTGGATTCCGAGTTCTGTCTTGCTGTTCATGGAAAACAGAGACACACATAATGGGGGGGGGGGGGAAGGGGGGGAATTGCTTCGAGAGAGTACACTATTTCTATGCCAAGAATTTTTCAGACCTGCTGCTACTTTGGAGGAAGCAATCTAAAAGATAAGCTTACTTAGCTACAAAGTGTAACTTCCATATTTTATACACCATTCTGCTACATTATATAAGTTGATCTCTCAGTCTACTTACTCTTCACATAAAAACATACTGAGATCTGTTCRCATAACTTTCACTGAAATCAGTGACAGATCTTATGATCATGTATACATTGCTATCAAGACAAATGAGTCTGTTCTTGAATATTCAAGTCCAAAACAATCCAATTGCTATACTTTCCATTGTGACACAACTAAATATTATACTCCCACTAGTGTCCATGCTGTATAGAGGGATCCTAATATACCAGATACTCTCAAATCAGTGACTATTTCACATATTTAGAACAAAAAAGTAAGTTGATTTTGTGTTCTGTCTAAGCCTGCAAAGTAAATATTAAGTACAGCTAGAAGCCAGGACTTGCTGGGCTAACACTTTTTCTATGCCATGTTTTATAATTAAAAAAAAAAAAAAAAAAAAGAAGAAGCTATTACATATCCCTAATGAACATTCTAAATAGGAACGAAAGTAGATGAATAACCAGAAGCAGATGCTCAATACAACTGAAGTTCCTTGATACAATGAAAAACTCTCCAAGCAATTAAAAAATACCAGGCAAAACCACCCTTTTGCCACCAGCTCATCTAAAAGTCACCTGAAACACTTTCTGACGTTATCGCGGGTGGCCACAACCCGGACCTCTCCTCCGCACAGCGGCGCGGGGGGCCCTGCCTCCCTCCCCCCGCGGAGCCCCCGGCCGGGGCGGGGGGCAGCTCCCGGCCCCCGAGCACTTACTTCTGTAGTACTGGTTCTTGGCCAGGAGGCAGCCGGCGGATGGTACCGAGGCCATGGCAGCGGCGCGACGGAGAAACCGCCTCTCTCCGGGAGGAACCTGCGGGGAGAACGACGCGCTTTGCCGAGGGGAGCCGGAGGAGAGCGGCCCGGAGGAGAGCGGCCCGGAGGCCCCGGCACCGCAGCGGCCCCCGGTCCCGCAGCGGCCCCCGGTCCCGCCCCTGCCCCGCCCCGGCGGCTCACCTGCGTCGCCCGGGGAAAGCAGCCGTGGGGAGGGAAGAAGACGACCGCGCTCCGCTCCGCAGCGAGTGCCGCCGACACCCCGGGCCGCCCCTATATGGGCCGCGGCGGCGGGCGGCCCGCCCCGGGGGCGGCGGGGCGGGACGGGACGGAGCCAGCCCCCGGCACGCTGCCGCCCGGCCCGGGACAGCCCGAGTCCCCGTCCTGATCCCTTCGGTTCCTCTTCCCGGGTGTCACCTCTGAGAACTTTTCTGGAGTGCATTAAGCACTAAGTGCATTAAGCACTTAGGGGACTGACGGCTGCTGCGTCAGTTATGCTCTCCCCGGTGGGGAAGGGGAAGAGGAAAAGGGGGATGAAGCAGGCAACTACCTGTTTCAGTAGAGATTTTTATTTTCTCTCCCCGGTGGGGAAAGGGAAGAGGAAGAGGGGGATGAAGCAGGCAACTACCTGTTTCAGTAGAGATTTTTATTTTCTCCATAAATATGCACGGTACTATGCACATACACTAGAGAAAGTGAAGTCAAAAGAATGCTTTCCACTCTCACGGTAACAAGTGAAACCTGTGATAATCTAAAGTCTTTGTAAAGTTAATACTAAGTCCCACATCACCAAATAAGTTTTTTCTTCCCATACATAAATGCACAACTCTCTCTAAATTGTTGTAATCCTATCTCATGGCAAAACTTGTCCTACGATGTTTTACCTTACCTCTCAGAGTTGTCAACAGAAAAAGTAACAAACAGTTTTGGCTGTTTGAATTGCTCCTGCTCCACAAGGAAGTGTTTTATCATTGCTTTTCATAGTTGTGGGTAAGAACAGAGCCGTACGTGGTGTGTGATACCGTGTTGCTGCGACATATCTGACTCCTTGAGTATTGTGTCCTATCTCAAATGATAAGGACATAGTTCATAATAGCTCCTAGAATATTTGTAAGGATGTAAAGCGTACTGCAGGGAAAATGCCTGTAAAATAATACTTCTGCAGCAGTTGTAACAGATAAGTATAGTGTATTTTCCTGGGCTGCTTTATTGACCTGCTGTCAGAGTCTTGACAACATGGCGGTCTTTCCTGAGTAAAACCTGTGTCACATCTGTGAGACTGACACAGAAAATACTTTGCAGCTGAGTTGGTACCAAACATTAGCACCAGTTACCCCACAAGTTTATCTTGTTATGTAAAAAAGCACTGCAAGAGCAGAAAATAGTACATATTTTTTTGTACCCCATTCATAGTGTATGTCCCTACCCACTGTTACAGCTCCTTGTTTACAGATACCTAAAAGTAACTGAACTATTAGCTCATTGTATCAGTCACCTCTTTTCTGTCTTAATAATGAATTTCCATTTTGAGGCTTGTTCTATTTTTGGGCAATAAACTTCTGCACCACCCATTTGCTTTTGCTACCGTAAATGCCTTCTGGGCACTCTGCTGAATTGTCAGATCCATTCGTGAAAGAAGGGAAGCTTCTCCCCAGAGAGCTGTAGGAAGTGCTCCCCTTGGGCCATGAGKGTGAGCATTTGTGGTGATAGCACTGTGTCCTAGACAGTGCTAGTAACATTACCATTTATTGTATCGCCATACCCTTTCAGCTTTAAGATCCTGTTTTAATCTGCTCAGAACCTTGTCAAGGCCATTACTTTGTCCGAAAACTGTTTAGGCTCGAACATGCCCATGGTCTGGGCATTGTATTTGGCAAGAAAGCAGACATAAGTGGTTCTCTTGCGATCTGCACAAATATCCACTCATACTGGAGCCATGCCAAATCACTCAGGAGCTGGGCAACACCAGTCTGTGAAACTTTAAATTGCTTCACAGCAGCATGCATATTATTTTACTGTATCATTTAGTGTACATGATCATTTACCATTTTTTTTCTGGAGCCCTGTTTCATGCATTGCACTGGAATAGAAAGTACTTATTTAAAGAGAAGTTTTCCACTGTTTCTCCTACTCGATCTGGCATTATGTCGTATCTATTGTATTTTCTTCAGGTGATGTTCTGAATACAGAACTACAGATTTCACCAATGCTTTTTCTTCCATGGTTATTTTGACAGAGTGCTTCTAAAATACTTGCACATTTTTTTTCAAGCACTGCTACAAAACCAAGTCATGCTGTTATCTTCAGTTAACAAGTGGGAATTCTAAGATCCAAAAGAGCTAAGATAAAAGAATCCACAAAGCTTACGTGTCTCATATGAGAACAGCCTAGGACTTCATTTTTTTATAACTATTTAGCGCTATGCCACACTTCATTTACCCACTTATTGCTCTCATTCACTTCAGATCCAGATTTATGTACTCAGCACATTGATAAATCAGATTCTCATCAGACGTTGAAAAAATTGGTTAGTGGCCACCTATGATAAATGTAAGTAACTCACATAGCATCAATTACAAACTCAGGGGCAAGGTTATAATTTAGCTTTCAAGACAGCGTTCAATTGCCTTAACCACTGACCTGTTCTTTTTTCCCTGGGAGCCTTTGCTGCATTTGCTACTCAACTTCTGTCAGAAACATGGAAGAAGTCCTACTAAATGCACTCTATAATCTCTTTAACTTCACAAGCTCAGTTCCTATCCATGCTTCATGCCAAAAGGGGCAGGGGCCCTATGAAATAAATAGTACATAATCCCCAATTTTATGAAAATTCATTTACAGAAGAAACATTTTCACTGGCTGGTATTGTGACCTTAACAGCAGTGTTCATTTAACATTTGTGTATGCATAACTATAAAATGGACCAAACACTGAATTATATGTCATCCCATGAATCATGGATGCTTATCAAAAGTATAACTTAAATCTAAAAATGAAATCAGTATGACCCATTAAATAAATAAATCTTCCACCTAATCCTGCCAGGATTACCTGGTATAACGCTTTTTTAGACAGTAGAAGTAAAACATCTCAGTCACAACAACAAAAACAAAAGAACAGTCTACCTTGAAGCCGACCTGTTAATTATTCACTAGACAATGTTTATCTAATAAACTTAGCTACTCCGTCAGTTCTTGGAATATCTGTGAGCACGATGCCAATCTTTCTGGGGACTTGTTTTGGGTGTTTCCTTCCATGCACTTTTGTRACAATTTTTTTACTTTTCCTTGTTACTTAACCTTGTGGAAGAGTAGTGTGGCCTTGGAAATTGTACAGTATTGCTTTGTGGCTGTGTCCGTTGAATGATTGTATGAGTACTCTGGCATTAACATTCAGAGAGATGTGAACAATTTCAGTTAAAGCATCTTTCCACAAGCATATGCAGAAAGGTAAATTTTTGGCACATGAGGGTAGAGTATTCCCACCTCCTAAGCTTCTGGAAGAGCAGATTTTGCACTTTTTCATTGCCCAGTMTTCTTGCCCATCTGCAATTAACATTTCAATCAAATTTCATACAGAAAGTATAAATCACTCTTATTTGAAGGGAATTGTGTCTTAATTTGACAGTATGACTCTCCATGAGAAGACAGAACTTCCCTGGGCAGTATTTTGTAATGAGTGTATTAACATTTTCAGAGAACTTTCAGAAATGTTTTCTTCATGCATCTTTCAGTAACTCTAATTATTTGCTGCCTCAACAAGCTGTTTCGCTTACTTGTTCTCTCAAATTTTGAAAGGCGTCTGTAAAAAGAGGCTTGCATTAAAGAAATTAAGTAGCTCCACTATGTGAAGTAACAAACCTTCGCTATGCAAAAATTAGTTGTCAAAACCTGTTTGGTTTGTTAGCTACTTCCAAGGACCCGTGCCATCACTTACCTTTTTCATTTGTTTTATTCTTCAAATATTCCTCCAAGCCAGACTCCAGCTCAGCAGGAATGTGGGGCTCATCTATCAAAACCAAGAGGATTTGAAGAATTGATGAAGAATTAAATGGCAGTGTGTGAGGTGGCAGGGGAATGGAAATTTATATTGTATGTAGCCTGCAGAAGAGACACGAGGCCATAGAGCTGCTGGGAGAGCCTGAGCACAGAAAGGACAGAAAAAGCCTTTCTCTTCACCACTGCAGTGTGTGACACTGCAAATCGTCAGCTTTGTAGTAATGACCACTCCCAGTAGTGAAGTGATTGCTTACAGGCAGTTCTAGAACTTTTTTTATTGTTACTACTTTTATTCCTTACTACAAATGTGAATGGAATACTCTGAAAAAAACATTTAATGAAGAGAAAAAAGATTTTTTTTTTTATTCCTGACTATTTAAGGTATCAGATGAGATGACTCTGAAAGCAAAGGGTAACTACTTAACTCTAGACTCCATGCAGCACGCCTCTGAATGATGCACATTGCCTGAAATGTCAGCAAAAGTAGTGAAAACATGTATTTTGACCTATAAACTGCACTGTCAAAATACTGGAAAAGACTATACGTGTTGCTAAATTGTTAGTACAACTTTGTGTACTTACAGTTAAAGACATCAAGTTTTCAAAAGCTGACTGTTACAAGTTTCTATTCATTCAGTTCCATGTCCTGTGTAGCACTACACTCATAAGAAAAGAAAAACATTTTAATGTGCTATTTTAGCTGTATTTTAGCATTTAATTGAAACACATTTTTCTTTGGATCCAGATATAAGCTGCACAAGCTTGATAAAATTCTTCCAGCAAGCTGCCTCTTTTACATCTTTCTAAGGCAGCATATGAATACTTGGACTTCTTGTTACTTTCGTCTCTCCAGTATTCCAAAGAAGAAGCCTTAAGGTTCCAGCTGACCAAATGTTGGGGTTATAAATTGTATTCCTACAAAATAGAATACATAATTTAGTGGAATGTAATTGAATATAGTGAAATTGAATCACAGGCATGTTTATATAACCCTTTAATATGTATCTAGAGACTGATTGATCTATAGAGATGAGAAGAGTTGGCTTGTTATTCAATTTTACATCCAGTACAGAGATACAGAGCCAAAACCATGCGTATTTTAGTATCCTTGTCTATTTTGGTTCAAATAAACATTTTATTGTGTAGCATCCACTTTTTCCAATTGCTGTAAACAGTACTGTTGCATTTTGATGTACACACACAGACTATGCTCTGATTCACTTCTGTACCTACTCTCTCTCTGTCCTTGCAAGTAGCATGGACTCAGCCTCACCAGATTGAATACAACCTGACACCTCTGCAGCTCTGCAAAGGCATCTTAGAATATGCTTATAGCCTAGCATGCCCCACAGTGTATAGCCAACATTCCTCAGCACTGAGATATGACACCCCTGGCATCCTCATTTCTTGGCTAGTTGCTCTGTCACCAGGCGAGATGCTCAGAATGGAGCAACATGAGGTGCAAAAGGAATCAAGGAGCTTGTGAACAGGAAGCACATATTCATAATTTTGCAGCTGGAAAATTTCCCATTAACCCTGCAACAGAGCTGGCCCAGGCCAGCATCCACCACATTGCAGAGCAGAACTGTTTAAAGTTTAAGAAGTCAAAGATARTATACTTGTGCAGTTGGGTTAGAACCAACTGTCAGGACAGGTTATGTCACGACGGTGTGTAGGAGCCCTACGCAGTRAGGTGGCTATGCCCTGTAGTTAGGTGATCTGTGGTCCTTTTGATGGGAGTGTCACTCTAATCTCCCTTGCTCCTACCCCATCTCCTGACCCCAGTGCTAATGTCATACTGAGTACAGTGAGGGTGGTTAGGATGCTGGAGAAGTGTCCGCCTGCCAGGTCACATCAGAAGAATCTACAGCCCAGTCTGTACAACTGTCCTGCAGGTGTCTAAGGACCTGTCTGAAATTGTTCATACACTAGCTTCTGGGAAGGAACCAAGCTTTAAAGAGTACACTGCTGCAGGAGCTTACTCTGCTGCAGTGAGTGGGAGCTCACGCCTGGGAACAAGAAAAATGACAGTTGCTTTAGCTCTACGTAAGTCACAAATGTCCGCTGATTTAGTGAAAGCGATATTATCAGCCAAGCAGCCTCATGTAGAYGGCTTATTCTTCTATCATCTTGTTCTCCTCCATAGCACTTTTGTCTCCTCCAAAGCCACTCTATAATAAACACACACAGCATGTCCTTGTATGTCTCAATCTGTCCACTGAAATAAACGCATCCAGTATGTCATTATATGTCTCAGATACCCACTCTGTTTTCTACAGGGGCACCTGAAGCAAAATGAAAGTCTTAATCCACTCACAAATCAGACCAGCCTGCAGAGAGGCTTAGTGGAGGAACACCGACAGTGTAGGACTTCTTATGCGAAGATGATAGGCCATATCATTAGTTCATTATGCTTGTTATTTCCTTCTTCTCCCACACTTCAACCAGTTGGCCTCAGAAGTGCAAACATCATTAGGACTGACCAGGAACTCTGCCATTTTTTCTAGACTCCCACACACTTAGAGTTTGTCTGTACTAGTAGTTTAAATATGCTTGGGACCATTCTTTAGCCCTGAAGACAACTGGTATGGAATGGCCTATATCCACACTGGTTTATACTACAAAATAATATGGTTACATCCAAAATGGTCTGTGAAGAATTGTCTCTTGCTTGTGTTAAATCCCAAGCTGCCTGGAAATTTTTTGGAAGGGAGCCAGGGAAAACCCCAAGCCATTCCAGGACGTTTCTAACTTCTTAATAGTATGGACAATCATGTTCTGTTCTCTGACAAGGTTCCCTGACTAGCATTAGCTAATTTAACATGACGTCAGTGGTGCCTGGTGTAAAAGGTCCAGAGCCCAATAAGCTTGCAAACAAGTGAGTCTCTCCTAGGCATCCATTTGCAGACTTACCATGTTTAACATTAGGGTGTAGGTGGCTAATTAGCATCCAGTTGTTGCGTTTCTTTAGATCTTAATGAATCTAATGTGGTTACTGTTTCCATGTCCACAGATGCTGCTGGTGGGAAGTCTTTTGCTCAGGCTGCTGCAAAGCTGCCTCTACATCCCCAGTGCCAAGTCTTCCAGCACAGCAAGAGCTGGTACACAGTCCCATTCAGACAACTAGGGAGGGCTTTCTGCCTGAAATATGCAACATGTCAGCAATGAAAAAGCAGAGAATAGGCACCTATAGCAGCCAATCCCTGCTTCTGTGACAACTTAGGAGCAAACAGGAGTGAAAAGAGCCAGACAAGCTCCCAGGCTTCTTTGGGAGACCATTAGTCCCAGTCTCAGTCCTACTTGACACYGTTGCTGAGCCTCTAGGCACGATATACAGACAGTGCACTTCAAGTTGCCTCCATGAAAAAGTAAAGGTAGCCAAGCTGGGCACCTCTCAAAGTAAAAATGCCCATCATYCCAGCAGAATTTACTCCAACCAAAACTCATCTCACCAGCAATGAAGGCATAGCTGGCAGCATWTGTTGGAGCTGAGGAAAGAAGATGAGGGGCTTCTTCAGGTTCCCTTGTCTACACATACTCATGTTTATGTCTGGGAACTCTTTTTGACATGATTTGTGTGCTATTTGCTATTACACATTGTGTTTGGCTATGTACTGTGCATCTTATCTGTGTGGTATTGTTTTCCTACCTTGTTTTT
Source organism: Oceanodroma leucorhoa (assembly GCA_030449065.1). Lineage (NCBI taxonomy): Eukaryota > Metazoa > Chordata > Aves > Procellariiformes > Oceanodroma > Oceanodroma leucorhoa. The sequence continues at coordinate 8,841,299 of JASVER010000019.1, forward strand.
CTTTTCTAAATTCGTTTTTGGTCTTTGACCTGGTTTGCCCTTTTCCTGTTTGAATAAACATGTTTGGACTCTTGTTTTTCAAGTAATTCTAGGGCTCCTAAGGCTTCATCTCCTTGCATGACCAGCTGCTGCAAGGCAGCATGGCCAGCTCCCGTGGAGTTTGGGGTCCAAAAGTAGAAGACAGCATAAAGAGCAGAGAGAGGAACTCCAAAAGGATGAGAAAGGCTTTCAGAAGAGGAGAAAGCAATGTAGTCACAGATAGACGCTGTGTTTGTGAACTGGAAACTGCTTTAACATTTAGAGGTATCCTGTTCAGGTATGCCAGACCCCAAGATCTGAAGTTCACAACTTTTGGTCAGACTAAAGGGAGAATAGAATGGCCCTCTTTCTGTTCAAGGCAGGAAAAAGTTGTGATTCCTCACTAGTGAAATGTATTAGTGGGAAAAGAAGGAATTTATCCAGCAATCTTGGTTTGCCTACTTCTTTCATGGGGGCATAGATGGCCGTGAGGGAAGATTCCTAACTGTAGGTCTTAGCTTTCTTGCTGGCAAATCCAGAGGAACCATAGAGGACAGGGCCTCATCTTTCCAATGTGCTTCATGATCCCAGGGTGTGCATGAGGCAGACAGGTTGGGATTAGTAATCATATTACCAAATTCTGCAATGAAACCCCACAAACACCCCATCAAACTATAATGTGGATGCAATTGGTTGGTCTGTGTCAGGATCTACTGTTTGCATGCCATGAGCCTTGGGAACCTGAGATCCTATTCACTGCTACTAAAGCAGGACAGATACAGGTTTAAAACAGTATAAATACAGATTTACAATCCTAGAAACAAGGAAGAGGAAATGAAAGAATGGCAAGTGGTCCTTTAATCCAGACTTCCTTAATCTGTAGGATGTGCTTTGCCAAGGCACTAACAAAAATACGTGAACCATTCTCACCATAGAGCTATGTTCTGTAATGAGTCTTAAAGAGATGCTAATTAACTCTAAATAAGACCAATTCAGCTGAGATGTGTTGCTGCAGTCCTCTGCCTCTTATGGCAGGATCAACACTGACAGGTGCTTGTCTACTTACTGTGACACTGAATCATATCAAATTTGATGTAGAATCATAGAAATGGATGTTTAGATTGATGTGCTCTGGTGGAGGGGATCTCCTTCAGGTAACTGGGAGGCTGACCGCGCTCTGTTGGTGCTACATGTACCTCTCCTCAGAGTGACGAGACTCTGTGCTTCCAGAAGACTCAACTCTGCATACAGCTGGTTGATGCAAAACACCTGGCTCCTTGACCTTCACTCAGTTCTTATAGTTTAAAATATTCTCAGCCTTGCAAAAGTTTAATCCATTTCTCTCTGACAAAGGAGAACTGAGGTCTACGTGCAGCCATGCAATTTCAGAAACACAAGTGTACTTGTAGTATAATTTTGTTGGTCAGGTTCATAGTAGGTTTTCTTAGAAAATGCCAGTATGGAAAAAACAAACTTAGACAAGAGTCTAAAGAATAGAGTCAATAGTGTAGTCAAAGTTTAACACAGCTAAATTAAGTTTTCCTATTTATTTTCATTTGGTCAGTGTTCTATCTACTTCTTATCACTAAATCTGGTATAAAGGGTTGAGTTTAGCCACTTTCTGATTTACCAGTGAGGAGAATGATAGGCATTTTTTCATTTATCTTCATACCACTGAAGTACAACAGTAGTAAAATGGTTTTACAAGGGTCAGTCTCAGCTATGAGGAGTCTGATCAGACAGAAAGTCCACAGGCCATTTCCCTCACCCTGCTTAAGTGCAAGTTTTTCCTCCATTTTGCCTGCAATGCAGTCAAATTAAGTTAACTGCAAGTTTCTGGAGTGAATTCAAGTCCAACAGATCCTTTATAAATTTGGAAATGGAAAGCATTTCACACTCTGTGAAAGTTGACTTTTGGCAGAATACTGGCATTGGCAGCAATTGAAAAGGTATACTAAAGTATTATGTATGAGATCACAGATTAGGATTACCACTACTTTGTTCCCTCCATCCCTCCTCCTGCTTCCTATCCTCTCATATCTGCGACAATCCAATCTACTCCCTTTGAAAAATTTTGTTGAGAAAAACAGGACTTATAGAAGACCACCAAATTATAGAAGACCACCAAAATGGCTTATATACCAAAGCTACCAAAGGTATTGTAGAACATGTCAAGCTTTATAGTGGAATGGAGAGGCAAGATGAAACAGTTACTCCAATAAAACCAGAAACAATTAGCTGATTGTTAAACACGTGAAAATGTCCTAGAGGATATGATACAGGACATATGTCTGTCTTGTGGTAACGTTTAGAGAATGAAAATGTAATGCCGAGAGGACAAGAGAAAATGGCCTCAAGTTGCACCACGGGAGGTTTAGATTGGATATTAGGAAAAATTCCTTCACTGAAAGAGTGCTCAAGCATTTGAACATGTTGCCCAGGGAAGTGGTGGAGTCACCATCACTGGAGGTGTTCAAAAAATGTGTAGACGTGGCACTTTGGGACATGGTTTAGTGGGCATGGTGGTGGTGGGTTGACGGTTGGACTTGATGATCTTAGAGGTCTTTTCCAACCTTAATGATTCTATGATTCTATTCTATGATTCTATGACTGACAAAGTGATAGAACTAGCAAATGGAGTGGAAATGGTATTGAAGGATATACAGATTTGCATTCAGAGACAGTCAAACTGACCCAATGTATGAAATGCAGTTTTTCGAAAGCCTCTAAACATTATAGACTGTTCCTCCTATGAAGAAATTGATTTACCAGTTCACGATTGTGAGATCTCCCAATGTCACAGATGCCTCCAGCTTGGACCCTTAGTCAGAAAATGAGAAGATGAGTATTGAATAAGAATTTAGGATGAAAAACAGAGGCTTACTGCCTTGAGAAGGAGGGTGACACAAATAAGAACAAGATTATTGTTAACCCTATTTCAGTTTCCTGGCATCATCCAATTTTAAATGGCCTAACAGAGACTGAATCTTCAAAGAAGACAAAGGAAATTATTAGAGTAAACTTGGAAAAATGATGACTCCACTGGCAAGATGAACAACCCCTCTGTGCTGGTTTTGGCTGCGATACAGTTAATTTTCTTCATAGCAGCTAGTATGGGGCTATGTTTTGGATTTATGACCAAAACAGTGTTGATAACACAGGGATGTTTAGTTACTGCTGAGCAGGGCTTACACAGAGTCAAGGCCTTTTCTGCTTCTCACCCCACCCCACCAGTGAGTAGGCTGGGGGTGCACAAGAAGCTGGGAGGGGACACAGCCAGGACAGCTGACCCCAACTGACCAAAGGGATATTCCATACCATATGACGTCATGCTCAGCATATAAAGCTGGGGGAAGGGGGGGACATTCGGAGTGATGGCATTTGTCTTGCCAAGTAACCATTACGCGTGATGGAGCCCTGCTTTCCTGGGGATGGCTGAACACCTGCCTGCCGATGGGATGTAGTGAACGAATTCCTTGTTTTGCTTTACTGGCGTGTACAACTTTTGCTTTACTTATTAAACTGTCTTTATCTCAACACACRCTTTTTATCACTTTTACTCTTCTGATTCTCTCCCCCATCCCACCTGGGGGGGAGTGAGTGAGCGGCTGTGTGGGGCTTAGTTTCCGGCTGGGGTTAAACCACGACACCTTCAAACTGTGATGGGCATGAGCCGAGCCCAGTGACAAAGAAAATAAGAATTCATGGATTAATCTATCCCTTCATGTAGGGAGAATAAGAAAGTAAAGCAAAACAAAAAATGGCTACCATGCCAGAAAGCTAGATCAGAAGACCTCCTCAAAGCAATTATTAACTTCTCTATACTCACTTGCCAAAATGACTTCCATCTCTAGCCTGAAGCAAACTAGATCATTGTCTTTTAAAGTCTGCTTAGGTGATAACAAAACCATAAAATTATACCAGATCCTACCCACATGTAGAGTGAMATTTCAGTTGGGCACTTTTTGCCTTTTGCTGGTGGTCATCTGGAGGAATCATGGCCAAAACCACACTTTCGCTAGAACTGAGCGTACCTAGCTGAGTGTATCTACAGTTTCTGAAAAGACACTTCCCAGAAAGAGCTCTGGTTTTCGACAGGTTACATCAGAGTTATAAATTAAAAAGATGTAGTTAAATATTTGCTGTGGGAACAGTAGGATTATCAAAAATATGTGCTGTCCAAAAAACAAAACTACAAGGGATGGACTAAGACTCTCCTTTTCTATAGTTTGGTTTAGTAAGCAGGAGTTTTATTCTTTTAGTCTGCTTACAGTGCTACAAAATGAAGGCATGTGTTCCCTCCCGTACCATAAAGAAAGCTTGATAAATAATTTGTTCTTCTACAGGAACCACTGTGACATGTGAACCCTGACAAATACATAGAAATCTAGATACTTCTGAGGAAATGGRAATTATCTTATCTGCACGACAGGTGTGATGATGCCATTGTTCTACCATATGAAGTTGAAAATCAAATCAAATAAARAAACTGATTGAAGAAGCAGTTTAAGAATAACTAATCACTCAGTATTCATCAGAAAAATTATACATAATTTCAAACTTGTTGTCTGTTTTTTCTGTTTCAGTTTCTTTTTGCACACCAACCATTTGCAGTAACGTTTCTATAATGGAACCAGGGTGTTAACCAAACACCTTATTCTCTGAAATCTCCCTCGTGGTAAAGAAATATTATTTTACAGTCTGACAAGATAAAACCTACTTAAAAAAATGCTTTTAAAACTTTAGACATATCTGTACGAGCCTATGAGGTTTTCTTCACATAGCTTTCTCTAAAGCTTAACATAGACCGTACATGACCAAAAACATACGATGCTGCAATTGAAACTGTGGTCTTTTCATAATCCTGTGCAATGCTCAGCACTAACAATTCACAAATCTTGTGATCCAGACTTCTCAGAGGCTTTGCTGTAAAAGTGCTCTGCAACGCAGGCACCAGGCTTGATGAAATCAGAGATAATGGGGGGTCTTAGCTCTGATTTTTTACACATACATTTCATTCTTTCAGTCAGTGAAAACAAAATGACTGTCTATTTAATAACATGGTACCACTACCGTGGTTGATAATGGGATGAAAATTGTTACCTGCAGATTGTCAGCTCAAAAGGAGCAATAGATTTGTTGCTGTTGATTAAAATTTACCATTTGCAATGATGATCATGGTTATGATCGAATGATTACTTGTTGACATATAAAATGAGTCACTGTCATCAGTTCTTTGCGATAGATGTTCATGTGGTACTATAGATAAAATTCACCTGTACAACTGATATTAACTGGATCTATTTTGACAGCCTGAGCAAATGACTGAAGACTAAAGAAATGAGAAGATGCTATACTTTCACATCTAGTCCTAATCGCTCTAGAAAAAAAAACAAACACACATAAGACAGGAAATTTGCACTGCCAGCGTCCACGTTACACTGACCCTGACTATGAAAAGGCGGCCATCTGACACTTTTATGTGAAATAGAAATACACTTTTCCAACACTTGCCTTTCTCTGGTACCTGCAATTATCTACAAGTCCCATTAAATGCTTAGAGATCTCATTATCATCCACAAATGAGCCATACAGAGCCTTGAACTACCCTGTGCTTGCAGAAGTGAAGCTCTATTCAGGACAGAAGAAACATGTGATCAAATCCTGCATTATCTATCTCCATCTCTGAAAAATCTGTAAATCCTCAATAAATAAAAAGTGTCAAGCTGTAATAAATGATTGAGGCTTCATCTCTGCATCATTATTGGTTATATTTTGTTTCTGGTTTTGTAACCAACTTTGCTTCTGTTTTTGCAATGCTCCAATTGCTTGTATGACCAAAGAAAAGCAGGAGCAAAAGAAGCTGGGAGAAGTGCTGGATTAATTTCACATATCTTTGTCAGCACAGATGCAGAGAATAGAGTATTTTAACTCAGCAAGACAATCTAGAAATATCTAGAACTGGGTTATACAACCCTGAAAATGTCACCTCCGCTTGGGTTCATCTCACTTCTCTTCAGCTAGGCTCTCCAGCAGCTTAGCTCCTCCATATCAGCTGAGAGACAAGAGCTCATAATTGGCTACAAGCGTTCATATTCACTCCTTCACCTTGGAGAAAATGAACTGCTGTCAGCAATTTCAGGTGGTTATTAATTCCCTGGGTAGAGGAAAATCCTGCAGCCGCTAATCATAGGTTGTCCTCACTTGTTAATGCGACAGCTGCTGCTAACCTGAGAGAGAGAACTGCTGACACATGATATTTGACCAACCCACTGTAAGCTGTTTCAGGGACACTAGAAAGGTACTGGCCTGCAGTTTGAGAAATAATTGTTAAAAAAACCAGCTTGTTATTAAACCTACAGTTTTCTTATAAGCCACCTTTGGGAAAAGGTAGTTCTGCATGTCTGAAAGAGCTTTGGTATCGGAGCTGGGACACACACAGAGAGGTTAAAGTTAGGCAAGCTGCCAGAACAACGTAGTTTTGCTCAGCATTGGCTTCATCTCTTACACATTTGCTCTATAACTCGCCAGCTTGGTACTGTTGGCCTTTAGAAAGACCAGTGCCTGGACAGGAACTAAGAGGAGTATTTCTAAATACTTCTGAGGATCTGGGTACAGGTACTTTTTGGTTTATCAACAGACCTCTATCTCTGCAGTCTCATCTGAGAGACCCAAGGACATGAAACACCTGATGTTAAAGCTTTTTTTATGAATATTATTGGAGATTATTCTCAAAAACCCATCTGTTTTTATTTTAACTCTTAAAACCTGTAACTTTTTAATAAAGTGCTGTTTTCTAATTAGCTTATTAAAGAAAGTATTCACAAATAAGAGCAGTTCAAATTCAAGTGTTTAAATCTTTAAGCATGTTCTTTTATGCACAATTTGMAATATGCAGAATTTCAGGCAAATGTATGCAAAATGGTTGTGCATCAATCACAACAGCACATAGAGCAGGGTTAGCTAGTCAGARATAAATTAAAAGTCAACAAGTAAGAACAAATTGTATGCTCAGATACTCAACTTTATGCACATAATTACTGTGATTTTGTCTGTATATCACAGATACAGTTTTTTATTTGTCTGAAAGTGTAGTACTTATAATAGAGACATAAAATATCATCTGAACCAAACAGCATTTCTGAGTATGAAAGCAGTGATTCAGATACAGTTCATTGACCTCATTCATTTTAATTATAATCCAGTCCAAAATTATATCCTTTTTTATTACACTATAATGACTTCTTTAATTTAAAGTACAAAAAATGAGCAAAAGTTAGATCAGAAAATCTTACTGCAGAACTTGGCAATTTTCTTACAAAATATGATTGCAAAATATTGTTCTAATAGTAATTTGTATCRAAGAGTTATTTTATGGTTTTAAAATTGGTAGGAACTTTGATAGTTCTGAAATGATTAGTCTTTGGTAATTTTTAAAGCACTGTTTCCTTTCCCTTGATTCATTTAATTAGGGTTTGCCTATTGAGTTGTTAAAACTCAAGCACTTAGTCTATATGTCAAACATTTTGTTTGTATCATAGTTAAGTAAGCTTAGAAATTATGAGTTAATGGTGTACTTTGGTCCTGCCACCCCTCACTGGAGGCAGAAGGATGCGTGCAAATGCTCRAGCCCAAAAACAGGAGATTGAACTGTTGCAGGTGTCTGCCCGAGGAGCAGGGCTCGCAAGGACCACCAGGGTGGCCCTGGCAGCAGCTCAGGAGCACAAGAGGGTCTGTGAAGCAGCTGTGTTCCCAACGGGTGAAATCCTTTCCCTGTGGTTTCCTTGATGTACTATTCCAGGTACTAAATGAAATCTGGCTCACCCTGTTCTCTGCACTGGCAGCAGGCTCAGCTTGGAAAGGAGTGTCTCTTGGCTGCCTTATGGCTCCAGATTCCATCTTCTGCAAATTTGCAGCATCTTGCCAAAGGATCATTAGAGTCATTTTTGTCATTTTGGGCTTGTAGGAGGAAAAAGGCACAATCTTAAAACGTACCTAAAAAAACTCACATTTTTTTAAAGAAGTGAAGATCTGAAAGCACGTGTTCAAACCTTAAGAAATCTGTAATAAAGCTTGGAAATGCATCATTAGCACTGCCCTTTTATATATGCACATATTTGAGCTACGTGGAAATCTTACACATAGATATTTGCTTGTTCAACTCTTTCTTCCATGGAWCTGCAGTACCGCAAGGCAAGCAAGCAGAATTAGACCATGTCTACACTGTTCCCATGACCACGATAAGGAGGCCCCAGGCTGCAGTGCCGTATTTGTGTCTGCAGTTCCCTTAGTTTGCCACAGGTACATTCCTGCTTTATCAAGAATGAAGTTCTCAAGGATGTGACTACAATCATTCAAGCTCTTATATCTCCTTCAAAAGACATCTCCTACTCCTGCAAAGACTACAGGGCCTATAGGACCACTGCCTGCTGCCATCTTACAGCATCTGCACTGTACTCGATGCATGACAACAAGTTACAGCTTGTGAGGTTGACAAAGGACAACAGAGGCAGCAAAAAGCTCCAGGTATCATCTCCAGATTCAAGGACAGCAAAACCCATCACTCTGGATAGTTGCTGGAGGCCATTTGGCTACTGGATCTCCTAGACTGCACTCTTCAAAAGTTGTGCCAGCACCAGCTGAATCTCTGCTGTTTTCAGATGCACTAAAAGCATGGCAGATACCATCATCAACCTCGGTTTTGCCAAGCCTTAATAATTCTGGGCATGCATCAGGAGCCCCTCCTGGTGATTTACATTCATGTGTTGCTAATTTCTGGATGCAAAAGATTACCTTCATGGGTCTGTCTCAGAAACTGCTCAGTGCTGGAGATGCATCACACCTCTTTCTGTTTTTCATTTCCCAGTCCAGAAATGTATGGGCATTTCTCCKTGGAATATGTTTCTGCCAGACTCCTATAGATCCATGGCACAGCAATCTGGTGTTAGTAAATCTGTTGTGGCTGTGGATATAATGAAAGTCTGCAGGCCACCACCATCTGCTCCTTTCCTGTCTGGTGAAAGTCTACACCATCCTGGACATCTTTGCTGYATTCTGGGGGAATAGCACACTCAGCTGTGCTAGGTAGGATGTGAGGATGACGTTTTTCCCTAGCCAGTGTTCCCCGGGCAAAGCCAGCGCTTAATACAATCACGTGGGCTGCCGATCCATCACATTCCACAATCACTGAGATCCCACAGGCAATTCATGCGCATAAGAGTGAGCCATGTGCACATCTACTGYAGGTTTCAGAATTACTGCACTTGCTTCTCAAAAAGAAAGAACACACTCATCCCAATGAAACTGATATCTGTGATGTGTAGGTCTCACCCACAAGGCGCAGATAGTCATATCCTCTTCTGCCAGCTGTATGCAGCTCGGTCCTCATGACTCCAGTGTCCATGGGGAGTTCAGCTACATAACTAAATCTGGATGGCAACTGAGGTACTAGGGAGCCTGATATGCCCTTTCTATGAAATGTCCTTTCTATGAAAATGCTGTCACATTCACGGCAATTTAACGAGTCTGTGCAATTAGGATGGGGAGCTCTTTTCTAACCTAAGTGGCTGCAGAAGTAGAAATATTTAGCTCGTTCTTTTGCAAATCCTCAGCACACACACAGGTTCATCCTACCTCATTGTGCAGCCTTATCTGGGAGCAGTTTCTCGTTCATCTCTAACTCCTTCTTGTCCCTTCTTGTCAGCAGTCTTCAAAAATGTTTCTAATTCAGGAGCCCTAGGCACTTTAAGCAGGGAAAGCCCAGCTGGTGAGTTATTCAGATTTTGTGTGGGAGTGCCTCCAGAGTTTTCTCCTCCAGCGGGTGCTTTCAGTCCACCCTCAGGAGCATTTCAGAGACTGTGCGACATGGCAAATTAGGCTTTGTCCTCTAGAGTGCTGCAAGGAATAGGGCTGTGTAAATATAAGCAGATGTCTGCCCAGTGGTGCAGACCTCCTCCTGTTGTGGAGCTTAGTGCTAATAATGCTGTGATTCAACCTGAATAAGATAAAAGTCCTTCAGAGCAGTGGTTGAGAAGCTGTTGCTGTGCAAGGGCCCATCTCATTGTGCCAGGGCACAGCCTGCAGGGCTGTACCAGCTTACATAGAGACTCTCTGACATGCAGGGAAGGAGTCCCTTTCTTTACCATTTCTAATACTTAGCTCAGCACTTAACATGTCCACTTTGGGCACGCATTTGCTTTGCAACTTGCACAGTTTGCAAGACAAAGAAAAATGTAAAGCATTCAGCACAACAAATTGCTTTCTTAAGGTTTTATTTTCAGATATTTCTCAGGCTTCCATCTGTTGATCTGCATTACCTCCAAGTATCTTGATCCTCCATCTGGTGGCCAGACTTTCTGCTCAAATGTTCTTCACACTCTCCAACTAATGCTTGTTGAAGAATTGTAATTCCACACAGATTTTCACCTGAATTTTCAAATCATTTTTTCCTGATTTTTTGCATAGGCACTGAACCATAGCTCCAGGGAATCTTTCAGGTTTGCTGGTAAAGTTTTCAAATTTGAAGATAACCAAAAGGTTTAATCTGAATCCAAAAACAAAAATGAGGGAGGAAATCGTAGTTTAAAAATGAGCATTACATACTCTATTATCTTTCTTTTTCTTGCTTTCAGGTCTGCATATGTGAAAAAAGCAGGTGTACTTGTTTCAGTACAATCTATTTAATTCCTTGACCAAATCTTCAGCTGTAACAGGCGACAACAACATTTTTTCAAGTTTTTTAACACAGATTTTTGACAGGTAAGACTATGAAAGCAGTAGTTCATTATTTTATATTTATGAACCAAGCTGAGATTCTATAATATCCTGTGCTGACGTGATCTATTGTTGTACTCTTATTTCCTGCCCCTGTTATCTGACTGCTGCTGGAAATTTTACCCATAGGTGCTGATGCGTTGCCTTTGAATATAATCATGTATTGTTGCCTGTTTTCTCAGTTTGATTTATGTTAGATGATAAATGGACATCTTGAGGCAGTCATCAGACTTTAATTTGACTGAACAGATCGTATCTGAAAATCACAATTTTCCTAGAGCGCTGTTGAAGAGCAGCCAGTAATTTCACATTTAGCCATACATTGTTGGCTGTTTATTGGTTCTCTGCAATATGCACTACAATGCTTTTTCTAGTACTTACGACACTACTCACTTATATTACTATCAATGCTTCATAAGCAGCAACAGGAAAAAAATATATTTACCCACAGAGCATGTGATACTGGGGAAAACATAGAAATGCAGCACTATTACCTGTACAGATCAAACAATATACTAATTTGCTTTACATACTGTTGAAACTAAAAATTCCTTTATGGGTGCTTTTTTTACCTTTTTTTTTTCTCAAAGCCTCTGGAGAGCCTCAAATTTAAGGAGCTTTATACTTTCCCTTGAAAGGCTTTTCAACATAGCTGCATATAGGTCTTGTTCTGCTGTTACACTGATGTATTAATGTCAAGGGATTCACTTCTGATTTATAAGACTGGAAAGGTTCTATCTCTTTCCTCTCCTCATTGCTGTCTTTGTTTTCCCTTGTCTGCCCTACAGCTCATACAGCCCATACTGATTTGGCTGGAGCCCTTCCTCTTGTGTTTCATAGATTCACTGAGTTTAAGTTTACTAGTAAATAAACTCATCCAAGCTCCTGTACAACGGAGGCCACAGGATATTGGCCTCCGCTGAGCCCAATAACTTGCATCTGGCTGAAAAATATCTTTCAGGAAACACTTAGTCTCGCTTTGAAGACAGCGAAAGAGGAAGACTCTGCCACTTCCCTTGCCAACCTGCCTGCATTTTCCCATACTCTCAGTTTTCCATCTTATAGACAATGTCATCCAAAATGATATCTTTCCTTACTTTTGGCTACTGTTAATTGTTAAGCACATGTAGAACCCTAGTAGAGGTGATATACAAGAAAGGAGCTGGATCCCAAAAACCTTTCTTATTGCAGCAATCCCATCAACTACAGCAGCACCTGATTTTAACAGAATTTGCTTACTTTAAGAAAGCAAAGTTTTCTGCCTGAGTTCTGATACGACAGAATAAGCATAGTCAGCTTTCATGAAAAACTTCCAAGGGGTCAGAATCTTCTGTTTTCAAAGAAACACCACCAGAGTGCTCTTCCCTCCACTGTAAGTAATCCCAGTACCGCCGCAGGCTTTACGCTCTGGGGAACATGGGGCTGCACCATCCACTCCTCTGCTGGGACATGTAGGATTCCAAGGGGACAGGAAGGAGCCCGGGTTGTACATTTTTTCTCTAACTGTAATGCTCAGCACAGCAAGGCATCTTTTGTGCCATTTGATTCATCTCAGAAAGGATATGTGTGAACTGAGACAACACTTCTGTGTGGCAAACCCTCTGAAACTCCAAGTTAGCCTCTATATGGGAAGTTTAAAACTTGTACCATCCTTACGAAAGTTTTGAGCCCTAAAAACTAGATCCTTTGAAATTTGATCCTTTGTACCTACCTGGTACAGTTTCTAGTACTGTGAGTTAAAATGCAAGTCTTTGTTGTAGTCCTTGAAAGTCAAAATCCCTTGCTAGGTCCACCCTATAGTAGCTGATGCTTCACATACATAGTCTTCTGTTCACCTACTTATGCACCATTTTTCTGGTAAACATATTTATTTTTGTTGCAGATGCAGGGGAAAACTCTAGCATTTTCTAGCACATTCAAGGGAAATTATGTTTTTACAGAAAAATTTTTTTTAGTTATTCTAAGTGCACCTCATTCTGAAGAAAGCCCTGGAACACAGTGTCACCTGTCAAAATCCATGAACTTCTAGATCCACTAAAAGCATTTAAAACTATATAAAGAATGAAAAAATAATTTTATGACCTACTGCCACAAGTGGATAGATCTTCAGAGAAAAACATTTGTGGCCATGCCCTGCTTTGAAACAATCATGGGCTGCTGTCAGGAAGTGATTTTCACTACTCATGCTTACAAGTCAGGAAAGCAAGGTAAAAAACATGGCGATGGTAACAACTAGGTATGGTATCTATGCTGAGCCTCTTTAGGGAAGTAACTTTCAAAGATATATGTGGAACAAAATACCTGTTGAAAGCATGCTAAAGTATTTTGTGGAAGTTTTGTAATAGCATACATCTTTTGTGTAGTTCTGCCTGTAGTTCATATTTGCTCAGACTCTCACTTCAATCCCTTCTGCAGTTGCCTTATGTTATATGGGGTGGCTGACAAGAACATGATGTAATTATGAGAAAATCTGTTTGGAAGGTGGACTGACTATCCATCTAACTTGATATGTCAGAAGTTCCCTCTGCTAATATATTATATCACATTTGTATAAAGCTGCCTCATATATGGTAGACCAAATCATACGTTTTAAATTGCTTATAGCTTCTTGTGGAAAATACTTTTATTTTATTTGGAGCAAAATCTCGAATGCTGGTTCTGTTGTATGAAGGCCTGCTGCTGTCAGTCACTGGCATTAATTCAGTGGGAGAGAGACTGAACTGGTGAGAAAGTTCCAGAATATCGCTCCATCTTCCAAAAATGTGTTCAAAACAACATCATGTACTTTTCAGCTGTAACCTCTCCTGCCTCTCTTCCCAGCATCAGGCGAGGGAGATATAGAGGATTGCTGGAAGAACCAGAGCAAACATGCACTAGGACGCCTGATAGCACAGCATGCCAAGTTACATACTGCACTGGTAAAAGTCCACTGATATTCTGAGAAATAGGAAACAACACTACCTTTACCCTAAAAATCTCTGTTCTTTGGAGGCAAACAAAGTTTGACTGTCTGCCCGGCCTTCTGTGAATAATCTATACTTAGTACTCTTTAAGGAAAACTTGGCTTGACTTAAACACAGTCTCCAGTGAATATCAAACTAATAATGAGCGCACCTTCCATAAGCAACTGTAAATTCTTGTATAATTCACTTGCAGTGAATTTCCCCCACCCCATATACTGAGCATCAGCCRGGTGGCTGGGCTCAGACCTGCCTCAAGCCTGGCTTTGCAAGGTGGGCAGGAGGAAAGGTAGGTCTTCCAGTGCTGTGAGACACACTCAGGACTAAAGGCCTGTCTCAGCAGGAGTGTCAGCCGAGGGTACAAGGCCAGCTCAGTGCCCAATTGAATACTCATCCATACCAGCAAAGCCTTCCAGTTCAAACTGAGCTGTACTCGAGGTGATGCTTATGCTATTGGGCTGGGGGACAGTTTGCAGCTCCTGTGCTGCTGATGCTCATGTGGAGTGGGAGAGCTCATCTGGTCCCTCTGCTAATGCTGACACTTTCTGCACTCCGGACTAGTTCTACCCGTCTCTCTCTCTGCTCTCTCTGAATTCCCGTGAGTTAAACCTTATGGATATTGTTCGACTGTGGTAATTTAAGCTGACCAGGGCAGTGAAGTCAAGCCCTAAAAGAAGATAATCCTGTTTCTGCTGAACCACATTTAGGAGGAGCACAGCAATGGGAATAAACTGGTTCATCCTATTTTATATTTCCAGCCAAGGTATTCAGCTGCTTTGATATGTAATAGCTCAACAGTAAATWTCCTTCAATGAAATGTAATGCTGGAGTTGTCTTCAAAAGATCTGTGTCAGCAGCTCCTTGTTTCAAGCCTTCATATTAAAAAACATTATGATTGCTATTTTATGCCTGTATGTTCAAGCCAAGCATTTTATGGTGTTTAAAAATTAATATGAATTGAAAAGTCTTTGATAGTGCAAACCTCAGCATTCTGGATTTCCTTTTTTGCTCCTTTATATGAGCTGCCAAAATATTTGTTAACCAGCTGCAACCTTTACCCTAGTTTCACTGGGCACTAAAATAGTCTGTTGTGCTGCAGACGTGTTTCTCTGCTTTTAATTTGCTGTTCACGTATACTATAGTGTGTAGTAACCAACAGCCTTTTGTGGGGCAAAGGTAATCTGTGGAGTACAGCAAAAACAKCACGAGGAAAATGTTGAAAGTTTAATCCTACATACAAGCAACATCCTCTGACATTTAGGCAAACCTGAGTTCAGATCTCTGAACTGAACACTCATGATCATGAGTCACATCTAAAACATTTTCTATCCAATCTCTTTTTTATTCCCTATAAACTCTCCATACTCTGATTTAATGTATAAGCAAGGAATTTTAATGTGTCTTAAGCTAAAATGCTTCAGGACCTCAACACAGGTATGAGAAAATGAATTATTTTGATTTTGCCTTCTGTAACGCAGCTTGGAACAGTTTAAATCTTCCTGAAAATAAGCAAAACAAGCTAGAATAGTTCTCTTAGTATGCATTAATAATAATAACCAGGCCAAATGCTAATTCAACTAAAATCCTCCTGGTCAGGCAAACTGAAAAAAAGACTTCAGGGCATAGTCCTGTAACTGTAATTTGCAATATGCAGCACCTTTTGTCTAAGACTTTTATAAATATTAAAACACAGAATGTAATAATTCATTGTAGACTTGACTAAAAGGAGTATTTACCCTCAAACAGACATTCAAGGTCGCAGTCACAATTTCAGAATTCAGGACTATTCCCTTATTCAACTGCCATGTCCCAAAAGACTGGTAAGAAAAGGAGCTATTGCAGACTGGACAAGGTTGCCCAAAGGTAACGATAACAGGCTGCATCAGGCCGCAGAGTAAATGATCTGCACCATCCTGATTAGCCTGCAGATTGGGAAGGCATTGAGCATCAATGTATTGCAAATTCCTAATTACATTGTGCCTCATGCAAGGTGCTTTGTTTTGGTGGCTGAAAGACGTATTTTAGGCTTTTTTCTCTATTTTAGGCTTTTTAATCTATTTTTCATAGAAAAACARGATGGGATGTGTCTCGAAAGCATATTGTTTTAAGGATGTGTATGTTCTGGGATTCCTAGCAACATGAAGAATCCTAACCTCTGTGGACTTTAATGGCTTAACCAAGTCTGTTGATATTGGGATTTAAACTTGAGAAAGAACACATCTCTGCTGCTAGAAACACTGGGAAAGTTCTGTCCTTAATTTATTTTCTATTGTACAGAAACTCTCCCATTTCCATTATGCCTACATGCATGTGCAAGGCTTTTAAAAATACAATATTGTAGAAACAAATTTTTCTCTTGATGTACTCTCTCTGTATTTATGTATTCTTACACATACATTCCACCTTAAAGCTAAATGCTGAAGTCACACATACATATGTACAACTTAATTATTCATAAATAAAAGTGACATTTTAAAACTTCACCATAAGACTGAAATCAGCAAGTTACCAGAGGAAAGCGAAATACTCTGCAGAAAATGTAAAAAACCCACCCTTCTTCCCCAGCCTTATGCCCAGATGTCGAAGAAAAGAAAGATGGATTTCAGGCAAGCTTTCATCAGGAATGTTTTTCTTAGGTATAGACATGCCAATCTTCTACATTCCTAAATATACGTGTTTTGAAGGGAAGAAATATCTGCTCTTTGACTGATAGAAGAATATAATTTGCAAAGATTTGAATGGTTATGTTTAAAGCATTGAAGTGGACTGCTTCTGTGGACAGGAGGTATATTCTGATACCTGTTATATGTCTATCAATACAGAGTTATTTTCKGAGTTGTGCAAGAACAGAAGTACAGAATCCATAGTCCAAACACACAGGGCAATTAAGCGTTATCTCCAATTTCTTCAAATTCATTAAGAAGCTTTAGAATCATACTGCAAACCATTAGTCTTATTTTCATTATCATGTCACGTATTCATGATATTAATGTATGCACAGAAGTAAAGGAAATACTGTAAGGGTTCTGAAAGAAATAAGTGTATACTTGCGCATCTCTCACAGTTCTGCCTAGCTCATTAAGTGTTTTTTATTTTGTTCAGTTGGTGGGGATGGGGATTCTTTGGTAGAATAATGTGTTCACTGTTTTAACATGGACACAAGCATAAAAGCTATAAAATTCATTGCTGGGACCAAAACTCCTGACTCAACCACTCAGCAGTGTTTCTTGTTCTTAAAATTATCTTGTATCCGTCCATAGTTTTATGAATCATATATTCTATAAAGGATGAACTTTTAGATTAGAGAAGGTATTAAACTTAAATTTGTGTACTTTTGTAATTTTCTAGTTTACCTTTAATATTAAGGAAGGGTGAACTCTATATAATTTCAATAACATGTGAAAGCTATTGAGTTCTTACCCTACTTTGAGGAAACCAGTTAGAAGTATAGTGAGAAAAGCAGAAAAGAGGAAAGAGAAAATGTCAGGTGAAAGACTGATATGTTTGAACTAAATTCTACTTTTACTTATGTGGGCACATGTACATGGGGAAATCAGTGTGCTAGGATATGTCATGTTCCAGTTCCTCCATACTATATATTCAGACTGAGATAATTTGCCCCATGTCAAGTAAGCTACATCACACAAAAGTACCTTTAGGGCTAACATATGGGAGTAACATTTTGGAGAAGTAAGGGGGTGTGTGAAATTAGAGCACATTACTTTCTCTCACACATCCTGCTCCTGGTGGCCCTGTCCCCCATGAGCCCACTCGTGCATTGACTCACCAACCAGTGGCACCTCATACACAAGATCCAGAGCTATAAAAAGCCCTTACTTGTCCACAGGAGCCAAGGCCGGTAGCCTTACCTCTGTGCAAGGCTCTGCAATTAACAGGCCCCTCTAGGCACTAGATTGTCGCCATGTGCAGCCTTGTGCTGTCTCTCTTTCATGTCACATTGTAGCTGGGCTCTTGCCACATCACCCAAGGCACATGGTGGCCTGACTCCCATGGTGTTACCCAATGCACAGAGCTTCATAATTAGGTCAGGAAAACAGGGAGAGGTCTTTTAATTAGTCAACCTGCCACTTCTCCGTACCTAATGTTCAGTGCATGCCTCCTACACGGGCATTTCTCATGGAGCAGCTCGTGCCGTGCCGTGTCTATGTCATGGCTTGACTCACCTCCCTGGTCAGGCAGTCCTTTAGTACTAAAAAAGACATCTCTAGAGGGGTGTGAGTTTGCTCTGRTTGCTTTCTGAGCTGGCCCACAGACTAGCAGCCTTAATAACTGTGTCCTGCTCACACGAACCATCACACATAGCTCACAAATTGCTGATCTGAGGCTGGGGCAGAGGGAGCACAGAGTACATGTGTGCATATGTCGTGTAGACATAGCTAAAAGCACCCACAGGAAAGGCAGTGGGGAGTCACTAGCAAGATTTAAATTAACACTTCAGTTTTCTGTTCAGTAACGTATACAGATAGGTAACTCATTACATGAGTTTAATTACTGAAAAGGCCCACCGACATTACAAAAATTGGGAAAAAAGTATGGCCCATGTCACAATCTCCATATGTAAAGCACTCTCCTGAGACTGTTCTGCTCTTTCGTAATACATGCTTGCTGCAAAGAGAAAAGGAATAAACCTTTTTTTTACTATCAAGCAATGACAGGAAAAGAAGCAGGGGCTTACATTGCAGCAAGAGATAAACTCTCTAATGGTGAGATCGTTGAGTAATGGAGTAGACTGCCTGGGGAGCTATAGTGTCTCCCTCACTGGGGCTTTTTTTTGACAGGACATAACACAGCTGTCTGTTAGGGATGATTTATATATAGCTTATCCTGCCTTGGAGCAGAGGATAGACTAACTGACCTTCTCGGATCCCTTCCAGACCTGTTCTCTGTGATTCCACATGCTAAGACGCTTCTGTAGATGCGAAGTATGCTTTTACATACTATATTTCCTTTGTATTCTAGGGGCACAACCCTAAACTCTTATAATTTATCTTTTTCCTAAACCAATTATGTTTCATTAAGTGTAATGACAGTTTAATGCACATTTCTTCATCCTATATATACAGTATTCTCATTCATCTGTAACTCTGAAGTACTGGAACCAGCCTTAGCTTTCCTTTTAATCTGCAGTTCAAAGCTCTGCCAGAGCCCAGGGTCAGGACCCTGCCCAAATCTGTCAAAACAGTAAAGGTGAAGGATAGAGCTGATCATCTAACAGAGATGATTGTTCACATGTTGGTAGTTGAAGTTGGAAATGAAAGCCAAGCTGAAATGTAAGAAAAAGCTGTGGCACAGCCAAATGGGAAAGAAGCAATCCACGAGGTGTTTTATGTGATGACTGGATGATGCACTGCCACGTGGTGGAGTGCAGCATCTTTGGCAATGGGAAAAGACAACCCTGTTTTTCTCACCCACAACTGCGTAGGACTGAACCCAGTGATTCAGCAGGTCATCTTAAATCATTTGTTCTGACTGCACAGTGAGATAGGCAAAGGCAGACTATTTCAAGCTAGTAATTTCTAATGTTGCCAAAGGTATCCTGAAAGCAAAAAAAAATTCTGTATTAATACATAGTGCCATAGGCAACACCTCCAGTTCATTACCTATCTCTGAGTCTTACCATCTTCAGAGGTGGTCAGGGTTTTCTTCATGGTAATTATCAGTTTCTGTTGACTGTTTAATAATCCTGTCTCAGCTTTTCTCTGTTGTTCACAACTTAGCTTGTGTTAGACATTTAATACACTCTCTTTTATGTTATACAGTTCAGTCTCAGAACATCTCATGCAAACAAAACCAGTAAGAATCAGATTTTGCATGCTATTCAGGTGCTGTTTTGTAAACAGAATATCCTGGCAGATTCTTGCGTGCCATTGAAATAGTTCTAACGTGGTGAGAAATTAATTGACGACACCATAATAGAGTATTTTCTGCTCAAAGTTTCTTGTCACTGCCGTGCACAGAAATTATCTTTGTATACTTTCTATTAGGAGACACAACCAATAAGGTATCCTTCACCATAAGCCAGTACCAACTGTTTTCTTGTAAAGCATGCAGATGATCTTTGAGCTATTTATAGAAGATCAATGCTAGGAATATTATGTTAAGAGTAACTGTGACCCATTAACACTAACTATTTGTGAAACTTCTAGTTATCCATAATATCCATAATATTGATATTAAAATTAAAATAGGTGTATATGCATGTGCATATGTATGCTTAGAATTTAGGAAAGTCTTTTATAATCATTTTCTTAAAAATACAGGAAAGAGGGCAGAGTGGCACTGATTGGTATGTGATGGCTCATAGCACTAGCTGAGTTATTAACTTCAGTTCATACCAAAATATTATTGGCTTACCTTTTTTCCCCATGAACTCATCTGATTGGAATAAGACCTTTTCATTATGGACCAAACATTTTCTGGTCCTTGGAATACAGGGGAGCTGCTGAGGTTGGGAAAAATCTTCTCCTGTCACCTTTCTCCCACTGCAGACCGAAGAAAATCAGAGCCAGGGCATGTTTATTAGTGCTTGTTCTTGCTCCTTCTCCTGCCTAAGTTTGTATCAGGGCCTTAGTTCCTGTTCTCAAAGGCTCATAACACTTGACAACAAGTGGGAGAAAAAAGAGAGCCTACTCCATATGCATGACCCACTAAAGAGAGCATGTCTTTTAAGATCTGCTGGCACCTACAAGTAGATCTATAGTGACATCACAAGCTGCATTTACACTTGTAAATAAAATAGAACAGGGTCTGTTTTCTGGAAAGGAGCATGGCGTGTTTTATAACCATATGGATATAGCATCTTCTTCCCAGAGCAGGTTGACTCATTTACACTGACCTGTGGATAGCAACACTGGTCTATGCCAGCCCCAACACCAGACCCAGGAATTGTGTGGGAGAGGCTAGTTGCCCTGGACTGAAACAATGCCAGGAAGCATGCTAACAATTAAGTTTTTTGTTTAATTCAACAACATACTACAATTATGTGGTAATTCTTGAGCTAGTTTCCTTGCCCTGTGTCATTAACTTGAGTAGCTGTAGACTCAGTTTCTGCATAAGAGACAAATGTCCCTTCTGCTGGAAGGGACACAAAATTTTGGTTTGACAGCATGTAAAGAAGGGGCTATATCCCTCAACCATAGCCACAGCAGCAACCCTGCTGCTACCATTTTCCCTCATGGGAAATGCTCCCTCTGGATCTGTATCAACACCATGGTAGGATGTACATCTAAGGGACAGAACCAAGCTAACAGGATTTACAGGAGTACAGGAATTTCAAACCAACAGCATAAAAAAAAAAAAATCACAAAATTTTTCAATCTGCAAGATTTGGTATGAGCTATATGTCTCCATTTACTTGTCCTTGTACAAACACAAAGGCATGCTCCAAGGACCCAGCAATTTACAACCAGGCAATTTACTTAAAAGTTGCTGTGAATGAATGTCTGATCTTCAGGCAGGTACCAGAGTTCATCTTCTCGACTGGACRTTGTCCAGGTTGCATGGTACCTTAATTTCAACACATACCGCTTTCTTTTATGATATTTTAACAAAATGAAATATTGCTGAGTATTTTTATTACTATAAGGGCTCTTGGATAATAAACCAATTAATAACGATTTGTAATTGATTTACTAGTTTAAAATAGGAAATCAATAAATTTCATTAACAGATGAATATTATCCACTTTGTATATCTATTTAACAGGTAAAGGCTTTGATCCCCTAATGGACCCATGTGGGGAATCTGAGGCTGTGGCTCTTATCAAAGGCAAGTTGCTGCCCTCTGAAGTACCAAGCCACACGTATTTTAAAATTCAGTGTTACATAAAGGCTTTTCTACATGGCACAGTTCTTYCCTTCCTTGTCCCCGCTGTGCCCCACCCAGAATTTTACCGAACACTGCCCATCTCCCTTTCAGGCAGAGCTGGCATAGCAGCATGTCTCCATGGCGGCAGGGCCATCACCTGCAGTTGCATGCCAGGAAAGAGTTTGCCGGCCCCGGAGGTGTTCTTCACTGCCACCATCAGTCACTGTAAGGGCACTCTGTAATAATTCAGCGTTTGCTCTTTGTATTGGTACTGCTTAGTTTAATTAAAAATAATAATAATAATAATAATCTGTGCAATCTGCATTGTACTGCTGGTTCTGATCTTATGCTCTTTTCTCACGAAAACTGCAGCTGAAATTTGCCAAGAGTTTGCATTTATTATTATTTACATACTGCCAGTAATGTTAAGATTTCCTGCACTACAACATTTAAGAAAAAAAAATGAACTATGCTCCCCTCTCATTTAATCACTTTGGCTCTCCAAAGTGTTTTTCCCTTTCAATTTCTATCAGACTTTTTGACAAAACCAAAATAATTGGGGTAAAAAAAAAAATGTAAGCAGTGGAATAATTTTTGTTATTTCAATCTGAGACTTGTACTGTATGCATCAGTTTTGAAATTAGGGTTATTAGCCTTGAAGGCATACATATTCAACACAACATGTGGCAATGCAGTTGCACTCTTCTTATTAGCACTAATGAAATGCTCATCACCAATTCCCTTACCTTCAAGCTGAATACCTTATGCTTTTGTGTGCTTTTGTGTTCTTATTTCATTTCCCCGTAGTCACAATACGTGTTATAAACATCAGTGGAGCTTTGGAAATCAGTTGATTTACCTGCTCAGTTCTGAAAGGGCAGAGATTCCTCGCTGGGGTTGAGTGAAGAAAATGCAGTCAAGAACAAAAGGGACAGAAAAAAATCCCAGGTCCCTGGGTATATGGGACAGTTATTTGCCCCTTATGCTCTTTCAAAAAAACCAGACAAAAATCTAAATCACCTTGAAAAGATTAAGGGTGACAAAGAGTAGTCATTCTTTTTATGATGAACCAGCCTCAACATGAAAAAAAGTTATGATAAGAGTGAGCCTTGCAAGCAGAAAAACACCATAATACAGATATTAAACTTGATGGCAGATGTAAGCTACAGTGAAGTCTATCCTAGAGTCATTCTGTTTGCATGTATCACCTATATGCTGTATAATTTGCAATTGTTCTGATATTTTAAAGACAGTTCGAGTTTTGGTTACATTTAGGTTTTGAGTTTCTTTTTTTATTAAAAAAGAAAATGCACTAACAAGCAAAGGCAGCAGCTAGTACCGACCCCTGCATGCTGAAATAGTAGAGCTTTTTGTAGTGCTKACTTGTGCAATATAAGACTGAAATTAAGAAATAACAAACAAACCGAACTGTTTAAATGTTTATTTTTACAGCACAGCTGTCTATTGCAAAATGTTGTTTGGTCAAAAAAACAAAATGTTTATTTTGAGTATGTTTCTGGTGGGAAATTATTAGACTTACTCAAACTCAAAACACAGTGTTTAGTATTGATTTTTCTCTACAGTTCCATCTGAAATCTTAAATTCCATGCCATAGATGGGAATTTGGAGTTAGTGTTGTTACAGCAGGCATTACCCGAATTAAGTATTTGGACATAACTAGGGAGAAGAAAGCGTTTTAGCATGATCATTTTGATGTTTCCAAAACAAAATTCTCTGGAAAATGTATCTCCTGAGAGAAACTTAAAGTTTTATTATTTAGGATGAAAACATTACAGAATGTCAGAATTTCCCACAGGGTGAAATTTGGATTTCCAGCCAGCTCGGCAGCCACTCGCTGTCCTCTGGAGTGCAAGTGCCCTGGTGCCCTCACCCTCCAGCAAGAAGTCTCGAGAGAGACAAGCAGCACTCCCATTAGCTAACACTGCTACAACACTATTTTAATTACAGATTTTAATAGATGAAGAGACCATACACCTCCATAACAGTGCAGCTTGCTTGAAAATACATATACAGAGTCAAAACTTTCTAAGTTATGAAGAGAAAGATTAAAGATAGTAGAAAAAAGCAGAAACCATTTCTTCCACTTATCACATAGAACAGTTAAACCACTTATGCTATACACAACTCTATAAACAAGGTAAAATCCTTTCAGAGGTGTTTACAGCCATGCTCTCTTTGAACTCATCTGACATTTGCCAAAGTGTAAAATCTTTTCCCTTAGTTCAATTCAATATCTGTATTRATTCTGTATTATAGGCAATTCAACCTTTTTAGACCACTACTCAACTTGCAAATAAGTTAAAAATTATTCCAAATCAGGAAATATCATCCAAGCTTGGGAAGAAACAAACAGAAGATTGATTTAAAGGCATAGATCAACCTATTGACTCCCATTTCAACCTCTGAATCCTAAGGAAAGTCTTCCATTTTCTCAGCTTTTCGTTCTCTTTCTGATTTTCAAGTGAAGGAAATAAAACATTGTCTGGTCTCATTTATTTAAATAATATCTGGACCTCCAAGCTAGGAAATGGGTTTCCACGCTTTTCTGGTTACTTAAGATGTGCTGATAACCTTAGACTCTAGTTCCATTTACATCTGATATGGTGCATTTAGCAAAAGTTAGCAGTTCTCTCCTGGTGAAAATATCTTAGATAGATAAAATGGCATTTCCAGCTCTCAGCTCCTGAAACATGAAATAATAATGTGTAAGGAGTTCACACACAYACACACATTCCTCAACAACCACAGAAGTAAAATAAAAACAAGCACTGTTGCAGGTTGTGATGGGTCCCTGAAAGATCTATATACTATTAGACTTATGAATGTCATAGTTCAGCGTCTCTGGTTTCTCTGAGTGCTGCTGTAGTTTCTCTGAGTGCGTAGCCCTGTACAAGAGAACCCTTGCCACCCATCACCACTCCAGGTGGGGTTTTGCGTCTTCCTCTCTGTAGTTTGGACCTCAGAGCACGCTGCACCAAGCAGGACCCATCAGTAAACCTGATGGRCTTTGAAATCTTCTAGCTTTCCTTTGGCAAGCAGCGACATTTTGAAACAAAGTATGATTTAATGTCAGGAGAAAGAAAGAAGTGCTGCAAAAGTAAAGGATTTTGCAACACAGAAGGAAGTCTACATGCACATCTGTTTTAACCAAGGCTTCGAAAGTCATTCCTTATCTCATTCAGTACCAGCTCCAGGGATGAAAATGGGGTTATTGGCCTGTACACAGGCAATCTTGTTCTTACCTTCCTTCTGTTTACAAGCTGCCGTGCTTGCTTACCCTGGTTCTTTGTCTTTTCGTGTACCTCTAGAAAAATCTGTGGTTTATCAAATAGTCTCCAAAACAGTACGTTTTCTTAAGTATTCTTCTAGGCAAATGCAGTGTGTTTTGTTCTTGATTAGAGGTGCACAGACCTATGCTACAGTCTTAAAAATATACAGGCATATTTTTAAATGTTCATACTGCTACTGCTATGTTTTGGGACCAGTTTGTTTAGGTACCTTGGGCTGTGCAAAGATGATCTGTAAGCAGTATACTTAAAAGTACAAAGCAGTGATTTATTGGTCAATGCACAGAGAAGCTGGCTAGGATTTCACAAGCTGCTAGGCTAGGCATTAGTGTGTTCTCCAGCCCAATCAGATACTCAAAGAGACTTTGCTGGTGAGGAGAGGATCAGTCAGCAGGGGAAGAGGTGGCCTCCATCGCTCCCTGCAAGAGAGCTGCTGACTGCTGCTGAGCTGCCATCATCCACCAGTCCCGTCAATACCAACACACTGATGGCACTGAAAGCTGGACAAATCCTCATCACCCTCTTCTTCCCTTTAAGATTTTACACCCTGATGGGCCAATATTTCTCTTCTTGAATTATTGAGCTCCTCATGATCCATGTCTCAAGAACTGTTATTTTAAAGACTTGACAGACTTTGTCACAGCTTTGTCTCAGTTTAGCAACTTTCTCAGCAGCCTAAGCCAAGGCTGTGCAGGAAGGACATATCAGAGGTGGGCCGTGGATGCTTGAAACATCGACAGCTGAAGCTCTCCCCCCTAGTTTGCTACAGAGAGGGCTACAGACAGAAGAGGTTATATTAAGGAGAATCACCATCACAGTACAAATCTAGATATACATGTCTTCATCTCTGCCTCTAGAAATAGTAAGATGGGACTACTACTAATGCAAAACAAGGCACTACCCATACATTTGAATTGCGTTTTTTGTAATATCAACTAGGATCCTCTTTGACACCTGTGTTATGGTCGATGTATCAACCTCAAATCAGGCTCCACAGCCATTAGTTAACTCATAAGCCATAAAATTATGTTTTGATTAAAAAGTGATAGCCATCATCATTTGGCTAATGGCAGAGTCTTCTAATTTCATTCCTGCAATAGAATAATGATGAGCAATTTACTGCTTTTGAATACACACAACGATAGCTTGGGCATATATTTATTGTACTCATTATCATCTAGGAAACCTAATCAACTCTTCCTATATAAGCAAAATACAAAAGTTTATGACACCATTATTAAACAACATTGAAACAAATGGGTGTGACGGATGTAGGGCATAAAGACATCCTCACCTGACCACATCTGGCCTCATGCCCAGAAAGCTGAGGGCAGTGAGTGGTACCAAGGTGTCATTGTGGTCAAAACTTGTCATGCTAAGGAAATAACTGCTCCCTCTTGTCACAGATTTTCATACAGATCACCTGCCTTATCTTATTGCTGAACCTGCACTGCCCTGTGTACCTGTCATGCTGAGAAGCAGCAAGATGCTCAGCCACCTCCAGTAATGCTTTTAGGAAACCTTCTACTGTTTTTTCTGATTGTTTTTTGGGGTCTCTTGGGTAAAAGTCTTTTCTGTTACTGAAGGGAACTAGCCAAACACAAAATAAAGAGAATGAACAAGTGATAAAACAGCGGCTTTGGGAAAAGAGAGACTTGGACTGCCTGTGGTGGGTGGTTCACACAAAGCATATTTGGGGCTTCCCTGGACAAAAGACATACTGAGAAAATGACAGATTTCCACTTCATATATTATGTATCCATACCCCTGAAACACAGCTARTTCTTCCAGTCTCCCACAGGAAAAAATAGCATTAATTTAGAACGAATGATCAGGAGACCAGAGATGCAGCCTGAAAGAGGTATCATATCAGACTGACAGAGAAAATACATCACTGAGTAGAAGGTTAGAAGAATGTAAGGAGYCTTGTATTCCCTGTTTTGGTTTCTTCTATAATATGTTCCTAAAAATTTAACCAAATTATATCTGTGTTAATAACTTGTGTATGAAAATCTTCCCTCATAAGTACAAGCTAGGTAAGGTGTTCACCTGCATATCCTTTTCTGCAGCTCAGATTATTGAGCACTGGCTCTTTAGAGGAACAATTTGGGGCCTTTGAATAGTACTTTAATTTTGAGAAAATGTAGAATTGCTTTCAAGTCCTGAACTATTACTCATGCTACCCATTAGATACCAGTAAAGGCAAAAATAACTCTGTGTATTAGTGTTGAGTCATAGCCTTTGACATCAGGAAGGCTCGTCTGGTAAGTCTACATCCTTAAGCACAGTCCTGGAATAAGATGCCCTSTTGAGAAGGCAACATTTTGCATCATGTCTCCAGATCGGCCAATACTTTTGTGGTTCTAACTATGAGAAATATTTACGTTTTTGTCAAGAATTCAGAATGTTTCTTTCATATGAAAAAAATGTCATTCAAACACAGAAAAAAAGCTTTTACTGAAATGAAGGTAGAAAGGAAATTATAACCTCTTTGGTCAAAAAAACAAGAGGGATGAAGTCTAGGAAATGCCATATACCCTTTGCTTTGTTTACATAGAGACTAAAGGCCATGATATACCCTGCTCAGTTTCTCTGCCAGTTTAATTTGAACTGAAGGATCATAAAAATATGCTGATAATGAGAAATTTTGGAAAGAATCTGATCTGGCAAAATCTAATCTCCAAACAGTTTAACTCCAGTACCACTCTGTTGATTCCATTAAGTTACCTCTGATTTACCCTTAACACAAAGCATAGGATAATTGATGTCTTCTATTAAATGGCATGTTTTATTTTTAATGAGGAGAGGTTTCTTGCTGCTTGAGGATTACAACCAGATTTTTCCCCCATGCTGTTCCACTGAAGTCAACAGATAAAATAGGGTAGAGTACCACCATCCTATACCTTCGTAAAAATGATTTTGTTTTGAAAAAGTGAAGCTAGAAGCAGTCCTATTGCACCACTTTTATTTTAACAAATTATATTTTTTCTCCCTCATATTTTGTACATTGCTTGTCTTCTTAAATTGTATATTTTGGTATTAGGTATATTTGTTTATACAACAGGTATCACAAAGCATCCCTTTATGGAGGGTCCTGTAGACTACTTGGACATTGAGAAAAGCGACTAATGCAAATGTGGAACAGAGCCACAGACAGTACTAGATAATGTGGGAAAATTAGCGTGCAAATGTTCCTTCCCATTCCTGCCCRTGTGCCTCCATCCTGTTGTGTTTGTTTCTGTTCATCTCACTCTTGTCATTTCTCCTGAGATGCCACAAGCAGTCACACACACGTGGCAACTAGGAGGAACCATCAATAGCATTTTCTTCATCATCTAAACAGAATTTAGAGCTGGTTTTCAGATAAGAAAGGGTAATGGACCTGATGCACTACCATGATATTCACTATATTTTGTATTCTAATTATCACGAGGCCTCGGACATGTCTGACATGGAATAAAGACTGAGAAAAAAAAGAAAACAAGAAAGTGTTGAGGGAGGTTTGTATTATTTTCAGGGTAGTATAACTTTATGTACTAAGATTGGCCTCGTGCCACCAGACCTGACTATTCATGGGCTGTGTATTTAAATAGGAAGAGAGAGAACTGAGCATCAAAATAACATACTGCTAAGCCACTAAAACTTTTGAAACTTCTTACAAGACTGCAGGAAAAAAGAACAGTGTACAAACATGCCTGTGAGGTTTAAATTACCACAGTGTAACCACAGTGTATGTAGCTACATATTTGTAATGATTGCTTTGGTACCATACCTATAAATCCTCACAAATCCATTTGCGCAGGGGCAAAGGCCATTTGTGAAGCAGAATTTTATACTATGCTTCAGAAAATTCATGTTATATTGTCATAGAAGTTTCAGGTTTGTTCTCAGTTTTGCTTTTTTCCCTTAAATTGAGTTTAGATTGAAAATGACTGCGTTCTCCAGCTGTGAGAAATGTAACAGCACCTTGGTGACTGCTTGTCTATACCAGAATAGCCAAGAGCATAATTTCTTCACTGGCTATAATTTACAGGTTTCAATTAACAAAATGCTAAACTTCAGTTAGGACTCTGGCAAGATCTCACGTTTTTGAAGGATTAAGTGATAAGGACTTTCTTCAGAATCAATGTGAGGCACAGAAGGACTTGATTTCCTGAAAAACTGTCTTGACTCTTCCGATCCCCAGCATGGTTCACATCGTTATAGMAAAAGCTGGCACGCTCACTGACATGTCTGTGGGAAAAAGGACATATAATCAAAATTACGATGTTCAACAAAGTTTTGTTTGTTGGARAAAAGAAAAAAGCTCTACTTTGTGCCTAAATTTAAAATGTTGACCTGTTTGGTCATTGGACATTACCTGTCATTTTACCCTATCCCAGAATTTTGTCTTTAATCTGCTGTTTCAGAGAGAAAGAGAATTAGATACTGACATATGGTTCCTGCGGATATCATTATCAAGCAAGAAATCTAGTCTCATCTCCTCATCTCTAGCAGATGCCAAATTTCCTATAGCTTTGTGGGGAGCTCCAAGGCCTATGTATCTCTGCTAGAAATGCCCATGAAAATTGGAGGAACCATCACTGTTACCAGATTATAACACAAAAAATTGTCCATGTTTTCCATTAAAGCTGTCAACAGAGAAGATGAAGAAACATAAATGAACCATCAGGAGGTCATGACAGGATTGTCTTCCTAAAAGAAAACCTTGTGTGACAACATGAGCATTTTAGTTGAACTCAGGAGAGCTCTTCTGAAGTGATTGTCTCCACTCGGTTCACATGGCAAACTATTCTTGAACTGCATGAACTCAATTTCTTTAGATAAAGCTAAACCAGACGAGTTGCTCTACAAGCAAACCTAAAATTTCCTGCTACTTATGGGTATTCAGTCTATGGGATGAGGCTAGAAGCACTCCAAAATATGAAAAGTGTGTAATATTGCTATCCTATTAGATTATTTATTTATTTATTTATTTATTTTGCTAAGAGAGGTGGTGGGGCATCTCCATCCTTAGAGATGCTTAAAACAACTCTACAAGTTACTTAGCAACCTGATCTATATAGACCTGCTTTGAGCAGGATGTTGGACTAGGTGACCTCCAGAGGCCCCTTTAAATATAAATAATCTCTGATTCTTTATTTTGCCCTATAGATTAAGTGCTATTGGTCTTTTCTGCTTGCCAGTGTAGTCATAGCCTTTGTAGTCTTCAAGAACTTCACTGTGTGCTGGCAGAAGCTATATACTTCATCATAAGAATGATCTTGCATAAATTATAGGTATAGTGAAAATTTTAGATACAGTGAGTTATCAGGGTAGTAAAGATCAGAGCTRATAAAAGGTAGAAATTTGAGAAAGCGAGATGGGAGAGTGTCAAAGAAATAATAAGAGACAGCAGTTCACTCCAGTAAACTTTTTATGAAATCAGCATCCAAATTTTCCCRGATTTATCCCAAAATGGAATGAATCTAAATTTTTGAAGTCTGCCCTTTCTCACCTTAAACCTTAGCAGATCAGTTTGTAAAATACTATTTTATGAAWCTTTACTCATATCCATTATGCTTACGGATTCAAAATCTGCCTTTAGAACAGTGCATAGTATCATGTTTAGTGAAATTTTAAAATACATATTTTTAATTACAACATTCAACATATTTAAAGCTGTTCATTCATTTATTTTGTTGTGCCTTCGCTGAATGCAATATACGTGATGTCCTGTGACTCCAYATTTATCTCACCTACAATATAAATATATTTATTTGAGAATCAGCTGTTTTGTTATGAATTTGAAACACAGAGAACAAGACTTATGAGGAGCGGCTGAGGGAACTAGGGTTGTTTAGCCTGGAGGAGACTGAGGGGAGATCTTACCGCTCTCTACAACTACCTGAAAGGAGGCTGTAGAGAGGTGGGTGTTGGTCTCTTCTCCCAAGTAACAAGTGATAGGACAAGAGGAAATGGCCTCAAGTTGCGCCAGGGGAGGTTTAGATTGGATATTAGGAAAAATTTCTTCACCGAAAGAGTTGTCAGGCATTGGAACAGGCTGCCCAGGGAAGTGGTTGAGTCACCAATACCCTGTGGGTATTTAAAAGACATGTAGACAGGGGACCTAGGGACATGGTTTAGTGGTGGATTTGGCAGCATTAGGTTTACAGTTGGACTTGATCTTAAAGGTCTTTTCCAACCTAAATGATTCTATGATTCTATATTGGTGCGTTTGACTGAACGGTTTTGAACACCTCATTAATGTAAGCCATGCCAAATGTTCCCAGAAATCTCAAAGAAAATAAATAATAATTTTATCATAATTATTCACTTATAGAATMATAGAATCATAGAATCATAGAATAGTTTGGGTTGGAAGGGACCTTTAAAGGTCATCTAGTCCAACTCCCCTGCTGTGGCCAGGGATATCTTCAACTAGATCAGGGTTYTCAGAGCCCCGTCCAACCTGACCTTGAATGTTTCCAGGGATGGGGCATCTACCACCTCTCTGGGTAACCTGTTACAGTGTTTGACCACCCTCTTTGTAAAAAATTTCTTCCTTATATCTAGTCTAAATATACCCTCTTTTAGTTTAAAACCATTACCCCTTGACCTATCGCAACAGGCCCTATTAAAAAGTCTGTCCCCATCTTTCTTATAAGCCCCCTTTAAGTACTGAAAGGCCACAATAAGATCTCCCTGGAGCCTTCTCTTCTCCAGGCTGAATAACCCCAGCTCCCTCAGCCTTTCWTCACAGGAGAGGTGTTCCATCCCCCTGATCATTTTTGTGGCCCTCCTCTGGACCCACTTTATTTCATTGACTGAGAGTATTCAAAATTTTTGAGGTATGGAAATGTAATAGCTCCTGTTCTGAGGAATTTGAGGTTATTCAAAACCAACGTAATGCAAGAAAAGTTCCTTGCTGCAATTCATGTCCATCTCATCTCTGCAACAGTTGTGATTTATATAGATTACAAACCCAAACCTCAGATAAGCAAAAAAAATGTAAAAGCCTTTATGGCTCTAATGAAATCCCACAGTCCTGAGAGAAGTGACTTATTCTATTGCATGATCTGTAGGCTTATTGAGTATGCAACTGGAGTTTTTGGTCTTGTTTTGCATTTTTTTCRTATCTTTCATCTCCAACAGTGGATGTCTGCCTGTGAACACAGAAGAGAATCTACAACACTACCAAAAGAATACCTTAACCACAAAGGCATTGACAGGGTCAGAGTATGTAACTATACAGACCAAGGCAATGCCTGGTATTTGGAGAAAATGTTGCCAGAATTGCAATGGGCAACTCCCACTTACAAGAGTTTCCAAGCACCAGCAAAAGACATACGAGTTACACAAAGAGGATAGAAAAAGGAGCTCTGGCGCAAAGGAATTTATCTGAACAAGAAAAAAATGCTGTGGAAAGGCCTTCAGTGACCAGCTGCACAGGTATGTTTGTGCTCAGATTACCAGGTTACTGCTATTCAAATTCTCACTGAGAGTTTTAGAAACTGAAAGAATTGAAGAAGCTCCAGTCTTGTGGTATTGCAACAGAAAGTACAAAATCAAACTTTCAATGGATGTTTCCAAGGAAGTCCCTAGCGCAAAAAAAAAATGAATGGATTTCCTGCCATGCAGCAACAGAAGCCTACTACAGAGACTTGTAACCTGTGAATATAACAACGGCAAAAGCAAAAGAAGGCTCAGACACACTAAGTTTACTTTAAAAAAAAAAAATCCCCTACATTTTCAAAATCAAAAAGTTGCCTTTTGGTTTAACACATATTGGAAGAAAGTTTAAAACAAATATAGTCACAGACTGGGGCAAGGAGAGTTGCAGAGGGCAAGGTAGGCTTTTCCTCGTGTTCAACAGCACAAAGTTAGGAAAGGAACAACAACTAAAGTGACTGGCTTTTCCTCTCTCTTAAAGGCTATTGAACAAGCAGAAAACACRCTTTTCTCACACAACAGCACAAAGTGCTGCTCTGTAATACTTGGATGTTAATTGTTACTATGATTGGCATAACGACATAAAGGAGCCACTTTTGAAAAATATTTGCTGCCTGATTTTTCACTCTTCRTATAAATATTGCCTGAGCAATTTTTACTTCAACACTTATTTACCCTAACTTGTATTTTCATCATAACTTTATGAAGCGCTGAAACTTCACTAAACACACCAACCTTTTTCCCTATATCAACCAAAAATTAATAAAAACATGCCAAAGGCAACTGCTTTCTAACTTCCATCCACTTTCTCATTACCATTCCCCTTCTCATCTCCTTCTTCACTCGGATGCTTGGATCAGAGAAAGAATTGCTCCAAGGCTTACTTCGTAGGTACCAGGCACTTGTTCATTTTAATGACTGTCATTCTCTCAACATGAATACAAGAAAGGCTTTTCCCTTTTAGCATTATGAAAATAAGTCTCATGTAAAGTATTTCGTGCTGGACATGTAATGAACGAGAACAGCAACTGTTTTCAGTCCTGCCTGCAATTTTCACTGTCTGTCTGTTGGAAGATTTGCTAGTCTGAGAGCACACGGTCATCTAGTGAAAAGGTGAAGATGAAAATCCAGAAGTGCTAGGTCTGAGTAGGGCCAAACCCAACACTTTTTAGCATTTCTCATAAAACTGGAGCTTCCTGGACATGTAGTGAAATCAATGCCTCAGTGAAACCAGTGTCCCTGTCAGTCCTACTTTGAGTAGTTTTTCCAGATTCTTAGGGCTCTGGGGACATCCCAACTTTCATAGTCTTTCATCTGTGACAGACCCTGCTGGCTCAGTTATCAAGACCCAGAGTTTTGGTTTTGCCTCATCAGATAGCATCTCATCAAAAGTTAAAGTTAAACTGACATTACATTCATGGTGTATCTATCGCCCTCTCAGTGTTTTAAATTTGTATTTGTCTTAACCTGTATTTGTATTTGCATCAGGTGGTAGAATTAAGGAAAGAAAAGACTTAGTTTTAACATTCATC
Source organism: Oceanodroma leucorhoa (assembly GCA_030449065.1). Classification (NCBI taxonomy): domain Eukaryota; kingdom Metazoa; phylum Chordata; class Aves; order Procellariiformes; genus Oceanodroma; species Oceanodroma leucorhoa. The sequence continues at coordinate 8,875,148 of JASVER010000019.1, forward strand.
TCTGCACAGGATCTATAGTGACACTAAATGCTAACTTAACAGCACCAAGCACATGTAAAATGTCACTGAATGTGCTTGYTCTACTATTATGGGATATTGTTATGCTAGCAATGACCTTTCATGGATTAGTATCAAATTAGCGTGGTGTTCTGGGAGCTGAATCACTGTTCGAGATTTGGGATCTAATAGCAAAAAGATGGAAGTCAAACAATTCTGAGCTTCTGTCCTGGATTAACTGCAAGAAGCCAAATGTGCTCCCTGTTTTCGTCCAATAAAATGTTGCAACTAGGACTATCTGACAGTTTCACTTACCATAGCCATAACCAGGGAACTAGCCAGGACTTTGGTGGTTTTTGTTGTTACAAAAGCGGATTTTGACATATCTCTTGGCCTGGTTTTGCACGCTGAAAGCTGCCCTTAGGCTTCCGTCATCAAAGCGCTGGTGCCAGYGATCCGTGCCAGGTTCTCACTGCCCGAGCCAAAACCCACGTCTGAACAGCGAGTCCCCACCCTGTCCTCACCAGGGCATACAGACCTGGCTTACACCCTCCCTTGGGACTTGGCTTTCTTGGCAACTCTGGAACAATAACAAAAAAACACAGCCAAAGTTTCACAGCTGTCCTACAGATTCTCCTTAAGGTCTCTTCTTTCCTCCACTGCCTTCTTCACTTTGCCTAGAGAGCTACTGAGTTTTTTATTCTCCCTCACAAGACAGGTAGCAAGTAATATTTGAAACAATTCACTRGAAAAAAAACCCCACAACTATTTGATAAAGGATTTGTAAATAACACACCTACTGACATATTAAGAACAAGAGCAAAGGAAGTGGAATAGCTGGTCTGCATTTTACCCAGTTTACAACCAAACAGGTTATCAAGCAAGATTTTGAGAGCACCTAAAAGAAGAGGTATAGACGAGGTATAAATACAATTTTATTTTCGCATCTTGCTCTGCAAACCTACAGGCTTCTCTGTGCTCTGGCCAAATGAACTTGGCAACTGAGCTTGCTTTTCAACACAGTATCAGAATACCTCAAAGCATTCATCCCACCAGAAGACAATACAGGGAATTCCTCCTCCCATCACTTTTAAATGCACATTGTATTTTATTTTCTTCTTTCTGTAAATACTGAAAATATTATAAATTCTTTCCTGGTACCACCTTCTTGAGACACGAATGATGGTCCTTCCATCTTCCATTATGAAGCTCCTTCCCAAAGCCACTTAATTCCAGTCAGGTTCCAACCTAATGTAGAAGGGAAAATATACCAGCTCTAAAATAGAAGTGCCAGCAATCTTAACTACCACATGTGGCCTACTGCTCAATCTTTAGCTGCAAAATGTAGCCTTTCCCTCCACAACTAGTTTTTAGATGCAACCATAACATGGAAACTTTGTTTACACTTCCTTTTTATGGAAGAAGTTGATTAACATAACACACAATACATCCAGTTAAGTGACTGGAAGGGGAAAATCTTTCAAACAAGTGACCACACGTGCTGCTGAGGACCTCTTCCAACCTGCCACTGAGGCCAGGATCACACCAACAAATCTTGCAATTATGGTCACAAAATTGTGGCTTTGCACGCAGAGTGGGTCAGCCACTGGCCTGAGCAGGAATGTTGCAGCTTTATCAACAGAAATTTTCTTTTCAGCACCCACTGCACATCCTTCATCTTCACTGTAAACAACCCTGAATGGCAAGTTTAAGTTCATTACTACTTTCATTTTGTGTTTCTTATAGTTCAGGTACAAAGATTATCAAGAAATACAATGCATAACCTTGTCTTTGCCATATCATTACAGTTGTTTCTCTCAGCCTGAGCTCCAGTCCTACAGTCCTATACCTTATATTTCTCCTTGTCAAGGTAATTCCAAAGGCCTAGAGCCAGCCAGCAGAGAAGAGTCATAAAGTATGAAGCAAATTACAGGCTATKTTAATCTGGTCTCTCTGATGGCTAAAATATAACCCCTACAGAACTGACATCATTGTTTAATGTCATAGAACCATCCCTTCATTCACACAGATCTTTCATTGCTTATTTTCAGTGAGTTTCAGAAGTTTGTATTGTGTGTACTTGGATAAAAGTGTCAAGCTGCTTGTACGCTCAAACGTTACTAGTTTCACTGCTGGAAGATCCTGCAGCTGGCATGTTTGGTAGGCACTTATTGAAATTTCTCTCTGTTAACCCTCCTGAATAGACTTGATTAACCTGGCAGACATGATACATAAGATTCTACCTTTTTTAAATCCATTCCATTATTATTTCAACCCACTTGTTATGCCACCTTATCCCACCCCAAACAGCTGATGTGTCTCCAACACAAAGTCTGATCACTTGTCCCACTGTGCTCTGCTTCCATTTCCCCAGCTACACGTCRTCTTCTCAGCAGTGAGGTCACGTAGGAACTATGTGTCCCAGAGAACAACTCCATYCTGCAGATGGTGACACATCTCTATGGCAGTACAATGCCATGGGAGTAGAGAAGGGGATTGCAAGGCAATGTAGAGACAGGGTGTTGCTCTTTTCAAGCCTGCACAAGAAATAACTTCATATCTGGAAATGAGACCTGAGGAAGGGGAGAATATAAGGTGAGACTCTCTCAGCAACCACACCACGCAGCATCAGCAGACCGTGCAAAGCAGGGTGTGGGATTTCCCAAGGCTGAACCAGGGGAGTGCTGTTAGAGCTGATCTGGCAGCCTCCTGTCCTCAGGGGTGGCATATGGTCGTTGCTTGCTGGAGAAGCTTGGAAAGAGAGRCGTGCGGTGGGCAGTCTTGTGCATGCCCAGGGGCTGGCAGGGTGCACAACTGGAAATCAGGTTGCTTATGTTGCCTTCTAGCCTACGCTTTTAATATTTCTTGCTTAGAGCTTAATTTCTCCTTTTTCCTTCCTAATTTCCACTTTTCCCACTTCTCCGGTCTTGACCCTTTTTTTACTAGGTTTCTATTCTTTTTTGATGTTGAAAAGAATAGTGTGTAATCTCTCTCAGACTTTCATTTCAGCATTCTCATCTTCCTTGCAGTCATAATAGAAAAGACCTCAGCCTTTGCTTTTTCAGGGTAGGGTTTGTTAATGATATTTTTCTTAAAACACACCATTCAGTAATGTAGAAATGCAAGAATTTCAAACCTGAAAGGAGAACTAAAACAAATATATGGGCTCTGAAATTCTCAATCACTGCTTGCATTTTACTGTTTTGTGATCTGCAGTATCACTCACGGTATTTTTCAAAGAAGTTATRCGTAATGAAGGTGACCTTTTCACTTCTCAGGAAAAACCCTAAATAATTAATTATCTGTCTGGTACTAATGTCAATAAACATAGTCATCATTTCTTGAGCTTTCTGACAGCAGTGGGGAAAAAGCAACACATTTAAGTCTCATGAACTTCATTTGCTGAAACTGGCCTTCTTTGGATTTACAATGCTCTCTTGTGGCCTGATCAGGTATTTACAATACAATAATATTCTGCTACCTTAAGAATATCCTTAGTCTTTTTGGCCACTGCGGTCATTCTCAAATTGCCACAAAATGCTGCAGACATCAAAATCTGCCAAAACAGATAGTTTTAGAGATGTGTGTTCCTTTTTAACTAGAAAAGTTACCTAAGTAAGTTATCCATTTCTCAGAAACACCCTCCAAATACTTAACTGTTTGAAAACCATGTGAAAAAAAAAGTTTGCTCCTGTTGTTGAAAGTGTAATTTAATATGAACTTTTTTTTTTAATCAGTCTTCATTTCTAGCATGGATTTTACGTCTATCATTCATAGGTTTTCAGACATATCACCAAGCCTCCTTGAGAACCGTGGGCTCACGGTTAAAGAACAAATGCATCAAGAATTGAGGAAAATGCTTCATCCTGCCAGTGTGTGCTCAGCCCAAATCCACCTCGTTGCCCCTCCATTTCAAATGGGCACTGAGCAAGGTTTATAGACTCGCATTTCTTCGTGCCGTAAGGTGGGATACAGAGTGCACATGAGGCAGCCACGGCAGGGCTGTAGGCAGGCCTGTACCACAAAGCCACACTCTGGTGACACTCATGTCATAGAATCATAGAATCATAGAATCATTAAGGTTGGAAAAGACCTTTAAGATCGAGTCCAACCGTCAACCCAGTACGCATGCCCACTAAACCATGTCCCTAAGCACCACATCCACACGTATTTTGAACGCTTCCAGTGATGGTGACTCCACCACTTCCCTGGGCAGCCTGTTCCAATGCCTGACTACCCTTTCAGTGAAGAAATTTTTCCTAATATCCAATCTAAACCTCCCCTGGCGCAWCTTGAGGCCATTTCCTCTCATCCTATCGTTTGTTACCTGGGAGAAGAGACCAAYACCCGCCTCTCTACAGCCTCCTTTCWGGTAGTTGTAGAGAGCAATAAGGTCTCCCCTCAGCCTCCTCTTCTCCAGGCTAAACAACCCCAGCTCCCTCAGCTGCTCCTCATAAGACCTGTTCTCCAGACCCTTCACCAGCTTCATTGCCCTTCTCTGGACACACTCCAGCACCTCAATGTCCTCATAACAGGGCACAGCAGGGTTGGGGCCCATCCTGCAGCCCCATCCTGGGATCGTTGTCCCCTCCACAGCCCCATCCAGCCCTTCCCACCACTCCCCTCTCTCCCAGTCTCCTGAGTGGGAGCTACCAGATTAATTGTCTAGTTAATCTCAGATGCAGAGAAAGATGGGGAAAAAACTGCCAATAAGCTCAAGCATACACTAACATCAAATGATTTGGTGGGAAATACCTTCTCTATTCCTCTGCATTGGGGCAGTAGGTTCAGGAAGAAAATGTCTAAGTCTGCAGGAGGGTGGTATCTCACCAGAAGTCTTCACTTCCATCTAATTAAACATMCACCATGAAATCTCCCACATTTACATAATAATAGCAAGGATGCCTCAAGTTCTCACAATCTTCCAAATTCATTGATTCACAGACATTCGTGTGAAGAAACAAAATATTATTGGCAATTTTCAAATATTCTTTTGATCAATAAAAGTATTCAACTGCAAAGGCATAAGTTAAGAAGAATCTCTCAATTAGGCTAGAACATTTTTGTATTTACCAGATCTAACCTAATCCATAAAAAGTTAGAAAAAATATAAGCAAGGAAGGAATGAATGAAGGAAACCCAGAAACAAGAGGCAGAAAAAAATTGAACAGAAAACCTAGTTATTATTAATTAGTATCTCTCACTGATTTGGGCATTTTGCTTTACAAAAAATATGCAATTTTACGTCATGGATTTTACTGGTAGTGTATAAAATAACTGCTCAAAGGAAACACAAGATTTAATATATCGTGTTTTATTTAAGCCTGCTTCATATACAGTTTTCAAAGAGGGTAAGAACCCTCTTTCTCTTCCTGATGTTCTTCTCCTCCTGCTAAATTTGGATTGCCCTTCAAATATTTCAGAGTTCATAAATAAACTTGACATTCTTCCTCTGATTTAGTGCATAGGTAATTTTGGCATCACTGTTGGACAGTTGGTGAATAATTGCCTTGGAAAATAAAGAAACAGAAAACTAACCTGTAAGAAGATTTTCATTTTTACAGACACTAGTTAAATGACTAAATGTAAACCAGAAGGTGAGACTTAAAATTCTTCTGCTGCTTTTAAAGAGCAGATATACTTATTTCAAAGACACTGCAACCTTCTATCAGCTTGCGTAAGTAAAAAAGATGCTACAGAGTGTTAACTGCAGAACATAAAAATGCATTCTTTAATGATTTACTGGTTAGCATTTTATAGCATCATRAAAAATATTTCTTGTTATGTTACATGCTAAATATGCTCACATGTGCTAGTTCACTTTAAATATCTTTGAATGTGCTGAAATTTGAAGACCTAATCCTTAGCTCTGTATATGGAACTATGCACATAAACACCAGCAAGTGGATGGATGAAASAGTTTATTTTTTTTCTTTCTTAATCTCCTTAAATTATTCTTCATGCTTCTGGCAAGCYGTAATTCCTTTTTACCCCAAAGAAACAAGGCTTATGCAATCACCTTTTATGTATGCATAGCATATATGAGTTTGCACATGTCCTGTAATTTTTGCATATAGTATACACTACTAAATTTGACAGATAGAACAAATCCTAATGTGCTGAGTTTCTAAAATTTAAAGAAAAAAAAGGCAGCCAGTTGGAGGAGGATGGCTTTCTTAGTACCTTCACTGAGAGAATGTAATCTGATCTCAGCTCTCAAAAAATATCCAGAAATCCGTTGCCAAGAGGGATGTTACAAAATTTCCAGCCATGGAAATGCTGTAGTCGGAACTCACTGCTTATTTGACACCAGCAGATGAAGCAGAGGAAGCAAGTCTAAAAACCAGCCTTCACCACTTCTGCTTTCCATGGTGCTGCTTGTTTTTACATGAAGGCATTATAGGGGTAAACTACTGATGACATTGAAACACCTCTGTTAGCTTACAGTTTCCTTTATTTTGATTTTGTTTAAATTTTAAATACATTTTTAATTATACATAAAATTAAAATKATGTCTGTGTGTTATTCTACCATCTCCAAACAGAAAAACTGTTGAAAAAACAAACAAACAAAAAATATGTGGTCATTTGATATATACTAGTGGCATTCCAGTATCACTATGGGTTTAGGTTTCATGCGTAAACTTCAGGATGAAAGATTCTTTTCAAGTGTCAAATTCTCTTCATTTTATTTTGGCATAACTGTCATTACATATCTATGAATATGTGTTTGGTTCTGCCATATCTGTGACCATTCATACACCACTTTTTTGGAACAGAGCAGTGAATTAATTCAGAGTAAGAGTGATTTTTAAGGGAACCCTTACAAAAAACTTTGATTTTACTGTATAAGCATATTAAAACGCCAGTATTACACTAGTCGAGCCACAGAAAAGATCATACTGCTAACATTTAAACTCAAGTTTTTTAATACAGTGTTGTGTTGCGTAGCATTTTGGTGTGGGTCAAGAGCTGCTCCTGTCACATGCTGGAACAACTGTCAGCTTTAATGCAGTGAAGCATCTTTTTGCCAGTAGCCTTGCAGAGGGGCTGTTTAAGTTTCTTTTTGATCTAGTTGGCTTAAAAAATGCAACCACATTTCTGCACACTTTGCAATTCCTCTTGGTTTTATTCTTTGGTGTTCCTTTGGTTCATTGTTAAAACCAAAATTGGTGGGATAGCTTTCAAAGAGCACATTATGAAAGGCAGGAACATCTCGACAGTTGTGTCAATATGAAATAGCTGTAAGAGGCTCTTTAGCATTTCAAACAAGGAAATTTCAGAAATATACAGTCTGGGTCTGTGGGCTAGAAGACCAATAAAATCTAGGGTTTTTGGAAAAGCAAGGCAGACAGAAGGAAATACATTAAATTGGAACGTGAGAAATCCTGAAGAAGAAAAGGCCAAGGGTCAACACAATCTTCTGAGTTACGTGAGTACACTGCTATGCTGGCAGAGTAGTGTATGGCTCTGATGCCACTACACACAACCTGAAGACTGGTCCCTCCCTTAATTGAAAAAGCTGTGTAAAATRTTACAAAATTCGTAGAATATTCTTATGAACATGGAAGGAAAGTCTTAGGCTCCACATACATGACCACAACACGTACCTTAATCAAGTCTAACTTGCCCTTTGATAACACCCATTTTAAAGCCCCTGGCAGCAAGCATGAGTGGAACAGACAGCAAGCACCACTTTACTTGCCAAAAGTACCAATGAAATTGGAGTCTCAAAAATAAATTGCATCTATGCTCAAAGGCACAAATTGGCAAGGCCCCTTCCTGTAAGTCCTACATCTGCCTCTCACATGAACTGAGAGAATCACTCTTAAAACAGAAAAAGCATTTGAGTGTTAGGTTGCATTTCCTCAATCTTATCCAGAGGTATACTGATAGACCTCACAAAAGATTGGCAGCAAACCTAAATTTCAGTGTATCACAATGGAAGCTTATAAAAATTTTTGAAAGAGTACAAAACAATAGTTAAGCAAAATATTGAGCTTTAAATTACTRTTTCTGGCAACTTAAAGTATGAGAAGTTATAGTTATACTATACTATATTATACTGTACTGTACTATACTATACTATACCATACCATACCATACTATAGTTATAGTATACCTATGTACCTTATACAACTTTTTTTTCCTTCAGAATTTTGAATAATGTTGCAGTGATAATATGAACTGTTGCACACTTCTATTTTATATCTGGGGTTTTTTACATTAGCAGAAGGTACACCTGTTTTTTCTCAAAGCAGAAAGTCATATAGGCAGACAGTGAGCAAATATAAGTTTTAGTCATCTCTCTACTTTGTAAACTATGGCAAAACTTTATAAGTGAATTTGACAGATTACGGATTTTAATCATATAAATGTTGTTGAGTAGCTTAAAAAGCTTTATTTCTTCATTCTTTTACTAGTTTTATAGCAGAACATTTGTCTTCAGTTTGATATATAAATATGTGACTTGTCTATGTGATTGATTCGTCTCTTTTTTTCAAATGCAGCTTAAAATGTAAATAATTGATCTCACTGTGTCTTGAAAAGCAAAAGTATAAGGAATTCAAGGTGGCCAATGTTACAGACAGATATGTAAGTACTACACTCTTAAAAATTGCGCGTTTGTTTTGGATCTCTTTGATGCTTTGCTCTAGTATGAAAGGCTTCAAAACAGAAAGTTACTTTTCTATAGTGAACACATGGAAAGTATGACAATGTGTATATCGATGGTAATGGATGAAATATTTTGAGAGTCATAAGTCTCTTCAGACATATAAAACCATACTAAAATATATTTTAGCCATTTCAAAAAGGATTTTTTGCCATTTAGCTAATCTGTACCTCGGATTTTAAGACAAAATATCAAGACTTTCATGTAAATTTCAAATCGAATGAGAATCTACAGTGTAACCTAGAAACTGCTGGATTTAGTAGTAGTTTTAGTAGTAGACTTCAACAGGAAAACATTATACAAATGGGTGAAAATACGTCAGTAGTTTTTAACAGAAGAGAGTAGGATAGTATATGTATGTGTATGCAAATAGATCTTACTGCATAACTGTTCTTTTGACRACATAGCCATTTCCCCTCACAAACTGAGTGTTAGCTTCTTTAAAGAAAAGACAAGCCTTTGAGAAGGAAGTTAAGCACAGGGTTTTCTGCTGACTTAGAGATGCTACGTGCTTCTCCTTGAATTCCATTTGTTTTCTCTCAGTCTCCATCTTGTCTGTGCACATCAATGCAAAGATGTAGGTGTTATGCCCTGATCTCCATGAAATCTTTTCCTCTTAACGATTAATGTTGACATGGCAAGATTAAAGGAAGGATTTTTGAGATGTCAGTAAAGCYTTTTCTTTTGGCATAGACATGTTACTCTTTCTCATTATTGAATAATATGATAAGTAATGTATGATACCATACATATGCTTTACACCAGCTTAGGTGAATGCCTTCATAACACTTTAAGACATAGTAATAGATTAGGAATGAGAAACCACATAACACAAATATTTCTAAGACAGACTTGAAAGGTAACTGATCCAAAGATGATTTAATAAAAAATGATGGAGTGAATTATCTAACTGGAAAGGAAGCAAAAGTAGGTGCTTCTCCCTTCTGGTCTCTCTCTACCCCCTCCACACACACTCTTCTTGGCTTTAGGCTGTCTGTCTTGCCAATATTCCTCCCAGTTTGTCAATGTCACAGATTATGAGTGACAGAAGTAGTGTACTTTGGCGGGGCCAGATGTGGCTGGAGGTACTTTTTTCCTCTTCTTCAATGAATGATTGACTTTCAGGTGGAAATCCCAGCRTGAGGATCATGACCACCCAAATATGTATCTACCGATGAACACCTTTAAGAGGCAGTTCACCACAATATATTTGCATGTTAGCACAGGAGGGGGTGGTTGCTGGCTTTTGCTGTGTTTGATTATGCTTGGTGATCAATTCTGTAGACCTTCAGTTTAACTTTCAAGGAGCTCTGCAAAGTGGCTGTAAGTTATTTTCTGAGATGGATGTGATTTGGTTCAGTGCTGCCTAGTAGACCACATTTTCATATCTTGACTACCATTTTCATATCTTGACTACAACATGGGGTTTATTGAGCAAGTTTGTATAATCTTTTCTTCTGTACTCTTGTTGTCCTTCCAGAAAAGGGAGAATCTGGGAAGTTTTGAGTGTAGTGACTTCTTTATTCCTGGCTTTCTGTGCTTCGATGACAGTACATAGAGAAACTATAATTTTATGACAAGGAGATCAGTTCTAAAGATGTAACTTGAGTCCACTAAAAGTGTTTCAACTAAGCCTATTTCAGTCCATGCTGAAATTGCCAGTACCTGATTCTTAAGCAAAGTACTGATTCTAGCCCCAGTATTTGCATTTAGAGAGGACTTAGGGACCATAAATTTGCATCTGATCCTGCAAGTCCTGATTATATGACTCACCCAAGTTACTTCATTTCTGGAAACCATACAATCTTTCATTGAAAGGAGGTTGACAGGCTGTTTTCTGTCTTTCACTGCCATGATTCTGTCTTTGTAGACTCATTAATAACCCTAAAACTAATTCTCATCTATATGCAGCTAACAAATGCACCTAAATCAAAGTCATGCTTCAGAGCAGGACTGCTGATGATCTCTGGGGGAAGTGGCATCCAGACAAGAATGTTGAACATGACTTCTTACATATTCCCTGTGCTGGCCTGAGACAAGAATCTCTGTACATGACTAATTCATTTTCAGAAACAGCATACCAAACAGACAGATCCTTCTTTCCTTTTAAAAATAATATTTTAAGTGATCAAAGGGTGTCTATCACTCTGTCAGACAGAACAGGGCACTGACTGAAGTAAACTGATAAAGGAAATGCACTTGCTGCTCAAGGCATGGAGAAAGACCAAGACCTAAGCTTCAGATTACAAAAGGCAATGACTTGTCACATGTCAATGACCAGGAAAGTCCCTCTGATAAAATAACGATAATAGATTATCCCATTCATTTCACTTAGTGTTTTTCTACAGGTTTACTTTGGGTTTCAGAAAATAGAAGAAGCAAAACAGCCATCATATGTTATGAGAAGGTGAATTTAAATAAGTAAAGGCCTTAAATAAATAAATAAATCCTAGTTGTTTTCTCTAACAAGGCACTTGGCTGAGACTAAATGTGTTTTTTCTTGATTTCAGACTGTCATGTCAACCTTTACATGGAGAAGCAGCTGTGGTGATTCTTCAGCTCTTACTGACCAGTGCCAACCCCTTCCATGTCACACCCCGAGATCAGGATTTTTTGTGGAGCATGGAATAAATCAGCAGAAATGAAACACCATCAACGTATCATTACAAGTTGGGGAGGAAGAGCGTGCAATACCAGAATACAGAATGTATTTGTCAGACATTGCAGGAACACAACAAGAAAAGTTTGTATTATTACAATTTTATTACCCAGCCCAGGATCCCGGTCCTTAGTATATGGATTGGCTATGTAATAGAAAAGCTAGGAAGATGCAGTAGTGTAGGCCATGGAGCCACTCAGTCAATCCCTGAGGAGTTCATGTGTTAATGTAATACAGTGAAAATTTTCCTTCCCTGCTTGAAATGCCTTTTAAGGTGATCTGATGAACTGGGACAGCTCTTTCCTCTGATGAGTGCCCTAGTTTACCTCCGATCCAGTAGGCTCCAAGTACAGGCTATAACTGCAAGCCTTACAAACTGTCCCCACAGCTGTTTTCTTCGGAGAAGAGGACAAATCCTTTTGCTCCCCACAAATGAGTGTCTGACAAGAAAATTCTGCAAGGAGAACAACAGAAGCCACCTTCCTCAGCTGCTTCTTCCTTACACCCTCCTCACACACACCCCCAAATGGGTTTTTGTAGAGGGAAGGCGTGATCAAGGCAGCAAGAGTTAATAAGACACCGAGTGACAGTATTTTTTAGCTGAATCATGCCCTTAAACATTCAGCCTATGCATTAATCATTGAGTGACATCAAGGATTCACTTCAAAATTGGATCTGCCTAGTGCACTTAATTTACCTACTGCACCAAACAGCTGTTCAGCTTCTGTTGAATTTGAAAGCAAATGTAATTAGTGCGTGTTCACTGCTGCTTCTTCATTACATTGCCAGCCCATATCATTGGAACAGTTAATTACTGCAGAGACAATGGCTTGACTTACCTGATATAGTACATGATTATTCATCATTGTTTCATTTTTTCTTCTTCACTGGTAATTTTGTTAACATCCTTGACAGTACTTAACAATGAATCCCCTTGATCTTTTGCGTTATTATGTCTTCTCAAATGTTACTCAAATCCTCCAGGTAGCTTACTTCTCTAGATTTTAACGAGACATGAGGTATAACGTCAGTTGACACTGCATGTAACTGGAGAAATAACTTGATTATGTGTTTCACAGCAAAATGTGCTATTCAGTCACTGCCCATCTCAGTGTCTTTGTACTTGGGGACTTTCCCCTTGCTCACAGACCAAAGGCCTGCTGATGGAATCACCTTCTTTCAGCGATGGCTTAAAATGATGCTGAGAAAAGGAAAGATTATTGCATAATTAGTCTTGTTCTCAATAGATCTGCTCCACTCCTACACAGGTTTTTTTGATGGCTTTGAGTGTGTTTTTTTTAGCTGCCCCGTGCCTCAGTACTTCATCACTAAAATGGGGGTAGCTGACTTCCCAGCCCTGCCTACCAGATGTCATGGGTTCCTATCAGATACAGCCTCTTTTCTCAAAAGGAAGCTCTGTCTGGATGAAATGTGAGGACTCTACATTTATCGGTGACCTCCAGGCTGGTGAAGGACAAATTGCACAATACATCTGCCAGTCCTGGATATTTCTGCAGTGCACGTGCAGATCAGCTGGGCTGTGCTGGCACGGTAATGCACCATACTTCTCAGAAATGCCAGATTTAGTCATTTACTGCACATGTTTGACATTATTGCCAGGCATATGCAAAATAGCCCTAAGCTGTCCTGCTGCATCCTTCTCCCATCACATTGCAGGTATACCTGGCTACTCTGGCAAAGGAAGGTCACCTAAGTTGTTAAGACAGGTTTTAGTAATTTGCACAGTGCTGCACATTCATTTGTCATCTTTTTCATATGTGAAAACTTGTAACTGTCCCTGGAAGAARAAAATGTAAAGAACCAAGGAAATGCATAAAAAAAGTGTGTGACAGTTTAGGATAGAGAAGCTATGGAAAACTCTTGGCAAAGACACTTGAATAAAAAGGAATTTTTGAAGAACTGTGATGTTCAGGGAGAATCTGAAGGAATTGAAACACTGCTCCTAAAGCAATTCAGGAGGCAAATAGTCCTGTTAGCTACCACAGCACTATGCTGGCACTTAGAGGTCAGTAAAGTAGAATGGAAAGGACTTCTCTGCCATCTGAAAGAGACTCTATATTTTTCAAAGGTTTTGCATGATCTAAGAGATCAAAACCTGACATTTATTTGGTTTGCTCATTCTTTCTTCTCATGGTATGCTTCTCTCTTTTTATCTGACTCTTTTACATGAAACTTTCTTATCATTATACATTTCACAAAGAATCCCCAGCAAAAAGGCTGCATGAGCAACCAAGCAGTCCACAAACAATGAACTGTAAAACAGTATCTGATCTGTACATCAAACCCATGTGGTAGCTGAGAGCTGCATAGAACAGCAGATGTTTGCTTTTACATGCTATACCRTTCAGTCTGACTTTCAGTAGGCTCTAAAGCTGTTTCAGTATTAGCTCATTTTATTATTTTTTTTTAAAACTGCCTTTGTCCTGGGTACCTCATTTCATTCCATAGGGAAAAAGTTTTTGAGTGAGAAAAATCACCACATGGAATGTAGGTAATTTGGCAGTCACAGATCAAGTTAAACTTAAGACAGAGTTACCTTTCACCTCCTCAAGGAGCAGCTTCTGCAGCCTGCTGAAGTCACTGAAAAAGCTTAACTTCACATCAAAGCAATCTACTCTGCATGGGGATAAATAAACTGGGGATTAAGCAATTTCAAAATAGGTAATTGTCTGAAATGAGCAATTTCTAGCAGCTAGTATAGTCAGTGTTATCATCCACATAAATATTGACTCATTTATTAAGAGTAATTAATGAGGAAACAAAACTGCAATAAAAGAAAAAAAAGTGAAAAGCAATCTTCTTAAAGGTCCTGAAGGCCTCTCTTTTCTATATTCTGTGTTTGTCAATGCTATAAGCTGGATTTTGCAATGCACGTTTTCTCTGCTGATCTTTAAAATTTCAGCAAAGCATTTCATAGTTATTTCCACTCATGAATTATGCAATAACACATGACAGGAGCAATTAATTCATATCTCTGCTTCACCAGGAGGCAKAGAAAAGAAAAACCTCAGCTCCAGCTTGAGATTTTTTTTGTGCAGCACACAATCTCTCAAAATGGTACCTCAGAGATTTACTCTGCAAAATGATAAGGACTCGTGCACAAAGGTACAGGAGCAGAATGACTGAACTGAGGAGGAAGGACAAGCGCACAGTAACGTGGCACCACCTTTTCTTCTGGTGTGGGAAATGATGCAGCCTTGAAGGAATTTCAGGACGCACATTCCAGCTGCATCTGCCTCCTCCTCCTCCCTCCATTCCCTTGTCATCAGCCTCTTCCGGCTCTGAATTTTCTTCCAAACTTCAGTCCACTCCAAGGCACTACTTAATCTCCTCATTAATATTGCCTGTGCTTTAAAGSAGCAGTCCTGAGACCTTCTTAGAAGATGGGGAAATGCCATAAGCCCCATTTTAGAAATGAGAAACAGCAGCTGAAACACGAACTGTAGTAATCTGCTGCAGAACTGGGACTTGTTTCTCAGGATGAAGAAACATGAAACATGTTTCTCAGGATGAAGTGAATCAAACCTTAACCATAGAGTTACCTTTCATCTTGAAATCCTGCTGTTTGGAATCCTGCTCTATCTCGAGTGAAAAGGATATAAGGTAGTCTTTAGAGTTTTAAGGATGTGACTCTTCCAAGGTTCAAACATCTCTCCACTTGCAATATAGGTCATCACATATACAGTGTCCCCATAAAATTTTTGTCTKCTTTACTGAAATAGGACTAGCCACAGAATGCTTGTTAGTTGTGATTTTGCAACAAGACGCCTCTTCTTCCAAGTCTTTATTACTTCCACTTCAAAAGATGTCAGCTGGTCATACTGGTTACTCATTCTTCTTCCTGATGATGTTTATAATATGGGACTCAGCATTTTCATCTTATCACCTGCCTCTATCATGTCTGCCATAAGGWGCAGTGAGATATTTGGTATCAACGGTAGTTGTTTCCCAGATGTGATGCATATCTAAATTTTCTTGAAGTCATTTACTAAGTACCTAGAGCTTTTTCAACAGCTGTGTGGATAAGAGGGCAGGAGGATAACAATGGATAATAGACTAAGACCAAACTGATACAAAATAAACTGAGAGAGATGATCTACAATGAGTAAATGAAGCTGACATGAAGTTTTAAAGAGCAGAGGTAGCAGTGGAAAAATCTATGACCTGAATTTTAGACATTCACTGACTGATTTAGAAGTTTTGAAACTACACATAATAAAATTACAGCATAATTTAAGTAAAATACATCAATTTTTTTTCTTCTTTTTCCCCCTGGACAGATACATGTCAGGACATAATACACAGTACAATCCACATAACTTGTTAGGAGGAAAAGAACTGTTATAAAGAAGGGTGTAGATGAGGCACTAGAGAGATTTGTCCTGTTCTAATATCACCATTCAACATCTTGGTAAATATTTCTTTCAATGAAGAATCAGCCTGATTTCAGGAATATGAGCTATGCCTGAATTAGCAGATGAAACAGAGCCAAGGCACAGGATTACGAACGTCTACACTGCTTCATTTTTAGTGTTTTCCTAGCATGGCTTTGGACTGTAAGCATTAGCATCCTCCCAGCTAAGGCCTAGGTATAGTTCAGCATTTTACAAGACTTCCTAATAGGCAGTTTGGCTGTAGCCACCCTGTTTTAGAGAAAAAAGATCAGTTTACACATGAAGACATGAGTCAGCTGTGATGCTGAGCCTCAAGGCAGGCTCTAACCTCTTCCATGTAATGTGTATATACATATATATATATATATAAAACATATCTATCTATATCTATACATATACAATTTATCTGTGGCAATACAGTCTTCTCAGTGTTATTATCCAGCAAATTATCCATAAACTCTGGTGGCAGTGGTCAGTCCAGGAAAGGTGTCTCTGTCTCTTATAGCACTGAGGCTAAAAGGTGTAATTCACTAAGAACTAAAGCACGAGCAAGAACTAGAGGAAAAGCCAGTACAGCATGAAGCCAGGTTTCTTGATACACGCTACCCACAAGCACAGACACGTGGGGAGCCAAAACACAATCTGAGCAGAGTTGAGGGAATGAACATAAATCCTCAACAGCTTCTGTGGGGAAGGCTGGTGAGATGCTGGTGAGACCACACTACCAGGTTGCAGCTCTGTGGCAGAAGCAGTATAAAGAACAAGACTGTAGAGTAACACTGCTTTTATATCCCCAAAAAGGAAGCAGAATGAGATACTTGTACCACAAAATTGATCTCGCTGGCATCTTCGTGTAGCATTGGAGACATAAAAATTATCTCCCTAGAGACAGTCATTCATGGTGCACTTCATACCACCTTGCAGAGATGATTACTGAAGGAAGCAGTAATCCTGCGTAAGTGTCTCTAAACAAGAAGAACAGGAAAAGTACATAAGCAATGACAGCCAGTACTGCAGAGGAAACATTCAGGACCATGGAAAAGAAAGTTAGAGAGACAGATCAGCAAAAATTCAGCTGATTCAAAAATCAGCCATACTATCATAGCTATAATTGGACTTTGGGATCAATGAGGGATCCAGTTCTAGCCAATGTGCAGAGACAGCTGCAGCTCACTCCCACTGGTACTGAGAGGCAGCACAACATRAGGGTGAAAAAGTGTGGCCAAGTGCTGGCAATATGCAGTAAAACAGTTTTGAAGCTAGCAGGCGGACATGGGTTGTTAACACAGAAATTAAAAAAAGAAAACAACCAAAGCTACTATCACTTGAAATGTAGAGCAGTTGATGCAAAGGTGGTACCGTTGCCAGAGAACGTTACTAAAGCAAGCCACCAGTTTGGCTGAAACACGGTGTCTGACTGTTCCCACCATGAGAGGAAAAGATAATAGTCACTCTGTGCYCTCTCTAGCAGCCTAATTGAGACATACTGTAAGCAAATCGACTCCTTTAGTACATGCTGTAGTCAGCTGAAGGCTCTCACAGCAGCTTGTAAGAAGCYTGAGGTGCAGACATCCCTCAGGCCTGGTGGAGCTGCTGAGGAAGGAACTGGGAGAGCAGAAAGCCCAGACACCCTCACACTCACAGAAACTAGAGTTGGCAGCTGTGTCTTTTCATTTTTGCAGTCTCTAGCATTTTTACAGTGGTGAAAAGCCCTCAAGAATGTCTTGGATGTTTGGGAAACCTCCCATCAGGGAACAGAGTCCTGCAAAGGAGTCACTATGTGGTAATCCTGCAGATATACTGCTTGATTTGTCTGGGACTAAAAAAGTCTCTGCAATGTTGAAAATAGGTTCTGGCATGCTGAATCACCCAGCCCCTGACAATCTGTGCTATTCCTTTTGCCAGGTACCACTGAAGAAAAAAAATGTCTCCAGACATCATCCTGCCCTCAAAGCTATTCCAACAATAGCAGATAAAGACAGAACAGGACTTTCAGACATCAGGCCTGCAGCTGGCAACAGTTATTGTCTAAGGCGATAGGAGAAGATAGCACAGGATGTCTTTATCAAGCTTAACAGAGCCAGAAGCAGAGTACTAGTCTGGATGTAAAGTTGCTGGAGCGCAGAAGAGAGATCTTCACTATCAGAAATCTCTGGGGTCCTGGGAACTTCCAAACAGACCTTGAGAAATGGAAAGACCAAGTTCTTGAAGTCAATGCAAGAAATTACAAGAATAGCCAAGTACAGAGTTTGCCTGGGATCCAGTGTGCGAGTAAAACATAATGTTAAAGGAAGGAATGAATAATAGGCAATAGAGGTGGTGAACCAGCCTCGTAGCACTACTATCATTTTGAGCAGCAGGGGTTACAGAAGGTCCTAAGGCCTCAGGATGAAATGGAAGAGTAACACTGAAGCAAACCCAGCACCTCTCACCTTCTGTTACCACAGCAAAATGATGAATTGATACTGAAATAGAGATACTAACTCTATGGAGTGACAAAAATAAGTGTCCCAGCTGTTAGCAGTGCAACTACAGTGCACACCACTGAGATGCCAAGAGTTGGATAGATGTAGAAAAGAACTCATGAGTTTGAATYCTTTGAACAAATAAATATGCAATTGATCAATAAACAAAAAGAGGCACTCATTGATCCCCTAATTTAAGATAACTGCCCAAGAAAGTTACGTTTAGTGGCAGATATGCCACATATATTTCTGAGTACTGAGTTCAGCAGCAGAGGGGAAGGTCTCTGCTGTCCCCTAGCACGCTGCCCCACAGACTTATCGCTACTCAATAGAGCCCCCGACACAGCTGTGGCTGCCAGGCAGCAACACCCTACTCCAGGGCTGGCCGCGGTGTGAAAAGTGAATGCCACAGCCTACTGCCACCTCCTGCACCCCTCACACTTGAAGGTGAGGGGAGTGAAAAAGTTTTGCCTACCGGGCAACAAGCAACTGCCTGCACTTTTAAATTAAGAAATCAGAAGCTGGTTATGTAGGTGTGTAGGAAAAGTGGCCAGGAAGAGGTGTCACATAGATATATAAGCCGAGTCCAAAGGTAAGAAGTTGTTGATATCAACCAGTTCAGTCTAATATCAAAGAGTGTATGATGATGGGTTTTACATATGCAGTTTCTGGCAGGACACTCAGTCAAGAATCAAGGTGGTGGGGAACCTGAAGGTACATTTGGTGAGGTAAGGCATGCTAGAGAGTGGACCATGGGCTTCTGCAGAAGGCAAAAAACACTTCAAACGTTGCATGAAGTGTTTGGTATGAGAATATCAGAAGTGAAACCTAGGCAAAACATAGACATCCAAATCCAAGTACTCTAGTCCACCAACTAGAGTAAAGGGACAAGCACATAAATTAAAAAAAGGTATCAAAATATTTTTTATTGTATTTTAAAAGTCTATGAAAAGAGAAAAACTTTGAAGCTACAGCAGGCTGTGGATAAAGTTCATGTCAGTATAAATGATAATTTAATAATACAAATTACACTCTGTATAATCCTTTATTGACAGAAAACTTTAAATAAATGCAATAACAATTGCTACATAGACAATACTTTTGTAACATTTGGAGAGAGGAGCATAGGCTGTTGGGGAGAAGGGTACCACGAGGCTTAATTAAAAATACACTTAAGAACGAAGGTTTTGAGAATTTCAGTCTTATTCTCTTCATGCTTCAGTTGCTAATTTGTAAAATAGGAATAATGACACTTTCTTTCCCACAAAATACTTGTGATTGAAGTATCAGTGTTGGAAATAAGGCCGCAACTACCGTATGGCAGAATACATACAAACATTAAGTATATATATAGATACATAAATGCATTGTAAATATATACGTACAATACGTGACAAGTAAGTGTACATCTCTGTCATATAAACACACAAAGACCTGCATTCCCCAGAGCGGGAAATTCCAAGTGATGCCTGAGCCGGAAATTTCGAGTGATGCCTTCATGTCTCACTTCGCTGCAGGCAGCAAACAATAACGACCAAAACCACCCCAAAAGCCGTAGATCTCAGCCACGTTACAAAACTCGGGAGGCGATTTAGCCATTTCGCGGCCGTCGCCAGCAYCCCGCTACTTCTCTCCCCCCGAGTCCCCCCACCACCATGGCGTGGGGCGCTGGAGGCCCCCGGCAGCCCCAGTTCCCGGGCCGGCCACAGGGTGGGGCGGCTGGGGCGGGCCTGGCCCCGGCGGCGGCGGCGCCCAGCAGAGGGCTCCTTCCCACCGCCTGGCGCCCAGCAGAGGGCTCCCTCCCACCGCCTGGCGCCCAGCAGAGGGCTC
The DNA here is from genome assembly GCA_030449065.1 of Oceanodroma leucorhoa. Taxonomy (NCBI): domain Eukaryota; kingdom Metazoa; phylum Chordata; class Aves; order Procellariiformes; genus Oceanodroma; species Oceanodroma leucorhoa. Next base: position 8,895,187 of record JASVER010000019.1, read on the forward strand.
CTTCCCACCGCCTGGCGCCCAGCAGAGGGCTCCTTCCCACCGCCTGGCGCCCAGCAGAGGGCTCCTTCCCACCGCCTGGCGCCCAGCAGAGGGCTCCCTCCCACCGCCTAACGCCGCTGCCGGCCCCGCGCCGCGCCCCGCTCCCCAGGACAGCGCTTCCAGCCCTTTTGTTCCCCTTACGAATAGTGCCGGTGGCAGAATGGAAGGTCAGGAAACCGTAATACGATGCAGCGAGCGCTGCTTTCCAGCGTGTAATAGCTTTAGCTGCGTTGTAACACACTTCTGTTTCATGAATACTTGTCACAGTACTACACACATAAACAGAGTTATATTTATTGGACTAGAATCACATCTCAGTTCTGCTTGAGTAAATCTGCAATAGCTCAGCTGTAGCAACGGAGATACTACAGATGGGAATGACAGGGGAATTTGGCCCATTGTTAAAATATCTTCATGTAGAAACAATGTAGGAAAATTGAACTATGACCAGGTTCCTTCATGATGGGCTAAATTGACTCTAAATTGAACCCTCTTAAGTCGGTGAAGTTAGACACGTGTGAAGGAGAGAGCACACAGAAGCCAGCCTTGTTTGAACTACTTGATCCAAAAGGAACCGTTTTGCATCTTATTAATAAATGCAAGTTTATTTGCAATTAACATTATTTTTATATATATGTATAAAAATTAAAGATGGGCTTAGACCTCTAAAAGACCCACTTCAAAGCTCCTTGACTTATTGGAAATTTCAGACTGAATCGGTCTTCTGTGGTCCAATCATCATCTCTTTAATAGGCTTAAACTGGAATTACAAACCTGAATTAACCAAAACATGGTGGAACACTTAGTTCTATAACATGTCCTAAAAGCAAACTCATTTTATAATCTTTCTGAATCTCAGAAGTTTAGATCCTATTACAGAATGGTACTTAATAACTCTGACTTAGTTACTGGTTTTAGAAAAGCTGTATTTATTTGTGCAAAACCTTCAAAATGTGGAGATTTTTTACTTGAATTGGAAAAACTTTCCAAAATGCACAGATTTATTCTGACTCATTGAACTTTAAGGCTACAAGACTGGAGCTTGACATGATTTCATAATGGTCCTTCTTTAAGTTTGCTGCCATTTCTGCTGACAGTTCAGGTCAGCATTTGGAAGGATGAGCAAAACATGAAAGAAAAAGTATCCTAAAAACGTGTTTCAAAAAATTTCTTGAGGCATATATGTTGGGGCAATGGGAAGGAATACCATTCCCTAATTGTTTCCCTCTACTCTGTTAATTTGGGGCTTATTCCTCTCTGACATCCAACCTAATCACAGTTGAGGTACTCCTCACCTTCTAGCTCTACTAAATCCTTCCTGCTTCCGAAAGTTACACCACTTCTTTACTTTCCCAGGATATACCAGCTGGCACTAAGGGGGAAATACGAAAGCACAGGGTAACACTGAAGCCGAGTTGGTATGTTCTACATCACCTGGTTATTGAAAACTGATCACTTTTTTTTTCCTCATATTAACCATTTCACACTTTCCTTCTTTGAAATGTAGGAGGCTTATGAATTGCAAGAGCTACTCTGTAAGTGTGAGTTACTTGTGCTTTTACCCCTTCCGGGATGAAGTCGTCACCTGCATCAATAAACCTCCAGAGCTATTTTTGGTATGCTCCGCTGGGCTCAGTGCCTCCTGGGGCTTCCTCTGAACCTTGCTGTGCTGCCTTCCATGGGCTCCATGGCAGGTCCAGGCAAAATGTGTTTAACAGTGCTGCCTGAGAAATATATTGTGCTCTGGGAACAGTGATCCAGCATAACTCATTTAATATTCTGAAACGATTTTTCTTGATTTTGCTGTGGTTTACCCAGATATTTAACATTTTCTGATCCATGATCTTGCTAGTAATTGATGCTTGGCAAGGACATAAATGCTGTCATGAGAAGAACTAAGCTGGTGATGGCTTAGCTTGGGTCCTTCCTCCCTCTTTGACAACAAACATCGTTCTGGCACCCTTCCATTTCCAGAAAGCTGAATAACAAAAGTTTCTGCCCTTCTCAGAAAGTCTGACAAGGGATTTGGTGGAGCTGTCAGAAATGGGGAGACTAAAGTGCGGCACGTGAAAAAGTGGCCTGATGTAAAAAAAA
>JASVER010000019.1:8897489-8999943 GCA_030449065.1 Oceanodroma leucorhoa
AAAAGCCACTTCTGCTGCATGGTTGAAATGTTGGTCCTAATCATTTAGTTGGTGCAAAGCGCATGCCAAGGTTTCAGCCAACAGAATTGCTCGGATCATTTCCTACCCACTTTGCAGAGCAGCAATTAGCAGCACAGTGGCATTACCAAGACAGCTTTACACGAGCTTTCAAAGTAAAAACATAAAGAATCCCTAAAAGACCAACTACTTGTAAAATGCGAGAGGGAAGCTCTAGGCCTGACTTTTCGGAGGTGGGCGCAAGGCTTTGCCGGCAGGCAGCATGACCGTCAGAGCCACCCGCCACCCTCCGCAATCCCCGCACCTCCCTGGCTCCCTCAGGGAGGGGAAACCTGTCTTCTGCACTCGACCTTTGTGTTGCCTTTCTTGCACGGGGTTGGATGCTACACGTCTCTGAGTGCCCTCTCATCCACATTTGCCGTAAACACCCAGAACACCTGTTTACTCTGACTCACCCACTCCTCATGCAGACTCTCCCTTTTTTTGACAGCAGACCTCACTCAGGTAGTATGTGCTGCTAATATCCTTTCAGGACCATGTAATAACATGCCTTCTATCCAATTCCTAACATCCTTCAATCAGCTCAGCCAGTGGGCTAACTGCTTACGCTCCTGTGATTTATATAAGTGCAATTAATTTAAACTGCATCACTCCGGTGTTATGCTGGTGAAAATGCCCCGAGAGGGAGTACCTCACTGGTGAATCAGACCCTTTGCTTTTAACAAACATACAAAAGAACAGATCCCGAGCCAGTGAAAATCTGCATGGCTCCATTCATTTCAACACACAAACTTAAACCAGCTCAAGGTCTGAATCACAGCTCATATAACAGACTATTTAGATACAGAGTAATGCCTCACATCCTGAAGTGCAATGCTTTCCCAGAGTTGACAGGGGATGGGGACTTCTCAGACGGAACAGAACTGAGAGGGGAGCAGGACCACAAATGCAACCTTTTAAAAATGCTTTGTGGATTTCTTCATTTCTGTGGAGTTGAGGAAAGCAAYGGCTTGTGTCTCTGCTCTCCCTTCTGGGAAGAGCTGCATCTGTTCTTCCCTCCCAGCTGTGAAGCAGGTACCTGGGAAGCCCCTTCCTTACCACTTTCCCTTTCCTCCCATAGCCTGGGTGTGTTCCCTGATGCTTGGAAGTCCATGTGAYACCTTTCACTGACAGACACCAAAGTTAGATGCTGAACAGCTGAATCTTTTTCATCAGTTCTTGAAAATGGCTAACTTTCTCTGCACTTGTTTTGGCATCCCCAAGATTAAGAAGTCACGCAGCTTGACAAAGCACTTTACTCTGACGTGTCTTAACAGAACCAGAGGATTTTTTTTTATTATTATTTTTTTAATGTCTATTCCAACACCTGCTGCAAAAAAGGACTGGGGTGGTCTCTGTAAAACACCCCCCCGCGCCGCCTCCCGAGAGGACGGAGCCCTAGCGGCACACCGGCACGGCATAYCGGTATGTGCCCAGGCAGGTGTAGTTAATACACAAGGAGGGGGGGGAAGGGGTGGGGAGGGCAGACCAAGAGTCAATCAGAGTGTAATTTGTGTTAGAAATTTACCAGCGTTCAGCCATCCGTAATTTCAAAATGCAAATATTTTTAAATTAAAAAACCTATCTGTGACTAAACATCTCCTCTAAATCAATCTAGATAACCAGAAAATTCTGTGGCACATTTAAGAGACTTTCATCCTAAATGAAATACATAATACAGATTATACCCTCATAGGAAATCAAGAGGTCCTAAATATACTAATGGAGAAGGATGTTTGAGAGACATTTAAATTACCCAGTCTGTAATTTGGGGGGGGTTGCTTATCAGTGCATCTTTTAACTGCTTTGGATAATTAGGAAAATTTCCTTGGCAGTGCTCTAAAAGGATAGGCAAAAGAGTGACATAACTACTCGCAAGGAAGGAAAGGTCGAGGGTTTTGCATTCTGCAGATTTTTAAAGTAAAAAAGAAAGTATTCTTCATTTGAACAGTCTGAAACAGTATGCACATTATATAAACCTATCACCCTGCTCTGAAATGTCATCTTTTCCAGGGCTTCTCCCTTTCCTTGAACTCACTTGCAGTATCTCGCTGGCCCTCCTGCCTGGAAGGGCKCAGGTTAGGGAGGCAGGCTGCTCGTCTCCAGCCTTTCCTAAATGCAACTATTCAAAGGCAGTTCCCAAATGGAGCAGGCACACAGTCAGTTCAAAAGCTTCCATTAGCTCTGCCGGCTAACTTGTTATCTTGTAATGACCCCCCCGCTCCCCCCCCCCCTTCTGCCCTTAATGAACAGTTTGTTCCATTGTAATTCTTATATCAAACATCTGGAAACCAGACTCGTTTTAAAAAAAAAAAAAAAAAAAAAAAAGTTTCAGTGCCTATGACTTATCCAGGCATCTGTCAGAAAGAAAAAAAGAATTCAGCTGAATCAGTAAACTGACCTTTTTTTAAAGCACTTTGACCAACACATTTTTCTAGACTGAAATTCTACAGAGCAACATACACCCACTTTGTAGCAGGATAACGCGCTCTGACCACAGCTTGCTCCTYCGTTCACAGCTGTCTCCAGCGGGAGGAGCTGAAACCTGAACCAAACCCTCCGAGCAGGGATTGGATCCCTCCTGCCAGCAGCCAGAGAGCCCTCCCAGAAAAACAGCCTCTTTGGAAAAGTGCTTGAGAACATCCCGAAGTGATTGGAGGAGCGGGAAACCCTTCCCCCCTGCACCTGACTAGTGGGTATTTACAGCACTTTTCAAGGCGCCTCTGCACTGCCACTACACAACCACAGTGGATGGACTGCGCGGGGCAGGCAACGCGATAGGGACCGATGCGCTCGCAGTGATAGCGTGTGCGTGTGTGCTGCACACCCGCCGGGGACCGTTACACCGACCCACGAGGAGAGCCTGGAAGAAGGAGAAACCCTGCATCCAAAATGCCACGCTCCTTCCTGGTCAAGAAACATTTCAATTCATCCAAGAAGCCGAATTACAGCGAACTGGACACTCATACAGGTAACAAAACAAAATCTAATGCCACCGGGTTGCTTCTGAGGTTGCGGTCGTTGCGTGGCAGTAATGAGGAGGGGTGGGATTGCTTTTCAGGCTTGAGGGAAGGGGTTAGTTCACTGCTAGCTCTTTTTTCTTTTGCTTACAAGGAGGGAGTTTTGAGAACTATGTCGATGCTGCCCAGAATGAATCATAAAGTTTGCTCATCCACTTGAACTCTGTTACTTAGAGAGGATTTGGAGTTTTCCTGTTCTGTATCTGCTGGTGGCGGAATTGAAACTTTTATACAAATCCTTCAGGAAGTTTCACTGCTTCATTGTGTCAGGCTGCACAGATTTAGAAACAGCATGCTGCCTTGAAGAGACTCTCCAGCTGTAATTTGTCTGTTCAAGGGCACTGTCTCTACCCATCAGAATGTATGTATGAAATAGGATTTCCTTCATCCTTCCTTATATTCAGATGACCATACTGAGTGTTTAATTTATGTATCTTTTAGTCCCCCAAATGTTAATTTTGCTGCCTTTTGAAATACTTTTTACTTCTCTTACCTTAAAATTTTCTTCTTTCTCCAGTGATTATATCCCCATACCTGTATGAAAGCTATCCAGTCCCTATCATACCACAGCCAGAGATCCTGAGCTCAGTAGCTTACAATCCCATTACTGTGTGGACTACAACCGGGCTGCTACCATCTCCATTACCCAATGACCTCTCTCCACTTTCTGGATACCCCTCATCTTTGGGAAGAGTCAGCCCACCTCCACCTTCTGACACCTCCTCCAAAGATCACAGCGGTTCAGAAAGTCCCATTAGCGATGAAGAAGAGAGAATCCAGTCCAAGCTTTCAGACCCCCATGCAATTGAAGCCGAAAAGTTTCAGTGCAGTTTGTGYAACAAGACCTATTCAACTTTCTCTGGGTTGGCCAAACATAAGCAGCTGCACTGTGATGCCCAGTCTAGGAAATCATTCAGCTGCAAGTACTGTGACAAGGAGTATGTCAGCCTGGGAGCGCTTAAGATGCACATCAGGACCCACACGCTACCTTGTGTCTGCAAGATCTGTGGCAAGGCTTTCTCTAGACCCTGGCTACTTCAAGGACACATTAGAACTCACACTGGTAAGAACAACCATTACAATTGCAGTTTCTTGTTGCTATAACATCAGGATGCCCTTTTGCTCTTTTTCTCCACAGATGGAAAAAACAGCAGTATTTCTTTACCAACCTTTATGCAGAATTTCAAATGCATCATCAAAAGGCTAAATTGTCCCTCCTGGGGGGTGGGTGGGAGGGGAATGTAGCATGGTCTCATAACTGTGAGCCAGATATTGGCATAAATCAGCATTGCTTCTTTGATAATTTTAGGACAGTTTAGCCCACTTCCACTAGCTGAAGGTTTCACTTTAAGGATTTTATGTTAACTTTCAGACTTTGGAAACTGCTAACTTTGAGAAGGCTCCAGCTGACCCTGAAATCAAGCAGCAAAACAGAAAGGCAATGCATGAGGGGCTGCTTTCTGACTCCTTAAGCAATTGGCAAGTTTTGCATGTGCTATCTCAAGTCCTTAAGAATTAGAAACACATCATCACCAAAGCGGTCTTTTTTGTTGTTGAGGCAAAAACTTGATTTTGAGTATAACACTGGGTACAATGTAATGTCTGTGCTGCTGTTTGCTGCTTTTCAGTCAAAGCTCTTGTCCCCAGTAATTCACACAGCGCTAAGCAGGAAAAGTTCTATGAAAATATTTGAAAATGTCGGGAGGAGCCCAACCTAAAAGTACTACCTGCACCTGTAGATGCAGAAGGTGTCAGCAGCTTGCCTTCGGAGACTGCACTTAGCAGCATATTCTGAAATGACTGAGTTCTCCAAGTACAGTCAGCAGTGCTGAAAGCTGTTGTATCTGGGGCCTGATTAACTTCTTATTACACATTCTTTATTATAACCAATCCTTTCTGTCTGTTTGCTCGTTTCTTAGGATAAAAGTGGATTCTACCTGTGCTAAACATGTACTTCTTTTTTAAAGTTTTACCCTATTTTTTCCTTGATGTTTCCCTTTTAGGAGAGAAGCCGTTTTCCTGTCCTCACTGCAACAGAGCTTTTGCAGACAGATCCAATTTGAGGGCTCATCTGCAGACCCACTCGGATGTGAAGAAATACCAGTGCAAAAATTGCTCCAAAACTTTCTCCAGAATGTCTCTTCTGCACAAACATGAGGAATCTGGCTGCTGTGTAGCACACTGAGTCACGCAGTCAATGTTTACCTGGACTCGATGCATTTCTCCACTCCTGTTCCAAATGATAAGTGGAAATCCAAAGGCTTTTCTCGTCTACTTTTCAGCCAAAAAAACCAAAACATCACCGAACAAGCAAACAAACAAAATAGCAGAAGAACTTAGGATGTCAGTAGAAAAGAGCTTTAAGTAGTTTCTGTTCAGTCACACGTTCGCATTCTTACGTGTGAATTCTGAGATATGGGGAAAGACACCATGCATGACATTTCAAGTAGATCTAAAGGAAGAAGCATTATCAGCTTTCTTTATAGATGAAGCCAAATGTAGGTCGTCTTTTCTTGCTTAGAAAAGGCTGCAAAGTTAACGATACAATCCTGCCAAGCCATTTCAACCAAAGAAACAGTATTTTAAGTGGAACTTTTAATAAAAATACTACCCAAGTGAATTTTGCTAGACACCATTTATCTCAGGTGCCTTAAAAAGTATTCCAAGTTTACCTTAGTAAATGTTTAATATTATTCATTGCTGTGTTTTTTATTTTATTTTATTAGAAGCCAAGACCTTCATTAATGATCTGAAATGCTTTAAAACTGCATAATTAAGAGAGGAAAAAAAAAAAGGTAAGAGAATGTAGGAAAAATTGAAAGCCACAAATTAACCGCATGTGCCTTTTTAAAAAAAAAAAAAAAAAAGAAGACTGTAGCTTCAAACATTCCTGGTGCATGCTTGATCATCTTTTAATATGGAATAGTTCCTCTAAACTTTAATCTTTTTTTAAAAACGGGAATAAGTGCAAGAGAGGGGGTTCATGGGATTTTGACAATTATTTTTTTTAAATGCACAAAGGAAATGCAATATTTTCAGCATTACCCCTCCAAGTGCCTTTTTTATTGATRATTTTGTAAAGTATGTGGACATAATGTAAATATTTTTATTTTTATATGATTGAATGTGTTATGAATGAAAGTGAATTGTTGCCTATAGCAGCATCTATAGATAACTTGAAGAAAGTGTGAAGTGAAATTTATGTTGTTTTCTAGCCACTTTTTTACAATAAACATTTTTAAGTAAGATTTCTGTTGTTTGTTCTAATTAAAGAAAACAACCATGGCTGGTTCATCAAGGCTTTGGAACATAGGAAAATTCAARTGTCTCTACATGACCAAATGAAGATAAAAGTGAATTTCAGATGTGAATCCTTAGTTCACAAGTACTGAAAGGAATATACCCATTGCATTTTACAACCATATAGAGCATTTTTTTAGAGTCCCTGCTTTAAAACACTGTTGCTTTTTTGCTACTTACAACAGTATGACAACATTGTGAAATATATTTTACCAAAAACATTTAAAAGAAACTTCTTTCTTGCATTTTAACAGTTGAAAGGATGCTATTAGAGCAACCTTATTATAGTACTTTTCCTGAGACTCTGACATTAGGAAATCTGGGCCTGATCCAAAGTTCATTAAAGTCAGTGGAGCCTTACAGGAGTTCAGTAATGTTTGCATGATGCTCTTTTAAAGTAGTGGTCAAGTCACAGTGCAATATACTTTATATGGTCTTTTYGGAAAGATTAAAGACATTTTTATTAAAGTATCTTACATGTCACTGTCAAGTGAATGTATTGTGACTGTATATCAGCTAATATATCACAGGAAAGAATTATCCAGTAATAAAAAGTAGAATTATTTTTCTTCAGATGATTTGACTAAGGACTCCAAGATCTGAACTATATAAAAGCATTACAACATCAACAAATCATGTCTCATCATTACTGACTGGTGCGAAACACTACTTTCAACTTTTAACAAAGCACAGAGCTCAAAACCAGATAAGCACTAGTTGGCGTCCAATCTAAAGAGGACTATTAGGGCACCAGCAGGAGCAACTAATAGCAGAAGCAAAATTCTAGCAATTTGACGAGAAGATTACAGTTGGATAAACACAAGGTGCAAACTTCTGGAAAAAGAGTACATTTCAGTAAAATAATGCAACAGACCATGCATGTCTTGCGTCTCCTCCAGCTGAGTCCTGCAGAGTGCTTCAGCAGGACTGCACTGGAGTAACTTAGGCAACAGGCGCATGATGGAAGTTTTGTACCTTTTCCCCACGGGAAGCACTGTACTAAAAAAAGATGAACTCAGATGAAGCTTTTCATATTCTCTAAGCATCTTCTGACAAAATCACAAGGTTGTAACAACCATTCCCTAGGACCTGTTAGATTTTTTTGCAGGAAATAGCTAGAGAGTTCAAGAAAGATAAGGTTAGTGGGAATTTGTGAGGTAACATTCTGAAATGAACACATGAAGGCATCAAATACCCTTGAAAAGTTTCATGTGGTTACTCTATTGATTTGCACTTCCATGTCATTCGCTTTGAAGTTCTTAGGCTCCAGCAGCTCTTTGTGCAGCTTTCTCTTCCCAGAGCAAAGTTTACAGGTGTATGAGTAAAGCTCTGGCAGTCAACAGCTATTTGTACTGTCAAAGTTCTAGGTTTGCTCTTCTGTGTCATGTCACAAAGGCTTTTCCATTGTTTTAATTCACAGTTTAAATTCTCTACACCCATAGTAAATGAAATAGCATAAGAACTTGACTTCTTGAATGAGTAGAAATGCTACTGTTGTCCTTAAGGGAAATCAGATGAAAACTTCATCAAAATACAGTATGCTAAACCAAACACAAGTGGAACTGGTCTGATTTGGAGATGACAATTAAGATATGCTACTTTGCATGCCTGTAACACCTGTACTCATAAAACACAAAGATGGGAAAGGCTAGAAGCTCTTCTGGCTCATCTCTTTAATTGAAACAGAGTGTTCTATCACAGATTCCTAGCTCTCTGTCCAGTTGCAGCATAAAATTCCCAGGCAGCTGAATTTCTCTTGCTTTTCCTGTGAGACTGCTTTCTATTTTCTGTCGGGACATTTCTCCAAAACATTCCCCATTAATAGTTTTACCTCAGTACTCTAGAAATGCACTTCTGTACCTGCACAAGCTATTTATCAATGTAAATTGAATTCTATTCTGAGCTGCTGGTTGATGACTCCTGTGACTTTCTCAAAACGTGAGGGAAAAGCTCCCTCCATGGTGAATCTACCAATTGAATCTCTTTGGCCATTGCTACATTTCTCACAAGACATCTCTGATTCTATATCCAAGTAATCAACTTTTAAAATCTTTCTTAGGAAAACATGCTCTCTGCACTCAAAATATCTTCATTGCTCTTCTCTGAAATCAAAAAGGCCAGCCTCTCCTCTAAAGGCACCTGCATGACAGCAACCTATGTACAACGTATCTCATAGCTTTTTTTTAACTCTTCACTAATGAGTTGCTTAAAATCAGTAGATCTGGGGAAGGGAGGTTTTTGCCCAGAGGTGACTCCAAATACTCTAAATATATACCTTTTTGGTTATATGATGCCCATCATAGGGAATAAGAGCTAGATCCTTCCTTAAGTGTGTTCTGGCAATTTACTTTCACCTTCTGAGTGTACTTTCCATGGGCAGAGAAGACCTGAACCACCACAGCACATGTGCAGTTACAAGTCGAATGTATGAGTTTCTCAAGGCTGAAGGCAATAATTGATTCACTTTGGTTTTCTCTTTTCTCTTTCCTTGCTTCCGTTTGGGCGTGCTTTTCACCTCAGAGGCTGCAGAATGAAGAAAGATGTGCACAAAATGAAGATAGAACAAAGTACACATTTATGCTCAAAGCACTGCAATTATCCTACCATCTAATGTGGAGTTCAGAAAAGCATCTTATGCACTCACTAAAGGGTTAAAATAAGTGCCTCTCAGATTAAGGCACCATGAAATCTGTCTTCTGTATTTTACTCTATTATTTGGATTACTATAGTTCCTGTTATCATTAAGCAAGCTCAGGGCATATTACTCTAAACTCCATAAAATCATATAAAAGAGCAGCACCCTAAAGATCCCATAATTCCAATTAAAAAAGGAAGGACAATGGGAAATCTGATAATTTAATTCTGATATCTTGTGCTACAGCTGATTTTCCCTGCCACAAAAACAAATCAATATTTCATCTTAAAATATGTTTTTATTTTTGAATAAGACAGTTTCAATGATGAACATTACTGCTTTAGAAATAATAGTTTTTACTAGCTGTCCCAGATGCTTGTTTTTGTCTCTTTAAAGTAAGTGTTTTAACAGTTAAAATATATAAATTATAATTCGCATTCACAGAAATATGAAGAGTGGAATGTGAGAAGCACTCTCCAACCTGCATATATTGTAGAATCAAATGACGACTGCAAGAAATAAGAACAGACAGTGCAAGTGAAATCACAGAGTCACAGAACAGTCGAGGTGGAAAGGCACCTCTGGAGATTGCCTAGTCCAGCCCCTCTGCTCAAAGGAGCATCAGTAGAGTAATTTACCCAAGACTGTCCAGTTGGGTTTTGAATATCTCTGAGAATGGAGACTCCACAACCTCTCTGGGCAACCTGTGCCAGTGCTCAGTCACCCTTACATTAAAGAAGGTTTTTTCTTACTTTTAAATGGAATTTCCTGTATTTCAGATGGTGTGCACTGCCTCTTGTCCTGTCAGTGGGCAACACTAAGAGTCTGGCTGTCTTCTTTACTCCCTCTCGTCAGGTATTCATACACATTGATAAAATCTCCCTTGAGTTTTTTCTTCTCAAGCTGTCTCAGTCCCTCCCATATGAGAGATCTCTTAATTATCTTTGTGATCCTTCATTGGACTCCAGTATTCTCATGTCCACCTTGTACTGGTGAGCCCAGAACTGGACCCAGTACTGCAGATGGGCTTTGTCATTGCTGAGTAGAGGTGGAAATACCACCCTGATGGGATGCAGGAACTTTGAAGGTTATGGAGGACGGGATTGTGCTTTCCTGGCAGAGCAAGAGTTGCCCTGTCCTGCTGCAGAGCGCAGCATTAGGGTCCCTCAGGTGAGTATGTGACATGGGTTTCTTAAAGGGGTGCATATCTCACTGCAGAGGCATATCCTTTTTGAGACACTGTATGAAACATGGCTTCGCAAAGTCTTTGAGGACGTGGTGGTGCAGCCTAATTGCATACTTGCATTGCTGTCTCTTCTGAGGGACACATAGCCAAACCAGGATAGAGATTAAAAAAAAAATTTAAAAATGCACAGTGGTGTTTTGACTTGTTTGGCAGTTTGCTCACCTTGTTCCTTTTCACTTACCTTTTCAATACTTCAGGAATGCCATCCAAACTAATACTTTTTTGTGGTTTTTATCCTTCACTCACCATTTTGGGTACAAAAACATAAATAAGTGCTCGTTCATGGCCTTCCTTCTTTTGTTTTCTCCACGTCTCTGTTAGACAAAAGTTATTGCAAAATGTCTGTGCATCTCTCTCCTCTTTCCCTTTTACCTGGGTATTGAATATACCCATCTCTTGTCTTTGTTCCTTTCTGCTTTATATGCACCACCAGAAGTTTGTCCAGTGCATATGCTAAGTAGCTGTGAGGTGGACGAAGATCATTGTCTGGCAGCCCTTGCCAAGGGGGAATAAATGCCCTTTTATATCTGTCATTTATGCAAACACATTTTTACATCATTTTGCCAAAAGACACAGACAACAGCAATCATATGAATGGCAGCTCAAATTCACATGGCCTCCAACATTTTTAGTAACCTTCACCCTGCAAGCCTGGAAGAGCAACTGAGGTACATGCAGACATTCACACGGTCTCTTCACACAGGTAGACACGCAGCTGACCAGCCTGCACATTCAAACATGCAAATCCTTTCACTGCAACCCTAATTTGGGGGATCTGCTTCAGAAAAACCCACAGAGAGATCTCTCATTTTGTTGCTAGAGCCATCCCTCAATTAAAAAACATGGGTTTAAATGCAAGCACAAGGGTGCTTTCTAGCAGGACAAAGTCAAATGAGGGTGTTCTTCAAGCTGTTTGCCCATCCACTCAGCACAGGAAGGACTAAGAACACTACACATTGTGGATCAGAATACTTTCCTAGAAGTTTAGCTTTATATTACTTATACTGTAAAACAGAGCTTTTTGCCTGGCCGAAGAAGACTATAGGAAGACATTCCTCACCTTGCTAAGCCTCTACATTTTCCTTACTTCTCATGTTTTAGTCCCTTCTGTTACTGCTTTCTCTGCCTTACATAGGAATCGCCTCCTTCCCAGATGTGGCTGACAGGGGACGAGAGTCAGGGGATCATGGATCTTTTAATACTAGATAGATGTGTGCATTGCCACATCCTCTAACCAACCCTAGACATGGGTCTGAACAACAAATACATGTTGCATGCTGGGCCATCAAATGGCAGCAGCTCCCAGCCATCACCTTTTCATACCTTCTTCAAAGGCATGACCTGGGAACGCAGGAGCTTGGTCTAACAGATCCCTCACAGAGAAGTGCCTACCTCTTGCTGAGTCCTGTGGGTTCCTAGTACAAGCACTGAACATCAGAGTACAAAGTCACAGACATCTGCTAAGTCACTAATAAGAAGCAGTTAAAGTATAAAGTTGCACTGCAATTAGCTCAGATTTTGCACATGTCCCTAAACCAAAGTAAATTCCTTTGAATGTAACCTGCCCTCTCATGTGGGCTGGCAGATCATCCACAGCTGACAATGAATAAAGAGTTAGAATGAAAACTTACAGTTATTAAGTAACTCCAGCAATTATTGAATGAATAACAATCAACAACTTAAAGTAATAACATTATGCATAAAAGACCAATAAAAATCCCCCCATCTATGTAAAAGCTACATCATATTTAACATTAAATTATTAATTTCCTACATCTTTAAATGTGATAAAAAGATATTTTGGAAGACAGTTCAGCAAGATTTATAGCAAAGCATTCACTATTCATCCGTAATACATGAAACCGGGCCAGGTTGCTATGTCCCGGGGAAATTAAAAAAAGAATCTTGTGACTTGTGATGGACATTTTGGTGGTGTTTGTGAAACAACTTGGCATCTCAGTCCAGATCCTAACTAGTTCTGACTGCACAAGGCCCATACCCAAAAACAGTCAAGATTTTTTGACAGCCCTGACTTATTGACAGAAAATCACTTTTTTTGGAAAATGGCTTTCAGCTTCTCGGTAGTTTCAAGAAATTGCTCCACTCCTTTTATCTGTCCCCACTTTTCCCACTGTTGGCAGAAAAAATAGTTGCTCTTACTGATATTTCTATTTCCCAGCGACCTCTCCTCACAGGTTACAAAATCAGCACTGTAGGTTCTGGTTTGGTGGTCGCAGCAGAGAGCCATGACTGAGGGCTGCTTCCGAATATTTGAATCCAAATGCTCTGTCTGTCCTGAGAGGCTTCAGTATGTCATACTGACAAGACAACATGGCTTCTGGGAACAAAGACAAGAAAAAGACAGCTCTTAAGGACTGTTAAAATGTCACCCTTCATAGGAGGGCATTTTATTTAATATGTATTTGCAAGCAGTAAATATCGATTACAAATTACCTTCCAGGTCAGGCTTCTGTAACAGGAGAAACTCAGAAGTTTAGCACTCCTTAGCTTTGAGAAGAAATTTTGATTCCAGCTAAGGTTGCAGCTGATAAATCAGGTATGTCTGATTACTGCTCTTATTGCCACAAAATATAGTAGGAACTGAGGACATAATAGACTTTTTTTTTAATTACACAAATATAAACTATGAATAACAGGAACACCTAAAATCATGATAAAATATATATATATATTTCTATAAAAACACATAAAAATAAATGTACAGARCTAAAGTTGGGAAAATATTTTAGGAAACAGTTCTGCTACAGTCTGGTTTTTTTAAAATCTGAAACTTTTAACTAAAAATATGTTTCTATTGTTTGTCAGTGTTTTAAAAGAGGAATATTTATATTTTCTCTCAGATAAAGCATTCTTTTCCAGTTCTCCCAAAAAAAAAAAAAAAAAGAGTATTTTTCCCTTCTAACAAACTTGCTTTGATCCCAGGAGGCACTGAAGGGAACTGACTTATTTTGAAAATCATGATAATACGCTCCTACTGGTTTTATGCCTATGTCTGGCATTCTGGTGGTGAAAATTCTCCCAGGATATCCTGGGATTGTCCCATACAGTGATTTCCTCCCAGTGGACTTTGCATTTGCCACAGTCAGAAGCAGTATTTCAAATCTATATGGACATTTGCTAACAGAAATGGCAATTTTCAATAATCCTTTGCTGCAGTACCATCCCATGTACTACATCACATGTGTTATTTGTTTAGGTTTGTAGTGTTAAGAAGGAAGTAGAGTCAGAAGTCTGTAAGCCTAGGCATCTTGTTCCTCCTAAAACACTGACCTATTTGGAGCTCTGTGGGTCCTTTCTTCTTGTAAACCTTTTTTCTTGCTGTATAATCACACAGGCTGGAGAGGAATCAGCATTATCTGTGACGAGCTCTTGCCTTTTCCTGCATTGCTACAGTTTGTATGTCAGATTGCTGTGTTAACAATTATGAGGTTGTAATTCTGAGTTTCTGTGGTAAGTTTATAGGTTTTTTTAACATCTTTCTCCATGCTTTTTGTTATGTACTGGTGGAAAGAATGCATGATATTGACTTATTATTTAGGCCAAGTTCAAGTGATTTTTGAAAAYATAATTCCTCACAGATTTTCTGATAACTGCAGACATGATATTAAATCTGAGCTCCTGTATATTTGAGAAGCTTTTTCTATTCATCTTTGGTAAATGGCTTTCCATCTTGTTTATATCTCCCTATTTAAAACAAAAAGTAAAAATTTCACAAGAGGTCTCTTGAACACAGCCTGAAATTGTGGATCTTCTCTTTGCACTTTTAGACGATGTGCTTGAGAGGGGAAATGCTGCACATACAATGCTTGCTGCTGCATGTTGACACTGTGAGAACAAGTAGTGTCACAGTTTTTAAAGAAAATAAATGGCTGTTTGCATCTTAGGTCACTAATGGAGAGGAAGGATCTGTTCCGTGGCATTCGCAAAAACAAAAATATGTTGCCATCACGTGTGTGATTTTGGTCCCCCGCTTTAAACAGGAAATAGCTTTTAGGTCTTTTAGTCCAGATAATCTTCTCTTACTCACATTACTTTATTCCTAAACATAAAGGAAGTTGTTTTCTGAGAAAGATCTTAGAATCTGGCATAGTACTTTTTTTAGGGGCCCATAACTAAAATTGCAATATATATTACCTACACAGATGAACACTATAGCTCAGTATACATGTAATCCCTCATTTTGAAAGGAGGAAGTAATATTTTGAAGAGGTGTCATGTAAAGTCAAACCATTCATTTGTATTGCTCCTTCACTGATAGATTATGACCAAGTCAAACTGTCTAGGAGCAAGACTGTCTTCTCCCTTGAAACAGAGCCACTCCTGTGAATGTCAATGCTCACTACCTTGGACGAGATTGTCCTTTAGCCTTATTCTCGTGTTCTTTAATGCTTTGGTAGTGGTGCCTAACATGATGCCAGGAGCCACCACCCTCTTCCCTGGTGCAGCTGGGAAGGAAACAGGCCAGTATTTCACTCAGGTATCCAAGGATGAGCCTTCCCTCCAGGAGATTTTGCTGATGTAACTGTGCAGCAAATTCTCCTAGCACATACGCAGTTCATATTGACAAAATGTGCTTTGCCAGCAGTGCTTCTCCTGGTTGCCCAAGCACAAGAGCAACTTGCAAGCCAGTATAACTACAACTAGACTTTAGCTTTTGCCAGTACAGAAGTGCTGCAAGGAAAAAAAATAGAGAAAGAAAAAAAACCAACAGCCCTACACGCTTGGCAAAAGTTCCTGACAGACCTGATCTGAGTCTCAGGACAGTGCAGCTTACACATCTTGCTCTCAGGATTGTGCCTAAAGTATAGCCCAGACATTAATGCTTAAACGACAGGATTTTGAGGTGACTTCTGATGGGAGTAGAGGTGGGAAAATGTATGCCTGGTGGCAGAAGAAGAGCCGGAAACAGTCCTTCTCATGGTGGGACTACAGCAAATATGGTAGAGGCAATCCATTTGCTTTCATTTTATTTTCTCCTTGCCTGTTTTTAGTAAGGATGAATAATGTCCATGTCTTGTAACACCTCGGTAATAGTTCAGTAGGATTGCTGTGACCTTTGCTGGTTGGACCGGGACTGATTAGCTGCAGATTTCGATGTATGAAACTCAGCTGACAAGCCAGGCTTGCAGAGTCTGTACTGTTGCAGTTTCTGTTGAGGAATGTAAAATTATCTTTTCTGTTGCTTTTCAAGGGGGAAACTAATAAGTTGGTGGAAAGGAGAGCTGAAGTGAAATGCATTTCTTTAATTACTCCTACTTATTTAGTTTTTGCGATAACTACACATGTACGGACTATGCTGAGCTGGGAATGTCACATTTTGTTTTTAGCCATTTGAACCTCCCATCTGCTTATGCCAAAGATGAACCTTTCCAGGTGATCTAAAATGTAGATTTCTTAACTGATGTGAATGGCAGCCTTCCTGTTTTAAATTCCAAGTTGTAAAAAGAGAGTTGCACTGTCAGTCAGCCAGCAAATGGTGCTGCACTGGCCTTTCTAGAAAAACAAACAATGGGTAATAAATGACTTTATGGTAGGATTGAATTTAAAACAAAAGAATCCTTATCAGTGCAATATGTTTTCTGGTCCACTAAAACGCTTCTGTTTTAATCTGTTCCAGCTATGTTACATTTCCCATTTTCTTAATTAAAACTAGTCCTTCTAAACATATATATGTATGTATACATAAAAATATGGTTATGTATATACAAATGTATACATGGAAACATTTTCTGCACTTAGGCAGAAATAGAATTAGAGTAAAATGACACTCTAAATGATAACTTTTTTTTTTTGAGCAGTACTATTAATATGTGGCACATTCCCATCCTCCTCTCTATTTCAAAATACCAATTTTCATTGAAAAAACTACAGTGAGACTCTTGTTCCTATAGTTACTCAGAAAAAACAGAGCTTTGACAGTAATCAAGTGTAATCAATACACTTGTAGTCACCTTCAAGCAGCCAAACAACATACTGCAAAGGCAGACAAGTCTCAAAGAGATATGCAGCTCAAGGCAGTATATTGGCACCGCTTCACTCAGAAAGGTTTCAATGGGGACTGTCTTCAAGGAGATGATAAATGTTAGCAGAGGAACCAGTTCTCTGGCTGACCAAAGCATGGAAGGAAAGCATGGGAGAACACCATAGTGAAGATCTTCACTATTTATTGAGTGGCATTTTACTTTGGTGTTGCAAGCAACAGAAGTCAAAGCAAAAAGAAGACAAAACAAACTGCTTAGCAAGTGAAAATCGAGTGCAGGAGTTCCACTGCATCCCAGGGGCCTTTCAAAGCTAACATGGAGCCTCTTGGATCCTACTGGACTACATTTGTAAAAATATAGAAAAATTCCACTGGGAGTGGCATCTCCTAGGAAGACTTCTGAGGTTCTCAACACTGGAAAAAATATTATTGCTTCTACCCTCCCTTTCCATTCAKTTCCTGCTTTTGAGCCACATAAAATGCATGGCACAATGAATCAGTCCATAGACTGACTTCCAGAACTGAGTAGCCAATATGCTGCAGGCTGGCTAGCAGACCTAAAGGGAATGCACTTGTATTAATTTACCCAGATGACATGTTTTCTTACAGTTTTCAACATCTGTAAAGGAGACTCAAGCACATAGCTCCCACACTAGTCAAGAAATCTTCTTTATTCTTATGGAATACGGGTAGTTTGTGTTCTTTACTCGGACATTTCGCTGATTCTTTAATGGCAGYACTTGAGTATAATGTACCTGTGTAGGTTTACCATGCCCCTGCGTTATCTTTTTTCTCCAGCAGAAGGGACACAAGTGAGGTTTTGGGTTTGGATTTCTCCTGTACATTCAGCAATCTCATCAGAGCAAAATAAAGAGCCAGGTATCTTCCTGTGCACATGAATATATCACTTACGTGTGTTCAGGAAATCGATTGCGTTCAGGAAACACTGGTCTCACCAGGTGTGAGCAACACAGCTGTGCAGAGCACTCACAGCATCACATCAGACCTATTGCATAAGTGCAAACTCTTGATCTGCGCCTAAGTCACATGCACCTCCAAAGTTTCACGTTTTCTATACATTCAGAAACCTTCTGAAATATCAAGGAGAATATAACAATCCTACTCCCACACGGATGCTCTGAAAAAGGGGAATCTGTTTGTGCCAGGCAGAGCAGAGGAGAATTTCACCTTTTAGGAGAGACGAGGGTGAAAGATAAGACTCTGCCCACATAAGCAAAGGATATACAGCACAAATCCAATCCTCCTTCACCCACGCCTCAGCCCAGGAGCTGTGGATTATAACCTTTCACCCCGTACTGCACACAATCAGTGTTCAGCTCCCAAGCGCAGAGCTAGTTTTATGCTGGAGTTTTCAAAGCGCCGGGTTCCAGTGAATAGACACAGTCTTCTCTTTTTTGGCTCCCCACTAAGTAATGCCTACAGAATATGTCAGACAAATGCTGGAAAGGTCAGGGGGCAATGGCTGACAGGAAAGCTGGTTCTCATGGCTCTATCCACAGGATAGGGTGCATGCACTTCCCAGTGTGTCCCACAGTCTTGGTTTCTGGGTGCACATCTGGTTGCATTCTCACTGCACGTCAGGGCAAAACATCGGTGAGCAACCTCACTTTCCTATGGAGGTGTTGTGGTTTAACCTGGCAGGCAGCTAAACACCACAGCCATTCACTGACTCCTGCCCAGTGGGATGCGGGAAAGAATCAAAAAAAAAAAGGTAAAAGTCATGGGTTGAGATAAAGACAATTTAATAGGACAGAAAAGAAAGGGAAAATAATGATAATGATAAAAGATACAACACAAGTGATGCACAATGCAATTGCTCACCACCCACTGACTGATGCCCAGCCAGTTTCTGAGCATCAGTTCCATCTGACCCCCGGCCAGCTTTTCCCCTAGTTTATATACTGAACATGACATCATATGGTATGGAATATCCCTTTGGTCAGCTGGGGTCAGCTGTCTCAGTCATGTCCCCTCCCAAACTCTTGTGCACCYCCAGCCTACTCACTGGTGGGGTGGAGTGAGAAGCAGAAAAGGCCTCGACTCTGTGCAAGCACTGCTCAGCAGTAACTAAAACATCAGCGTGTTATCAACATTATTCTCATCCTAAATCCAAAACACAGCACTATATCAGCTACTAGAAAGAAAATTAACTCTATCCCAGCCAAAACCAGAACAGTATCCACCCCTTATTCTATAGCATCTATGTCATGCTCAGGTCTCACACTTTCCAATATATCCCAATTAATCACCACCACCTTTCCTGTATTTTGATACATACACACAGGTATCATTTCTTTAGTCTATGGGCCATCCCTCTAAAATGTCTGTTGAGTTYGTTTTGTCCATGACTTTGGGCTCCATCTGTCATAACAGTCCTTCAGGGCAGGAGAGATGGAGAGTGGTGTTGGATTGTTGCATGCTGAAGCCAGTTCCGGTTCCATCACCGCTGCATTTGTCAGGTTCTATCATCGCTGCACTTTGCTTGGTTTCATCAAAATTCATTCTTCATTAATCTGGGTGATTCTTACTGTAATACCATTGATATGGCATACAGTGACCACAGTAGTGATGACATACAGTATTATATAGCAATTAACATCATACAGTTCAAATCATTGGCTATTCCCACCCAAAATCAAAAACCCTTGAGGTATACATCAGACTTCCCCATCCTCCTGCATCACCCACCAAGTGCACTCAGGTCCTTGAGCAAAAGCAATCCCACGAATGGGTTTGGCTTTGCCCGACTGTCTTCCCTAGCATATTTTTTACGTGTAGTACAGGGACTTTATCCCCTTCTACAGTATGTAAAAGTTTTGACCGGGCAGGGCCAGCTCAATTGAAAGATCCCCTATGTTGACTAACCAGGTGGCTTTTGCTAAATGTGTATCCCAATGCTTGAATGCTCTCAGTTTGGTCTTTAACAGTCCATTGTACCGTTCAACTTTCCTGGAGTCTGGTGCATGATAGGGGATGTGATATACCCACTCAACGCCATGCTCTTTGGCCCAGGGGTCTATGAGGTTATTTCAGAAATGAGTCCCATTGTCTGACTCAATTCTTTCTGGGGTGCCATGTCACTATAAGACTTGCTTTTCAAGGCCCAGGATAGTTTTCTGGGCATGGGGCATGGGATATGTTTCCAGCCATCTGGCAGTTGCTTCTACCATTGTAAGCACACGGAGCTTGCCTTCACAGGTGTGTAGGAGTGTGATATAATCAATCTGCCAGGCCTCCCCATATTTATATTTCAACCATCGTCCTCCATACCAGAGAGTCTTTAACCGCTTGGCTTGCTTGATTGCAGCACGTTTCACATTCATGGATAACCTGTGCAATAGTGTCCATGGTCAAGTCCGTCCCTCGACCACGAGCCCATCTATATGTTGCATCTCTTCCTTGATGGCCTGAGTTGTCATGGGCCCACCGAGCTAGAAATAATTCACCCTTATGTTGCCAGTCCAGATCCACCTGAGCCACTTCAATCTTAGCAACCTGCCGGTTGTTTTGATGTTCCTCCATGGCCCAACTCTTGGGTACGTAAGCATCTACATAATGTGCTTTTACCACCAGGTTCTCTACCCGGGCAGCAATATCTTGCCACAGTGCAGCTGCCCAGACGGGTTTGCCTCTGCACTGCCAGTTGTTTCGCTTCCATTGCTGTAACCACCCCCACAGGGCATTTGCCACCATCCATGAGTCAGTATAAAGTACTGGCCATTTTTCTCATTCAGCAATATCCAAAGCCAGCTGGATGGCTTTCACCTCTGCAAACTGACTCGATTCACCTTCTCCTTCAGCAGTTTCTGCAACTTGTCGTATAGGACTCCATATGGCAGCCTTCCACCTCCRATGCTTTCCCACAAGACAGAACCCATTAGTGAACAGTTTATTACACAGTGGGGCATCTTCAGCATGCGTCACCTCCCCCTCTGGCRGTATTCCAAAATCTTTGCCTTCTGGCCAGTTCGTGATCACTTCCAAGATTCCTGGGCGACTGGGCTTTCCTACTAGGGCCCGTTGTGTGATCAGTGCGACCCACTTACTCCACGTAGCATCAGTTGCATGATGTGTAGAGGGGACCCTCCCTTTGAACATCCAGCCCAGCACCGGCAGTCAGGGTGCCAGGAAGAGCTGTGCTTCAGTACCAACGACTTCCGAAGCAGCTCGAACCCCTTCATAAGCTGCCAATATCTCTTTCTCAGTTGGAGCATAGCGGGCCTCGGATCCTCTGTATCCCCGACTCCAAAACCCTAAGGGTCGTCCTCGAGTCTCCCCTGGTGCTTTCTGCCAGAGGCTCCAGGTAGGGCAATTCTCCCCGGCTGCGGTGTAGAGCACATTTTTTACATCTTGTCCTGCCCAGACTGGCCCAAGGGCTACTGCCTGAACTATCTCCCCTTTAATTTGTTAAAAGGCTTGTTGTTGCTCAGAGCCCCATTTGAAATCATTCTTCTTCCGGGTCACTTGATAAAGAGGGTGTACAATCAGACTGTAATCTGGAATATGCATTCTCCAAAAACCCACAACGCCTAAGAAAGCCTGTGTTTCCCTTTTTCTAGTTGGTGGAGACATGGCTATTATTTTTTTGATCACAACCATTGGGATCTAATGACGTCCACCTTGCCATTTTATTCCTAAAAACTGGATGTCCTGTGCAGGTCCCTTGACCTCACTTTGTTTTATGGCAAAACCATCTTTCATAAGGATTCAGACTATTTTCTTCCCTTTCTCAAAAACTTCTGCTGTGTTGCCCCACACAATGATGTCATCAATGTATTGCAGGTGTTCCGGAGCCTCACCCTGTTCCAGTGCGGTGTGGATCAGTCCGTGGCAAATGGTGGGGCTGTGTTTCCACCCCTGGGGCAGTCGATTCCAGGTGTACTGGACGCCCCTCCAAGTGAAAGCAAACTGTGGCCTGCACTCTGCTGCCAAAGGGATTGAAAAAACACATTAGTGGTATCAGTTGCGGCGTACCACTTGGCTGCCTTTGACTCCAGTTCATATTGAAGTTCTAGCATGTCCAGCACGGCAGCGCTCAACGGCGGTGTGACTTCGTTCAGGCCACGATAGTCCACTGTTAGTCTCCACTCTCCATTAGACTTTTGCACTGGCCATATGGGACTGTTAAAGGGTGAGCGGGTCTTGTTGATCACTCCTTGGCTCTCCAGTTGACGAATCAGCTTATGGATGGGAAGCAGGGAGTCTCGGCTGGTGCGATATTGCCGCCAGTGCACTGCTGTAGTAGCGATCGGCACCTGTTGTTCTTCGACCCTCAGCAACCCCACAACAGAAGGGTCCTCTGAGAGACCAGGCAATGTGGACAGCTGTTTAATCTCCAAGGCAGTTATACCAAAAGCCCACCGGTACCCTTTTGGGTCCTTGAAATACCCTCTCCTGAGGCAGTCTATGCCAAGGATGCACGGAGCCTCTGGGCCAGTCACAGCGGTGTGCTTTTGCCACTCATTCCCAGTTGGGCTCACTTCAGCCTCCAATACAGTTACCTGTTGGGATCCCCTTGTCACTCCAGAAGTAGAAACGGGTTCTGTCCCTTCATAGCTTGATGGCATTAGGATACACTGTGCACCAGTGTCTACGAGAGCTTTATACTCCTGTGGGTCTGATGTGCCAGGCCATCAAATCCACACAGGCCAGTAAACCCGGTTGTCCCTTTCCTCCACCTGACTGGAGGCAGGGCCTCTCTAGTCCTGGTCATAATACTCATTACTCACTTCTTGTAAGTTCGAATCGGAAGTCCCTTTATTAAGATCAGGAGTAAGATCAGCCTTTCTACTCTGTCTGGGGAACTGCCCACTGGAAACTGGAGCAGCAATTTTCCTGGAAGAACCTCCTTYTGTGAATTGTTTTCCTTGCAACTCACGTACCCGTGCCTCTAGGGTCGAGGTAGATTTTTCCATCCCACTTCCTCATGTCCTCTCCATGGTCACACAGGTAAAACCACAGGGTGGCCCATGATGTGTATATATCTCCTCTCTTGAGCAGAGGGATGCTTACTCCGAATGGCTGAGATACTGGCCCATGCAGGTGGGGAGTAGGACATATCCTCTTTGAGTTGCTGGACCTCCTGGGACAGTTTCTCCACAGCCAAAATGCAGACCTGTAAGGAGGACTGTAAGGAAAAGGCCTTGACTCTGTGCAAGCACTGCTCAGCAGTAACTAAAACATCAGCATGTTATCACCAACATTATTCTCATCCTAAATCCAAAAACACGGCACTATACCAGCTACTAGAAAGAAAATTAACTCTATCCCAGCCAGAACCGGGACAGGAAGGAAGCTCGGGCATACAGGCAAGTTACATTTCATTAAGTCTCCTATCCTACGGTAGGGGACAACCAATGCTGTAATGTGTAAATTTGCTCCAGAGTCCAGTCGGAGATATTATATCCCATATTTTGTTAACATTATATATCCTTTCCATAGGCCAAAGGTCAAAAACGTTTCTATCAAGAAAGTGCTTTCCAAAGGCAATGTGGAAACAGCGCAGTTTGCAACATCACATGTGTGTTGGAGAAAGGAAAAGATCGTAGGATATCSGCGTGTGTCCTTGTGGCTTGACCTTCAGGCCGCTCCATTCCACAGGTAGCTGTTGCACTGCAAAGGTTACGTGGAAAACTCACAGGACAGCAGAGCTGAACAGAATCGCAGCCGGTCGCTCAACGACAAAAGCTTGCCACCCCTGTACAGCTATTTTAAAAGGGGACAGGATTTCAAAGGTTTCAGGAAAAAAGCACACCTAGATGCTGCCCTATTTAAAACCTGGCCTTGCGCATGCTGACTTGAGTAGGAAGTTTGGAAAATGCCATCAAGGAGGTCGTGCTATAAATTCAGGTTTAAACCCCTATCCAGTAGAATACAGACTTGTATCCATCTCCCTGGACTGTGACTGGACTGCTGTGCTACGAATCATCCTCCTCTCTTTCCTTTTTACACTTGGATACCTTGCAGAGTGGTGGTTCGACCACTTGAAGGTGGAAAACTGGTTCAAATCCTACCAGGTGGGGTGATGCCTAAATCAGGAAGTTCCCGGGGCTAACCAGACGCGTACATTCACAGCAGTGCATAAATCAGTACAGGAGGATGATTTTTTTCCTAAAGTCCTATGAATGTTGTCTTATACCTTCTTACCTTGTATTGCAGGCAGCTCCGAAGATATACTTTAAATGCATTAAACAGATTATATTAGACATATATATTAAACATAAACCTATGAGAGTGATCAAACACTGGCACTGGAACAGGTTGCTCAGAGAGGCTGTGGAGTCTCCATTCTTGGAGATATTCAGAACCCTACTGGATACAGTTCCGGGCAACCTACTCTAGCTGACCATGCTTGAGCAGGGGGGTTGAATGAGACAATCTCCAGATATGCCTTCCAACCACAAGAATTCTGTGATTCTATGATTTAAAAAAAAAAAAAAAAAAAGGGGGGGGGAAGGAAAAAAAAGAAAAAAGGAAAAAAAAAGGAAAGTAACTTTTTTTGTATTTACATGTGAGCAAAAATGAAGAAGAAGAAAGAAAAATGAAATTATTTTGGATGAGATTGATGAAATGTATTTATTGTTTTAGCCATGGAACTACAAATTCAGTTATGGTCTTAATTCCAGTTACTGAGCCCTCCTAAATTCTGGCCTTGTTTTCACTCTGTTGAGGTACAACAGCATTGATGGATGTGTGTGGCACCAGTGTGACTGGGATGTGAAATCATGTGCTTTCCCCTCACATGAAGAGACATTTCAGCAATGATTAATCATGTATTTTCTCCTTTGGCAGCTATTCACAGAGGTTTTCATTTCTTTTTCTTTTTATTGTTGTCATGGTGAAGTCCCTAATAACTGACATTTACTGAGGTAACTAGGTGCAGATTTGTCTGAGATGTGTAGGATATGGGCTAAGTCCATGTATTATCAACCTGATCAACCTGGCTTCAAGAAATCTCAGAAATAAAAGTCTTCCAACTCAGATTTATTGAAGTTTCTTAAAGTCCTGAATTGTTTTCCCTTGAAGCATTTAGTTCAGTAGATCTTTATCAATCTATACCTGTACATACATGAAGATCCATATGCAAGGACACATGTTTACAACAAATTGCTGAGACTTTCCACATCTGAGGTTGTTTCTGCATATTCATGAGTATACCTAAGGGCTGAAATATCTTTTCTGCATGACAGATTTTGCCCTAATAATTTGTACAGTATATCATTCAAAAAAAGTTACAACTTTTGGACAGACGTTTCTGAAACATACTTTCATGGTTCCCTGAAGTGGTCTTGGTGTATTTGATTACAACAGATGCTATTTTATTTTGGTGAAGCAAATGATAAAATCTTAGAGAATCTTTCATGAGAAGTATCTATGAGAAGATTGGAAATCCCACAAACTATTGCATTTTCTTCTTTCTATTGATCATTGCCATGTTTCTTGACACCAGATCCTCCAGATCCTGGAAAAATCATAATATTAGGTAAAATTACTAAATAAGCATTAGGAACAGACAGCAAGTTGGATGTTGAAACACAGGCTTCTATTATTAAAAATATATTCCCATGTCTTATTTATTTAGGATTATGATTTCTTGATGGCAAAAACCTTTAAAATAGGTGAATGAAGTTCCATACCCTGATTTGGATAAATTAGGCAAATTTACTATTCATTTTCTCTTTTAATTTGGTACACAACGTATTTAAACCTGTTGCAGTGGAGCAGCATGTATGTTTCCAAGCAATCCAAGTTCCTTCATTTATTGATTTATAAATTTGCCACATGTATCATTTGTTGCATCAGGTCTTCTCTCTCATAAAGGGAGCTTCATCAACCAAAGTGGAAACTATTGGACATTAAAATGAATCTGAGTATTTACAATTAATTATACCTTATTTTTTCCAGGGCATCCAAAGCACAGCAAGCTCTGTATTGTCATTACCGATCATCTCTAAAACACGAGATGTCAACCGTATATATTTAATTAAAGAGCATGTTCAGTTAAACCAATGAAATTACATTGTCTTATCAATATCACTTATTCCACTAGTCTGCAGAATGAAAAGTACATATTCCGACTTGATATTTTATTGGTGTCAGTGGGAAGAGAAACTATATGTTTCCTCATAGCTTTCCCTCCTCCTGGAGCTCTATCTGCAGCCCAGTTTGTTCTTTGTCTACCATCGTTCCTGGTATGCACTCCAAAGTTGGCAAATAGGCTGCAGCAAAACCTGGAAGATGAAGTAGTGTTCTAGATGCAGCTCAGTGTAGGGCTGCCTCTGGGCAGTATATACTTACTGCCTCTGCATATGTCATGCAGGGATTAATTGTCAACTGTTTGTGCAGGGGAACTGAATGTTTAGTTCAAGCAGTTAAACCTAACTGACAAAGACTGGTTCTCATCTTTCTCCTAAGCTCTGTTTCATATTCTGAACTTCCAAATAAAAAGATTTCCAGGCTCTTAAAAAGATCATTATTAAGCTCTTAAATTTTATTTTTTTTTTTTAAATGAAGTCTTGCATGCCCTTTATTCATTAGGCATCTGTAACAATGAGTGCACATTCACAGTGGCCACAGCTTAGCAAAGCTGGTTAAGCAAGTATGTGTTTAACTTTCTGCTGGTGTTCAAATCAGCGCAATGTAAAATGTACCTGATTTAAAATGGGCTGTGAGTTGGGTTTTGCTCCACTTTTGATGCCAGACACAGGGCTAGATACAGCCATAATGTCAACAGTCGATGCTGACCATAGTGATGACTTTCCTGTGTGAGACTTTTCTAGTGTTCATGTCATATAAAGTGGTGCTAGAGGAATAAGGAGGGTGAGGAAAATGTCCCCCCTTGGATTCCTCCTTTCCCTGGGATATCACTTCCAAAAAAGCAATGCTGCAGTATTTTTCAGATCAAAATGCTTTTTGATCTGAAAAAGTCAGTTGCAGGATTTGTCATATTCAAAGAAAGAAAATTTACTCCTAATAATAAAATTATTAAAAAAACCCTGATATATAGATTTTCTTTCATTCCAATTCAACCCAATGTGTTTTGCAAATTCAAATAGCCTGACATTTATATTAAACTTAAGAGGTCATTGGATCCAGTTCTGCAGAGCAAGACATCAGAGTTGAGAGTCCCACTGATCATTTCTGTCTCTCAAGAACAGGCTCTGGATGAATTAGCACCACTATTAATCATAATAATACATCTATGTCTTGGTTCTGAGATTCTTGAGATGTTTTCCAGAAACTACAAACTGGCATGATACTAGCCAAGAAAACATTAAAGCATAGATCTTAACTCTCCAGTGAATCCTTCAGAAACTGAATAGCTCTCACAGCATAATATTTCTGACAGGAAATATACACTTGAGATGTTTTAAGCCTGAAATGTCACATACACAACGGAGCTTAAGCCTGAGTATAGCCTCCCCTGTTTCCGAGATCATAACACTACTATTATAATTAAGAGGATAAAATGCCACTTCCTTGCTTCCCATACCCCTCTCCAAATGAAATGTGAGTCAATTCATGAATTTCATCTATGGCAAAGCCTAATGGAACAATTTCAGCCTCTCCTGGACAACCCTCCTGCCCAATTCCCTCTCACACACACACTCACACCCGTTACTTCTGCTAGCTTGGATTTCATATCCGCCTCTGCCCAATCACTTGTGGCAGGCTCTAGTGGTAAAGCAAATGCTTTGCTGCTGTTTTTCCCCTTAGAATTACAGATCACTGAAGAAGTAGCTTAAAACATTTCCACTGGAGAAAAATGTGATGAAATTGTTAAAGGTTCAGCAGCCTTGAAACACTAGTAGGGTATTGGCATGAGGATTATTCCCAGACATGATCTTTCCTTTGGAACCTGCAGTCGAAGTTCGCAACATTTGTTCGCTTCATGCCTCCTTGGCGTAGCCTGTCTTTCTGGCTGTTTTTCTTCCTTTCTTTATCTGAAGCTGGCATTTTTTCCACTCTCAATAATTAAGCTGTCTCGATGCTAGAGACATGCCTATTTTATCACATGTATGTCTCGTACACAGTTGAAAAGGGAGATCTCCAAGGGAGAAGAAGGCTGGCGTCTCTGCTGTTGAAACGGTTTCAGTCTGGCCTGAATACTTTGCCTGCAGTGCTGCAACCCACAAGGGGGTCTTAACCTCTGAAACCTGCTGACTCAAGAGTAATTGGCCAGCATGATGCCACTGTGACCATCAAGTGGAACAAATAAAATTACCCACCATTTCAGTGCCGTGATTGTCCTCTCCCACTGCGTGATTCCATGAAACCCCCGGAGGACTGACCTGCTTATAATAAACAAATTGTTTTCTGGGCTCCTTTTCCATTGCCTGTAGGGGAGTTACAAGAAGACAGAACCAAGCTGTGTTAACTATATTTAGTGGTCTTTTTTTTTTTTCCTTGAATTGCATCAGATGGTTCGGATGACTAGATACAGTATGATCTTTTAAAATTATATCCTCAAGAAGCAAACAATTAGAGAGAACAACATCTCTACAAGGAAACTCAAGTTTACACAGCAATAAAAAGTTGTAAGTTTAAAGAATTCAAGAGGATTACACATATCCAAGTTGGATGACTTAATTCCTTTTCCTGAGCAAGAGAGCTTAAAAGCAGGGATTCTCTTACTCTATACACAATTTTGCAATTTGTTTGCATAAAAGCAAGCTGTTTACACTATGGGACATGGCTATATAAAGGTCGTTGCCAAAACTTGCTATCTCCTATAACAGTGTAAAACCAGAATATCTCCCATGATGGCAGTGGGTTTATTCAGATACACACCAGTGTAACCGAGAACTAAATTTGGCTTCCCCCTCCCTGTTTAAAAGAAGCTTACTAAAGATCAGAGGGGGAGAGCTAGGGGGAGGGTGAGGTAGAGGGGAAGGAGGTAGTTCTTGTTCTCTTGGTTTTCTTTCTTTATGACCAGATAACAGCACCCCCAATATCTGGATTCATGCAGAGGAGATAATATGGGCTGGTAAACACATCAGCAGGACAAGTAGTGTCCTGACAACAGAAACTTTATGTCAGTGTTTTCAGTAACTGCTTGAGCTGATAATGGCCCTAATGTGGCCACAATTGACTGCAGAAGTGCAGATTTAGTCCCAGTCCCATAAAGTTTTGTACTAACACTGTGTGAAATTGCAGTTGTTTTGAGTTTTCAGCCTTCATTTGAACAAGAGCAAAACTTGGAGGATGGAGATGCATGTGAAAGCAGATAGAGGAGCCCAATGACTTTTGCAGAATGAAATCACAATAAAGAATAAATTGATGAGACTGAGAAGCACAGTGACTACCTTGCCGTGACTAGCAATAACCATTTTAAACAACTGTTGATGTATTTCTGAAAACACAGTTTGCTGTTTGTTGCCAGCTATTTCATTTAGACCCAATTCACYTAAATCACGTGCTTAAATGTAAGCAGACCATTAAGCACATTGTTAAAGCAAGGTCTTAAAAAACCAAGGAAAACTACTACTTTCTTTCCCCTGCATTTTTTCCAGTTGTTATGTGTGATTACATTATATCACTGCTAGATCCACTTCACTTATCTTGTTAAGGTATTTTGAGGGGTATTTTATACACATTTTCAGTTTTCTTTCTGAGTTTTGAAACCAACGCAGTAAGAGTATTTAAAGAAACAGCAAGAGTTCTTATCTGGTTCTTTCCATCCAAAGTAATCTCTCAGACCAAACAGACCATTTAATCTGGAACAGTTCTTGTAAATTAGAAGGCTTCTGACCCCTGTTTCAAATTTAGTGTGCATCCTTATGTTCATTTTATTTCCCAGCAGATAAGGGGTAGATTAAACCTACAATGCTTCTATCATACACAAGTCTTCTCCTTATCTATAGATAGTTTCTTTCTCCCTAGCTCRCCTTGCACTGCTGCGAGCCTTTGTATGTCAAGCAAGAGGTAGAATAAGAACAGAGAAACTTGTATTTGGTACCATAACGCTATCAAGATGGGAAGGACATAACAGTTGTGCTTTTTACCAATCTGCTTCTCTCATTTATATTTTGTTACACTACTTCTTCTGGCTGTTCCAGATCCTCCTCTCAAGCGGTTTATAGTCACAGCTATAAAGCACATTTCTCTACACCTCTGCTGTAATGGAATGACAAGCACTGACTGGTGGATCTCCCTGTCTTATACATGAAGTATCCTTCTCAGTCAGCCTCTATAACAGATAGATAAATAATGGGATACAAGAATTCCTTTTTATAAATGAACCCACAGAAAACTGGC
This sequence comes from Oceanodroma leucorhoa, assembly GCA_030449065.1. NCBI lineage: Eukaryota > Metazoa > Chordata > Aves > Procellariiformes > Oceanodroma > Oceanodroma leucorhoa. The sequence continues at coordinate 8,927,027 of JASVER010000019.1, forward strand.
CTTCATCACTGTGAGGCATTTGATTCACAGTGGAGGGCTTTTTGGGGTTTGAGGCATACATCGCCTCATGGAAAGGATTTGAGACCTCAGGGCTAAGTGTCCACCTGAGTATCACAACTAAAGCTGTTCAGTGCCCAAGCATCTGTAACTTACCACATTATGGTGCAATCTATCAGCCTAAGCCCCCATATATGAGAAATTTTCCAAATATCTTCATAGCCAGTCATGCACTTTGCCGTAACACACACCCAATATGTAGATCACATGCTACACACACAGGTCTTTTGTCATTCACAGAGCTTCTTTAGCTCTCTGCTCCAGAGGGTTTGAAGGGCTGTCACCTATCTCAAAAGGCACACATGTTTCTTACAGCATAGCATAAAATTGCATATATGTATATAATGCATGCAAATGCACTACCGCCTCCTCCCCACCCTGAAACTGGATCATGAAACCAGAGCAGAGAAGATCCATTTGCTTTGTTCAGAGGCCTTTGGTGGTGTTGCTGTTGGGGGAGTGGTACTTAGTTCAGTATCCTTGAACAGAGAGCATTTTTCCTTTTTTCCTATAGTTTTCTCTTGAAGTTAATTGTATTAGTTCAATCTTTCAGTGAGCTTTGCTGATCCCAAGACCATCTGCCCTGTCTTAAGCAAGCTGCCCAGCAAGGGGATGCTTGAGCAGCAACAGCAGAAGGACACTGGTTCCTGCCACACCGAGCTCCCCAAGCAGGCTGTCGGGAGCAGTCAGCTTGGACAGAGGCAGGTTTGTTGAAATCTGGGAAAGAAGACATTTGCACAGTTGGTTTTAATGCCTTAGGAAATAAGGAAGGCTGTAGGTTTTACTAGGAAGAGAGAGAAAACAGATCACAAACATGAAGAATAATCTCTGGCAGATAACTCTACTTCTCTGCGAAACATAATCCCCAAATACTCTGGCAAAAAGATAGATCATTATAGCATAATGACAAGCATTAGTCTCAGGTCCCGGTTTTTAAAAGAAACTAAGTTTAAAAATAGACTTCCTAAACCTTAAGGTCTGGAACCTTGTGCAGACATTAAGACTTGTCTGCAGCTCCTCACTTTACTCCTACATTTTCCCGTCTGCAAACAACTGCTGCAAATGACTGCATAAGACAGACCTGGATTTTATAGTCCTCAGTGAAGCTATATGTCACCTCTATTTATACTACTGTGATCTTATTAAAGAAGGAAATCCTGTCAGTAGTAATCTCAAATTCCTTCAGTTATCGTAAATTAAAACTCCCCACTTCTCTCTTGCAACAGGATTTTTTTGTTTTACTTTAATGTGCATACATGTGCATATGTACATGCTTTGTAAAGTCTTTGTTGTGTTTTTCAGTGAAATCCTAATGGCAACTGACCACAGAAATTCTCTAGATGTTAGTTACTAGCTACACAGACATAAACTCACAAAAGCCTTGACTACCTCTTGCTCATAAACACATCCTTGATGTAATTATTGGCTTAAATCATAGGAGGTGTAGTTTTGTGTCTGTAGCAGGCAAATGGCATCTGGGAGCTCTGAGGATCTTTTTGTGGCCTTGCTACAGGAGCCTTTGCGAACTTGGCAAATGTAAATGTAAACTTTCTGAGCCTATGTATCCCTTTCTGTGAGATGATGATAGCATATATACTCCTCCCACCTTTTTTAAAGAGGAATTTGCAGCCTCCAGTCATGAAGATGGGCAGAGTTTATTACAGTTCCAGGTAGAGAGTATTACGAGATCATGATCAATATCATACAGCAGGTACAAGCTTCTAATGATATTTTACACTGCAAAATGTAACAAAACATTTTTCCATTTTTCATCGTTTTCTGTATCTCATACTGAACCCCTGTTGGCTTTGTTAAGGTCAGTGGTATTTGCTGTATTCTTGTAAGACAGCCAAAGAAGTAGTAATAACAAATACATTAATTCTGCCTTATTTGACTAGTCCAGATTCTCAGAGAATTTTTTTTCAAACACGGTTAAGTCTCCGTTATTAAAAATGGAAGACGTTTATACTTTCTTTGGGGAYACCATGATGCAGATTCTAAGAGAGAGAAGTTGTCAAATGATAGGGGTTTCTTGTACAGATTTCATGATCGTAAAATATAAAGTGGTTTCAGAAAATGCAGCCAAACAAAAGGCCTTTCTATATTTTGATCCAATCTGAATAGTTCTTATAACTCTATAGCAAACTTAAGACCAACAGAAAGGGACTAAAAGTCATGATGATGAATGTGACAAAAGAATGAGGTCAACTAAAGGCATTGCCATTGTCCATAGTCCTTGTCACAACAGGTGATTTATGGGGTTAAACCTACTACAGAGGAAAGCAAAATACAAACATTGAAAATTCCCTGCCAGTGCCACCTGGGGGAAGAGGGCAACGGATTTCGATGCCAAATCAGCACATGGGTTTGATGCTCTGTAAGGACCACAAGCCACGCAAGCACCTGGAAGCTGCTGTTAGCGCACCCATTCACCTGTCTCTAGCCATGGCCAGTCTCTAAATGCCTCAAACGAATGCAAACAAATAAACAACCTAGAGGCCAAGGTATACATCAAGGGAGAAAAGGAAGTGGGAATTCCTTCCTGACCAGTATAAATATGGTACAAAACAAATGATCAACAAACAGAAATCACACATCCCCTTGGGAATACCGATAAATCACCTACTTACAAGCTTTCACTTTTAAATCCTGAATTGTCTTTTCTCTAAACATGAAAAACTCTTCTTTAAGTAATGTCGTAGTCTTTTCTATTATTCACCACCTGTTCGGAAGGCCATTCCAGGATATTGCCCCCAAAATACTTAGAAACCTCTGAAATCCGGTCTCCAAGCTATGGCTGCTGCATTGGGCAGCAACACAGCTTACGGCTAGAGTAAAGCTTGTAGATAATTCATACCATTTGTCCAGCATGTTGAAACTAGAAGATGTAGGTAAGTTAAGAGCTTGCAGTCCTCCCCGCGGCCTTTGGCTTCTGTGCAGCATTCACCCCCAGAACTGCTCTGAGTACATGGGAAAAGTGCTGCCAGGGGAACACAAAAACCTTGACTGAAGTGGTTACGGCCTTTTGGACCTGGATGAATTTCAACTCCTATCTTGGATAGGTTCAGAAAATAGTCCAGACATTACTCAGTTCAGCTTCAGTGCACACTTGGGAGATAGGTGAGTGAGACTGCTTTACATCTTCCACTCTGGGCAGTTGTGAAGCCACCCAAGGTGATATGCAACAGTCTTATGTCATTGTTAAGAGGGTCAGTCATGAAGTTATGTCCGTCTCATATCTATGCAATTTTTCTCGCAGGACCTTCATTCCTCATGTGTTTGTTTTTTGGTTTGCTTTTTTTGTTGTGTTGGGGTTTTTTGGGTTTTTTTTTTCACCCAATGATTTATCTTTGACTTGTAAATGCTTTAATGTGGAAGTAGTGAGTGATACTGTAACAGAGCTCCTGTTATCACATGGTTTTGGTGATAACAGCAATTCTTGACTAATAACACTTAAGTGAAACACTGATATACAGCTGCTGTGATTGCAAACCTGGGATAATAGAAGTGCTATCATTTTAAAAATTACCATTGTAGAAATAATGATAAAATAGAGAGTTTGTTAAAGGGACAGTCTCATCACACTTTAATCACAAGGAGATTCTTGAAGTATTTCTCAATGACTAAAGAACCATAAAATATTTAAAAAAATAATTATATTGCATAAACGTTGCAAAACATGAAATGGAAAACAAATATTCTGTCTCTATATGCAGGGTGAAATAAAGTATTTCCTTCCCTGTGTAATTTTTAAGAAGACCAGGACAAAACACATTTTGACTGGAGGCTATATTTTGGGTTGTTGAGGACTCCAGTTCTAGAAGACGCAACATGGTATCTCAGAAAACATTTTGTAGATACCATAAACAAAGATTAAATATGAATTAAACACACTTCTGGTCAGCCAATGAGTGAYGGTGCTTTTCCTTAAGGCTACTGAGGATCTGGGAGCTACTACTTAATAGTCCCCAGTAAAGGAGTGCAAATCTTGCTGGGCGTGTGAAGAGGTGGGCCCAGCCATTAAGATCTTGAAACATCGGTTTAGACATGAAATAAAGAGAGATTATGAGAAAGGAGAGAGGGAGGTGGTGAGAAGTCTGACCAGTTACTCATCTCTAGCACCTGCACATCTCGCTAATTCAGCTACAGTGTTTTGCATGTTTGGGATTGTTCAGAATGTGTGTGTTCACACCGACTTCATCGGTGTGAAGTCCTGTATTTTCACTCAGCTGTACTAGGGGCCTCTCAAAATGTAAATCCACTGATGGCCTTTTACCTAATGTATAAGGCCAAACAAACAAGAAGATTTTAAAGGCTCACTCTGCTTACTTTAACTGCTATAAAACATGCTTTACAGAGTATAAAGTGGCTTCAGTAACTGAAATGAAAGGCTTCTCTATATTTTGATCCATTCATTCTGGTGCACTTGTTTCAACATCCTTTCCTCAATGAGAAATACAGCTTGATCTCTTTCACATTCTCCAGACAATAAAGTAATAAACCAAAATAAAACCTGATACTGCAATGTGATGAGAGCCTTCTGGGAGTAGAAGTGGCCTCCACCTCCTTTGCCTTACAGGGCTGGGTACTTCATGTAGCAGCAAGATGGAGGGAGACAATGTCACTGGAGGCAATTCACACCTTTTGTCAGAGAGGGGGAAAAGAGGCCATTTACATTTTTTTCACAAGGATGATTTGGAAAGCACTTTCCCATAAGGTGGAAGGATCTTCAAAGCCTTACTTTCAAACACTGGTGTTTCTTACTGTGAAGGATATCTTGCAACTCACTAATAGCAATATTCTTGGTTGGTCATTTCCAGATGAAATTTTCAGTGTATTTGCTTGACTGTGGTGGAAATCTCAGGGCAGATGTGCATTTGAGATTAATTTATTCTGTTTTGTTGCCTTAGAGGACACAGGGGTAGCATATTACCTTGCTATAATAAAAAACATAGATATGGGAAAGTCATCTAGTCCCTCTCGCTAACAGTGCAGACTTGCTCTCTTGCAGCGTGTTCCCTAGTGCTCTGTCCAGTCTATTTTTAAATGGCCTAAGTGATGAGAATTTCTGCAGAGGAGAGTTCACAGGCAGGCCTCTTTCCTCTAACAAAGCTTTGGATAGATAAGGAATAATAATAATCATTTCATTTATTAAGCTTTCTCTCTTTCACCCACCAAAGTCCTTAGGGTGCTAAGCAGACATCCTAAAACAATTTCTTGCCCCAACCAAGCTCAGCAATGTTTCGAAGAGATCAGTAAACAAAAACCAACACTAAAACAAAAGGGCCTAGCAGATGTGCAGTTCAGGAACAAAAGGGTCTTACAGTAAGGATTGTTGCGGCAAACCCTCTCAGCAGAACCCACAACTGTTCAAGCTCTAGGGCCAAATTCAGGGAGGTTTAATTGTCAGTGCTTAGCAGAAGATTCAAGGCTCTTCGAGCATTCTCAGTATCTCACGAATCCAGACCTACACTGAGTGAAATTTAAAAAGACCGTATTTCTGAGCAAGGCTATTGAGGTAACAGAAAAAAAAGAAGAGATGTCATTTTTCTTTGCTCATTTGTATTAAACCCATAAAGTCAGTGTTACAATTTTAATTATATTGAAAATCTTCCATTTGTATCTGCTAAATSCTGATTTACTGGTAGCTGCAGTCATTTGCCCAGTACTATTAAATGTGGGGAATGGAACCAAAAGCTTCGCTATCATCATACTCAAACAAATGTCTTCAGGAAAAAACATKAACCAAAAGCTAAGTCAAGTGCCTGTCTTTTCCATCCATGTTTATCAATGCTAAAACCCTACTGGTTGCTACTTGCACCAGAAGACTATTGCAACTTCTGTAGGGGGAAAAAAAGTGTTATATTTCTTTTTGACAGAACCATTAAGGAACTCTGTAATGTTTCAATCTGTGGTCAGTGCTCTGTTTTGCTTGGCTCGCTAAACCCTCAGCCTCAGCTGGCATTTCCTAAATTAACAGCACATTCACTCCCCACATTAAGACAGTCAGACAAATGGTTCAGCCTAAACTAAGCAGTTTGACACTCATGTGCTTCAGCAAAGCTGAACAGCATCTCATGACGCTTACATGATTGGATGATATCATAATCATATGATAAAAAGCCATTAGGCCAGGACCAAAATCTAAAACATAGGTCATTATGTTAGATGTAAAAAAGTGTATCCATTTAGTAGAAAAAAAGAAACAAAAAAGAGTTCTGACACCAGGGAACATCTGGCTAATATTTACATCTCCTGTTTAATTTGGATGCTTCAGTTTAGTTTTCAAGATGGCAGTGTATAGAAACAAATTAAGCCAATCACTCTATCCGCAGTTTAGAAAACCAAGATTTGTTTATAGTTTCTCATATTAATACCTCATCCACTTGGCCAAAATGCCTCGTGAAAATTAACCTCAAACACACAATTCCCTTTTAGTAACAAAGCCGTAATTCAGCATAATTCTTTGTTGATGGGATGAAAAAGGGAGTCATGTAAACTTGGAGTATTGAGATGAAGAGATAAAGTTGGGCCATAGGAAACGAAAGARTCTTCAGTGCTGTAGGGTTAAACTGAAGCCCATTAAGAAAGTCAACAGAATTAGCATTTTGGGTCCCATCCTACCTTCCTTTAAATCGATGGGATTTTGTCACTAACACCAACCAGAGCACAATCACAGACATGTTCAGTGTTAAACTAACGTGAGCTGGATGCAAGCTTGCTGGATGAGCCTTGTGCCTGGGAACCTGCAAGTTTAATTCTGTGATGAGTTTGATACAATGCTCATTTCCAAAAGCACTGAAAAACATGAAGCAATTCAGCATATGTAGAACTTCATAAAATATTATCTCTAAGAGGAAAACTGGCCAAGTGACAATATTCTTATGTCATAGGTAATTAGGTACGCTCCATAATGTTCAGGTTAATAAAAAGAGATGCTGATTTCAAAATACTGAAGAGAATGCAAAGCCTGAAGTCAAAACTTTTCATTACAAATCCAGAGGGACAGGCAGGGAAATCTTTTCATCAGGCTTCCCTATTTTTTAATATACAAAGGATCTACCAGGCCAAAATCTGTTCAATATTACTGGGTATTATTGGCAGATATAAATAACAATATTAGTGTGAGTGAATTACAGTATCCAAACCTCAGATCTAGCTAAACAGTCCCAGTGTTTTGGGCTGTTTCTAGTCTGCTGTTTCTAGAGGTAGAAGAAAAGCCCAAGCAAGCTTGCTGAATGTTTCTCACGTCTGTTTAGACTGCTGTGATAAAAACACAATGTAGACACTCCAAAATTAGTACTAAATTAGCCAACTTTACTCTAGCAAGCAATTCACCCACAGCGGCAAGGAGCTTAAGGCTGGAAGCAAACCCAGCTGTTATTCAGAGTGCCAGCAACATAAACCTGATGTCAGGTTTGTATTGTCCAGCAAGCCTAGCTCATGGGCTGAGCTCCCACAACCTCAAAGAAAACTGAAGGGACCCCTGTGTGCCTGCGGTGTGTCCGTGTGTCTGCTGCTGCCTGTCTCGCTGGAGGCTGTGGCAGAGCCAAGGCAGCGGTGGCAGAGGAAACGTCAGGAGAAGCAACGAGAGCAGCAAGCTGGTGCAGCAAAGGCAGCAGCAGATAATAGTGCATGTGTTGAAGGAAGTAAGGGGACAGGCGCCCGCAGGGACCACTTCCAAAGAGCAGTGTGGTTAAGATGGGACCACAGTTGGCTCCCTCCACTTTCCCCATGCCTCCAATGTTATCCCAGCAGACACTGCACCCTGAAGCGCTCCCCATGCCCTCGTGGCACACCTCTGGGTATGCAGCACATCCATTCAATCTGTGCTATAAAAATACTCCTTTTTACTTGCGACATAGCCYTCAACTATTTCAGATACTTTGAACTGAATAACCAAGAGTGACATGATAATTATGTCTTAGGGTCACAGGGACACCCCATGTCCCAGAGGAAACACAAGGTTGCCCTCTGAGTTGCAGGGGTGCGAACTCCAGCTACGCATATTGGTAATTAAGCGTGCCTGGGACTGGTCTCTGACTCTGAGGCCAGCTGGCAAGGAAGAGCACCCCTATCACACTCCCACCAGAAGAAGGGGGCTGCGCCCATCTGGCCTACTGGGAATGGTCTCGGGGCCATGATGACCTCTGGACCATCTCTGGCAATTGTCTGACAGTGCTGGTGAGCACTGCTCAGAGCCAAGGACCAGCCTCACAATGCAGCAGTGCAACAAATCCACTTCTCTTTAATCCAACCATCTCATTGACTAGTAGAGCTATGGCCCACCAGGGTCTCCTGCTCTGAGGACAGCCAAGCCTGAGCAGGCTTGGGGCCAGAGGGTGGTCCATGGCCCTCTTTTTTTTAGGGGGATAAATATAGCCACAAGGGCTATATGCTGTAGTGGATATGAGCATGTGGTGTCCCCAGTCCTGCTCTTCCAGGGAGGCAGAAGAAGGAGAGCCGTGTGCCTCCTGGTAGCACTGACAGGGAACCTGTTTCTTCATTCATAAAAAATGACAGCTCTTCAGATTTATTTAAAAAGGGGGTCACCTGTGTACCACCCTCAGTCACTTTGGTAAGCACTCACCACACTCCCACCCCTCCGAAGGTGATGGGATGGCACAGCCAGGAGCAGCAGGCAGTGGATGTAGGAAGTGGTGGGAAGGGAGGGCTGTTGTGCCTCGTGAGCGCCAGCCCAACACGATGGTGGTTCTCTGCACCGCTGCAGAAAAATCACATTTTCTCATGTAGCCGTGAGTGTAGGCACTAGACATATTTCTTCCTCAGTGAGCCAGAGGGAGAGGTGCAAGAGCAGGTAAGCATGCTTCCTTACAGTCAGACCTGTCATTTCTTATACATTGATTTATACTTGCTACAGAGCCAGTGCAGGAGATTAACAGATGAAAACAGTGTGCCAGTTTATACTTGTGAGGAACCTTTCCTCCTATCCCAACCACCAAAAGTAACCCTTTTAAGGGGTAAAACCAAAATATCTGTTTCCTAGAGCAGCTGTTTTAGCAATGTCTTGTTGATTTGCTGTTTAAAATCGTCTGGGCTTCAACATGCCTTTGCAAATTTGAGTGGCCAAATGTGCGCTCTTTTGTATAAAAACCTCAGGTTTGTTCTTTTTCTTTATTTTTTTTTCCTCTGTCTTAGGGCATGACAGAAATGCAAAGGCAGAAATAGGAAGTTCAGGCCTATCCCTCCCAAATTGCTCAATCTGTGCTTCCAAAAATGCTCAGGGAAAAATGGATGGGAACTTGCAGGCAGGGTATGAAGTGCTCAGAGTGTTGCAGAAGTGATGCAGTCATTTAAAAGGCCGACTTAGAAAACAGTATGTTTCTTCCTTTGACATCCTCCCAAGAATGTCTGCATCAGCCAACTTGCTTAAAGTGACAAAAGTCATTACAGATAAACACAGTGGATTGTTTATTTTGGAAAGGGACTGGGGCATAACTCCTCTGAGGTAAAGCACAGGGCGGTTCTTTCTCTACCTGCTGCATRAGAGGCAAGGTGCTGCATGCTTTGTGTTCAAATGACTAACAAGACCTTTGTCTAGGCTTGAACTCTCATACCTGTTTTCAGTTCCTGACATACCTCGGATCCCCCCACCGCCCGCCGAGCCCGCGCTGGAGCGTTTGGATGGCGAGCCTCTGGAAACAGGATGCCACGGGGATCCGCAGGGAAGACAAAGCCCCTCAGAAAGGCGAGCAGCCTCGGGCCACTTTAATTACAAGTCCCTGCACTGCTTGAAGGTACTCAGCTGACATGCCTGAACTGTGCAAAGACCTTCAAGTGAACTATTATACAAAGCTCAATGTATCACATGGTTGCGAAGCAGCTGCTAAGTCTCACTGTAAATGAGGCACAGAGATGATAAGTCACATACTCTCATATACAATGTGTTTAAGGAAACCCCCACCCTATGGATTTTACTGCCTTAGGCTAGGATGAAACTTGGGAGGTGAAGGGGAGGGAGGGGGATGTGGGAAAGAGTTTTATGTGAAGACGTTCTAGTCTACATTAAGGATGTGTTTACTCCTAGTAGCTTTGGCAAGTTAATCACAGCATGCATTTAAGTTCTTTCAATAACATCCCCCAAAGTGGATTTTTTTTTTAAATGTCACTTCCCTGTTTAAAGCATCACAAAACTATATATCAAGAAGAATCTTCCGTATGAGACACAGAAAGCAGTAGTTACTAACATTTGGTTTCTCCTTTGCTCACTTTGCTTGGATACATACAAGCCCGAAATGTATGTTTTCAATTCCAATAGGAGGAGTGTAAATGACATGCATTTGATTGCACAGATACGACACACAGAAAGACCGACATGATTAAGAACAAAAATCTGGCAAAACAGAAGACGGCAGATGATATAACCCGCAGTAATAAATGTGCCGCTTGTGATCATCTTAAAAACAATTGAATACTGTGGCTAAGGCTAAATGGCTGCAGAGCAGTGCCTTTAACACACCCAAGGAGGGGGTTCCTATAACCCAGCGACATACTGTGACTGTAGTCATTGCTGAAATCCCGGATCTGTAGAAATGCAGGGTTGGGAGGGACCTGAAGAAACCCTCCAGCACACTGTGCTGAGATGGGCGCCGCAGTAGGAATCAGTATGATGCTGAAATGGGAACTCAAACCCATGAGAGCAAACTCAGGCTCTGCACTGTCAGTAGGTGGCTCATCTTTTCAAGATTTCCCATCCATCCATAACAAAAAGTAAATATATGCCTTGCCAAAGCAAAAAAAATGTTCTGTATATCACGAAAATATTGCAAACCAATGATGTAAAAGCAAATTTAATTCTCTTTTGAAAAGGTCTGGAAAAAAAATCATGGAACTTATTTAACTGGCATGTGTATGTTTTTGGACAAGCATCCATAATCATACACTAGCCTTCCCACACCTTCTTCAATTAATTTTCAAGCAGCAGTTTTGGAACAAAATTTTCCCTGTGTAAAAGATGTGCATATAAAAGACATTTAACAATCGATAAGTGATAGCACATTACATGCCAGATATATATGATTCCTTAGGCTGTGTTACAAAATCCTTTGAAGCAAGCATAGAAACTCATAAAGAGACAATAGTATGAAAGTATAGTAAGGAGCAGGTGATCAGAGATTACTAGGAGCAGACTGTGAGAACWAGACAGCCCTAACTGGGCTTGCAAATCTCACTTTTCTCTATGGATTTGTTAGAGAAGAAAGATCCATAAGACTAAGAGTAAATCTGGGGGCATGAGAATGATGGCAGGAGATTCACACTCTAGCTGTTATGAAGGGAAAATACTTCATCATTAAAAGTGAAGCCAGAGCTTTGTCTCCTTTACAGAAGCTCTCAAACCGTACTTAGCTTCCTTGGGACTATCTGAATAGTCAACCATTTGCTTAGGTGATTTGATCCTGCTCTCATTCAAGGCAGATGCATCTCCCTTCAACTTCAAAGAGAGCATGATGACACCTTCACGAACTGTGTTTCAATCTGGTTAACAGAGGGTTGCACTTAAAACATTTTCTAATAGAGATACTACAGAAAGCAGAAGCAGGTCCAAACTATGTTAAAAATTCACTTTAAAAAAAAAAAGAGGCTAGAACATCCCAAAGTAAAGTTGGACAAACAGGTTTAAAACTAGCACAGATGGGCCAATGTGCCTTTTATCCCTTATCACAGACATTTATATTATATGTCAAAATAGTGCAGAATGCAGCGATAGTCCATGTTAGAACACTCTGTCTGGGTCATGCGGATTCATCACCAGCTGAAACAAAGTGTATTTTCTCCTGGAGTAGGTCACTGTTCTCCTCAATCATCTCACGCTTTTGTTGTGTTTATTTTCAGCACAGTTTAATCTTAAAGATGACATTTAACAAAGAATTTCTCCTGATAGTAGCAACATATGGAAGCAGCTGTTTGTGTTTCTTGTTCATAAAATGAGTTACATCTTCCTTTAAACAAGACAGCTTTTTATTTTGCTGCTAAACCTGCAGTTGAATCAGTACAAAATGATAATAAACATGTCTAGAGAGGTCTCCAGCTCAAAGCAAGAGTTACTGTCCATGAACTCTGCCACCCTTTGGTTCTTATTTCCTAGCACAGGACATTTGCCTGATTTGCAGAATAGCTATGACATGCAAAACATGAGCTACACTTTGGTACTCATTTCTTAATTATTGTTATTATTATCATAAAAAAAAAAGCCCGTGGCTGAAAATATCTTAAAAAATGTTAGCGTCTGATATGTTACACATTGCCTTAGTACATTACAGCAAAAATAAAACAGATAATGCTTTGTACAGCATGTCCAAAACATAGACTATATCTAAACTGCAAAATAAAGCAGGGCCAAGGAGTGAACTCGATTACTGGACTATGATCATTTGTTTTGCTTATTTATTAGTACCTCTTCCGGCACAGGTTTGGCCTGTGCCAACTACCAGTTTTCAATAATAATGCCCAGGCATGASTGATGGGAGAGCACGTGTGGCAGGGAGCATTCCCAGCAGGTAATGTGGGTGAGACTAAAACAGATTAGAGTCTGTACTGTCCTCTAATACTATCTGCAAAGGCTTTGTGCATTCAAAGATCTCTACACATCTTTGTACCAAGACATGCAACACAAGCCCACAATTTTCACACTATAAAACCCTGATTCTGATGGGCAGAAACATAGTCCTCACCTTACTGAACATACATAAAAGAATACACTTAAAGTAATAGTTGTATCTTAGATCCACTGGGAAACCACATACTCAGAGGAGATGTAGCACCACATGCTGTGTGACAGGGACAAGAGAGTGGTCCCTGTTCATGACATATTTATCAGCGCAAACATAGCTATAATATCTCGGATACTTGAAGACCTTCTGGGTATGACTTCTTGGAGAGAAGGAAATTATGCCGAACAGCATGTAAAAGGAAAATGTCATGAATAACACTGATGCCTATACTTTTACCATGTCATTTGGTGAGGTCTAGTAGATCTGGCTATGGGATATGGTACTATCTCTTTAAAAGAAGTGTTTTGCAATCCATGTGGAGGGAAGGAATAGCCAGCTACACTGGGTGGGAGAATAAAGTACACTCTAGGGAGGCCATCAAGGAAAAATATGGATAAAGACATGTAGAGAAAGGTGATAGTGACCAAGGAACAGACAATGAAAGGAGTTGAAATACATGAGTCAGTGAGGGGTTTCAGGCAGGGTCAGAAACGTGAGAGCTGAAAGTCCACTAGGACACCTACTCCAGTGTTGTATCTGAGGGATGCTTTCAGGATCATCGTGGGTAAGTGCAATGCTTTACTTATCACTGAAAAGCCAGCTCCTCCAGCAATGTCATGTCTAACAGTTTTCCAATACTCTGTAATACACAAGGTAAAAGAAGAGAGTTTCTGCGGASTTTGCAGGTTAAAATAGGCAAGGTTTAAGGCTGTGGCTCTGAATTGAGGATGCAATATTATTGTGCTCTTTTGCTATGGATAAATTGTAACTCTGCTCAGATAATAATTTGTAAATGGCTGATTTCTCATAGGCAGGCTAAAGTAGACCTTTAGGAGGGCATTGAAAGGAGGGAAGCCTTATACTAGCTCAAGCCTGGAGRCCACTTTTCATTACTGACTCTTTTGTCAGTGATACCCTATATAGATGCTATATCTACTAGGGATTTCATAATCCTCGGAAGGAGAGAAAGTGGTGATACAGCATGTTAAGCAGGTAAAACATAAGAGAAGGTAAATAGTAGAGGACTCTATCCAGATCAGATGGAAATTTTGTGCAAACATACATGAAAAACGTGAAAAACATTTAATTTCAATAATTTTAATAATTGTATCCACTCTAATTGCAATTTCATGCACATACATGCAATCACAAATAAAAATGGATTGCTGATACCAAATTATGTCAGCCATCTCTTATCTATAAACAAAACTTTCCTTCTCATGCCCCTTATTTGTTGTTTATTGAGATGCTTTCCTAACCCCTTTAACTTGGCTCCCTCCAATAGTTTTAACAGTTTAATGCAACTACCTAGAAATGAGAAACATTCATTTAAGTGTCTATCACTTCCTTCCCTGCTTTTGACCAGCAGTCCCAGTTGGGAAATACTAGACATGCACTTGGCTCAGCTTCTTACTGCTATTCATTGTGAGTTTTAAGAAGCTCTCATTAAATAGACGGACTATAAGACCTGATCATTTACAGCAACAGGGGGATGGATTCCTTGACCCAGGAGGTCCCTTTCAGTCCCATCTGTAGGTATTACCCTGTAACAAATTATCTCCTTTCCCTTAGCTAACCTGAGTTGAAATTAAGCTCAGTACTATAAATCACAAATAACTGTACTGAATGGTGTAAAAGTAGCAACAGAAGAGGATTAGACACCTTGTTTTTATACTGCCTGAACCTATGGCAAGAACTCAGCCATAAGCTTTTGGCAGCTTAGCCCTGGCAGATCTTCCTGTGGTGGTTTCAGATGCTATCTTTTCTCACCTGTCCTGCCATATCTTTGCTGGAACTTAGTACTCTCAAAGCAGATTCAGCAGAAGGGAATATCTGCCTATCAGTCTCCACAATACACAGACTAGGTTTAGCTCACTTTCACTGGTATCTTCCTTGCTAAGGTGCTGGGAAGATCAGATGGTGATAACGATTTTTTCGTATTTGCTATTCTATAGGGACAATTGCATAGTTACAAGTATATCAGAAACAGAAAAAGAAGTTAATGCTCTCCAGGAAATAAATACACCCACTAGGTCACTGATGCCCTTTGTGCTTTAAGAGATAAACTTAAGACTTTAAAGGTCTCATTTACTTAACTTTATAAAAATTTTTGATAACAATGGTAGTAACGGCTTACTACACACACAGTTGTTTTTTTTAAATAAGTACTTGCAATTCTTTTAAACCACTGTACCCCCTTTTTCAGAAACAAAAACAGAAGACAAATTCAGACATGCAAATAAAGTAAATGACCCTAGCATAAATTAGGAAACTCATTAATTCTGACATTGCTGAAGCTCAGGGTCAGGTAACTCTTTCGCACAGCAGATTACTTCATATTTCATAGAAATCAGAGAATATAGGACATAAAAGGAGCCCCAGTACTTTACCTAGTTCCTCCCTGCACTTTGAAAACACCTGCATTTTCTCTGGCCCATATTTATTTTGTTCATTAATTCTTTAAAAACTCTTGAAACTTCCTAGGTACCTTGTTCAATTGCTTAGTTATCCTCAGAGTGCTAAAAGGATTTGACTTTTGTGGAGATTTTTCAATATTTAACCTAAACCTTCTTTATTTCAAATTAAAGCAATAATTTTTTCTGTGCTTTGTCAGTGSACTTGGAGTATAATTGATTGCTGTCTTCTTTACAACAACCTTCTACATACTTGAAGACTGTTATCATGTCCCTCTCAGGCTCTTCTGTTGTAGACTAAACAAACCCARTTCCTTCAATCTTTCCTCATAGGTCATGTTTTCTAAACCGCTTATCATTCCTGTTGCTCTCTTCTGGACACTCGCCAATTTGTCTACATCTCTCTGAAAAAGTGGTGCCCAAAGTTGGGTCGAGTTCCCCAGCTGAGAGCTCAAAGTGCCAGGTAGGATGGAATTCCTACCTCCGCGTGACACACGGCATTTCTTTTAATTYACCACAGAATAATGTTGGTGTTCCAAAAAAGACATTATGTTCTTGAGTCATACTTGGTCTGTGCTCCACTATCACCCTCGACTCCTTCTCTGCAGCACTGCTGTCTAGCCAGTTACTCCCTGCTCTGTATCTGTGTGTGTGATTGTCCCTCCCTGGAAACAGCACTTCACACTAATCTTTATTGAATCTCATTTCAGTGGTTTCAGATCATTCTCCCAAATTTTCATAACAGTTTTTAAATTCAGTTATGCCTTAGAAAGCCCTTACAATCTCCCTCACCCTCAGGACATACAAGATTTTGTAATGCCAGTCTATACTGTCAACCAAAACACTGACCAGAATGGATTTACCAAATACCCATTTTAATAGCGAACTACTCACACCTGTTCCCAAACACTGATTTTCAGCCACTTTGTAGTACTTTCATTTAGGTCATTTTTCTTTAATTTGCTTGTGAGAAAGTTGTATGAGGATGGGTCAAAATTCAAGATTAATATATATCGTATCTACTGCATCCTTTTATTCACAAGGACAGTTACCTTGTCAAAGAAAGTAATTAGAATGACTTGACATTCTTTTTCCTGATAAATCCATATTGGCTTTTTCTTATCATCCCTAAGTACTTATAAATTGACTGCTTAGTAAATTGTTTCAGTATCTTTCCCAGTATTGATATGAGGCCAGCTGGACTTAATTTTTCAAGTCTTTTTTCTCTCTCTGCTTAAAGACAGACACTGTATTTCTTTCTCCTCTGCTCCTCCAGGGCATTACTTATCTCTTAGTATCCCCGAAAGATACTCAGTAATGTTACAGTGGCTGCTTTGCTTGTTCAGTTACCTGTTCCTTATTTGTGAGGAAAAAAAGAATAGAGGTATTACACAAAGGTGTTTCAAATTATGCTTTCAACAAATAAGATGTAGGTATACCACTTTTAATCCTTTTATGAATAATAATACCAAGTATAACAAGGAAAAAATGTCCCTTTGAGATGAGAAAACACAGGTCTTCTTTCAGGACTGTGAGCAACAGTATCCATAGGCAACAATTTTCATAAGAAAACTATGATTTAGTGACCTAAATCAGTCCTACATTTTTGTTATCACTTTCTTCTCACTAACAGTTGGACTATGAGGTCTAAACATCCAGTTCCCAGTTTCCCAAAAGATGCCTTAATTAGTGGACTATCCTTCTTGACTATATTCATATTCCAGTTACTGAAATAATACAGCTGTTTCAGTTTCTACAACTAAAGTTTGTAAAAGGGGAAAGTTTCTGAACACTTCAGACTGTCCTATAGCAAAATCTGGTCTGATTTAATTAATCACATTTATTAATCTTTACTATTTATACTCTGTCAGTGCCAGAAGCCTTTGTTAGGGACCTGAGGCTTATTGTTTTATGTACTTCAAGTTCCTGTTGAATAACTTTTTTCTTTGCCCTCAAGTATCAGTGTAGCCTCTGAGTGAACCTAGCCTTGTTTTAATTTTGCCATTTTCTCCCTCAGYTACATTGGTAAAATGTCAAATTCTGTTTTTTCTGGCAAACACAAACCCTCTGAAAAGGAGGGGAAGAGGAATGTTACTGCCAGTCTCTTAAACTCTGAGAGAAGATAGTTGGAAGGTGAATGAGACGATAAAAAATATGCTTCATGTACCCATATATTCTTCACATGCAAAAGTTTAAATTCAACCAAGCAGAGGCACCTCAGCAATGAGAACTCTGTGAGCATGCAAAACTCTGGTCCACACCATTCAGTTGGGCAGGGACATATCAGACCTGAGAAACATCAGTCTTTATCAGTGATCCTGCATATTGCCTTTCAAACAGTGTGGTCAATTTGTTGCCAATTGCATTGTAGAGAGAAAGATCCCTTGCAGGATGCTTTAGTGAAAAAAAGTTAACACAAAGAAATGTGGACAAAATCTTACCAGCATGATCAGGTAAAGGACAAGGATCTTTTCAGTCGAAAATGACATTTTTACATAACCACCTCCCTAAGAACCATGCTTTCAAATGAAGTTCTTCTTTAACATGATCCAAAATTATCTCCACAATAGAAAGGCTGCAGTTAAAGACCAACTCAGTTCCAGAGAAGCAAAATGCTAAGACAGAGGTTTATGTTGCTACTGGTTCAGCACTTTTTAGCACTTAGATGATGAACACCATAAACTCTAAAATACCAGTGCCTAATTTTACGAGAAATTAGATATCTGTGCAGAAATTAGGCTCATAAACATCTTTAAGGATCTAGACCTTTATGTCCAAACACAGATAAAATATGCAGTCTAAACAGGCTTACTGTGTAATAAGTGGATGTTTTGTATGTTTAGGTGGGACATCGATACTGACTTTCTCTCTTCCAATTGGAATCATGCAGGACAATAGTCTGAATTTGTTTCATCAGAGTAAAAAGAAGATGTGACTGCAGTCGTGGGTTTGGTACCACTTGCTTATGTTTCCATTCATAAAAGCCACAAAACTCAGGCATCAAGAAGGCTTCAAAACTTTTGAGCCTAAGACCAAAAGGATCCTTTAAAAATAGGCCAGATGCCATTGCATTTGACTAATATACAAAGCTTCTGTGACAGCTGTCCACTGTCAAAGTTCTTTGTTTACACATAACACTGAAAGCCTACAGGATTTGTATGTTAACAATGTCAAATTACTGAATTTAGATTCGACTTCCAAAGTTTCTGTCCTCCAGCAATGTCTACAGCCTGAGGGTTTCACCTAAACTCATCTCCTGCTAAACCATGCAAGTCCAAACACAAAAGGATCATGCAGTACTGTTGGTAAAGATAATTTGTCCTCTATTTTTGCTATAAATTGAAAGGGAGGAGGAACCCMAATCTACCATAGTACATTATCAACCTAGCATTTTATTTTGCAATATTTAAAAGCTCATTTACCTAATGATCTTACAAATTCTGCATTGTATACCAGAGCATGAATTATGGTGCAATAATTCACACTCAGAAAACCCACTCTTCCTTGATCTTTGGCACAGTGCCTCACAGATTACTACCTTTGAAGTATTGAATAGCAATTTGCATGCTGTTGTGCCTTGCTATTTATTGTTAGTCTTCTTTACTACAATTGGAATGGTGAGTGTTCCAAGCTGATGAATTTCGATAACCCGAATTGGCATATTTACTGTAAAGCCTCAGACACTTTGGAAACTCCTAATTTGTACTTAATAGCTCCCTTCTACGCATACCTAAAGGATGTAGATTGAGGCTAGAATTTGGAAGTAACAAATTGTGAATCAGTCATTATGAGTAAGGACATCATAATCTAGCCCTTCACATAGGCTTTAAAAGATCTGTCGGGACTTCTGAGGGAAAAAAATTGAAGGGTGAATTTTAGGAGACTGTGCTGGAAGAATGTCCTGGTTTTGGCTGGGATAGAGTTAATTTTCTTTCTAGTAGTTGGTATAGTGCTATGTTTTGGATTTAGTATAAGAAGAATGTTGATAACACACTAATGTTTTTAGTTGTTGCTAGGTAATCTATTTTTCAAGGACTTTTCAGTTCACATGCTCTGTGAGGTGCACAAGAAGCTGGGAGGGAGCATAGCCAGGACAGCTGGGCCAGCTGGCCAATGGGGTATTCCATACCATGTGATGTCATGCTCAGCATATAAGGCTGGGGGAAGAAGAAGGAAGKGGGGGAYGTTCGGGGTGATGGCGYTTGTCTTCCCAAGTAACCRTTACGCGTGATGGAGCCCTGCTTTCCTGGAGATGGCTSAACACCTGCCTGCCCATGGGAAGTAGTGAAKGAATTCCTTGYTTTGCTTTGCTTGCGTGHGCGGCTTTTGCTTTCCCTATTAAACTGTCTTTATCTCAACCCACGAGTTTTCTCACTTTTACCCTTCTGATTCTCTCCCCCGTCCCACCCGGGGGAGAGTGAGCGAGCGGCTGTGTGGTGCTTAGTTGCCAGCTGGGCTTAAACCACGACAAAGAAAAATCTAGGTAGATTTTTACTATTATCAGAAAAAAAGAAGATAACAAAATCAGTGCATCTTGGCAAAGGCAGCACTTTTCAACAAGGATTAATAATTTCAAATTGCTATATCAAATCCTTTTATTGCTTGTTTAGAAGGTCAGTCCTGTCAAAATACTAACATAAATATAATATGGCTTATTTATTATAATTTTAAATTCCTCTAGGCATTTTAAATTACATCTTATAAGATCCCAAAGCCTTTCTCCTTACACAGACATGTATAAAGGACCTACATTAAGCAATCAACTTTAGTTAGCCTTGAGYATAACACTGAAGTGTACTCAAAGCTAACATTCTGACGTCAAGTACTTAAATTCAGTACCTCAGCACAAATTGGGCTGAGATCGTGCCCATTATAGGCTAGTGACAGTCAGAACCTCAGCAAAAGTAGTCATTTTGTTCCAACATCCAATGCCTAGGCATCAGATTACTAGGTAGCAATCTGTGCAACCTACATGGAGAAATTTCAGCAATATCTAGAGTGGATTAGTTTGAACTCAGATATCATTACAAARAAGAACATTTTCATCCTATTTAATACTCGTAATATTTACCCAGGTTTAACAGACTGCAACCACACTCAATTTAATTGAAGTTTGTCATCAGTGGAATGGCCATGATTACTGGCGCTAATTAGATAAGCTCTCAGAAACCAAAATATCAAAAAGCATGAGTTACTCGGAGGTAATACATCACTATGGTTGTACAAGTGATGGTCAGCAATAAGTTCCAGGTATCTACTCAGTCTCATGCTATCCAGTGGGGCTCAGAGAGTCCAGGAGAGTGCTCGTTAGCAGCCTTCTGGGCCAAATAAGAGATGTAGGTAGGAGCTGACAGTATCTTCTCTCAAGGTAGTGATTTCTTGGTGCCATATGTCTAGGACAAAATGTAGATTCAGATGAGAATTTCTCCCTTCCAGCTCCAAAGACAGCAACAGAGCTGGGCGGAGAGTGGCTGGTGCCTACACGCTCTTTCTGCCAGCTCCCTGCCTCCTCCTTCCCCACTCTGCCCTGCAACATTGGAGGTAACATGCAGCGCGTTTCGGTTCTAGGGCTGTGGTAACACAGGCTTGGTTCTGGGGTTTTCTGGGCTCTCTCAGATCTGCAACAAGACACATCGTGTCTGCCTGCTGCTCATGTACCATTCTCTGTAAGACTTGGTTAGAACAAAAGTCTATTATTTCATTTTGAAACTCATGGCTTAGATCATCAGGAGATCGTGACATGCTTCAAAGTTTGACAAAACATAGAATCAATTTGTTAGATTAATTCATGCTGGAAAGTCTCACTTCAGTAAAGGAGTCTCACTTTCATTTTAGCTCAATGCAAATAGACCTTCTTACTGATAACCCTTGGGTTGGCAAAGGGAATGCAAGACTCGTGAGGGTCACAAGGGGCACTGAATTCTGCCCTCTGTAGTCCAAGGTGTTTCATTTAGGAAAGTCCACAGAGCTCTGATACTATATCCCATTCCCCTTAATCTACAGGCCATAAAATAACTTCATTGCCCTCTAACAAACTTAAAACCAATTGTAAAGATGAAAAACAATTTCTAGAATGTTTCCTGCTGTCCAGGGCCCCTGCAAGAGCAGTGAATTTGGTAGAGAAAGCTCTTAGGAGCTGACGGACCACACCCACTGTTCAGAGGAAGGCAAAAAAGAAAAAACAGAAGTTTACCCCCACAGCTTTCCCTTAATCTGATCCATAATAATAATTAAAAAAGACCCTTCCTGAATTCATTTTAGCAATCAATGTAAATAGCCTAATAATCAATTCTCTTTCAAGGAAGGTTTTTAACATTGCTTTTGTTTTTTTTTCTATCTCTGTCCTCAATAGCATTCACACAGTTTTCTCTATTGCATTCATTTTAATGGGTTTCTCTTTGGCCTCTCTACTGATCCATTAATAAAGCTGAAAATGAAAACCAGACTTTAAACTGTTCTGTGCTGGAATTAGAAACTTTTTGTCACATTTTGGTTTCCACTGGTTTGTTATCCATGTGATAATTTTCTAATACAAGCTAATATGAATTAGTCTTTACAGAAAAGGCTCATGACCTAGCATATCAAATGCTTTAACAAAAGTTCACTTATAACTCCTACAGTCTTTTCATTTACTTACAGACAGATCAGTTGTCTCTTGTGAGAATGCAGAAGGAAGGGACAGGCAACTGGTTTCTGCTGCAGACTTCCCTTCAGTGGAAAGCATTCATTTGGTGGCCGTGGTCAAGTTGAAGGTTACAGAGACCTGACCGCAGGGATTTCTTGAGATCCAAGGAAAAAAAAAAAAAAAAAATCTCTCATACTTTATAGCATCTGGAAAGGGCAGGACAAAGTGCTGAGGAGATTCTGGTTTCTCTACAGTTGCATGAGTGTCTGAAGACTAATTCTGCCCTGCAAATCAGCCACTTAAACACAGTCTTTCTCTCTCCCACAGTCCCACTGATGACAGCCAGTGCTCTGGGGAAAAGGAAAAGGGCCTAGTACATTCACTTTTGCCAAGTACTCTCTCTTCTGCTCTTTTTCAACTACACAAGGTATTTGGCTCTTCCTAATTGCTCATCCAAAGCCATTTTCTAAGGAGCATTTCAGGAGTACAAGCTATTTCATGTTTCTACTGCTCCAGCAGCAACAGCAATATACACACACACACACATATGTATATTTATGTATGTATGTATGTWTGTATACATATGCATATATATCTATGTAGACTTCAACACCAGGATATCCTATTCAATAAACAAAAGGACATCACAGAGTTTTGCCCATGGTAATAGGAATGAGACTGATAGCTCCTCAGGGTAGGCCAGAAATAAAGTCTCTGCCTGGGGCCACTGGCAGCCCCTGACACACCTACATTATCATCATGTGCTTGAACTTTGACCAAAGAATCAAAAGATTTGTAGCTGAGTCTGGCACTGAAGATCCTATGAGAAACTGCAGTGCTGTATTCATATTCTTTTTCTTTGTAAATATAATGTCTAAAATCAATAAATCAATGAACTCATGGCTTGAGGGGAAATCATATCAGCAGCCAAAGATCTATTTTAATTAAATAACGATATCGTTGTTTAGATAGTCCTGGGAACAGTTCCATCTTCCAAGAAAAAATATCACTGAAAATAAATTATTAGGGCTCTTTCTTTGATTATTTTATATGTGGTTCTGTAAAGCAGTTATAATATCAAGAAAAACAGATTCCTAATTGTGCATGGTTTTGTGCTCCACTAATAATGTTCCCTAAACTGACAAAGCTGTTATGATACAGAAACTGAAATCATKAATTATTTCTTAAGTCATTGGTTTAGACTCCCTCTGCATAAAACTCATGCTTCATGCTAGCATACATGTAGAAAATCAATTTTGTGCTTAGAAAATAGAACATTCAGAATATCATGTGGCCACAAGTAATTAAAGAGCTAAAAATGTTAGATGTTTCTGTAGGAAAAGAAAAAAATCAGCAATTTCTCCAGGCTTCAGTTTCAGAGCAAAAAAAATCACAGCAGAGTCAAAGCTTTGTTAGACATCCAGACATTCATATTTTCAGTCATTAATTCCATTTTTGAAATTGATTAGTGTATATTTTCTAACTAACTGGTTTAAAAACGGGATATACAGTGCTACCAGTGGGAACTGCAATGTAATAATCACTAATAGTGTAAAAAGAAATAATATCCTAATGTTTGCAGCACTGTGTAGCTGATCATGTGCCCAAATGGGATATTTTTCCTCCCCTGAAGTATCAGGTTCAGCGTACATGTTTCAGGCAACACATGCAAACACTTTCGGGAGACAGTCAAGGTTTTGTGTTCTTTACTGAACCTATTAACATCATTTCAGGTAAAAAGTTCATACTTTACAGCGCCCGAGTGTAGTGTACAACAAGTTTCAGCGAGGAGCTTTCTATGGGTTTTCAGTTTTTCCTGTTTCTTGTTGCCCTTCCCGCAGTGAGCTCAGTAGGAAGGGAACTGCACATTGGGAGCCTGGGTGGGTCGCGTGTTTCTGAGAGAAGGGTGAAAAGGTGCTTGATACGTAAAACCAGGAGAATTTCCCCACACGTGTAACTATGATCACATCATTTAAACCCTTGGAAATAAGAAAACCCATTCCCCCAGTCTGTGAATGAGCACAGATGACATACAGAGCACTATGAAAGTAAGGAGTGAGGTCTGAGGCAGACTGAGGAAGGGACATAAACATTAGTAAAACAGCATAAGCATTAGTGAAAAAGACTGAAGGATGCAAAAGGCTATGAGAATGTCTGAAGCTATGACAGGAGAGATTCAAGAAGTATAGCATTGCAAGAGAGGAGGGTGACATTGTCAGGAAAAACCTGCTCGGAGTGACAGCGAGAATCCAGAAAATGCAGAAAATCCCTGGATCCACAAAAAGGGCGAATTTAAATAGCAGGATGATGGGGAAATGGAATATTTTTACACATCTACACAGGAAGGACTCTTAATATTTGCAAAAAAGCTGTAAGTGTATATGAAGGAGGCAGGAGAGTAGACAAAAAAGGTAAATATTTAAATACTCCATGTACCAATACGAGTAACTGGAAGTTTTGCTAGAAGTGATAGCAAGCGAAAAGATGTCAATAGTAAGATACTCACCCATACCAAAGTGAACACAGAGAAAAATCAAGAAATGAAGCAAGATTRGATTGGACTATTCCCCTCTCCCAACCTCAGATGGAGACAAAAGTGCAATTTTAATTTGTTTAACACAGGAACAAGAAAAAAACTCTGTGCCCAGATGCCAGCTATTCAGCAGCAATAATGTAGTATTAACCTAAACTACAAGATTCTTGTGCCTTGACACATAGGTGAAACACAAGCTTCTGTCTGTAAGTAGTCAATAAGCTAAGAGGTAGAAAATATTCATTTCTACAGGCATGCAGCCTCACTGTCCTGAGAGGCATCTAGCCTGGGCATCTATCCTCCCTAGCTGGAGGGAGGGAGGATAATACTCTAGCTAGTTTACTGGTCTGCTCCAGGTTGGCAATTCCTGCAATTGCAATTCAAGCTACGGTGGAAAAAAGTAAACTAAATATCATACAAATTATTTTTTTGTCTTGAAAAAGGCATGATAAAACACAGGTCTTTCTTTACACTGGAGCTGAACATAAGTTTATGTTATATTACAGCAATAATAGTGATGTGCTGTGCATAATAATAATAACTGATTTTCCCTGGTAAATCTTAAAATACTTTTGTTATCCCTAAAAGGCAAGTGTTGTTGCATCAGGTTGCAATGCAGAAGAGCAAAGACAGAAAGAGTTAATTGGGAAACACCTCCTGTGCCCATAGGTAGTGTCTGCTCTGATGGCAAAGACTTTGCAGTGAAAGAAGCCAGAGTAACCTACTGGAGCAGGAAGAGGCTGGTAGCAATTAATGGGGAAGTTTGTTTCTGCTCTGCAGAAAGGCAATTGTCTAGTTAATCCCTTTCCTGCGGGGACTAACAATGACCTGCGCCCAGCAACACTAGGCTGTTGTGTGACACTTTGCCTTCTGTGGGTTGAGAGCCAGCCAAATACCTCGTACAGCTCAGCTCACAACCATACTATTTTAAGACTTCCTCCTCCATGGAATTCCTTTGGTCCCGCTCATTAGATGCCCACTTAAAATATATTTAGGGCAAGGGCAGTTCCATGTTTGCTATTACGTGCTATGTTTTTTTCTTCTGCTGTTGTTAGAGAAAATGCAATGTTGCCACTGCTCTGGATCAGGGCAAGGGCTTAATTTCTACCTGTATTAAATAAGCAGCAGGTACTAGAGATGCTCTGTTTTGTTACATGATAATGAACGCTAACTACGAACCACACAGGAAGCTGAAAAGTCACATTTGATTTTGTAGTTCAGCAAGTAYTTGAACTTCTTTTGACAGTTTTTGCATTTCGCAGTTAGTCATTCATGCCACCGAGTTTAAATTATATGAATTAAAAACTGTTTGGCAAGCTTCCATTTTGTGAAACTCTGTGGCAGGGCGTCGTTTAAGAAGCTTACAGTCGGACCAGTGCCATGATATGCAGACATGCCTGACAGCTGAATTCAGGCTTTTTCATGTTGTGGCTTATATTTTAATTACTTTGAAGAGTACTGTACTAAAAAGGAAATGCCAGATAGACTGTATCATGGAAGCCAGGGGAATATTGCAAATCATCAGAACCTTCTGAGGTGAAACAACAATTAATGCGGGGAATGTTGGGTGGAGGAAATATTCAGGGATTATAACAAATTCGGTAATAAAAAAAAAGTGTAAACAGCCCCTACTGCATGATCGTTGCCTTAGACAATATTGTTTTACCAGAAACCCAAAGGCAAAACTTCTATCTTAATTTCCCTAATATAGATGGTAGGCAAATTATTAGGAATTTCTTCAAAGCCCAAAACTTAAAAATTCACTATAGGAGATGCAAAACTTTATGACTATCCTTTCTTAAATGCTAACATGTCAAGAATACAATGCAACCAGTTTTTCTGATTAAAATTTGATACTTTTTTCACTTACAAAACCCACTAATCTAGTATTTTTATTTTAAAAAATCAGTGAGGAAAAACTTGATCAGCTCTGTGTAGAGAAAAACATCGAGGAAGAATGAAGAGCTGACTGAAAACATTGCACAGAGAAGACAGATGATACACACAGGGAGCCACTTGTGTTTAGAAAGCTGAATGCACAGAAAAATAGTCGTGATATCCTTTCCTTTCTACTCAGCTAATACCTGCACAAATGAACCATGCCTAGTTCTCTAGCAGATGCTTTGCTCTGAGCTGTATGAGAAGAATACTCTATTATTTCCACTACTTATACAACCCAACATTGTACAAAATACAATTCAGTATGAGTTTCACAAGTTATGAGCCATTCACTGCCCTTGATCTGGGTGAGGAACTCCCATTGATCTCAGGGAGAAATGTGAGCACTAGAAAGCCCTCAAAAATAAACTGCAGACCAATCCTGCAGCGGCAGGAAATGGACTAGATGAATGAATATGCCTGTTCCATCTCTAATTTCTATGATTAAAGTATGTGATCAAAGGCAACACAAGGCTCTAAGTATTACCACATTCAAAGAAGGAACCACGTCCAAGGACTAACACATTTCAGTAAGTGAGAGGCAAATGCCTTAGAAATTCCTCCAGTCAGTGGCTGCATTTCCCTTGAATTTTGCCAGGTTATTCCTCTACGTAGAGGAAATCAAAGCTTGTTGTATAGACCTTATAATACTAGACAGAGACTATATCAGGTCTCCCTCCACCAATGCTATTTTTATAAAAGGGGAATGTAATTTGTATCTCTGAAAATAATTCTACTAAAGTTAAATCCAGACACAGGTACTTACTGTTTTAATTATCACTTGCAAAAAAATGTGATATAATGAAAGTTCAAAGTAAACTAAAGGCTCTTATGGGGCAGAAGGAGATATATTATTGACGTAAGAAACACATACGATTAGACCCCGGTCCTTCAGTGAGATCTGTGTGAGTCAATGAGCTATGTGGGAATGACTGTCTACCTGCATCTTCTCCACTGACTTTTCAACAGCCCAGAGGATCAAGGCCTGGCTTGACTTCTGAGGCAATACCATGGCATAGTGGCCCCTTCGGTAGACTCATGTACCTGGATTTCAGAAAGCAAAGAGTGATTCAGGCCACCTACTAGGGCTTCCAGATCCTCGATCCCTGTGCAATCCGTGAAGGGAAGGTTGTATTCAGGTTATGTTGCAGAGGAATATAATTTTGTTGGTGCAYGTATCTATCCCACTTTTGGACAGGGACTCTGGGTAATGGGTTTTCTGCAAGAATGACCATGGTCTTGAAACCAGGTGTCAGAATGGACATTTAAGTCCATTTAGGCATGTTAGTAGGTCCAAATACATATTTGAAGTCTGTAGACTCTCTGTAGAAYTTGCAGGTAGTTTGTGTTGCTGGTAGTTCCTCGTACTGCCACAGACTTATCACTTGGAGTGTTCAAAGAAAGGGAAAGGATCAGAGAAAGGAAGGGTTAGTGTTGTTTGGATGTTTTCCTTCTCCTTTCAGATATCAGTATGAAGTTTATCTCCCTAGGAGCCCACCAAATATTTGCTTTCTCTTGTCTCAAGATTCTAGAGGCCTATTTAAATCCACAGGTTTCTCTCAGTGCATGCAGCAATATAGAATTACTGACATGAAAATCCCACTCATGCTGAAATGAGAATAAATTCCTGCGAGGATGTACATTTTTTCCATGCCTGGAATTTTTGTCTGTGTTTCCAAGAGTGCATGATCTCTTTAACCTTCCTAACTCTTTCCCTTACACTTTGTAGCTTGCTAACACATGGCACAATCTAACCTTTTGCAAGGAAGAAGGAAACAATAGTATATGCAGTACTGCTATTAACAATAAACTCCTGTCTGCTAATGACATAAATATGATAGTAATTGTTGAACCGAGGTCCAGAAGAGTAAGCATACAGGGATGAAATTTCTGCTTTTGGACTCATTCTACCATGACTAGTCTATTAAGACATATAAATTATGGTTTCAATAAAAATTGGTGGAAGAAGAAATCTCTCCGTTCTACCAACCATCTACTAGAGGTAGGGTCTTTGCTGGGCTCTTGTTTCAGGGTCCTGGCTGTTTGCTATCAATACAGTGTCTGTGTTATAGTTCATGCAAATTTTGTACAAAAATCCTGCCTCCTTGTAAAGAGTTTGGGATGATCACCCAACTGGTTAACACAAATTGTGCAAAAGCCGCACTTAAACTGAATGCATAGCAGGATAACCCTCTGTTTCCCATTTTTTCTCTACTCCTCTTCTCCTTCTCCCTCCCTCTCCTCCCCTCTTCCAATCCCCACACACTTTTCAGCAAATCACTGAATTGTCTCCACTGGCTTTCCTACTGCCACGGTTTTATTATGCTTATAACCATTTTGTGTTCTAGTGCTTGATTAGACACAGAGACTCAGATTAAATACATTGATAACCATCATCCTTGAAGGTATAACTAGGCACATAGCAAATTGTTTTTTCATGCACATTTTAATAGCTGCTTCATTTTATATGGCACATTCTTGGCTCCAAAAAGCTATCAGAAAAGAGCTCTTACACTGAGGAGGGAGCACATACTATAGCGTTATGCAGCACACTTCAGCGAGTGAACAAGTTCTAACAATAGCACRGCAGAGCGAGAGCTGTTAAAAACAGCTTCTAATTTTACTCAACTGGAACAATACTGTTCAGAACTTTATTTTTATCCTTCTTTACTCTGGGGACAAGGTGTTAACTCATTCGAAGGGTATGGCCCTTCAAGTCCTCACTGCAAAACAACCACAAGACAATTGCTCTTTGTGTTTGCCTCTCTTTACCATGAGTTACTCAAATCTTCAATTAACTAAACAGAGAAGTGGCAATCATGTCACTGTGAGACACTGGAGACTTGCAGTCAATAATCCCCAGGAAGCAGCCAGGCAACTTTGGCCAACTAAATCCTAGCACAAGATTGCATGTAATTTTCCAAACAGATATTTCAGATTCTTCAGGATGCTGGTTTTGGATATATTTTGGCTTTGACTTCACTCATTTTTACAATCTTCATTTACAATCTTCATAGTTTCTATTCCCCAAATAAAAATATCATGCTCATTAGACATCTTTTCCTTTTAGGAGTTTTAATACAATTTCACTTCCGTTTATTCTAACAGATATTGCCTGGCCCTTTTGAAATGTATTGTGCAGAATTGGCATGAGCATTTTCATCTATTTATAAAACAGAGAAAGTAATCAGAAATTCTAGAAATGGAAGAATAGACTTTGTATAAGATATGACAACTTCTTACAAAACCAAGAACTATCCTGCAAGAGAAGAATATTTCACTAACCTCTACTCTCAGTTCTAGGGGAGACTTGTGGTAGAAAAGCATTGATGACAGAGAAAGACATAATGGTAAACAGTAAAGAATCACTGCATTTCAACTATGGAAAGAATTGTGACAAGGAAAATAAAAATAACTTGACAGTGAAGCTGTTCTTAGAAAAAGGGATTTTAGAGTGACTTTTTAATTTTTTCTTTCAATTAAAACTTTAGTTGGAGAATATTGAAATTAGGATGAACTGTTATTTAAAAATATTTCAAAATACTAAAATTAAGTACTTCTTTCATGAAAACTTCTTTCTGATTGTCAGCTCTGACACTTTTCTAAGATTTCAATTTTTTGGCCTTAGAACACCTGGGAAGTCATCCCTTTTTCCTGATAAACTGTAGTAACTGGAATAACCTTCAGAAAATAAATACTACAAAACCAAATAATGTGAATTAAAAAAAAAATCTATTTTTATTCCATTGCCAGACATTTCCACGGGAGTACCATGATCTCAATTTAGTGCTTTTGACTTTATCAATATCTACCAGCATAAGAGAATATTGGGGAAAAGGTTCAATTTCCAGAATAATAAGAAAGTGTCAGCTTTGGTCTCATGTGAAATATCATCAAACTTGAGCTGAAGACCTGCTTCAGGTGATGTCCCATTCATGAAGCAAATTAACTTTTACTTTAACTGCTGTCTCCTCAGTGTCTGAACTGTTGCCCCTGTGTGTGGGCAGCTCTCTTGACATTGCCCTTAGCTTCCAGKTTGCCTGTATCTCTCTTCGTATGCAAAACTTGTGTGGTCTGTACTAGCTTTGGGCTTTTCCAGGTGTTCCTTCTGATTTATCATGTTTTGCAAGAAGAACAGCCTGTTAATTTGTCTCTTACTCTCCATTGCAGAACTGACCTAATTTGGGCAATCAATGAAAGCAGACTAGAAAAAAATCAATAGCTCCATCACACAGTGTTTTGTGTCCTTTGGGTCATGAATCTGTCTCGCCCTTGGTAACTACTGCCAGTTTCCTGGAGGGAAGCTGGATACATACATTATGACCAAGCAGACACCCTTTTTCACAGATCTCCATCTGATATCAGATAGGGGTATAACTTCCTTCCATTGTGCAGCTTCTAATGCTGACAAGCCAGTTGCCCATTACTGGGTTCTGCAATCCTTTGTCAGTCTCTCCTGTCCTCTGTCCCCACTAAAAATACGTGGCTAGAAGGGGATCTCTGATCAGAGATCTTGTAATTTCCTCCACTTTCTTCATTGCCCATGTGATCCAAGGAGACTGAAATAAATTACAACAACAACAACAAAAAAAAAAAGATGCAACACTTTGGAGCCTTTTTTTTACATATTTATAACTCTGGTCAAATGACCAGCCATGGAAAGAAGTAGCATGTAGAAGGACTAAAGCAGATGGAAGAAGAGTGTTTTGGAGGAGCTAAGAAAGAGAAGTGTCAAAGCAGAAGTCCAGGTTTTATACACCTCTTCCAGCCCTGCCAAACCACTACAAACATGTGGATGGGCCTGGTCAAATGGAGGATACTAGCATGCGAAATAAAATGTACTATATTTTTTTCTCTTAACAAGCCTGCAATCTCCTTTGACCTCTATGAATTTCCACTGAATCAAATGTACTTCAGTTCTGCCCTAAGCCTTTCAGTGTCATTCCTTGTCAGGCTCATTCAATAAGCCTAAGGTCATGAGACTTCACAGGTCAGGTTCAAAGAGAGACTGGAAAGTCCAAAACTAGCATCCTTCTTATCTGTCCTAGCAGAGAAGGTGAAAATTAAATGGGCATGGAAACTGAATTCCCTCTCATACCTAGAAGCTTATTATAGACAGRTCAGGATGGAGGGAAATTGTGGTGTAGCTGTGTTGTTGCTAATCACGCTCTTTCTGTTATGTGATTGAAGACTTGAATCAGGAGGTCTGTCACTCCAGCACTTTTCAGAAATAGTGAACTACTTTGAGAGGAAATATACTTTTGATAAAGTGGCAAGAAAATTAGAAGCAATCTAGCACTATATTTTGGTTTGGCACATCACCATTACACTGTGTAGGGAAGCTGTAGTGGATGGACACTGAAGTCCATCCTTTGCAGGCAAAAGTTATGAGACTGACTAGAAATGATTATACAGATTGGCTGAAATTCTAATGAAGGATACAGAAGAGGAGCCCAACAGTCATGTAATATGCAGTGAATGGCATCTGCAGCTACTTGCTATAATGATTTTCCAACCATGGCAAGTCAAAGTTCAGAAGAGGAAAAACATTTATAACCAGCATCCAGAATAATGGAAAGTTCATACTTGTCTGTCTCCATTTTCCTGAGCCAATATCATCCCTGTGCTTCTGCTTTCTCAATTAAGATGACTGTCATGAGATGGGAGTATTTTATGTACTGGTGATGTAAATCAGCAGGACTGCAACGGAGAGAGAGGGGTGAAGAGGTGGTTGCTAGTTTTGAACTAGTTTTGAGATACGGTGATGAAGTCTGCTTACACAGTCAGCACAGTGGATTATGGGTGAGTGTGTAGTTTAAATCAATACAAAATGCTGGCATTGAGTTTCTAAAACTAACTAAAAATTTATGCTCAGAGTTAATTCATAAAATCCTGTACCTATTGACTTCTGAGCTTCTCCAAAGGTACATTTCCCTAACAAGAGCTTTTAAATGTTGTAAAATGAAAGAAGAGCCAGATGACCTCCAAAAGTCTGATTTTTTTTTTCACTACTGTTTTTCCATTATGGTTGTTTCTCTTAACCCAGTAATCCTAAAAATAGTCTAAGGTTTAATCTTTATGTTACAATTTGTTTATGAGAAGATGGTGTCTGGTGGCTAACATTTTAGCCAGAAGAAACAACAAAATCTCATAGAGCAGAACTTTGAAATGAGAAAACCCACAGATCCTGCTCCTTTTTCATAAGTGGATTCTCTCTGTAAACATCCCTATTCTCTTTTTTCTCTTAGTATAATTTTTACTTTTCCCACCCAGGCAGATTAATTTCCATGGCCCAGAATGACATTACTTCTTCCAAGAAAATGTAGGCTTGGAAAATGAGACATTGTCATTACAAATTTATCAAGAATGATGTTCCAGGGAGCATCTGCAAATTTGATGCAGGGCAAAATGGTCATTTCCTCTCATAAACATAGAAGAAATGGCAATATCCTGAATCTGTTCTTCTGTGAAAATTCACTCCTTTTTCACTAATGTTTTCTAGGCACTAAAATTAGACGTAACTCTGCTAACATCAGGATGTATCATTGCATCTGTCAATGGCATTATACGGCAATGTGAATATCCAGAACAGCAAGCAGAAAAGAGTGTGGAACTCGATAGCAGCGGCACAACAGAGAACCAGGAACTGTGTCCAGACCCAAAAACACTATTAGYGAAATCCCAGTTGTTGCCTCCATTAGTCTTCTTGTCTTCTCTCCTTTCTGCTTTACGCGCCACTTTGAAGCAGTAGTTACTCCAACAAATGCARTAAAACAATATTGGTCTCAAAATCCATCAGAGAGGAGAATCAGACCTTAGTGTCCAAAAGTAGGTCAAGGTGTCTGTTTGTAAATACAGGAAAATGTTAGAGCTGGCAGGCCATAAGCAGCAAATGGGCACAACCAGCCAGTGATACCAGCCAGTGGCATACCGCCATTCCCCAAAAGAAAGGTACTTTCAGAGTCTGGGCCCTAGAAAAGGAAATTAGCAGTCATATCTCTGGAAACTCAAAACAAATCTTCTTCATTAGATTGCACTTATATGCACTTGATTTTTCACTAGAGTTAGTTTTCCATTACCTTATTTTCCTTGCAGGCTGAGGAAGAAAACACAAATTGAGTATTTTGGCACTTTAAAAGAAAAAATAGTGAACATGCAGCCTGGAGGGGCTCAGGGGTTTGATTCCTATTCCCTTCTGTAGATATAAGACAAACACAACAATGGAAGCTTGACTCGAGCAAGTGAATAAATGAATTTACAAGGGATAATCTAATTTGTGTCTTGGACTGCCTGCAATTATGAATGTTTATTAGCTAGTCTGTCCGGCTTTTGGAGAGGAAGAGTGCGGGAATCCYTGGAGCAACCCAACTCAAATAGAATTATCAGTCAAAACAAAAAAAAAAAAACAAACCCAAGCAGAATGATAAACAGTAAGAAACTTTCAGTGTTACCGGTGGGCTTAACGTGGTCTGGATTGAGCAAGCCTTATATGCACAGTGGTCCTATTGACTGCTCAGGAACAACTAGCATGAGTAAGGGGATACCAGGAATGACTGGATGCGCTATCCTGCTGAGATAAAAAACAGGTGGCCAAAGCCCAATCCAGCAGCAGACGAAAGCATGTGAGCGCACTTACTGACTTCAAAGGCACAGCCCACATGTTTAATGTTAAGGATGTGCTAAAGTCTTTTGCTGAACCGGAGCCCATGAGATTTCTGAGGTCTTCACTCCCAATGACTTTGAGGTTAGCTGAAGTAGCATGTTAAGTCCGTATTTCCCCAAAGGATAGCATCAAGATTTCCTCCTGCTGTTTTGGTAAAAAAATAACGATATCTTGGAAAATGTTTTCTTTTAGAAAGTCATGCAGTTATTCTTAGGAGAGAACTTCCCCACAAACAGTCTTTTAAATGAAAAATTTAAAAAAGCCCACAACACTAAAAGATTTATTTCTGTGGTGCCAATATGTTACAGATAGGTTCATTAATGCCCATATCTCACATG
Source organism: Oceanodroma leucorhoa (assembly GCA_030449065.1). Taxonomy (NCBI): domain Eukaryota; kingdom Metazoa; phylum Chordata; class Aves; order Procellariiformes; genus Oceanodroma; species Oceanodroma leucorhoa. The sequence goes on from JASVER010000019.1 coordinate 8,961,326, forward strand.
CTAACGCTGAGAGATGCTGGATTCAGCAATGAAACAAACAGCTATAGCAGACACAGCTTTTTAATCTATTCACTCCAAGATATTTTTAAGTAACTAACAACTTGCATAGACTCCATACATGCAGCACTGTGCATGTCTATTTGAGTGCACAACCACTTCTGTATGTGCAAGCCATGTGGTTGCACAAACCAGAAGATAGCTGGGCAAGTGGTCATTTGTACTTATAAATATCMCAATTACAGACCAGTCTTGGCAGGAATACCTACAGCTGTAGGCAGTTACAGTTAGTATATTTGAATGAAGATCTTAGTCTTTCCTTTTTGAAAATACAGGAATGTAGGGTGAGAAGGGAAATCCTGGAGCTGTGAATCTATCATCTCCTGCAATCTTAGACAACGTAGTCCCTTCCTGAGCTGATTGAACTTCTTACTGAAGTACACTAGGTCTCTTTTTTTACTCCTGCTACTCCTTGTCGATAAGAWGCTCATTCTAATTTCCAATCTGAATGTATTCATGTCCAGTTTACAAACAATTACTCTTGTGCCAGTATTGTCCTTTACCTTAACCAGCTCTTCTGCCTTCCTGGGGCTTCCTTCTTTCATGTGTATGTATACTGAGAAAAATTCATTCATCTCCCCTCTCAATCTTTTTCTCTTTATGAACTAATTGGATTCACATTACTTYGTCTGTGCAGGCACAGCCCTTAGACAGGTGTGGTGCTCAGACTGCATCACCCGAGGAACAATTCAGGCTGGCAGAGTGATTTAGTGACACACCTGTGAGTCAACATTTCTGCCCAGCTTTCTCTGTGCTGAAAGTCARTAGTCATCTGGCTTATGCTCTTTCCAGCAGTCATTGGCTCCTGGCTGTTTAAAGTACTGCATTATAACTAGTGGAAAAAATAGCCCTTTAAGACAAAGATTTCATCTAAAAAGACAATCCAGCTTTTAGAAATTGGATTATAATTTATTCTACCAATGCAATTCTGCTTTCAGTGTGAACAGAGCACTTCACAGTGTTTGCCTGGGATGTCATTAGACAGTAGTCTTGGGCTGCTGCCAGCACTTTGCACTGCGTCTACAGTTCTACGTATACCTTTAATGGCTGACCATTGAGTATGTTTCCTGGCTCATCTCTGGAAGACCTACATTTTCATTTAAGCCTTCATGCCTATCCTAAATCCAGCAGTATGACAGCTTGGCCCCCTGCACTYAAGAACGTGTGTTGCACACCAAAGTCACTACTCACGACACAGTAAGAAGTAACATCCTGTGCTCTTTTATTATGAAGCRATTAATGCTGGAGTATGAGTCATTTCACTGTTTCTAGCACATTTGTTTCAGCTGCTTGGAGTGTCTCATGAGGGATGGAAAGGTACTGTAACATGCTCAGGGATTTTATCCCCTGTTCCAGGGTCCCAGCTGCTTTATATTTGCAGTAGGATATACTGCATATGTGTATGTCACCCCTAGAAATGCTCATAAGCATTACTATTTCCTTTGTGATCAATGCAGTTTCGACTATATACGATAGTTGTTCTGAAGTATTTACTAGCAGCTTGTTCACATTGCTTTCTAATGGATTGTGGCGAGATCACATGTTCATGTTGCACCCAAAGGTGAAGTAATTGGATTTCTGTATTCCAAAAGCTCAGCCTTTTCATCCTTTCCAGTACGAACATACCCCTTCCTCTGTGTATCAGAGCTCTGGTGACAATTGCTGTAGCCTGCTTCCTTTACTTCTCATAGCCCATCTTCTAAGACCCCACATGAGCTGTGTCCATACAACATCTTACCTTGATCTTCAATTCTAAAAGGTGCCTAAATTCATCTTGTGCCCACATACACAAAGACCCTTGTATCTGCAATGCTAGAGATAAGCATTTGAAAGTCTAGCCCTCCAGGAATACCGGGCAGCCTTCAATACCAGACTCCAAGCCTTCCCTCCTTCTAGTGCCAGGTGCACCTAAAATTGATCAAGATATAAATCCTGAACAAGGGCATCACACCATGCTTTGTTCGTGTGAGAGCCAGTCAGACATACCTGTTTTTCACTTACACCTGCCCAGTCCGCCTTATGCCCAGTCTGGCTTGGCACATAAAGCAAAAAAAAACAGCTTCACATTAGCTGAAACAATCTTGTTGACTCTATTTTTTTTTCCTAAAAACTTGTTACTTTTATAGACTCATGATATATATTTGATCGTCCTTAAATTTCAAAAGCAGAAGAGTTGTAGTAATTTATTGCAGACATTTAAGGGAGAAGGAAGTAGACTGTTCACACTAGAGCGTCACCTGGATGGGTTTTGCTTTGGGCATAAATTTGTGGTGCTTGGTCCCAAGGAACAATCTCAGTTGTTTAAAGGTGTGTCTATGTAGACATAGCCACCATAGTTCCAGGGCTGCTCTGCTTGATAGTACTTAAAGCCTGATATATCATTTACATTTTTCTTTACTCCTTTAAATGCCTGTTTCTTGGTATCTCACCATACGCCCACTATGTGCTAACTGTCTCAAGAGTTCACAGGCTTCTGATAAGCATGTGCAGAATCTAGAAAGATAAGTTAGGCATCCCTATAAATCACTGAACTTCTTCCCACCCTTTAGTTCCTAAACACTCTACATTTTTCGGAGTGCAGCTGGAGTCTCTCAAAAGTCAACAGATGTCTAGCGTAAGAAGCACGAGTTTTCTCACCAGTTCTCTGTGCCTGTTTCAACAGGTGTATTGTTACCTCTTCTTTGCAGGACTGACAGTTCCTTCTACCCAGTCTTCATTGGAGCTAATGAAACTCTCTGTATCCTCACTGTCTACGTGTCCAATGTGTTTCTATCTTCAGCTCACTGCGAAGCATCCTCCTCCACCTCCTCTAATACATGCTTTCTTTGGCATTGCATGTTGAGTGAAAGCCAGGGTGACTGTTGTCCTTCCTTTTTCACATTGAGGATATTTCGGTGTTGGGCTGGAGCACAGTCCAACAAAGTCCACAAAGATTTGCAGTTCCCTAGCTTTCTACACGGGAAGTCACACATGTCATTCCTGTGTGACAGCTAATTGAAACTGTTTTTCTAATTATGATTATTGCCTAAGATCAAGCCACAAGCATTTACACATACACAGTGCTAGAGGATCATGCCCCAAGAATCCTATTTCTTAGAGAAAGAGGTAAGACAAAGGCATTCAGTACAACTGCAGAGAGAATAGGAAGTACCAGCAGTTTCAGTACCTTTATTTTTCTCAGAATACAAATCCACACCACCTGGTCACATCTTTACCACCTGACAGTGGTCTTTTACAGCGCTGTTCCGTGGGGATATGCTGACTGAAAAGACAAGGGGTGAGTGAGAAGGACAGAGCAAGACCATCGTTGTGAAGCTCAGATGAAGAAACTGGAGAAAGGGGAAGAGAAGATTTTTGACCTAGCAGCCTCTCTGCACAGAGCTGAATCCAGTCAAAAGTTCATCCAGCTGCAATAATTTGGTGACTATTTTGCATCTTTTTTTCCTTTGCCACATGGCCTAACAGTAACATTCCCAAGTGGAAAGGTAAGAGCGAGAGGGCATTTTTCCAACTGTTGTTATCAAACAAGTGCTGGGGGATATATTCTCAGCTGGGTTCTATCATTTCTCCTAGCACAGGGTCCCTGCTCTAGCTCATTGCTCCTAACAGCTCCAGTCTCTTGTTTCATGAGTTTATTATTGATGGCCTATGCTTGCCTATGGACTCAGGATATTTTTATTGTATGCCACTTGCACTTGGTCACATTTCCCCAGTCTAATACTGGCATTTACCATAGCCATTGGGATTATATTGGGCCTGGCTATATAATATAGCTCTATAAAACATAGCTGAAATCAAAAAGATTTCTATCCATTGAAAGAAAGAGGGGAGAACCTAAACAGTTTTACAGCAGGCAACCATGAATTTATGAGCAGGGTCACATGTAGTTGTCAGCAGTGTCAGGGGATCCCAGGCTATGGTCTGAGTTGGATGTTAGTCTAACGGCATGGTTGCAAGACTCATTCTCACTTTCCCAACAAAGCAGGGTGGCTGCATCCAGACTGCTTATTCAGATAGATCCCTGCTTTGTGCTATCCCCTAACTCACATGCAGAGATTATCTGGAAAATGTTTGTTGATATTGCCAGAGCAATAGCAGAGACCATGCAAACAATTGAACTGTTTGATCATCAGCCACTGCTCAAGGCTTGACCTTGTTTTGTTTACTGGTATAGACATAGCCTAGAGCACTCAAGAGAAATCTGTTCACTTTGTCATTGATGTAGCTCCGTTGTCAGCAGAATAAGCATTTGTCTTTTTCATCATTCATATTCCTTCATTTTTTTTCAGGTTGCAGCTAGGTTTCTCTCCCCTTCATCAAGTTTAAGGACATAGTGCTTGTCAGCCATCATCTTCAGGTGGCTCTGRATGCTGAGTATCCACTACAGCAACTGTGTGTGGCTTATTTTATTCCACTGTTTCATTTCTAACTCCTCTCCTTGACTCTTTACAGAGACTATGAATGCTTCCAGTGATGCAAAGGACAGTTTTTTTCTGGAAATCCATCAGTCCCACCATCTGTGAGTCTTCTATTTTTTCTTAAAGTAGGCACTGCTTTGTTTGACTTCAAGTTCTAGTGTCTTTTTTCTTACCAACCTCAGGACAACACAGTAGGCAATAATACAAAAAGCCTATATTCTTTAAGTGTCTCTTTATTAAGTTTCAGAGATGCTGCACTTGTAGCCCACCAGCTGCACAAAGGCTGACTTCCTCATGCTCCTTTCAAGCTCTTCCTCCTTACAACCTGTACTCCTTCCTTCAGGTTCGGTGTAGGTTGTTGCAGGAAGGAAGCCACCAACTAAGCTATTCTCCCACCCACTTTGCTCTGGGGTAGGAGTAAGCAGGTACAAAGTCCTAGCTATTCTTTCACTGCAGGACCCATCTCCTCATGTAACCTGCAAAAAGGAAAGGTATTCTTTCTCTGTTCCTCTCAGACATGCGTAGTCAAGGCCACAACCTAGGGAAAGTTCCTTAGGTACCAGCCTTTAAAGAATATCACAGAACATCCGTTGCTGAAGAAAGACATCTGCATCCTCTGGATTATGTAAAACAAACATCTGGCAGCCATGGCTTCCTCTTAGCTTTGCTGTTGTATGTAGTAAATGGAAGTCCCAGCTCCCACAACTGTCATTTGGCTCCAGCAAGCACTATGACGCCCCTTTTGTGAGAAATGAAGAATAATCTGGCTAAATCCCAGTTTCAGAGCTAGCAAACACCAAAGGTCCAGTCCCTCCTGCTGTTGTTAAAAGCTGGCTCCCCACTTCCAGGGATTAGCAAACTATGCGGACATTCTTAGGAACTTAAAAATCAGCAGACTTCTGCTTTGCAAGCTCCCAGCAGAAAGCAGTAGAGCTGCTCCCCGTTTCGCTGCCACGACCAGCAATTTTCAAAGCCCTGGAGCAACAATGATATCAATATCAAGCAAACTTTTGATTCTCATCTTTTGAATCTTGCTGCTTCTCAAGTGAACATGTGGAATCTTCAGCAAACTCTGGACTAAATTATTTCTAAGCAAATAAATATACAAAAATCCTATAATAACAAGCTAAATCCAGAGACCTAGCACCCAATAAAAGCAATGAAAAAGGCATCAGTGTCTGCAATAGCTTTCTGGAGTCCCAACACTTTCTCAGAGAAGGATATGGCCCTGCCTCACTCTGTATCCCCATAATCAATCCCATACTGAAGTCCCCACTGAGCCTGTAACAATGCACACTGTATATACTGCCCTTCTATTGTCTCTTTTGTCTTTGCCTAAGGAAAATACACTGATTCTGCTGACAGTAAAGGCTCTGTAGCCGTGGAGCTGAAAACTAGATTTTTCTCCAACTCAAACAAAACTAAGTTAAAAGGGAGAGAAAAAACACAGGGGAACAGTGTGTGTATCTCGGTAGAGCTATATCCTTTCTCACCTCAACTGCACTCCCAGGGATGAAAACAGAGGTAACAGGCAATTACTACAGAGCCCCTTTTAAAGGGAGAGCTACAGAGCCTCTCTGAAAGTTTCTTTCCTGTTCTACATGTAAACCCCAAAATGAAGCATGTATCTCTACTTTCCAGAAGAGAAATAAAGTCTTATCTACCTTATTAYCTCAGGTTCCCTCAAATATCAAGAGGAAACTTTCTCTTTTCTCCTTCTTTTAATTCTCAGATTTAGCAGCAGTCAGGCAGAAAGACCCCTTGGCATCCCTCTGAGGTCATGGAGTAACCTGTGATTTGCATGCAATCATTTTTACCATTTTGAGACCTCTCAATAATTGGGCTTTGGCTTCAAGAACCCATCTTCTACTAAAACAGCTATCACTGCTGGTCTCTGAATTTTTGACCCAAAATCAGCCTGTCTGTATGTTTCCTGTAAATCCAGGTGCTCACTAGAAGTAGGCTATAAGGGGCTATAGAGCTCATACAACTACAGTAAGAATCATAAGATTTGTTTTTTCTACCTTTCCCAGTGTACACATCCACCTTCCCTCACTAGACTCTAAGAAAATTTTAATCAATATGTTCATTATTTGGTCACATTTATATGTCTACATAATTAATGGTGCTAGTAGAATGAACAGAACTATGGTAGTAGTATCTGCTATTAATAAAGAGCAGAATAAGTCCAATGCAGTAGTTAACAGAGTGATTAGTGGAGGTGGAGTTGGTTTTGCTTATTATACAAGTTTGCCTTTGTCATTTCTCAGTGCACAGTCTGTCTTTTAAGATCAGATTTGGTGACCTACTGCAACAATGACAATAAAGACCCTGTTACCGCAGTTGAATCAATGGGCTTTGCATTGTATATACAGTACAAAATACATGCATAAGCCTGGCAGCTGCTAAACTCATTGATATATAACACCGGTCCCAAAATAGTGATATTTCACTTCTGGAGCTTTATAAATTGTTAAAGAAATAAAATCTGCCTTTGGGAAATAATGTTTCTTTATGTATCATCGTACCCATTCCCTCCTCCTCCCCTCCCTTCAAGATTAAAACAAATAGTGTTGAAGCTATAAATCGTCCCTATTGGCACTGGAAAGCCCTCAGAGATCTTCTTTCTGTGCCATTTCAGTAGACAGAAAGTCTAATGTACAGAGAGGTGATGTTGCTTTTTTTTTTTGAAGTAGAGAGTCAGAAAAACATGTCCCTCCTTGATCACTTCAATGTACATCAATATTTCTTCAGTCATTTTAAAGTCATTGCATATGCTCCAAGTGGTTTCAAGGAAAGTCACTGGGAACGAAGCATGCCTGGGAATTTTAGCTATCGTTATCTTGTGTGGAGAGGCGCATCTTGAAACACAATTTAAACACTGTAGGCAATGCCGGTAATAGGACTGGACCAGTCCCTCTGTCCTGAAGTGTATATGGTTTTGAAAACTCATTTGCAGAAATTCAACCCCCTTTGCTTGTTTTTCACTGAGCACAGAATTGCCCAATCTATAACTGGATAAGTGATAATCCAAGAATTGGATTTGTACCATAAAAATTCAAGTTGAAAATTTCAGTAGTTTATTTTAAATTGTTTTTCTGCTATTATTCCTAAGGGTAAACTCCTTTCCTAGAAATTGCTCCTGTTTTTGCAAACATTGATCAAGCATTTCTGAAACATTCACCCACTTCCATTTTTCAGTAACATGAACTGTCTCTTTTTCACCCACCCATCATTTCTTAGCCTCATTTCCTTTGCTTTCACTTCAAGAAATAAGGGGGAAAGCATAAAGGTTTCCTCAGAGCTTCTGAGCTTGGTAAACATGAGCTTTACATTAGAATTTCCATCAGTTACAGCAAATTCATAACCAAAAAGAGACAGCCTTCTCTCCTCCCCCTTTTTTTTTTCCTCATTGCAGGGAAAAAAAAAAAAAAAAAAACCAAACCCAAAACCAAAAACCCTAGGACAAAACTAAATCCCTAATATGAAATCAGAAAGTTACTTTACTCATAAAAGCAAGTAAGGAAAATAACTGTTTGTAGGCTGCATTTTTTCACTTGTCACACTGCAGAGTGCAATCGAAGCAGAAGAMTTCCCAGCCATGCTATCTTCCTTTCCACCACAGTTGCCCTCCTCAATGGAGAGTCACTGCTAGAGGAAACACTGAAGCACGAATGGTACAGAGCCACCTCAGCCCATCACTGCAGCATTTGAAACACCCTTAGGCACCCTCAGGCACAGATGTAAGCACTATAAATTAGCTGATAGGAGTATGAGACCTTGGATCTTACTTGCTTAACTTAGCATGTGGAGAGCCCGTCAGTAAGGATGGCATTACTGTATGTGTGTAGTTAAGAGCATGGAAGTATTTTTGCAGCACTGGGACTTAAGAGAGGAAAAGATATCCTGCTTTATCACAGTAAATTATGTCAGTTTGATCTTAGGCATATTTAGGCCTTTGTAGGCTTTCTCTACTAATCTCCAGTTTAATAGGCATGAGCGGGATTCCCATTCCTGCGTCAGCCAGGGTAAGCACAGCCCCTGCAGAGTGGGACTGAGAGCCTGTGAGACCCCGGGAAGGGGTTTGGGAGCTCTGCTGTTGTATRCATATTTTATTCTCCAACTGAGCATCTTTCACAAGTGCTCAATCCACACACCAACATGTTCCAAGCCTGTTCTACCCCTGAACAACACCCTTCCCGCCCGCTGACACAGGTACCTTTAAATAATTTTTGCTGAGCCGTTTGGGCTCCCGTTTACTCTGCGCTTGCCCCCATATTGAATCAGCATCTGCTGCCACCATATAATACAGGTACAGACMTCATCCAAACAAGGCCGATCGTATCACATCATCTGGCCTGGCATTTGTCTGTCACGCTGGGGCAGGGAATGTGATACCAAGCTGACAAAAAGCAGCACACGGCCCTGCCTGGAGAGCCCCTTTGTTCATCTAAGCCTCCCCTGCTGCTTTTGTAACTCCAAATGGATTTCTGATTCCCTATCTCTTGGCCTTTTCAAGCCAAATGGTTTGGTCAGATCACAAGACAGCAGGTGCTGCTCCGCTCAACATTTGCACCTTCCAATCCAAACACACCTCTCTCTACCGACTCTTAAAATCAATCAAAGGGACTTATCAGTTTGTTTTAAGCTTTGATGTTTGTCTGGGGTTTGTTTATCTAGCAGTTTATTCCTGGGAGTATGTTCTTGACATCTTGGAGTAGGTGGTAATTAGCAATAAGGAAGAAGGGTTGAGATAAGACGTGGAATTTGAAAGTGATGATACTTGGGAAGGCAGCTGTGCCGCGTCCCCTCCTGCTTTCGTCTCAGCTACTGAGGTGAGCTAGAGACAGCAAAGGGGCGAACAGCAGCCACCCTGCCTTTTCAGCAAGCACCGGCCAGCCGTGCCGTGCCACCCGGCGTGATCCTCTGCGGAGAAGGAGCCCACGAGGGGCCTGCTTTGGCCCGCCCGCCATATCGCTGCCTCCTCCGCTTCACGGGCACTCATTAGGCCTGCCTCTGAAGAGCCCTTTTGCCTGAACAAACTTTCTACCTGTTGGTTTTGCCGCAAGAGCAACTTGCTTAAAAGACGGCCTGAGGATCAGGTCTTGCCATCGCGTGACATCCCATATGTCTGGCATCTTCTACCAAGCGCCATATAGAGCAAAGACGACTCAATTACTTCTGCAATAGGAACAATAAAAGCTGCTGTGTCTTTGCATTTAAGGCATTCACTACACACACACATAGGGGATTATGCATGGATGTGGCTTAAATAATCACACACGTACCCGCACACCAAATGGACTGTCTGGTGTATTCATACACGCACACATACAGAGACAGGCAAAGAGCAGTGAGAGAACAGAGCAAAATGTTTTGCTTCAAACAGCCTTGGACTTAGCACATGTTTGAAATACGAAGCCAGGCCTGGACCTGAATTTTGCAGATGGCCCCTATCTTTATAACCTTCCCAACAGAATTCCATACAATAATGTAAGCCTTTAATTGCATTTTTGAGTACATAACGTGGAAGCAAAAACACACTAACCTACTCCCACGCTGTGCAGCCTGCAAAAGGACCCACATAAATATRCATTGCGTGCTCGGGAGAGGAAGGGACTGTTGCAACCAGGATGCTCCTGAAGTGCCCTAAAGGGCATAGAAAGACTTATTCTCTGTACTGGCTTGTGGAGCAAAGCCACAGTGCAGAGAATACTGTAAAGCAGCAATTTTTTAGAAGCTAGCTGAAATAAAAAGCCTCCTGGTCTGAACTGGGCCACAAAATTATTTTCTCAATTCCACGACTGAACCCTAATAGTTAAAAGAAAACCCAGCATGCTTTGGGTCAACCCAATTCATGATTGATCTTCTAAGCAGGCAAGACCAGGATTTCATTTACAACAACCAGATCCTGATCAACCCCACTTGCACTCCTCCATTTCCAGGATGGAGGCTAGTACTTTTAAGTCCACATTTTTGTTACGATTATTGCATTTCTCAAGGCTCCAAAACACTGATTTTTTTAAAAAAAAGAAGCAGCCTTTACCAGAAAGGTTCTTTATTATTTTTTTTTCAGGGGAAAACGATGCATTGAAATTAACCTGAATATCTACATGAGCAAAAATCCTCTGCCTTTCTCAAAAACGGGCTCTGGGCAAACTATTTTACCTGGCTGTACCCCGGAGGATCCCTGTGGAAGGGTGCAAGCTCACTTGGTGAGGCACTCTCTGTTCAGGTAGTAGATGACTTCACTCTCATTACGCACATAATCTTTTCCTACATAGTGTACATCAAACCGAAATTATACTGCATGTGTTAAGCTTTTAAGTGCACCATTTTATAATGATCACATTGCTTGTGTCCCAAGGACATTATAAAGGGGGTATTTCTGCCACTGCTTTTGATTCTGTACATTGCCAATAAGCAGCAGGGTTTTAGCTGCATACAGAGCAGGGCTGTAGCTGTATACATTAAGACAGTACTTAATAAAAGCCAGCCTCAACTTTGAGGTTGCCCTTAAACTAAATGCCTTTTATGCCAATTTTTACTCAATACCAGTATCTCCATCTACAAGTGACAAGTCACCATTGCTAAATATCATGTATAATCACAGTTTGGATTGAAATGGTGCCTTCAAAGCACTGCAAATACCTGTCACTAGATACTGTGTTACAACCATTTGTTTCTAATGAAGCTGTCTTTTCCAGTTGGCATTGATTTACCATACAGGCATCAGAATATTAAGATACAGTCCTGCCTCACGTGTAGGAAGACAGTATGACAATGCAGAGTTCATAATCCTGAGACTCTTAAACCTTTTTTTTACTCTGTTAGACAACAAACACAGTAAAATATAAACAAAATAAAGCAAAAAAACCCTGAGTGATACCAGGCGTTTGCATTTTGTATATCCTTTATAGCATATAAACATAGATTTTCTGTTCTGTTTTGTTCTACACAAAACTCAGCAACATTGTCCACTTTCTGTTCCAATGTTTGGTGTCAACAGAAGTTTAGGATCTAGTTCTGGTCCCCACTGAAGTCATGGGAATCTTTTACTTGATGTTAATGGGAATTGGATCAGGCCAGTAATTGGAGACGCTGAAAAGAATCCCAGATGCTGCATAACAAATGAACTATCCACTGAGGTATTCCCTCTGCTCTGGGAAGCTGCCACTGGGAATTGCTGCTACCTTTCTGTGGAAATGCTGCAAAAAAACGGATGTCAGATGTCAAAGCTGCCAGCCCCATAGAGAGTTTTAGTGACACAGAAAATTCTTAAAAATCTAAACAAAAAATAACCCCACCAAGTGAAAGAGCTAACTATTTGGGCTTTTCCTGGGGAACAGGGATACTTGAAAACAGCAAAATCATGCTGCTAATATTTGGGAATCTGTCCTTTGATAGAGCAGGTCAATGCTGTCTGTATCCGGTTCCCTGAAAAATGTGTGAGACACAATTCTTCAGCTCTTGGCAGGTCAAATTTAAAGTAAAACAAAGCAGGTTAGTAGTTTTGTTTTCATTTCTTTATTCATTACTAAGATCCCATATTCTTTGCCTAGCAGCTTCCACGCCTGATCAGCTGTGGAAGTTGCAAACGTACTTTGCATGCTCTTTCGCCTGCTTCCTCCAACTTTGCAAAGGGGCCRTGCATTCTTCTGTAATGTGTGGCATTCACCTCCTGTTAGCATGAAAAAGGTACATCCACCTCAGATCCAGTCACAGCACTGATGTGCAGAGGCAGAACCACAGTTAGAGGATGTAGTGATTCATCCTTTCTTGAAAAATGACTCAAAGAGGAAATTGCATGCTCTGAAATGACATACCTCACGGTAACCTGTTGTGACCATGCCCGCCTGCCATACCATACTCTGCCTTTCCCTTGGAAATTAGACAGACACGCCAGGCATACTTCAGGTATAAACCACTACAAAGGCAGTGAGCTTCCTATTTGTCTGCCATTCTTTACACAGCTGACAACTCCCAAAGTCTTGCTGCCACAATGATCCAATTCAGTGTCACTGGAGACACCCAAGGTAATTCAAATGAGTAAGAAGGGGGGTGAGAATGCACATAAAAGCTAGTAGAAAACAGAAAGGGACTATGAAAAGAAAAAAAGTGTGCATAAGTCTATTCCTAGTCATCTGCTATAGCCTTTCAACATCAACTTGCATAAATTGCTTTCCTTTCTTTGTTTTTAAAAGAAACCCTCTAACTTGTTCATTCTGCAAATGAGTAGAAATCAATGTTAAACTAGCACAGAACAAGTGAGCTTCTATGTCAATCCACCCATGCAACACAGAGCCCTAAAAGGGCTAAGTTAGTCTTCTACAAATGTACAACTGCAGTTCAGGAAAAGTAGCTGACTGCTGAATAGGACTCTCTGGTTCTCTAATACTAGCTGCTCTGCACAGCATAGAGAATACAGACTTCAGCTATGTTTTCTGAGAATAGTGTAGCAATATTTATCTTTGCATGTTTGTGGGGACATCAATGAAGCATTGACATTTTGCTGCATTGAAAGAAGCCTGAGATTTCCCTACTCAAATGTCTTAAAAAACTAACAATGAAAACCACACTTGCAAGTTTCTTATTCCCCTTCTTCTCATTGCAAAAAGAAAATTCATTATAACCAGATTCTTTGCAAGCACGGTGCATTTTGTTTCACTGACTTGGGTAAATCAGTGTTTGTTTGCAACATCAAGACTTTCAATACATACTCAGCAAGGCTTAATATTGATTTTTGGGATAGATAAAAGAATAATTCAAATGTTAATTAAGGATAAATCCCCATTTCCAAATTCTCATAAATCTCCACAACGCTACTTCTCATGATGCACATCTCCAGGATTTTTCTTAGACCGCTGGTAACTTATTCTGAAAGGTTTGAGCAAAATTATTGTCTCTTTCTATCATCTCAGGTTCCTGGCTGTGAAATAGGGACCTCCTTTGCTCCTCCATTTTGTGCCTGGTTTGTCTGTTTAAACTCCAGTTTCTTTTGAATGCAGATCTTTTCCATAGTCATATGCACGTTAGGACTCACGTTGGGTGACAGATCCACATGCTCCTGTAACAGCAACAACAATAATGAGTCCTCAGGTGTTTTTAAAGAGCCTTAAAGATAAACTTTTAGCTAAAGCAGAGGCTGCTATTGTTTGCTGTACAAAAACCAGTAAATGTCTACCCTTGAACTGCCTTACTAGCTCTGAGTGAGTCTTCTGCTAAGTTTAGGATGAACCAGTTCTTTGCACAAGCAGCAAGCATCTCACAAGGATTTTGCTGGGGCATAAGGACTTTGTGAAATCTTAGAATCTCTGAAAAATCATTAGGAGGCTGAAGCAGCATGCTTTCTTAGCAAAGTCCTAGTATAAACTGTGGCAGAGGGAACTGATATGAGGGCTCTTGTAAATGTCTCATGAAAAGCTTATACCAAAAGCCTCTCAGAAATGTGCCCTGTCAAAGAGGACAATAACCATGAAAAGACAGGAGAGCTTATGATTTTATGTTTTCTTCATAGTTTTGCAGCATTCTGGTGTTTTATAGCACTAACAAAATACAACGTTTGGCTTTCTCATGAGACTTTGTTTCCCAGCTTGTGGGAATACCACAAAAGTACCAGATGACATGATATCTGGCAACATATAYGGCTCACTTTGGCATTAAAAAGGCCAATGAAAATCATAAAGCAACTCACATACTGAGTTACTCAATTATATATCTGGTTCATCCAAATTTCATTTTTTCCCCTCTTTCCTTTCTGCTTGTCTCCCTTTTTGATCTTATAGGGGCATGCACAGGGGCCTAGTAAGGTTTCAACAAGAAGGGCCAGTCTTGCTCACACATGCGGAAAACCTGATTTGGGGATCAGCTTTAGCCAACTAGCTATGACGATGGCCAATGCCCATTAACGGTGTAATGCCAATGAGCAGATAATCTAATTGCCACAAAGGAAAGGTTAACCAATCTACACTGCTCCTCTCTCTCTATTACTCTTCAGTCTGGCACTAGAGTCTCTAGCCACAGACACAGAAATTGTTCTGTAATGACAGGCATCACCAAATATAAACAGCTGGTAACCCTAAAATTAGACCCGCCAGCTCTTTCTTGGTTAGGGGATATGTTTTATTATACCTTCCAACTGGCAAGCAAACTTTAAAGTTAATTTAACCCATTACAAGACCCTTTTATCTAATGGTTGGGCCTATTGCTTTATGTACATCCTCTTCACTCTTATGAGGAGTTTTGCCAGCACAGAAATAGAATTTAGCTAAAGCTAAATTTTCCATCTAAATTTTCCATCTAAAATACATTCTGGCAGATAACTGGAGTTCTTGATCAAGCGAGATTTTTTTTACGTCTGAAGTTTCTCCTGTCTTCAGAAAACCTCAGCTTTCAAGTGACCAGACAGAAGAACCATTCAGCAACAAAATTAACCTGGAATAATTTTCAATTTTCAGCTGCAAGACCTCCTGGCCAAGGACTCATACAACATACTATGGGGCAAGAAGACAGAGATACTATGATTCCACTCCTGGGATGCATACTAGTGAAGAAATCTGGTGGATGGCAATAAGCTCAGACATAAAACACCCTAGCTACAAATATGGTGATGCATCACTTAAAACTGATTCTCTATTTCTCAGTCTAAAATTTTCAGTTGTTTAGATTGCCATTAAATTGTGAAGTGTTCTCTAGGGAATAATCAATAAAAGGAAACACAATTACTGTAGATTTTGCCCCAACCTAGAAACAGACTGATATTTTCAAAGTTAGAGATGCATTTCTGAACCCTGGCCACTTGCCTTTAATAACTATACATTTAGGGCCTGATTTTTTACACCTGTATTTGAATTTTTTTATCTCTGAGCTCAAAATTAACTGGAATAGTTGAATAACAAATTTATGTTTATTATTTGATTCATTTTATGCAAACACTCCCTCTTTGACAAGACAATATTCATTCTGTCTTCCCATATGACCACCATTAGTGGAGGCATATGACAATCTTAGTAGTACTGCCAGATTCTATTAACAGATTTCATTTATTTTTCTTGCATAGACTGTTTGGATGTAAAGCTGAATCTCTCCTACAAGAACTGAGCAAAGTGAAATTTTCTGAGCCCCTTCATTTTTTTCTCTCTCTATATTTAGTTTAAATGCTAACAATGACTGAGGGTCAAGATATTTGCTCTGACATTCACAAATGGGTGGAACTGCCAACACTCTATCAAAATTGCTAATTAGGGAAAAATTTAGGTGGGAAACACGCTTGTACATTGGTCACAGGGAAAGCTGGCAAGCTCAGGAAACCTTGCACCAAGTACAGAATGAAATGGCACCTTGTGAGTCATACGCTGAAATCACTTCTAAGCGGGAGCAGCACACATCTGGCAGCGATGCAAATGGCAGATGATGGGATACCTTTTTCATCCTCTCTCCTCTAAGCCTACCAGAAATCTTATGACTGGCTTCTTGTTCTCATGACTGTTAGCAATAACAGTACACAGGCAGGAAGAGTATTTCTTCAGATTTCAATCCAACAGCTTTTCCCGGGGAGGCGATTGGCCAAGCCTACTCTGCAGAGCTGCAGGAACATCACGTGGGACCTTGCGTGGCTCCTAGAACATGGAGGCTTCCAGCATCTCCTCTTCATGGGCGTTTGTCTGATTATTACTTCAGCTTTTCAGGGAAGTAAGCTCCTGTCCTTAGCACCACAACAGGTGAAAAATGGCTTGTTTCATGATTCTGTTAGAGTCTGTTAACACAGYTTAATAAAGTCAAAGCTATAATGTAATAGTGATCATGTGCAACATCATTAAAAGAGATCAGAGTTCATTTTTTTCACTTCCTTTTCCACAGCTTCTTTATCTACCTGAGTTTGTAGCTTAGAAATCCACTAGTATTTCTCAGAAATTTACTTATTTCAAAGGCCACTGTCTCCATAAATGTTAAAATACCTCATTCTGGGAGCACAGTGGGAATAATGAAATGGTTTATAAACACATTACTGATTTGGTTTTCAAACTTGTGTARTCTGCTTGAAGGAGATCCATCTTTGAAAACCTTCTGGTCATTTTATCAGCTTCTCTTTCTCCCTCAGCTTCCTAAAATAAAAGGCAAATATACTGTTTAGTGCACTGCTACAAAAGCAAATGAGGGCAGAGTTCTGCTTCATTATACAGAAGATTTCATAGTAGTTTGGTGAGTCCTGGTGTATCTCCAGGCATACAAAACGCTGTGCATTACTCAGTAAAGTGGAAGTCATGTGTGTATGGCAATCACACAGACAACTTTTCCAATTTCGTGTTGCCTCTGAATAGTCCAGTCACAGAACACCAAAGCAAAGCCTGTTGGAAATCTTTCAATTCAACGTTTGGGGTTTTGTTTTTTTTTTTTCTTTAAAAAAACACATATTCCTTGAAACCAAAACTATTTGCGTCAGTTTTCACTAAACTTGTTTTAAGAAAATTTTCTCAGGGCAATGATCAATTTTTGGTCAAAATATAAGAGGAGGGGTTGTCAGAGAGGGAGAAAGAGAGACAAACAAATATCTGGGAACTACTGTGGAAACACCGTCCCAGGCTGCCCTTTTGGTTAGGTCACCTACCAGAGTGTGGGAAAACTTGAGTTCATGTTTCAGTTCTACCTGATTCAGAACAGGGACTTGTACTTACGTTTCTTACGTCTCAGGAAAGTGTTATGTCCACTAGGTGAACTGTGTCACAGGAGCACTCTCTGGAGTGCTAATAGGTTTTTCATTCTGTCTACAAAATCAGTTCTCATTGGAATAGAGGCTTGAATCTGAGTCTCCTATATCAGTGTCTTTTCTATTAACTCTTAACTAGCCTGGAGGAGGACTCTGTAGCATACAAAAATTTGAAGGACTGGGTTTCATGTTCATGCAGGATGGCAAAAAGGACATGTTGCAAACTTTTTTAAGGGAATGATAGAACCGCCACCCATCTAGTTTTACTTCAGGAATGTAAGGTCTAATGGATAGATGCAAGATACTTCAGGTAAGAGATTAGCTTGGTTGTAGAAGACTTTTGAACACAAGTCTTCAATAAATAGGTCTTCGTCCACAACATCACTGTTTGTTGCCTGGATGCATTCAGTACTGTTTTTGGTTTACCTTTACAGTACATGCAAAATACTGCTGAAATAGGAGATGCAAGAGGAATCCAGGCCAACCTTCTCGTGGGTAACTATCATGGCAGTAGCACCAATTTACAAGGGTGTCTGCTTCTCAGACAAATTATGCTTAACTTCCACACAAAGGCACATCGCTTGGGCACATCTTCCTATTACTACTCTATACTTCTGCCCCCTTTAGTTCTACAAACTACAGAAATAAATTTTCCTTGCTCATCTCTTTGT
The DNA here is from genome assembly GCA_030449065.1 of Oceanodroma leucorhoa. Classification (NCBI taxonomy): domain Eukaryota; kingdom Metazoa; phylum Chordata; class Aves; order Procellariiformes; genus Oceanodroma; species Oceanodroma leucorhoa. The sequence goes on from JASVER010000019.1 coordinate 8,979,178, forward strand.
AAGGGTCTTAGCGCTGGGGATGGGCAGGTCTATTAAAGGGCTCAGAAGAACATTTAGAACCAGCCAGTGGCCAAACCAAATAATAGTTTTGCTCCTCTCAGAGGTACTGAGGAAATATTCTGGTAACTGTATCCTATAATTGTGATGTAATCCTCTTGCCACAAAAAAATTATTAACATAGAGAAATTCACTTAACACAGCAAGTACAATACTTGAAAGAAACATCTTATTTAACTGTCACTTTCATATCCTTGTCTGGAACAGTAATGTTTAACTCCACATACAGAGAAAAAATCAAGCTAGCTCTTTCTCTTGCTGAGAAAGAAATGGACTCTTATGCTTCTGTCTACAGGGTCATGGGCAATTTTTGGCTAGAAATACTTTACTTTGAAAGAGATCTCATAATTAGCTTCTTCAGGCAGGGAGTTCTCTCTCCCTTATTCTAACAGTCTCAACACTAGTGGCCAATTCCATTTTTTTTCCCTTGTTGCTGCGATATCACCATTATGGGGAGATTTCATTTTGGTTTGTCCTGTTTTTAACTTGAACATGTTACGTCAAAAGGAGACATTGGAAAGAACTGGAAAACAGAGTGATATTTTAATCCAAATTACATTCATTACTAGACAATTTTAACGTATATAAGAAATTCAGGAATAATTGTGTATGTATACACGTATATATACTGCAGCATTCTAGCAATTGATCATTATTGCAGTAAGAAGGAATGCTAGGACAGCTCACTCTCACCCAACACAACAGCCTATGAGAAGGGAAGGGAAGAGAAAGGACTTCTGAAATGTGTCTTCTACCAAGTACAATAATGCTGGGTGACTAGGAATAGGCATGACAGCCAGTATAGTGTAGCAACAAGAAAGTAAAGGCCCCCAAGCAACAAGTGCAATTGATTAGAAAATGAGAACAACATTGCAAGTACCCTGCACAGGAGATGAAAAGGCAGAGGAGTTCAATGCACGTTCACAGACTTTGTACAAGAATATACATGTAACTCACAAACAGGTTGTACTGCACCACAAGGAGCAGCAAGTGCTGACTGCAAAGTATATCATCCTGACAGACCCCTGAAGACAATGGGACCTCGCTCATGGATAGGCCACATCTTGCATTTGTTCCTCTATTCTACACTGGCTTTGTTGGCTTTTGTTCGCTCGGCCCTTCCAGAGCAGCTGTCAGGGGTAAGGGAGAGTATGGTGGTCTTAGAGATAATTGGGCTCTAACATGAGACTTGGGCTATGTTCTGCTTGCCCTTCCTTCCCCAGATTTTCTGTGCTATTTAAGCATAAATCTTGTTTGTGTTAGGCCAGGCTGAACTCCTACTCTGGTCACCTGATTGCAGGAGGTTGGGCCAGAACGTAATCTGATAGCTCCCAGTCTGGGAAGGTTTAGTGAACAGTTTTTATCTCCCAGTATGTTCCATTTTTTTACAGCACCACTTTAATAGGAATTTTGGACTATGAAACCTTTAAGGCAAGGGCTATCCTCCTACATTAGTCATGGCAACAGATCTCAAGTGTATGAGCTACCTACTAAGAGCATTACACAGCCTATAAGTGCAAGGGAGAGATGACACAGCTCACTCAGAGCACCCAAAGGAAGGGCAGCTCTAGGAGCAGCAGCAGAGGTGACCTGGCAGTACTTTCACAGGCATTTCCCTGCTCACCATTGCACCAGCCAGACCAAGCATGCCAATGGGCACCAGAGACCCCAGCATTGCTAGTGTGAGATGCACTCACTGCGTTGCCTCCCCTGACAGCATGTGTAGCCAGCAGCCTCTTGCCTCGCTGCCGTTACAGAAGCTGCAGCTGACTTCCTCAGGAGCTACTTGTGGTCCAAAAGATACAAGTCAGCTATGTCCTCACATGCGCATGAACTATTATTCCCTGCACGGCGGAGCTTCAACCTTTATCTGGTAGTGGGGTTGACACCACTTGACATAATCATATGCAAAATCAGAATATCTGCCCAGCCAACCTTAAGGTTAGGGATATGAAAACATCGTTTTGGAAGAGTTCTTTAATGAAATTAAAACCCATGCAAGATTTCTAAGATCCCACAGCTGGTTTCTGAAGAGGTTAAACCACTTCATTTCTATCCTRGTGAGCAGCTACTGTCAGTTTTTGATAGTTTATGTACTCAGGGGTGTGTTAAAAATAGAGATGATAAGAACATCAAAACAAAAAGAAATCTTCACAACAGGTAACATTAGTTAGAGAAGTTCTGGAAGAATTTTTTTCCAGAAACTGCCTTTTAACAGAGGAAAAAACTTCAAGTTTTGTAAAAACTGTTCCTTTTTTTTCGCCAAAGGAAAGGAAAACACAGAAGTTTCTGGGGAAATGTTTCAGACTTACATGTAAAACGTATATTAAGGCAGCAGGGGAGCAAATTAAGTAGTATTTTGAAGACGACTGACAACATGTTTTCATCATCATTTTTTTCAAAGGCAACAGAAAAATCATACGTTGTCCATTGAACCATCTGGTGAAGGTCCCATCTCCTGAGATTCTGTAGGGACCTGGAATTGGAAATGGAACTACTAATTGGTGGACTGGAATATAGTGCTGTCTAGAAAGTGATATAATAACAGAGTAATTATTTTCTGCATCTTCTATTTTATCTTGCATTCACTAAGAGCTCAGCTTAGCTACCACTCTGATTTATTTTTATTGGTTTGTTCCAAAGGGATTTTCACATTTTTAAAACTGCAGACACATAGATAGATGCAGGYCCAGATATCCCTAGTGCATTAAGTGATGCCTTCAGCCAGCTGAAAACTCTTTTTGATCTCTCTGATAATACCAGGCAAGCACTGATCTGAAAAGGCAGATTACCACCAAGGATTAGGCAGTACAATAGCATGCTGAGAATGCAAGAGGATGATGAGGTTTAGCAAACACGCTTGGAACATATTTGAACTCAACATCGAACCCCAGACCAAGGCATGGTAATATCAGAAGAGAACTGAGGGGGTAGGAAACTGCCTTGAAAAATATTTTATGAGAGAGGTTAAAATTATCTAGTTACTAGGTTTTAATTTAAAATCAGGACAGAGCTAATAGAGAGAGCACATTCTGCACAGAAGACTTCTCAGTGCTGAAGGCACAGACTGAATGGACACAGAGACTCAGCTACAGTCTAATTTTCTTGAGACAATCCTTTAAGGCATGTGGCAGCAGCAGGTCACTCTGCTGTTGCTGCTGTCCTCAGGCAGTATGACACAGTGAAGACAGGACTTTACAAAGCCCTTTTTTTTTTAAAAGAGCTTTTTTTGGGGGGGGACTAACCACAGTAAATAGAGTGGTTATTTGGTATGTGAGATAAGCATTGGCCAATATCATTTGAACACACTAGTTTTCTTTCAGCATTTTGTCACTTGACCAGTTTAATGCTAAGGTTAAAACGCTCTTACACAACATGTATCCACCCTACTGTGTGTCAGAAATGTGAGGAATGTTTGCAAGAAACAGCAGCTTGCATACAATTCCTGTCACCAAACCCTAAAGTCAAAATGGCTAACATTTCCTGGATCTGCTTAGCTCACCTACAGAGAAAGAGTTTGCAGTGTGTGTGTGCAAACAGGAGCAGAGTCATTAAAACTGGAGCAGCTTTTGGGCAAGATCCAGTTTGCATGTTACATATTCATAAATAGCTGTGTTAGAATGGCTTCCAACAGTGCAAACGTCAATGGAGCCTGCTGGAGCAAGCCTTAGGTATGCCATCTATGTGTCTGATTGCCTGGAGTTCAGAGGAACTTGCTGAATGTATTACCAACGGGAATGAAAAAGCTTGCATCGGGGTAGCTGGCCAGGTCCAATTGCTGGATGTTTAAAAGGACGTGTTGGTGTCAAAGGGTTTCACAGCTTTAATTTTTTTAACTCATTTGTTGTTTGTATAGTCCTTGAGAATCTCAAACAGGAATATTTCATTTTGTTGTTCTTTCAAAGAACACATACTAATTTATGTTATAACAAAAAATGTTCATTAGGGCTTGGTTAATAGCACTGATTATTTGTTTATTTTCACTCTGTGCAGCCTATTTAATTGTGTGTACACATACCTATAATTACCACTTTGAAATGCAAATACACAGTTACTAAGGATAACCCTTCTCATTTTCAAGCAGCTAACACTCCTTTTTTATAAAGACTAACCATATCCTAAGCTCCCTGGAAAACAGCACATTTTAAGCTCTCCCTCCATTGCAATGCCTGTCGCCTGCTCCAGATTATTCTCTCCGCCACTGTCACAGCTTCCTTTAATTTATCACCAGTCATAGCCCTTGATGAAGGCTACTAGGTCATTTGACTGAGGTACTGGCCAGCCTACACTGACCTTATGCTGGGACTCCTTCAAGTGATAGGAACAGAAGTGAATGTATTTTATGTGTCAAACAGTGTCTCATTGAGCCTCCAACTCCACTTGTAACTTATCCCTGGAAAGACCTGGGTTGGTACAGAATCATTTGTTACTCTCCATTTTTCATCAGATAGTTTATTGCTATTTAGTTCCACCCACAGATTGTTCTCACACTTTCCTCTGGGAGGGATTTGCTTCCTAAAAGGAGGATTTTGGGGTTTGATTAAGCACCATGAACAGCAGAAGATATCACATAACGATGGTCTTGCTTCCTAACTGTCAAACCCACTAAGTTCTTTCAAAGTGACCATACCAAACCACCTTCCCTTCCCCATCTCTCCCCTCCAAGCCCCAGTCCTTCTGCGATTACAGACATCAGTGGTTATCCATGGAAGTTTCTCTTTCAGCAGTATTTTTGTGAACAAATATTTGCTTGTCCCTCTGTTCACAGAAAGTGCATTAAAGAGGCATGTCAGTTAGAGTGTGGGCTGTCTTTGAACAGATGTTATGAATACTGTTTTGCCGGATTTGCCCAGCAGTAGATGAGAACAAGTAATGAGGAAACTAGGAACATGGGTAACGAGGCCAGAAGGTGTGGAAGCTTTCCAGGAGCAGGGGGAGCTGGGTGGAGAAAAACTTGCCTTACCAATATATAGCCAGGAACATTTCTCAGACTTTATTTGTACTTCTTAATGGTCACTCTCAAGAAAAAGTATTTACCAGGGCTCATTCTCTTGAGAATTAATTATCCTGTGGCTTAAAGGTGAACAAAGGCACATACACTTCCATATAACTCTTGTAATTCCATAAACATGGTACGTAAGAGTGGGAAATGATTTGGGATTGATCTTATTTATTTAAATAAAGGGGAAAAAAGGATGAACTGTGTCCTCGTAATCAGGTTGAATACTTGTCACTGTAATCTCCCCGTAGAGCCACAAAGAGCTCCTTCACCTGTATGCTTTTCAACCAGTTTGTTATTTGCTCTGTATAAAATGTATGAAGATAATCAATGGGCTGAATTGTAAAAGGGTTCTCCTTATCTTTTAGTGGGCAGCATGGGGAGAGGTAAAATGACCCAAATAATAATTTCAATCAGTGAATGAACAGATGATAGCTCAGCTCAGTTCAAGTCCTATCCAACTGTACTTTAGTAGAAATACCAGCAAAGCAGCACACAAATAACATACATATCTTGTAGATTACATAATTTATTTGGAAATGTTTTCATACAGTTAAATAAACTTCAGAAAACTACAGTGGAGCCTTCTTATAAATTAGCTCTAGTGCCTAAAATCCCATGAGCTATGAAATGTTAAAAAAGAAAAAAAAATTAAATACATAGTGTTGCTGAGCAACATAGCTCACTCTTAAACAATTTTCCCTTGTATGAAGTGCCTCAGAAAGGGACTACTGTGGAGTCTGTGTAAGTACTTGCCCTATGGGTAGTGCGATTTTGTTACAATCCTTCAAAAAACAGCTACAGAGGCTGTTACTGAATTCAATTATAAGGAGTCTCCAGGGTTATTCCATTACCTCTGCCTTTAGCTCACAGTCTCAAATCAAAACTTAAGCTATTCTTTTTTAATTTCATTCATTAAAAAAAMCATGATATGAACTTTCAACATGGAAATGGCTCAAAAACTCTTCTGCAGTTTCAACTGAGTAAGAGTGCATTAGGAAAGTCTCTACCTTTACAAGCTTTTGCTAAGGGCAGGGTAGGTTTCCCACAGCCTTGCCCTGATGCATTCTGGATGCCCAGGGTCTTGGAAAGTGCAGAGCAGAAGGACGATGCCTGACAGGCTCTGTTCTGGAGCTGGTCCGGGCTTATGCCAGATCACCGGCCCYGGGTTGCTGTGTGAGCATCAGCCCCAGGAGGACCAGCCCTTCCCTTGCCTTGCAGGGTCTCTCCTAGTGAGCTCAGAACCCCAAAACTGTTCCAAACTATTAAAAAAAAAAAAATATGTGTTTCCCAGAAACCAGAAATCTAACTTGTTATTCTGTTCTCACTGGCACTGAGGTGCTTAGTAAGGTCACATTGCGTTGCTCAGTGCTGACTTCAGCTTCCATACATCTGTGTTTCATCTGCATGCATCTACATGCATCTGCATGAGGTTTATAATGACAAGGAAGGGGTTAACCCAGGGAGCAGGTGGAAAGCAACCCAGCTGCAAAAAGATTAAAAAAAGTGGTAGGAGAACCCAGCCTGAAAGGGAAAGAGGCTGGCAGATAGGCCAGGAGAGGAGAGGAGGGTATGAGCCTGGGAGGGAGGCTGCCAGGACCACCCTGGGGCACAGGGAGCCTGCAGGCTGTTGCCTTGAATGAGGCAGGTGTCTCCTGGCAGCAGCAGATGTGGCTTTGATCTGCGGGCATAGCCGGGGTGGGGAGAGGTCTCCATGGAGCAGGGACGCTCTTTGGGGAGCTGACCTGTTTGCAGGGTTTAGTTCAGCTAGGCTTTAGGTCTCCTCAGCTTCTCTGGGAGCTTGCACGAGGGATACTTTACCTGGTTGGAGCAACGTCATTATTTACAGATTGATTTTTAAAGGTCTTTAGGCCCCTCCTGCCCATAAAAATGGTAACTGAGTGCTTAGATACCTCTTTCAAAATCGTGTCTTCCTAAAATTCCTCCCTCAGACCAGACCAGAGCCAAGCTTTCTGCTGAGGTTTGAAACGTTATAAATGAACCTTCTATATTGTTGCCTTATACTTTCAACTTCAGGCACCTCATCCAGACAGAAAAGTAATGAAGAAAGTTGAGGATTGGAAAGGAACAAAGCAGTCCTGTGGCCACAGCACAGGACGAGGAGTCGGTGGCTCTGGGTCCCGTTCCCAAAACTATCTCTCACTTGCTGTGTGGCCTTGAGCAATCCACTAACAGGCCGATCCAGCTCCCAGTAAAGTCACTGGGAATTTTCCCATAGACTCCAGTGAATGCTGGATCAGGCCCTTAGATTCCTAGCAGTCCCCTCATTACTCCCCCTGCAAAGCTGGGATAACAATATCCTTGTCTCACAGGGTAGTAAGGGGACTAATTCATTAATGTTCATAAAACTTTTTCAGATCTACAGATGGAAGGCATTATGTCAGCACAAATTATTCTTAGTTATTATCATTCTCATGGTATTTCCAATTGTCTCTGCTCACTAAAGCCAAGAAGTTCCAAAAATCTTGTGAGAAAGTTTCTTCTCTAGAGATCAGACCCCATTTCTGGCCCAAAGGTATGTGGAAACAGATACATTCAGATGGCACTGGAATGTGGGAATATTTACTGAAATAAGCCTCTGAATCTTTGGGGGTTTTGCATGAATCCTGAAAGCAGAGGAGAGTGAAATGCTACAGAAAGGATAGTCCCTGAATTTTATAAAAAGCACCTAGAGCYGTAGTCTAGCAAGCAAAATGCTGAGGCCAAAATGTTCAAATTTGACTCTCAAAGCTTGCTGCCAGTGGGAATTCTTTAAGCTCTGCTCCCTGGTACGTCAGAGCACTTTCAGAGGAAAGATGGGCTCTGGCTCAGGTTCCTTGTCAAGAGAAGGAAAGCAGGAGTCCTTTCCCTCCCCACACCCCTATTGCCTGCTAGGAGTTAGTCAGGCATCAGGTCCAGGCACAGAAAAGCAACGAGGTCAGGTGAAAAGGCAGCAGGTAAGGGATTTCACTGCGGAGAGGTCAGCATGAGCCAGTGGTAACCTGTCATTTGGGAAAAGGAAGAAACACTCTGCAAATCTCACATACACACACAGTCACTCATATGTGTATGTGTATGTATACATGTATCCCAACAACACTTCCTACAGCTATTCTGTAGGAAGTGACCTGACTTTTGGATCTATACAGCTTTGTATACTTTAACTATCTGACTTTAGCCATCCTTACTCCACAGGTGTAAACTCCACAGGTGTAAAAGACATGTAAAGAGACTGTGACAGATGCTGTCAGGAGCACAGTACTGTACAAACCAGTGTCACAAATACTGCAGTTCCCTTTTCCCTGTCATCTCACTCCTTCCCCACATGTAACCACCCCCTTGCAGGCAGAGCGCTTGCTACGCTGCTTTGGGAAAGCAGGTAAATGTTAATGTTCTGATGGATCCAGCTCTTTTAGCTCATGCATTATGTCAAAACTGGTCAAAGACAGGAAATTAACCTCCCTCCCTCCCCCGACTGTGCACACACGCACAGACACACGCATGCACAGCCACAGCCAAGGCCTTCGGCAAGCCATCTGATAGCAATCAGTATTTTGAGAAGTGATAGCTCATCTGTAGATTCAGCATTCTTTTGCAGCAGAAGGTATTATGCAAACTAGCCCCATTAGAAAAGCAAACATCAAAGCAAAACATGTTTTCGAAGAGACAAATGCATAAACCATGTGGTACCTGACACTGAAACAGAAATAGAATAATTACCCTTGCTCTCAATGGAAAGCATAGCTGCAGAGGATAATAAAGGCGCCTCATACACTGTACCCCGTAGTGTCCTATACTGTCCGTGAAAGGGAGAGTAGTCAGCTAGGGAAATGCTGCCAGGGAGAGCCTGAAAGGGCTGATACCGTCCTCCTCAGTGAAGGACAGGAGAACATAAGCTAGACTGCCGCTGATTGTGGAACAGCGCAGCTACACCATGCCCTCAGCACCAGTTGGAATGCAAGGTGCCACTCCAGCCTTAGGGGAAAGGAAAAAAAAAAAGAGTGCAGCTAAGGTTACACAATTACCTGTCTTGAAAGTGTACAACTTTTAAAAAATATGCATACCTCCCTGACCATAAGTAGCCACGAAGTATGCTCCRTGGGTCCTTTGACTAAAATCTAAACAGAGGAAGCTCTCTGTAGGCAGCCTTTTGCCTAGCAGTGGATGCTGTTGCTCTGTCACTGCTACTGCAAGAAAAAAAAAGCCCTCATGGGCAGGATGGAAGATGGAAGGTGTGAAATGAGGTTTGTATGATGCTGTCACAGTGCTGGTAAAACAACACAGCCAGGTACCACTAATTCATTTAAATCAAGAGCAGAGAAAATCAGAGACTATCAGGACTTCTGCAAAAGTTGAACAAGCTTGCTTTAGGGAGGAAATGTTTGCTGAAGTTCCCAGGACGAGTTGGAAGTACATACACATGCTCTCTCTTTCCTTTGCCTCAGCCCCCCTCTTTTTGTCTTTCAGAGCCCATTTCTCCAGCACGCAGATCAGCTATCAGGCCGAGAGAAAGAGAGAGTGTGAGATGGCCGACCTTGTCCTCCAGTGCCGAGGGCCTGTGGGTTTGGGCCAGGAACAGGAATTCCCTGTACAGACACTGAGTCTGCTGGAGGAGACAGGAGAGCCTGCTCCACAGAAGAGCACTTTGTTCACTGCCACCAAGGAAAACTTACACAACAGACACACACAACCATGGAAATATTAATATTTTAAAAGTGTGTTTTTTTCCTAGAATACACAGTGCTCTTATTTCCTTAGGGGGGCAGTAAAAATTGGGCAAGAGCGTATTGCCAAATGCATAAGACTTAGGGAGGATATTAATCCTGCTTGCTGTAGTTACAGAGAGCAGGGCACCAGAGCAAGGTCTGAATAGATCAACAATTCAGAATGAGTTACTGACAAATGAAATGCCCACCAATCATGTCTAGAAGAGACGGGGGGTTTTTTAAGTCCTCTCTGCTTTTTAGTATCTTTTCTGTGAATTCATCACTTCTCGGAAACTGCAAAGCGTTAAAATTTTTTTCCTTTGTGCCCCAAAAGTATATGCGCATCTGTGTTTGTGTGTGTACATAATTTCTATGTGCAAAATCTGAGGTAGATATTGATACCAGATAGTGCTGTTGTGCAGCTGTTTTGTGCTGCATCACTAGCACAGAGCAGCCCTTAAAATGGCCTGAGCAGGCCCATGTGAATATAGATAAGATGGAAAGTTAAGATTTTAGCCTTTGTATTGGGAAGCCTAGCCTAATTTCACATGCTTCCTAAGGTACCTTATTAAATTGTTTGGAAAGGAATTTCTCTTGCTTTAACCATCTAAAATGTAGGTGCCACACTAGACACCCAGGGTTCCTATAGATGCAACCAAGTGGTGATCCACCTTATCTTCAGATTTACTCCATTTGTCTTCAGAGTTACTCCATATATCTTTCTCTCTTTGTCCTGCCTAAAGAGTGAGCTCAGATGGACAGTTTAGACTTGATAGCTAACTTTTAGATGGCTAATGTTAACTAATCTCTCTCTTCCTAGTCCATGCTTCTCTATCTCACAGGGGTCATATGAGAAAACATTCATTAAAGATTATGGGTTGGTTTTCTATGAAGAAGACACATAAGGAGAGCTTAGATGGTGTATTGGCAACCGTGAACACCCTAATGTTATTTTCCATGCAGTCAAGGTTACAGCTCTAAACAGCAGCAAAACACAACCTAGTTCACAAGGATGTACGTCTGGATCTGGAGGCTGTGCAAACGCCCCGAGCCCATGGGCTGGAGGGGCCCAGCACACAAGGCTGTGGAAATGGAGGATGGCTGGAGAAGGCTCTGATGGGGACACTAGGCAGGTATTCCTATTTCATTCCTAGCACCAGGTCTCTGCCAAATACACTATGCCACTGTTTACTCGTGGTCTTCTAACTTAATTTGAGGAACTGGCCTAGCAAATAGTCACCACAGGAAACAAAGTCAGCTTTATATCACCTTTCCAGATCCCACCTCCTAGACCAAGTCAGGAGCTTCTTGGTAAGAACCTCAGCTGTGGTCAGTAGGGTACATGGATATGGATATATTACCCAGGGGTTACCATTAAAAGTTAGTTTCTGAGAACCGATGCACCACTGTGTATGCATGTATATGCACATACAGAGAGACTCTGTATATTGTACATAGGATCATGGTTTCATCTTCACTCAGTCCTAATTTAACTCTATCAATGACAGATTTGATCAAAAAAAGAAAAACAAAAAAACCTCACCTAAAATCCCATACAGTACATTTTAAAAATCTGTGACTAGACGCTAGTCAAAGAAAATATATGCTGATAGGAGAAAAAAATCCTACAATCCTATGAAGGCTGTTGTGTTGGGGATGCACTTTGGTTAGGTTACAGGTATCTTGCCATTCCTCTTGTGCCACATCAGACTGGGAACATTACATATCTCTACCGTGCTAATATAAGTAACTACACAACATAGAGTTGCATCCCCAATACTAGAAAAATTTAACTTTGTAGATCTCAGACCTCTTAGCTTCTAAGAAGTGTTAGTATGATATTCCTCCACTCATTTTACTCTTGCCTTTCCTGTCATCCATCTGAGGATTTCAGTAGGGTTTTAAAAACATTACTTGCTTCCTCCTGCCCACCACTCCCCTGTCTCAGCCTTTCCCTCAAAGTCRCTTTCATGGATTGTCAAGGATTTCCCAATTAATGTAGACAGGGCATTATAGTATGTGGTTGATCAGAGAAAGCAAAGAACCCATTAGCTCTAGATAGGGGTAAGGGAAGAGCATGCATTCAGTAGTTATCCTGATGGGTCTATCAGCTATGAGGTTCTCCAAAGGCAAGGGAGTCACTGAAGAAGATGATGAGAGAACTGCAGAAACTTTCCAGTCAGCTGGAAAAGCCTACAGAAGCTTTCAGTGAGTAGGAAACTGAGGAAAACCCATTGGACACCACACAAAGGAGGGGGAAGTCAGTGCACTGCTGAAAGGCAGGGGAAAAGTGGATGCCTGGGGGCAGGAAGACCAAGTCAAAGGCTTGAGGAAACAGATTGTGTGGTTCAAACTTTTTTTGAACCTAACAAATATCAATTTTGGTTCAAGGAAAAGGCTTAGGTTCCAAGTTGGTTCCTATTTTAATTGGATCAATTCACGTGTTTATAACTACAATAATTTGAAGGGATGTGATTTGTAAATATCAAATAAGATGAAATCTAGCATACTGTGTACTTTTTGCTTTTTAATAATATCAGCCAAGTTTATTGGCTGTTGCATATAGTCTGTATTTCAGATGTATACATAAAGTTGTCTTTCTTTTGTAGATTAATATCATTACAATATATTACAGATGTTTCATTCTAACATAAATTATATCATGATGGTCAAGATACTGTTGTAACATCCACACACTGAACAGTGAAGGGGTACACACAGCTTTTTATCAAAATTAGGCAAGTTCCAAAGATCTGTGGAACCCTTTGCCCTCAGGTGAGTTGGCATAGACTGTAACACATATTTTGGAGTCTGGGGGAATGTTTAATATACGTAAAAAGTTATGCTTTCATTTCTGTTAATGCCAAAGCTCAAAACATGTGTTTCAAATTCCGCAAGCGTACCAGGTACTTGGAGATCACAGCCTACTGTTTTGCCTTTGTAGATGCCTTTTGCATGCGCCAATAATGCAGTTGGATCACAAATAGAAAAACACAAACAGAGAAGTGGAAAAAAAAAATCACTTGCTGTTTTAGAGACCTGGCTGAAATACATTACAAGTACAAATGCTGGGAGAATATCATATAGTGTTACATTGTGCACAACTTCATAACCATTCAGAGAGTAGCGTTTCTGGTGGCAAACTACTGCTAAATAGCAATTTCCTGAGCATCACTAGGATATGAAATTTATCTTATTTGCTGGGCACCATTCCTTCACTTTGGGTAGTGAGCAGAAGACCCTAATGTGCAGTTATAGAAAATACCCTTTCAGTGTTTTTACCTTGGCACACACACACAGAAAATTCAACCAGTGGCTCTGGAGGAATCTCAAGTCTGCCACATAGGTGGTCTGCTGCCTGCTGGAGAAGTCTGGATACCTTTATATTTGGGACATAATTTTTCTGTCACACTGTGCTTGCTGCTCAGAAATTCCAAACTCACTTTTTAAATCAAGCCTGAGGTTTCTCAAACACACAGTCTGAAAAAATTCTGAGGAATTATTTTTAGCACTACCACAGAAAGGGTCAGAAAATCCCCGCAGAGGTGAGGTTTAGCCTATGTATAGGTACGGCAGTTACCAGATTCCTAGGTGACTATAGGTGACACATTTCCTGTAGATTCTCACAGAAAGTCTCATTTCTTCCAGTCTGAACTCTGCTTCAGTCATCGCAGAGCTAAATGCTATGTCTTTGCCAAAAAAGTAAAACAAAAAAAAATCCCCAAGCAGTAAGCAGGACTGAGACTCAAACCAGGATACTCAGGTTACAGAGTACATGCGTGTGTGCACGTRTGTATGTGTGTCTGTACACACTCTGACACGTACGCATGCACACACAGGCAAACATGCATACTGTGCGCTAAAAACGTAGTATCTGGGGTACACGGAAACAAAACATTATCTTTCAAGCAAAAAGCAGCTATTCACCTTGTGCAGAGTGCCTCTTTCGGGAGACAGATATCCTCTCAGACAAATAGAAACAGAAACTGAAAAAAAAMCCAGAAAACAGCAGCAGAATAGCCCAAATGTAGTCTGGTCTGGAGAAGAAGCAGTCATGCTGCTGTTTGGCATAATAATAATAAATTAATTCTGATACAAAGAGACAAAGTCCTTGCTATTCACTCCTGGAAAAATGCAATCCTTAGCTGAGCATCTGGGTCCTTGGATCTTATGGAAGTGACTTCAGCAGACTCAGCTCACCAAACATAGAAGTCTGCATTGCTTATGATGATTGTTAGAAAATACCAATATTGTTAGGAAATATATTTATATTCTGTAAAAAACTGAAATATTTGTAGTGCCAAAACTACTGATGATTCTTTAATTATGCATAAAATGGAATTTGTTGGCTCTGAACAAACAAACAGCAGAAGTTATCTCAGTTCAATAAAACTGATTCATTGCATTTGACAATGCTGTTGTTCCTTAGGACAGTTACTGAACACTTCTTCAAATTAGACAACTATATAGAGCAGAAGCTCAGTTTTCTTTTATTTCCTCTGCTCTATCCAAATGCTTTTGACAGCTTTTAATGGTGTTATCCACATGAGAACAGATCGGTTGTTCAAGACTTGCATCATGATGTAGGTACAGACTGTGTTTACATTATATGTTACAGTTGAAACCAAGGAAAGTTGCATCCAGTTGGGGATGGAGTAATCCAGAACTACCAGAATTGTGGCAGTGTTTCCACAAAGCGACACTCAGATATAACCCAGAAAGGAAAAGACACACAAAGAGAGAAAGATTTCCAGCGTAGAAAGTAATACGTCTTTCATTAACCTCAAGAAAGGTTAATTTGCTATGGATAGTGCCATAAGTCTGATTTCAGTTGGATAGCTTAATCATGACATGAAGGACAACACAAGATACCTGGCACAGAAAGAAAAATTCAGGTCTAAAACAAGTCTGTATTCAAGGATCCCAAAGAAAGGAAGGATCAACCAAGGAGAAATATCCAGGTGGAGAGCTACTTTTCTCAAACTCATCACCACAGCATCTAGAAAGGGAACATGAGAGAGCACTCTCAGAAGCACCTGATCAACAAAATACTCAGAAACCTATTTGCTCTGGTTCCACCTTGCTGACAGATAAATCACCTCCATAGTAGATAGTAAAAGGAGTACAGCAGAAGAAGAACAGTAAACTGTGATCATACACAGAAAAGCTGAGGTTCTTTTCCTGTTTCTGGCCATGTATTCCAGAATATGTAGGTGGATAACATCTCTCTGTCCACATATTTTAGGTAATGTTTTCACAAAACCAAGACATGACATTGATACAATTCAGACAATTCCACAAATGTTTCCCCAAGAGAAGCCATCTGATGGGCAGTGTTTTTAGGAATTTACCTCCTTTAGTCCAGGATTGCTTCAGGTGACCCAAGAGAATATAAAACCAACACATACTAAACAATGGATGTTTGGCTTGAATTACTAAGATTTCTCTGAAGTGGAGTCTGCTAGTCTCCCAAAAGAAGGTGCAAAATCCCATTTGAGTAGAACCCATCTCATAAATCATAATATGACATCCAGTGGAAATAAATGACTTTAAGGACCAAATATTCGATTTGATTCAAAAAGTAGGTCTGTAAAAATGAATCATGCTAAAGTACCTGCCAACTTGCATTTGCATATATGTAGATTGAGAAATTAAATTTAAAAAGCATTTTTTCCATGGAAAAAATGACATTATTGCCTATACTAGTTAAACACGCCGTGGTGCTTATTTTATTTTCTAGTCTACCAAATAGAAATACAGCACATAGCTTATCAATTTCAGTATTATAGGTTCTTGTTCATGATTTAGAAGAAGGGAAGGAGGGGTCAAACATATATGAGCATGGCTTTAGCTGTTTGTGTCAGGTACTTGTGATTTTTTTTTATACACATTTTTCCTATAGCATTCAAAAGCATAGTCACTATCCAGTGAAATTATAGAATGAAAACCCTTATTGATTGTATGAGAGAAAGATGTCTAACATAACCCATCTTGATAATCTCACTCAGTTAAAGGCTCTGGTTAAAAGATCCTTTAATGACCACCAAAAGGCATATTCAAGCCCGTTGACTTTGTCCGTCAAGTAACACTATACTTAGTGCTAATTATGAGCATAACTGTTTTGCTGAATCTGAGTTGTGAAGAAGAAAAAAGGTTTTATGTTATTAAGAAATGATTTTATATGAAAATCATAATCACCTAAAAATCCTCTACATGGGTATTTACACTCTCTTTTGTAAAGGTGGACTTTTGCAAGGTTCTCAGGGTAACCACTAATAAGCATATGTTACAAATCCTCTGCTTTTGTCAATCCACCCTGGATATATGTTGCTAAAGCTCCCAGCTGCAGAGCCTTGGGTCTTAGCTCAGGCACTAAAACTTGTGCTGTTTTGATATGTCAACTAAGAGGGCAGCTGACACATAAACTGGGACTGATCCCAGACTGAGGCTGCTGTGGTCCCACATACTTGGATGAGCCACCCTGGAGCACATAACCCTCTAGTTAGTGTGCATTACAAACCCTCCCAGTCTCAAGAGCCTGATCCACAGAGGTTACGAGATTTTAAAACAGCCAGCTAAAGAGCTCTGGCTTCAATTTTATGGCAGCTTATGCTTTGTCACTGCATTCAAACCCTTCATGTCAGCCTAAAACAGRTTGTCACCTTGAGTGCTCTCCACTCCTGTCAATAGCTGTCAAAGTTAAAGGCACTCAAGGTTTCCTAGCTGCAAATCAAAGTGATGCTTTGACAAACAGAACTGCATTTAAGCAACATACGTTTTCCTTCTGGGAGTAAAATTTGGGCTGCAGATCATCTTATTTTCTCTTTCAAATTAGCTTACATTAGTGAAAAAATAGGAACTCATTTATTTTTTTTGATGCAAGCCTGCATATTAGAGCAACACTGAGTGAATAATTACAAATTGCAGAACTATACTCCCATTAGTCTCATGCTACCAAGGTTTCTTTACACCACACATGTATGACAACTTGTATTCCATGTGCTAAGTCAGGACCAACTCACTGACAACATGTGTTTTTTTATTACTATAATTTGCCTCAAAATCATTTTGTGGAAAGAAATTGTGGAGAAAATCTGCAGGGCTGTATTTCCACTTGAAATTACAGAATGTCTTGGCTACCACTACAGCAACACTTGGATTACTCTATCAGTGAGTTGCTGCTGGAGCCTTCAACTTGAATAAAGGAACAGAAAACCTGCATTACTTACTTACAAAATTTTGAGCACAGCCATGGTATACACAAGTATAAGATCTGTAAAAGAAAATGGGACAGGAATTCATACAAGAAATAGGAATTAAAAATGCCCTTCTAAACGAGAAAAAGCATAATGATTGTTGTTGTCAATATCTTGAGTTTTTAAGATAAAATAAAAAAMCATCAAATTCCATTAAAAATATTTTAAAAGGAGGGAAAGAAATGAGAAAGAAAAAGAAAAATGGCAGCAATAACAGAATAGCCAACTGGAATAGATATTTCCTTTATGGAAAAATTCTGGTTTAGGTTTCTCTTTGGAGTCCTCTTCTTAAATGACAATTTTCAGGAACCGTTGGGAGAACATAGACCCCAAAAAAAGTGCTTTGAAAGTATTTCTGTTCAGTCTAAAATACTTATATTTAAGCTCAAAAAAAAAGTTCACCTCCCTTTTTGATACAATGCCCAAAAGAGCCCCCAAAAAAGGAGGCAGCGTTGCTGTAATTTATCTTTTTTCACTGACACCTAGAAGGGCTTTATTTTTCCCACCAGCTATGTGCTGTATTGAGTTTGTCGGTTCTCCAGAGCACTGCTCTGAAGTGCATTATTTCCTCTCCTCAAAAAATAGAAGCTAAAAATAGTATAAAAAGAACGGTTGTCATTTGGAAAATGAACAGACCTCATTTAAACAGATAAAGCTTATCTGGTAACAATTACACTTCTATTGAGTAAGTTAAAATGTAGCTCCTTTGTCAGCCCTAGTTAGAGAAAGGTGAGGATTGTATTTCTTAATGTATTTGATGTGAACACCTTGTATAGCATGCATCTGTAGCTGCAGTTTACAATTTCTCAGACAGAGAAATATCTCCATCATTTGTTCCCACGTGGAAGCTCCTTCTCCTTCCAGTAGCTTGTGTGACGAGGCCAAGCCAAGCCAAACACACCTAGTTGGCTTTTACAGTTTCATCTGTGTCTTTGTCACATATTTAGTAAGTCACAACCATTGGTGTTCGTGTAACAAAGTGGATGCCACAGAGCCACATACTAACACAGAGTCTTATTTTCTTTCCTTACCCTCAGCTACAGAGGCTTCAGTCCCAAAATACTTACTGGGACTGTCAACACCTTTGCTCCTCAGTACCAAGAACCTGTGTCTAAAGAGCATCCCTATTTGCAGCAATTAAATGTACTTCAGATATTCACATGTGCTGTGGTTACCCCATAACATATATCTATTGGAGTATGAAGAGATTTAACTTTCCTGAGCCACTGTCATCTTGCCACACATTTAATTTTAAAAATAATAGTAGTCACACATCACTTCATGGATGTGTGGATCCAAGCTTAACAGAATTCCTTGGGGGATGCTAAAAAGGCACATCAAGAGTGAAGCTTCAGGGACACAGACCAAAGGTTGATAAATATTTTCCACATGCTGGGTGCATTGGGGAAAAGAAGAAAAAACACCAGCAGCCTTTGTATCCTTGACCCTTTGCCTACTGTGCATTTTGGACAATCATATGCATGCAGTCAGAGCCTGATGAGAGCCTGCGTAACTTGCCAAAACAAAAGTTTGATCTCAATCAAAAAGTGATTTCTGCAGAGATGAAGGAGGATTAGGAAAAATGTATTCCAATTTCTCATCAGGCCAATGTTAACCAAGCCGAGGAAGTTATCTTTATTTTATTAAAGAAACCCTGTGCTGAAGTTCTGAATTACACAACCAAGCGCTGTGCCAAAAAAGCGCTCAGTGGCATGGTCACATTAGATTCTTCCCCACTATAATAGAGGATACTGCAGCTGGTTACGTCTGTGCTGAACTGCCACTATAGTTGATTTTTGGCTGAATCCCAGGGGAAATTCTATAAGCCTGATAACAAACATTTTGGTTGGCTGGGTTTTTTTTAAGAAAAAAAAAGCCCAAGATATCTACAGATTTCAACTGTCTATATGTATCATGTGACTCAAAACTTCTCAAGGTTTCATCAGCTCCAGGTATTTCATAGTGCAAACTCCACATATAATTTAAATATACTATTTCAGTTGGGAATGGAATCCTGCCCTCACGCAAACAGCACTCTGCAGAAGATGCTAAACATTAATCTCATTACTGTAACATTGTAAATAAAATAACAAGCCTAATATGCTTGCTACCAGCTAAATTAGCAAGATTGCAAGGAGATGCTTGGAAAGGGAGCAAATGATATTGCATTTTTCTTCACAGAACAGCAGATGCCTGCATCTGCAGAAAACTCTTTAGCTTAAGAGCTGGAAATAATTTCTCAGGTGCACAGTGAGATTGCAGATCTGCACCGCCATGCTCCACTTCTGCCCACCAAGAAAGCTAGCCTGTGCTACAGAAATGAGAACAAGATGTTTATGACATGAACTCAGTTAACTTGTGGAGTGCTGAGACAGAGTGTACATTCAGGGGTTGGGCATCATTAACGTTAATGAAAGGCTAGGATGTACATCCACAAGTTTTTACAGATGATGCATTAATGGATATGTATCATACTTCCTAAGGGCACTAAATCGGCAAAACGGCAAACCCAAAATTAGACAGCTCTCACTAGAACACACTACACTGAACAGCTTATTTCTTTGAGCAAATGGTTTTGTGTGAAGGAAATCAAAACTTAGGACAATACATATGTGGAATGAATATTAAGATAAGCAAAACAAAGAGCTCTGCTTGTGACCCTGTGTAATGAAATTTTACATTTAGTGTTTGCAGGGTTTGCAACTTGCTGGGGTTTGGGTTTTTCTTTCTTTCTTGTTTTCTTTTTTTTCGGGGGGGAGGGGGGGGGGGTAGGGTATAAAAGCCCAGAGGAAAATAACCAAAACAAAAAGAAAAGGGAAAAAAAAATCATAAAAGCATTTGAAGAGGAAAATATGGCATTCAAACAGCATGCCCAACAAAAGAAATACCATACAGTGTAGTCATATACCAGCATTAAGTGATTCAAGAGTGCCCCTCCTGACTGTTACTGTCACTCTGCTGTAACAATGGGTTGGCATAAGGGGAGGGGAGAATATATTTTAATTTTGTGTTCCTTTTTAGTGGGCCATAAGTCTGTCTTCTGTTAGACATGTGCAATGCTGCAGTTCCTCCATGGAGCCTTGGGTTGCATAGTCACCTGTAAATAATTTCTGCTGAGGCAGCTAAACTGTTAAAAAAGAACAGCACAAGTAGTTTTCTTACATTTTATTGTTCAAAACAACATGCTTGGACTTAAAGGACAGCAGAGCCATCGAATTTATTTTATTTCTGATGTGAGGAAGGGTGTTTGCCAACAGGTGGTTCAAGAGGCACTCTGAGGTCCCCCAGCCTTTGGACCCTTCCATCTGAGCTGCCACTTTTCCTCCAGAGGAGAAGCTCTGCCTCCCCCGGAGAGGGAAAGGGGCCAGGACTGCAGGTCTGCAGCTGCCTCCAAGTGCACCCCAGCCACCACCTCGCTATGGACCTGATATAGCGGGGGAGAGGAAGGCCAAGGAAAGAGGATCCTCTCAGAACTGTGGCCATCTCCAGAAAGGTTGATCCACCCTAACGTGCTACCATTGGCTAAATCTGGAAGAYATGGTATCTAATCAGTACCTGTTCACCCAGGCTGTTTCTTTTATCCTGTCATGGACAACACTGATCTGCCCACCAAGTATCTGTTTTCCTTTGGAAATTCATTTCATATTCTTTATCCAGCCAAAAGGGGCTAGGAGCAAGTGAGCGAGAAAGAAAGTGAGCAAGGGAGAAGGAAATAAGGGGAAAAAGAAAGAAAAAGAGAGAGACAGAG